>CM076251.1:2534637-3734637 GCA_038380765.1 Odontothrips loti | reverse complement strand
CCATCCGTCACCCCGAATAAGGCGGCGCCCTGGCACTGGCCATTCCATGGGTTTTCGCAGCGTAGCCTCGGCGGAGGCCGAATAAAAGTGCGTCGCTAATTTTGTTGACGGCGTATTTAGTTGAAAATAATTATCGAACGATAAGATATTGGTCGGCCGGCGCCGGTACTCGAAAACACGACTGATGCTTTGGTTCTCGCCGGGCGCAGCCGCCGGCCACGTTTCGGCAGCGCGTCTTCGAGTACTGGCACCTGCGAAAAGGCTGTTTGTCTTGGGAATGGCTTGAATTATGAATTATTTGAATGGCTAGACGCCCCGTACTGGCAGAGACCGCGGCAGCCTGTCGTGGACCGCTTGCGAATTTTACTCTAGCACTAAAACAAGCATCGCACAACGAGTAAGCAGCCAGTATAAAATTGTCCCAATACGTCGGTAAGTGAGAAATCCGGACCAAATGATACTTCGTTCCTAGCACTATTTCACGGAGTATAATGGTACTTGAGAGACGAGTAACCGCAAGCAAACTTAAGCTAAATAAAACTCACAACATAATTTAAAATTAAACCACAAGTAATACTGCGGGCCCAGCAATATTTCACGAAGTGTAATAGAATTTTTCCTTTTATTGCTTGAAAAAGTTCTTCGCAATTTCCGCATTGTACGTAACAGTTAAGTGTTTTATTGCAATTATTTGTTGAATTTGCTAGTTGGTTATCAATGGCGCTTCTGTGCTTGCAGCGCTGTTTTTTTTTATATATCTCCGCTCCTCACTTCCGGTGGAGGCACCCCGGCGCCGTGTAATGCCGAGAATGGGGACCGATGTGAAAAGGAAATAATAAAGAATGCGCAGAATATATAAATACAAAGTATACATTGGCAAAGTACAAAGTCGCATGGCTACGATTTAATACAAAATACACGCACATTAGGAATCCTCTCCAAAGTAAAACTGGGCACGCACCCATTTTGTGCGTTCTCTTCATTATGCCCGATTTGAATAAGCGTACAAATGTTCAGAAAAATCCATAGGAGAATTCCCTTTCCACGCTTCAGGACGTAACGTTACGCTAAAAGCTGTTGTGTCTCAAAATGGGCGTGAAAACACGCACGCCTTTAGCTCTACGACTAGAAGTAGAGGTAGATATAGATAAGATACGATAACTTACTACTGCCTAATTGCTTATTGTTTTTAAAAAAATGCGAGTCGTGTATCAGAAGCTCGATAAGAAGTCATAATAAGTGAAGGAAGTACGACACTCCTGGTCAGGGGCAGGGAAGAGAATGCAGTAAGCTGTTTGCTGCGGAGGGGTGTCGTGTCGGATACCCGTTTAGGTACTCAGTCTCTCTGTTAGCATACTCAATAACTTATCAACAGTATCCTAGTGTTCCGACATTGTGAGACGTTAGACAGCCCTTCGAGTCGACCAAGCGGCGTCTAGCAAACTAGTTCGTTACAAGGGGGATGTCGACTTCTACACTTCTGTACATCCCAGGGCGAGGTACCTCGCCCTTGAAAGGGCAAGGTTTATAACTCAAATCCTCGCCCTTCAAATGTCGAGGTGTTAATTGATCGTTTTGAAAGAGGTATGTTAAGAGTAATGTTGAGAGGAAGTCTCTAATTAAGGTTAACGTTCGTTTCCATCATCAGGCGACGTTTAAACCCCTCGCCATATTTGTGCAATGTATTTGTAAATCGCCCAAATAGGGTGACAACCCTCGCTTTTCGGTTTACAGAAGTGTACCGTGACCAAAGTGCGCATTCACAGTTGCTAACGGTGTGATTGTTTTTTTACAGCGCAAATACTTACCAGATAAACAAAGGAAACCCTTATGATACACTAAGCGTTTTCTGAACTACTAGACACACACACATATCTTTTCCAATTGACCCAAATCGTAAAACGTCGCAGCATAATTAATGAATCCTATTAAGCACTATCTTTTCAACCCGTATACATCAACATGAACGCTTACAAGCATCTGGTTTGTTTGTCCACGTCGTTGGAAGTGGCCATAGAAAGCCCTAACCACTCTGAGATCAAAACTCTGTCCACTACAGTCAGCAAAAAGAGTCGACAGGGTGCGTACCCCTGCAAGCCATTTTTGAAAACAGAGAATTTTAAAATCGGATTTTTTTGACCAAAAAAGGGTTTGGTGCTGAGCGCAGGCGCAAGAATCATCGAAAAAAAGCGACGTGCCATCGTTTTCAGGCGTTTTTGAAACTGAAAGGTCCTTTGTTTGAGTCTCACTTCTTAACAATGGCTTGCAGGGGTACACGCCGTAGCGTTTTAAGGGTTGAAGTCGTTGAGATACCGACTTCCCAGTTTGACATCTTTTTCTTAAAGATTGGAACCTTACAAAATCGCCTTTCGCGCCTTCCTACCCCTATCAGGAGAAACCACACAACGGCAAGAAGATATCGTTAAAAAGTGTCTAATTTTTCAGTTTTTTCGGATTTTTGGGACTTTTAAGGGGTTGATCTTAATCGCGGCGTTCATTATCGGAACCATAGAGTCCATCGCTACCGCTGCCGATCAATTTTGGAACCGTTCCACCCCTAACTCAAAAACTACCCCTCACCCCCTCCAAAATTAAGGGATGGTCGGAGAGGGTTGAAATGCGAGATTTGATTTGACAGTTTTAGGCACCCATAATGCCACACTGACTGTAATTTTCCCAATTTTCGCCCTACAAACGGGTTTTAATGATCCCCTTCACGGCGTTTTTCGACATTGCCACACTTTAGGGGTGGCTGGAGCCGGAGGGGGTGGCCCATGAACGTAACGCTTCGGAAGGCTCGAGACCAATGTTGGGGGCAGGTCTGTACCAAATCTCAAGGTTCTTACTTGAAAAACTTAGAAATGGTAGCGCTAATTTTGACGCCCAGTGTACAATTTTGGAAGGACAATCAACCTTCCATGTCCTGTGAAGAACAAAATTGATGCAGGCATGAATGCAACTCACAATCTCCACCTCCATATCAGTCACACACTTACCCTTGGATATCTGATGCCTTTCCCAGCACGAATTCTCTTCACACCTCCGCGCTTGCAGCACAAAGCAAGATTATAATACTAGGGGTACGCTCCGTTTTTCTGCGCGTAATGTGGCGAGCGTAGCGTAGCATTTTTTAAAAATCTATTGCGCTTCTCTGAGGCGCCTGCAAGTGCGAGGGTAGGCCGACCCGCTATGCACGCGCCCATGCAGGAGTCCTAGTTGCCTACCTTGCGGGCGCCGTGAGGCAGGACGCACAAGTGCATGAAAAACGTGTGGGCCTGTGAGAGTCCAGGGTAGGCCAGCCTGCAAGGCACAGGCGCAAGGGTGGATTTAGGAGGGGGGGGGGGGGGGGGGCAACAGGCCCTTATGCCCCCCCCCCCCCTTGGCGCTCGAAATGTAGAAAACCGGCATAACTTTTCCGCCTGTAAGTAGGCAAAAAGCGGGACATTGCCCCCCCCCCCCTCCTTAAGCCGATCCTAGATCCGCCCCCAGCACAGGCGTATGATGGTGTCACTGGTTTGGTCTTCCTACTTGCCCTGCCCGCCTCACTGATATCCCCATCCCCCGCAAATATTACCTACCACACCGGATATTTGAACCCGACCTCTGATAACCTAACCTTACGGGGTGAAGGGCCGCTATTTGCTGCTCTGCTGGTAACACAGGCGGTCATTTAACTCACGTAAACGTTCGTATCTCGCACTTTTCGCCCCATTCCAGTACCGGTTCAAGAAGGGCCTGTTCTGCTAAACGACACCTGCAGCAGCACCTGGTCTCGCACTCCGTACATTTCCGGGTTCAGAGGGCGTCGGTTCCCAAGTTGAAGTTTGTATCACTCACCGCTCCACCCATTCGAGCAGGTGCGGATTAGAGGGGGGGACTGCCCTTTTGCCCCCCCCCCCCCCACTCAAGCCGCTCCCAGATCCGCCACTGCATTCGAGTCCCCGCCCAAGAAGGCCCTGTTCTGCCCAACGTCACCTGCGGCATGCACCTGAGCCCCCGGTTTTGGCAACAGGCAGTCGGCAGTCCAGGCGTAGAATATTCGTAATATCTAACTGGATGTTCATTCTGATTCCTGGTCTGATTCTGCTCAAAGTTAAAGAATTGGCATCTAGCATGATCTAAAACTAAAACCGGTCTCTATTTGAAAGGTTGAGTGGAAGTGTGAATTGTATTTTTTACTTTGATCTCCAAATAGTAACATTTTTGGGTGCCTTTATGGTATTTTCACATTTGCTTTTAGTGCTCCTTAGCTACAGCTGAAGTGTGCATAGCTTACCACACTTATTATTTGATTCAAATGGGCACCACTGGTTTTTCTAGACCACTGTCTAAGCTTTGATGAGAATCTTTATATGTAATACTAATACAGATTTTAAAAGGAATAAGGTGAACAGAAGACAAATTACTCAATCACATTTATTTCACACTTTGTGAGAAAAGAACTTAAGTATGACCATCACAACAGTATAAACCAAGGAATGTTACAGCCCCACACATGATATTCCTTTTCAATCTAGTTTTAGTTCATAAATGTTTTAGATTGGAAATGAAAAGAAGCAAGTTGTCACCAAGAGCATGGAAAAAAGGTGTAGGGAACAGCATCCCTGTCATAAAATTTGATGCTTGATGCGATAATATCTGCTCTACTTCTTCACCCTTGAAAACAACCTAGAAGAACAAACAAAAACAATGTTAGGATTTTTAGTTGAGAATTAGTAAATGGTTTTGGATCAAGTACGTCTGAATTGATATTTGGGAGAAATTCCCATTGTCCACATAACGACTGAAAATATTGCGGCTATTTACAAATGAAAGCAGTAGTCTTACGATAAATAGATTCCAGTCACAAACAGGAGCAGCCTCAGGATGCCAAACCGCACTCGATGATAAATAATTAAGTGCTGAAATGGAAATATTGAAACAAGTGTGAGTGGGGCTGTACTCAATAGCCGGGATAGAAAAGGAAATTTAAATGAAATAAATGAAAAATTGTAGCAGACACATTTCGGTCATGACAAATCACATTTGCAAAAAAACAAACAACAGAAGAGTGTTTCAAACGAACTAAACAGATACTGTCTGCTATTACATGTCAACTAAACATTTACCAAGTCAGTAGTTGGTAGCAAGACTTCAGCGTCGTGAAGTGTCCAGCATGTACAGCGTGTTTAAAACTTGTAATCATCTGAAATAAGAATGAATTTTTAATTAAACAGATAAAGATCTACACACAGAATACAAATAAAATCTCTTCTTGAGAGCTTACCTTGTGCACTTACGAAAGTTGAGGTCGCTCCTTGTCTAGTCTTTTACAACCAAGCATAAGACACAGCGAAGCGGCTTGAGAATCCACATATATACATGCACATGAGACTGTAACACATCAAACAGACTGTCATTAGCAACAAATTTGTAATCAACGACACTGGTTTTCACATATTCTTTGGTGACATACAGTAGTATCCAATCCATGTTTAACTCGCCATGTTGTTTTGACCCAATGTTCACTTGGCAATAGTAGAGCACGGTTTAAGGTTAGGGCATACAGCAGGGCAGGAATTAACTTGATTTGAAAGGAGAGATGATCAGATGAAGCGAACACCCAATGTCAAATCTGTTTCAGTGCTACATGCTGCACTATCTTCATAAACCTTGCGGACCACTTAACCTCTCAACCATAGAAAGTAAACAAATGTTGTTTTTTCCCTATGTAAGAAGGACACGGTACTGACACCTTTCAGAAGTTACAAATTAGCTTTGGCCTATATTTATTGCCTTATATTATAGGTAGTCAACGAATTTTTTCTTTAAAATTACATTCCGGCAATCCCAAACGAAACCAAGAGCAAACATCAACAAACTGGAAGGGGGCGGGGCCGGGGGGCGAAAGAAGGCAGACGTCGTCACAGAATGAGCACAGTTGATAAATTACTACCTCGCAACTCACCTTTGATCGAAGTGGAGACTCCATCGGAGATAGGCAAATTCCTTAAAAATAACTTCTTCAAGATAACGCGGGTTGACGACAAGCAAAAGCTCGTGTTGCTGCGACACAACCGAGACGATACGCCTGGCCTGGCCGTGCCGAGCCGTGCCGAGCGGAGCCCAGCTGAGCCGCACAGTGGCGTGTACCAGCTGCGCGGCTTTGAAATTGAATCATTACAAAAATATTTCAAATTCCATTGATCGAAAAAATGGCTCGTAGTGTTCTCCACCAATAAATATCGATTTGCAATCTGGAAGGTGAACCTAATCTGTTGCGTGGTGTTTCTGAAAAAACCGTGAGTGACGGACAGACAGACAGACTCACGACGAGTGTCGTCGCGTGGTCCGTTTGGGGAATTGGGCTCGCTACGCTCGCCAACTAGAGCTCCGGTTTGAAAGCACCACCCTTGATAACATTTTTTATGGTTTTGGATGTTTTTGTTGTGTAAATAGAACAGGTTTTATTCTGATACAGTTTGAGGCATTCTTGAAACTGGTTATATGACGAAAAAGTTTGATTTCTATAGAGAAGGGGGGGGGGGGGGGGGGCTCGGAAGCCTGCGACATTTTCTCAGGCTGAAACGGTTGAGAAAACGTGAGGTTAGGACGTGTACCAATACGGTCAGGGAAATGAAAGCAAATAAACGTCAACGTTGAAGCCGCAGACAGTATTGACAGAGAGGCAGTGAGAATCTCCTTACCAGAAATCAGGAAATCAGAAGTAAATTATTTTTACACGGATAGAATGGGAGTAAAAATGACGGATACCACCCGGTTCACGCTCATCCGTGGTGCTCCCGCCCATGAAACCAAAGCGAACTTGGACCAGACACGCGAGCCAGCTCCGGGATGCAGGCCTCTGGGAAAAACCCGCCTGAATTTTATTTCTGTTTCTTTCGGAAATGAGACGGGAATGACACAGAAGAAAACAATTCGAATTTGTGTTTCTGAAGCTCACTTTCTACAATTGAAATTGAAGAAGTATCGCAATAAATTGGCAAAAATACGTTTTCATTCTGTCACCGTCCGTTACTGTGAGATAGGGTCAGGGGGTGAGGTGGTAGTGGGTGAGGGAGAGAACTCTGCGCATGCGCACACGGGCGGCCGACGGACGACGCGCAGACGACACTCACTGCAACACCAGTGACAGCATTATCTTTCTGTGATATTGAAGTTTAAGTTTTAGTTTTTAGTCTGTCGAGTCTATAGCCGCAAATCACCAGAAATTTATGTATATTATGGTACCTGAAAACCTGTTATTGGAGTATTAGTTACGGAACACTCCGGCTTTTTGTTGTGCTGTACCGGTTGGTACCGTCTGCAGCTGAAGTTGAAGTTACAAATTATCATTAAGTGCCGAGTTTACTGTCGTAAAAGTACATCAAAACACACCGAAAAATGCCAAAGACATCGTGGAAATCCAGGCGACAACGCATCACTCGCCGCAGAGTTTGAAGTGTACCGAAACACATGTGCTATTTAACCTCACTTGTCAACATGTTATGTTTCATGCGCGCCGCCGCCGCCGCAGCGAACCCCCGCAAGCCCCCCCTCCCACACCTCCTCAGCTCGCTCGGAACAGTTCTGGGTGCAGGTCGGCAGTGCACATCGACAGTAACGAACGGCGACAGCACTGCCCGCGTGTCTGGTCCAAGCCGCTTTGGTTTCATGTCCCGCCTCCCAGTATGTATGGTTGTACCAACACAACAGGTTCGACTTTGGCGAAACTAGCATTACAGAGCTGTGCGTCGTGTCTCCTCACAGCCACGACCTTTAAATGAGAAATCAGCTGTGATCTGACAAAGTGGCAAAAGCCCACAATTTTGACAAAATGAGGTTTTGATACGTCCTCATGCATATTTTGACCCTCTATGCATAGGATCAAACCGGACATTGATATCTATAATACTTTTTGAGATATAACTATAGAGCAATAGGGCAAGTTAATCTTACTAAAAAAGGCGAACGTCCACTTCTGGTCACATTAGATGGCGAATGTCCACAGTTGATCAGACAAATAAGGCGAAAGTCCACGAATGGTTTGAAACAACGTTGTAAGTCCAGAGCTGCTTGAAAGATATTGATACTTTCCCAGTCTGTCTAAAAGTTAATAATGTCTCTTAATATGCCCCATGGATTATGTAAATGTGTACATGAAACAATAATTGCAGACGCGAAATCAATATTGTCTTGATGATGTTACCTAAGAACTACATCGCACCAGTATTTTGGTGGTGACCAAAATCAATGCACTGTGTTAATGTGCGATACATGAATAGTTTCTGCCGACCTTACCTAAAGAGCCGAACGCACAAAGTGTAGTCGAGATTTGGTTGGAACTTTCTTGGGACGACATTGTTTAGATGATTTAGAACAAATTTGCAACTGTCACAGGCAGCCCTACAAGCCACTGAGCTCATCTTATCCGTCAGGACGTAACTCAGCACACACAGTGACAACAGTGGAAGAGCTGCCCGCAAATATTTCTTAACACCAACCGAAGTTTTCTGTTTACTATAGTTTTCTTCCCTGCCTTTGCTAGTGCTGGCCTTGGCATCAGCCAGTGTCGGCCAGGGCTTGTCCTTCTCCCACCAGGGTGTTCCTTATTTTGCGAAAGTTGGAATTTTAATGCTCCCCAACTGTCCGCCGAACCCTTTTGGTGCATAGATTCACCAGAAACAAATTGTGGAACAATGCGGAACAAGTTTAAGTGTGTGACGAGATTTTCGTGTGAATTCGTGGGATATCAAAAATGGGTTGATGGCCAACCCAGGGTTTTATTTTGCAACCTCTATAATCCGATCGGATTTTTGGAACAAATTGGAACAAATGTGGAACAATGCGGAACAAGCTAAAACGCGTGTGTGGCGTGATTTTCGTGTGATTCGGCGCAAATGGGTTGGCTATCGGCACGGAGGTCAGTGGATAGCGTGGTTGACTTTCAGTCACGGGATTGACACTTGCGCGCCCCGTTCAATCTTTTAGTTTCTCGGGAGAAATAGAATGTTGATCGCAATGTTCTTGAAACAAGCGCACAGGTCAAGAACAGAGATCAAGCCATTGCCACAAGAACTGATATATCTGGGTGTGCTGCCGCCCGCGTCCTGCTGTCCAATCCGGGTTCATTTAGTGGCTATCGTTGCCTCGTCACCTTTATTTATCCTCCAAGAAACCATCTCACAGCCCCCGTTTCCCCGAACCCTGGCATTGAGCCTCTCTTCGCTGATCAGAGCGTGGCAAGTCCCCCAAGTTGATGTGCGGCGCAATCTAGTTAATTGACTTGGTGTTGTCATCGCTGCGTTGGTCCCTGCGCTGAGCGTCCTCTCAGAGAGGGGGATCTCATTTTTTATTGTCTGTGAATTACAAAAGTTTGTTAATCGATGTTTAGGCGAAAAAGAAAAAAAGGAAAAACAAAAATTTTACCGACAGAACTTGATAACTAACCTATGAAATATGCGGTGAATCCTATTTCCCAGGGATGTGTCATCAGGCTTATGGTGTCAGTTCCTAGGGGCAGCGGGACTGCCACCGCGTCCTCAACTGAGTCTAAGGCGATCTGCACCCCCGCCTTCCCTTGGTCTTGCCACCACGACACACTGAAGATTAACTCCTTCTCAGGGAAAGGATTTGCTAGAAGGGACTGATCCTTTCGTCCCAAGCAACAAAATAATTGAGTTACATTGATGAGAATACACTGATAGTACAGGTGTGTGGAGATAAGCCGATACTGGACAAAGTTGTGAGGAGATTTGACTGCAGACAAAATATAAGGCGCTTCATTTTGGTCGGTCAACGGAAAGACCAAAAAATATTTCGACGGAAACACGACCATGGCAGGAGATGAATCTTCGTCATGAGGTATACTACGTTAATAAACGGGTATGTCAAATGAATAAAAGAATTACAGATAAATAATGAAAACAATGTAATTTTAACAGCAGCAAAATTAATTCAAATAGAGGACGAGATATCAATGGTCGTGAGTACCGTTTTAGTTTAAAAATAATGTAAAAGCGATCAAATGGCTTATGAAAAATATTTGTGGTGTTACGAAACGATGGTCAAGGCTTTGAATTACGAAACTGAAGGCAATGTGGTTTTTCTTTTGCATAGGTATCTTCAGATTGCGAAGAAACATTTTCGCATTGCCGAGAAATTCATTCAAGGCTTATACAAAGAATTATTTCGTAAGCTTACTAAGAAATTTATTGCTTGGCCATGCTGTGTCTCTATTCTTCGTAACGTTGCAAAACTTGGGGTGGCGGTCTTTGGGCGATTCTATGCGTACGGGCTCAATTTGAGAGTAACTGAAGTACAAAAATGAAATTTGCTTTTCGGGGTCGATTTGGCTTTAAACAGTACCAAGGGGGTTCCAAGGAACCTCTCTGAGCGTGGGCGCGCTACAAGTTGGATTTTGCTTCCAGCCCTTATACGAAATGACGGAATTTACAGAAAATACTCGATGACGGAATCTTACAGAACAAGTTTTCACTGCCCCTTCTTCCCAAACCGCGAGTCCCACTTTGGACATTGGACATGCTTTGCTATCTTCATCAGCACTACGCCCCACAACTTTCCCAGGATATTATTACAGTTTTGGAACATTACTGTGCAATAAAGGAGAGGGCCATGGCCGCATGCATACGGAACTTACATTAATAAAAATACGCGCCGCTTTTTGACTCTCCTCGCTCACTAGTGCCAAAATACTTTGCCCTAGTCAGTGGCAGCTGTTCAGTGGCGTCAAGCTTGAATTCCAGTGGTGTAGCAGGCTGGCCTCCGTGGGGACCCACCCACCCCTCAGGCCGCTATTAACGCTATTAAACGCTATTAAATGTGCATGTTTTCGCTCTTTCTTTCCTTTTCCTTCCTTTCTTCTCACTTTCCGCCTCTTTTCCTTCCTAGTTCCTTTCACTTTTCACCTTTCACCACCCTCTCGAGGGGAGACCCACCCCCTCAGAGCCGTAGCAGCCGCTACGGCAAAACCCCACGCTTGACGCCACTGCAGCTGTTTTTGAATCTCCAATGTTGCTTCTCTTGATACAATATTACTTTTTACTCGTTCTTTGCTTCCTCTACTACGACTATGACGTAGAAGCAAAAAAGAACGAGTATTGCACTTGCCCTGTCAGTTAAGACCCCGATTCATCTCGAAAACTGCGTAACGGAGGGATTCTGTTTTGCGGGCGTTATGATTGGGCGTTGATCTAGTTTCGAAAATGACATATTAGATTTCTGAAAAACAAAAAACCAAAAAAATCGTATTTAGAGACCGCAGATCGGTGGAAGTTTGTCTTGGGACCAGCCGTCGCCCGCAGTCAACAATCAGTTTTCGCGTACTCTGCAGCGCTCGGAGTAATAGATCAGTGGCTGTCCAGTTAAGACGCGAGAAAAACACAGAATTAAAAAAGAAATCACAAATTCTGAATGTTCATAAATTGTTCGTAAATATGAGAACCAAGAACATGAAATTATGAATATCTCGAAAAACCTTATTTTCCTTCAAAACTCAAAGAACGAGTCTGTCCTAGGACGCCAAAGCGTTCTCCATGCCTGTCTTGTTCATACTACGGCCGAGTCTTGCTAGACAAAAGCGAGAATTGTTAATTTTCAATGTTTATAAACCATTTACGGTGGACATTTTTCAGACATGAATTTCTCAAACTAAAAATCTGATGAGGGTACTCATAATCAGGTAAAGTGAAGCTACTAGACCAAGGAAGAAACTCCAAAAGCTCCTAATGTGTTTCGCGATCCCAATTTTCAGTACCGGAGCACCAAAGTTGAACAATGGTCCAAGTGGACAATGACGGAACTTACGTTTGGAATACTTCTCGTGCTCTCCTGAGGTACCTACATGACATATGAGTTCGGTTGCAGCGGGGAAACGTGAAACTAAAGGGTACAGTGAATTTCTGTGCTCACGTACCCCGATACAATGCGTTTCAAAGACGCACGGAGACAAAGACATGGAATGGGCCCGTACGCACAGAATCGCCCCTTTAGCAATCTCTGAACTAAACGGTCTCAATAATATACATGTAAATATACTCACTTTACCACTGTAGAAGTGGCACACTCGGCCTAAACGGGTACAGCCGTGGCCTACTTCGTGGGAGAGTGAGTTGTTAGGCAGTTGACCCGGGATGACAACCACGGTGCAGTTTTTCCAGTTTTTGCACATGACGAAATGGACGCCATGGTAATGTTTCTGGTAAGTGACCGAGACTCTCCGCTTCATCGTAGAGCCGCTGAACGTAGCGTACGCGGCTGCAAATTGCGCAGGCGGTGGTTACTATTGTCAGGAAAGCAGGCCAAACGACGCCTCCAGACAAGGCGTTAAGGATTTGCCCACTTCCGCCATGCCGGTGTAGATAAGAGACGGTGGTGTCCCCGCGTTTTGCTTTTCTTTTCGTTAGGCGGCTTTCGGCGGCACGGCTAAGTTCAAAAGTCTTCAGTAGTCACATTTGAACGCTTTCTCCACGGTATCTCTGAGGCTTAATTGATTGCCTCTGCGGCTCAAATCCTTCCACGTTAAAAACAGTTGTCTTGAAATTTAAGACATCCGCGGCTGTTTGTAAGACCCCCTACAAATTTCAAGACGTTATCTTAAAATTGAAAATGGACTAGCATGCTATTGCCGCAAAAACAATACCGTACGGAATGTGCGTGCCCACAGACCCGACGGATGCTGTTCACACTGCATCAACGGGGATCCGTATAATTTCTTTATTGCCTACGACCAGGAGGGAGGGCAGTGGGGGTCCAGTCACTTCCCCGCAGGAGCATGAAAATAGGTCCAGTAGCTGACATTGAATGTTTACGCAGAAAGGTTGTCATATCTTTAAAATCGACGGCCCGGGTTGAAAATTTCGTCTTTCTCGCCGTCCGTTGCCGCCCACGATTTCGAAGGTTTGTTGTGGTGAAAAGACGGTGGGAGCGTTGAGTCCTTTGTGCAGCCCATGCAAAGAACTCGCCGCACTCGCCGCCAGCTCGTCGCCAAAATCGGGCTGGACAGGCCGTGCGCAGCCCGACAGACACTATCCTCTGGTCCTGTCCTACTTTTGCCCTGGGAGATCCCGATCCCAGCAGTGTCAGCGGCGAGAGAGCGTCGAATGGGGCGGAGCGGAGCTTATCAGTGTCATAAGCGCTGACACTACAGTCGTCATGTAAAGACAGAGAGGTTCCATCCCACACCTTCCTTATTCTGACTGTTGTATATTTGATCCAGTGACGTTAACAAGAAGAGCTTGCCTGCATATAACTGCGCGCATGCGCGGAGTCATGACCGACAGAACAACCGCTTCACATGCGAAGCGAAGGTCTGCGCATGTTTGTCTTCCCCTTGTGATCGCCGTTTCCGGTGAGTTCGGCACGCCTAACGGATTTGACTATTTAAGCACCAGAAATGAAGAAATGCGCTGGTTTCCTTGCAAAGCGAGTTACGATAACTTCGATTTGTCGAAACTGGTAAGTTTCTTTTGGACCTTGCGGCTTTGCTTGTGGCGTCGAAACGTCGTTCGATTCAACCCGAGGGAGACTGTGGCGCTATCCTACGGACAATGGCTGAACTTAAACTGGCAAAGCGATTGTAGCCGTGCTCGGAGTCAGATCCGACAGGCCTTAAAACCAGTATGCGACAAATCTTACGCCCCCCCCCCGAAAGACCTTACGTAATTTTTGAACGCCCATTACGAACAAAATGCTTCCTAAGAAAGTTCGTACTGCAGAGATGTTTTTTTGTTCTGCTAGCTTTTCGTGGTGCTGCCAGATTAGGCTCCGATTGCGTCCGGCGGCATTCTTCCAATAGTGCTGCCGATGAGTTCTGGTAAGGTGTAACAAACTTCCTATTACCGTTGTTCTTTGGTTTACAATGTTACGTTCAAAGAGCCACGCAAACAAGTTACACATCGTTTCAGGGTTGCGACAGGTCAGGAAAAGTCAGAAAAGTCAGGAAAAACAAATGGAGTCAGTAAAAGTCAGGAAAAATCGCGAAGAGTCAGGAATTTTTGACGCTGATCGACACTTTGCAAGATATTCACGAAAATCCAAAGGAAATGGCATACATCGCGTGGAATGTTGCGTCGTAACGGAAGGTAAAGTCAGGAAAATTGAATTAAAATTCGGTCAGGAAATGGGGAAAATGCGATCTTGTGACAACCCTGTTTAAGTTCAGATAAAATACTTGCACAAATTTCAATTTAACTTAGCCCGTGCTTTAAAAAAAATACTATCGCCGTAGTAACTTGCGGCGGACACACTGTTTTTTTACTCGCAAGAAAAGTTGACTGCAAAAGTTTGGAACCGCCAAGACCGGCCTTACCATTGCAGTCCCTGGATTTTTCGTCGGATGCGTCTTCGCACTGCGGGACGCTGTCGCACAACTTATCACGGTCAATGCAGCCACCATCTTGGCAGGCGTATTCCGTATCCGAGCAGGGAGGGGTGCCATCACCTGTATCAATTAATAAGCTAGTGTTCACTCTAAGCAACAATATGCGTATGGGATGTTTGGTGTTTCAAGCTTTTCGGATAATGCTTGCACATGCGAAGTCACCTATCTGAAGATGACAGCGGGGGAATGTTTGCACTGATGAAAACTTGCTCCCTTGTAGCGTGTCACCGTTACTCTTTTGACTATTTCTCTGACGTACATTTTTTTTCAATTTTTAGTTCAGTTAGTTTCCTTTTGACTGACGCTACACTGACTGTTTCTTTGGCGATCGCGACGCCAGTAACGTTGATTACGGGACATTTCTTGCCTTGCCTTTCTTTGTCTGCTTTCCGCCTCATTTCAAATCATTCGTTTCACGTGCGTAGCGCCGTTCTTTGCGCATCGAATTCGTGCAGCTTTAGTTCATTCATCCGCCACCAGAGCGCGCCACCTCTCGAGCCCGAGCCGAGACGGTCCGCTCCGCTGCTCACCTCGTCCATTCTAGGGATGTGCGAATAGTGACAAGTAATCGATTACCGAGTAGTCGAATAGTCGGGCATAACCGAATAGTCGACGACCGAATACTCGGGAAACGGACTCGAATATCCGAGTAATCGGAATATAATCGGGCCAATAATCGGATGCCGAAAAATGATCTATGCAAGTACTTCATTGATTTATTATATCATTGTTTTTCGAGTATTCGGAAAATAATCGGGTAAATAATCGGATGCCGAAAAATGAGCTGTGCAAATATTTTATTGATTTATTATGTCATTGTTTTTTTTAATGTACCTTATTGGTTATCCCTTTTTTTCCCCCTCCCCTTCCCCTCCTTACCACTCGTCAAACCCAAGCGACCCAAGAAATAAAAGCATCTGCAGATGCTTGCCGGTTAATCTGTTTCTTCTCTGCACGACGATCTGCGCCGCCTTCGAGAACAGCCTCTCTGACGGCACCGACGTGGCGGGGATAGGCAGGTATCGCCGCACCACCGCGTAGACATAAGGGTACTGCTCGGCGGCGCGCTCCCACCACTCGAACGGGTTGACGGTCCGATCCAGGATTGGTCGGTTGAGGTACTGGCGCACCTCCACCGGAATCCCGCCCGCGGTGTCCTCCTCCCGTGTCGCTTGAGCGCGTGAGAGCACCACCTCGTCGTGGTAGTCCCACAGGCTGCCGGCCGCTGCAGTTGGTCGGACTGGACGCCACCATATTTAAAAAAAGAAACGCAGTAAGACCTGTCCAGTGCGGACCGGAGGAGGGTGGATGACGAGGCGCGCCTGAATTTACCCGCTCTGGTGAATCCTCTTCGGTCCCCCGAGAGATCATCTCCTCCCTAACAAACTCCTTCAGCTAGGTGATAGCTTTGGCCTTGACCATGGGGCTCTGCTCGAAGTACGTCGTCTTGAACCTAGGATCCAAGACGGTGGCCACCATATACATCCGGTTCTGGTCCAGATTTCCCAGCCTCTGATGTAGCTGGATCTCTACTTGATTTTTCAGAGTGGTGGACAGCTCATCTACGGGCTGCAACGTCGACAGTTTCTTCTTCAGCAGAAACAGCAGTGGAAGGGTCTTGCTGATGGTGATGAACTTCTCGCCGCAGAGTGGTGGACAGCTCATCTACGGGCTGCAACGTCGACAGTTTCTTCTTCAGCAGAAACAGCAGTGGGAGGGTCTTGCTGATGGTGATGAACTTCTGGCCGCAGAATTCAGTTGTGACGAAGGCGAGCGGGGAGAGAATGTCCCGGACTTCACGCAGCACGGCTATCTCTCTCGCAGACAGCATCTTAGGCCCTTGAGGGAATTTCAGCAGAACCTACCGCGTGGAAATCTCGTTAGAATCCAGACTGTCGTCATATTACCGTGTACCGTTCACACGAGCCGTTGTACCTGTCCAATTAAGAGGCTCAGTTCCAGAAATCGGTTGATCATATCGAAGGTGCTGTTCCACCTAGTGTCGACGTCCTGGATAAGCTTGAGCACTCCTCCCTCGGGCACCCCCTCGAGCTCCTGCAGCCGACGGGGTTCGTCTGTAGCCACCACCGACTGGCGGGTGAACGTCACGATCGCCTTCACTCTGTCGATGAGGCCAGCCGAGGGCTGCTCCTGCAGATGGCACGGTCAGGTGACAGAGGGTACAAACCGACAGTGCCCCTTAGAAGCCTCGTATGTCACCAGCGCGGGTGGTGGAAGGGTGGCGGGATCTGCAGGGGCAGGGTGGCGTCTCCTCAGCCCTGGAGTGTTCTGGAACGCCGTTCTTGGCACTAGCTGGAGTCTGTGCGCGGCGCAGGTGAGATGTCGGTCGGTCCCAAACAGCTCCTTGACTGCCCTCTTGATGTTAGGTGCACCCTCGGTCGTCGTGCACAGAACGCTGCCCTGCTTGAACCCCCACTCCCGGAGGACTTCTTCCAGGACGCTCTTGAGGTAGAGCCAAGTGTGGTTTGTCGACAAACCTTTCACGCCGCTGAGGATTGTCGTCGACTTGGTCCCCTCCAAGACGTGAGCAGTCACGCCGATGTAACTTTTTGTTGTTTGAGTTTCGGTCCAGATGTCGCATGTCAGGTAGACGCACAACTGTCTCTGGAACCATGCCTCCCGCCTGTCCTTCTGGATGGTGTACTTGGCCTGCAAGCGCCGCGTAAAAGTCCACCTCGACGGCAACTTGTACCGCGGCACTGCGACTTTCATTAGGTTCCTATAATATGATAGTACTCCATGCAGTAGAGCCACCAGAATAGTAAAACGTTTTAAAGGCTCGCCTTTTGCTCCGGGCCTTACTAGAAGCCTTCGCACTCCACGAGGTAGAGAAGTAGACAGTCGCGCGCGAGCATGTACAGGATGCTGTCCGTCAGCGTCTCCGAGAGGACTCCCCCCTCCGAGAACGCAGCAGCACGCTGGAAGCTGGCCATGATAGACCCCCGACTTCCAGATGGAGTAGATGACGATGACTGCGGCCTCGGCGTGGCGGTAGACGGGGTGCTGCTCGGCACGACGGAGGGCCGTCTGGAGGTGGACGGGGTGTCCGTTGGCGCGGACGGAATGCACGGCGGAGATGCGCCAACCTAAGAGTGCCGAGTTACTACATAGCTCACGGGCACGTTGCCACGTCAAGGCATGACACTCACTCGACGCCGCACTTTCCGGGTAGCGCCTGGGTCATCCGGGTCCCCGTCATCTTCCCGGTGGCGGGCGGCTCTCGGAGCTGGAGGAGGGGGCGAAGCGTTGCGGGGGCCGGAAGATACTGTTACAACTCCCGATAAATCTGGGGCAGGTTGCTGTGACGTGTGGGAAGGCGTAGTGGAGGCGTTTGATTTGGATATCCCATGAATTTTGAGATGGTTCCAGGCTGACGTTGTGCTCTGGTTGTGCGACAGTTTCCTATTACACAGCTGGCACTGAATCACATCATAGAAAAAAACTTCCAGACACCGCTGGTGGGGGCCTTGCGACTCATTATTATAAAGCTTTATAGGTGTTACAAGGGCCCGGGATAGTTGCTATGGTTTGCCTTTCATGCTGTGAACAGTGGACACTGTGTGCATTGTCGGTGGCGGTGGCCCACATTCAGATCGCGCGCCGCCGCCGCCGCCGCGCCGAGCGCCGCGCCAGCTCGGGCCGAGCCGAGACACCGAACCGAGAGGCGAGCCAGCCGAACACACCCGAACAGCGCGCGTCGGCAAGGAGTTGGAGGGAGTTGGGTCTGGTGAGTTTCGAGCACTGCACGGCACCGAGTATTCGGCAGAAACTAATCGACTACTCGGCCGAGTATTCGGTATTCGCTCAGAGCAGCAACTTCCTCATCATCTCTTCTGACCCGAGCACCACTTTACCATCATTTCCACGTGCACGCACGTTTATTTCTCGGTGAGTCTCAGTGTTCGCTACTGTTAGCTTCTTCAGTTAGGTTTAGTATTCAAAATTAATGGGAATTCTTTAGGGTAAGGGTTACTATAACTTCAAACTGGAGGGAAAGGGGCGGCCATCTTGGTTGACCTTGACATAGTGAACAGCTGGTTTTGATCCCGGCTTCCAGGGTCGGAAGTTACCATCTTGAGATGTCTGGCTAAAGCCCTGCTGTGAGCTGTCCCGGAGTGGAGTCCGGCGGCGATGTCTCTTTGATGCCTGTCCACCTGGCCAACCTGACCAACGATAGGCTGAGGGAGGAGGGGACTGTTATGGAACTTTCTTGTATATTTATGCAATCTTACATTTTAAATTTGTGGCTATGTATTGTGTGTGTGTGTGGTGTCCTGTACTTTGGTAGATGTACGCAAGTCCGTACTATGTATCCTTCCTTTCTTTTGTGTTATATTTTTGCGGAGTCGGTCTTTTGCTGACCTCCCCCTTTGTGTTTTTTTTTCTATTATGTAATTGCTATCTTGTGGCATTATTATTGTGCAAATTATTTGTAGTTCATATCACAATGTATTTATTACGATTGTGCGAAACACTAATTTACGTTAAAATTTGCGCTCCTATAAAAAGTGGGTTGGGAGGTTAGTGGGGGTGCTAGTGGCACAGAACCGGCCTAAATGTGCACTGATGAACAAGAACGAGTTTTTGACGTATTTATTTAGTTTGAAACACGCTCTTTTCAACCAGCTAAGAAGCCACGCGAAATTTCTAGGTCTTGAAAATGGGGGTTGCACATCAGGGTTGTTAACGTTACTTTTAGAATGCAACGCGTTACCGTTACCTCATTACCGTAGACTCGGTGACGATAACGCGTTACCGTTACAGCTTCCAGAGAAACATAACGCGTTACAGTTACTGTAACGTCGTTACTTCGTTACTCGTTACACCATTTTTTTAAATGTGACTAAAAACACTCCTTGACTAGTATGGTGTGTTTATCATCGTTTACCAACACTGAATTACAAAATTAAAGTGCAACTATAATCCTTTTGTGAAGGTCAAAAATAATAAAATAAAACGATTTCATTACAAGGAACCAGAAAATTACGGTATCGTTATCAAGAGTCAGGTACAGGATCAGACCAGACAAGGTCAAAAAGGGTCATTTGAACTTAAACCTACGGTTCACACACAAGAGCACCTCGTTTTCAAAGTTCTTGTCGCCACGCATACTGTGCAGGTCCGCGAACGAGACCCCGCCACCCAGAACAGGCGCTCAACCGACGCGCTTGGCATGGAAACATGCCGTTGCACTGTGTTTGCATTTATCGATCTGCCCGTTGAAATTTGCCGATGTAACGAGTAAAACGTAACGTGCGTTACGTCTCGTTACTGACTTGAGTAACGATAACGCGTTACCGTTACAGAACACGGAAAAATTAAACGCGTTAGCGTTGTTACAGTAACGAAGTAACGCGTTACACTAACGTCGTTATTCCGTTACGTAACGTTAACAACCCTGTTTCACATGTCTCAGGGGCGATTTAGATCTCGGGAACTAGAAGAGATATCGGCCCGTTTTAACGTCATTGTAAATAGCAAACGACCAAACTGTTTAAACCTTCTATCTGAAATGTTGCAAGGTACACAGCCAAATATGTGTTTTGATTTAACAAATTCCATATTTTTACAAAATAGTTCCAACATGAGTTACCGTTTAGGGTGCGTCTCGTAATTTGGGACAAACTTGACAGGGCACTTGGGGTCGCAAACGTCTCCTTATGGATTTACAATCACTTTTCTGTTGCGCCTATGGACGGTAGTCAAGGCAATCGAGGGTCACGCATGACACCACCGCACCGTGGGTTGCCTACAGCACTTGTGCAGCGGCGGAACTGCCGTTGGGGTTCTCTACGACAGCCAACGATTCGGACACAGATGCGAACGCAGCCGCTGCCTGGGGGTGCTCCAGCGGTGCTCGCTTCAGCACAGTGCGCGATCCAGTGGAGGACGCTGTTTTGGCAATCTCAAATTCAAAAAACACACCAGATTCAAATAGCGTTCGCTACCCGACCGAAGCTGAAAAACGGCGCCGAAGGGCTGGCGCGGCGCCGCCTCTCAAAGTATCCAGCGTCCCGGGCGCGTTGTTGTTCTTTTGCCGCCGCGCTCTACGCTCCGCCACGGCTCTCGGCTGGCCGGGCTGGCCCCGGCCCGGTGTACGAGCAGATGTAAACAATGTAAACAAAGAGTTAGTGGCTTTGTGTAGTGTTGTAATCTAACAGAAAAGGTACGTAATAACAGTTTGGCAGTCGATTCTATGAATACGTGTTAGTTGCATTAAAATGGAAGTCGTCTATTGTGTATAATAATAATGGACTGATGGTTTGAAAATGGACGTTCTTTCATGTGGAAAAGTCTATCGCCGATCTTGGTTATGCCAGAAGACCTGGCATGTTTTCAATGTATTTTATTCGATTTTATTGCGCTGTAATATTTGTGATTTCGGTTGCAGGAGTAAGGCTTAGTGTCATTATGTTTACCTGGAGAAATCTTAATGCATCTGTGTCTCTAGGCACTTCTTTTTACCTTACTCCATCGAATCGTGCACCGAGGGGAAGGACATCAACACCACTTTCCAAAGCCAAGAGTAAAGCTTCATTTGTCAGACCAGTTTGTGACACCTGCACAACTTGTGGAAGGGAATACAGGTGTCACTGGTCTTTCGTGAAACATGTCAGGGGGGACAAAATAGTTGGTGAGTAAAATAAAGAAATTTTGTGTAACACAGCATGACAAAGTTGAATAATAAGTGAATTAATCTTTGTCTTTTGTTTATAGAACAAGCGTCACGTTACCCAACGGTCCCTGAAATTATGGACCATATGTCAACAAATATTGGGGGGGGGGGGGGCATTTGATACGTTAAAGCTGTACCCTGCATATGCCACTAAAGGAGACAACTTCAAAAAATGTATCCCATCTATAGTAGTTATGCATGGTACTTTCGGTAATTGTGGACTTTAGGGGCTGCACCACCTATAAAGACATGGCCGATACCGTTGGAACCGGCTCAACGCCTAGAATTGGAATATGCCAATCATATACGGCGCTCTTCAATCTCTTTATTTAAAAACACAGCGACGCTCAACGAGTGGAAACCCTAGGCTGGCTACGCGGCGCTACCGCAGCGCCGGACTGGTGGCCGAACACCGAACCCCGTCGGCACCGGCGTCGGCGGCTCGGTCGGGCGGCTCGTGCGGGAGAGTGCTAATGGCTGCGTGGTCTGCCTACGGCTCGCAACCTCACAATCATTTCCCTTTGACACCATCACCTTACAATCATTTCCCTTTCACTGTCACATTTGCGTCCTCACATATCATCTTCCTTTGACACTGTCCAAGGAACACCAAGCTGAAATGAAAAAACAACAACACTTTGAATTAATACGGCTCGCAACCTCACAATCATTTCCCTTTGACACCATCACCTCTCAATCATCTCCCGTTCACTGTCACATTAACAATACCTTGAATTAATACGGCTCGCAACCTCACAATCATTTCCCTTTGACACCATCACCTCCAAATGTGACAGTGAAAGGGAGATAATTGTGAGGTGATGGTGTCAAAGGGAAATGATTGTGAGGTTGCGAGCCGTAGCCAGACCACGCAGCCATTAGGGTGTCAAAGGGAAATGATTGTGAGGTTAGCAAGCCGTAGGCACGCAGCCATTAGGGGTATCCTCAAACTGAAACGAAAATGTGACAGTGTCACCTTGGTCAAAGGGAGATGACGGAGGTGACGACGCACAGCACATAGCAGGTTGTCCTTGATCGCGCACTCTCCCGCAGCCGCCCGACAGAGCCGCCGACGCCGGTGCCGACGGGGTTCGGTGTTCGGCCACCAGTCCGGCGCTGCGGTAGCGCCGCATAGCCTAGGGTTACCACTCGTCGAGCGTCGCTGTGGGGAGAATCGCTGTAGCAGACGGATTTATGGTGTTTGGTTTCTCTAAGTTAAACGCGAAAGTGTGTACCAAAAGTCTTCCCTGAGAAAAGGCTATACTTGAAAACGACGTTTCACATCGTTTGATGAATAATCATGCAGAAATGTGTCCGAAATACCCGTGTTCCTGAGCACTGTGACAGGTTAGGTCGTCTCATATTTTTATTTTTTTAAATAAAGAGGTTGAAGAGCGCCGTATATGATTGGCATATTCCAATTCTAGGCGTTGAGCCGGTTCCAACGGTACCGGCCATGTCTTTATAGGTGGTGCAGCCCCTAAAGTCCACAATTACCGTACTTTCAGTGACCTACATGAAAGGATACAATTTAAAGACCTCATCCATAATGCCATGACCAATAGCTTGAATAAAAACAAATTTTTGCTATCTCCTGCATTGACAGCTTTACTGCAGAAAATTGCAGAATACCTGCTGTGTGATCTGGAAATGAGGAAAAGGTTAAGCAACCTATTCCAAGTTTATCACTACTGTGATGAAGAATTATTTCAATTTTTTTTGGCAAGCTATGTGCTGTTCTTAGTGATTGACATTTTAAAATTCATCAGGACATGGGTGAGAAATAGTTCTACGATTTCAGAAATGCCGAACAGTTCCCTGGACACACTGGAAAAGCATTGCAAGAGTGATTTCTGAGAAGCTGCTTGAAAGTGATAGTGTGCCTGGCCCTCCAGACAATGTTAAGGGGTGGACAATTGCCCATAGCAGCGGAAGATGTTTGACTGGCCCCTCCCTCGCTCACACCATAACTTGTACCCCTACACATACCTGCACACATTTCTATAGCAGTCTAAGATTTGACACAATCTGCACAATTTTGTTTACAAACCAGCCAATGTTGTCTCGTGAGAGGGGTTTCTGACCCTTCACTCACACCTGTGAGAACACGAACAGCTCCACTGCAGGCCACAAACACTTCTCTCTGCTCTGCTTTTGATTCTCTCCTGCCAACCATGAGGACATGCATCCCCTTGTTATCAACCAGAGGTATGAATATATTCGTCAACATCAGGAGCAGCTTGTTTTTCTAACTTCCAGTAGCAAGTGGTCCTCCGCTTGTGGCACTTACGCTCTGTCTCAGGTTCTGCAGCATGGTCCTGAAAGAAAGGGTATACGTATAATTTGGTATAGTAGTTTATGATATTTTTCAAAGTGTATCAAACCTTTTGAGGTGCTTCTGGGCATGGGATGAGACACGTTGTGCTGAGGGTTGGACTGAAGAGCCCGCTGGAGACATCATTCAGGCAATCCTAGAAAAACAGATACACACAACACTTTGCTATGCATAATTAATTTGCATCAGTATAATCCACAATGTATAATATGATGAGAACTCTGGCAAAGTAGTATTGAAATTTTGAATAATTTTTTGAAAGACATGCCTCACTGAAATCTGGCAAGGATATTGACAGACCAACATCAGTCCAGCTACTGTCACTGAAGCTGCTTCCAGGGCGGCTTTCTTGGTGACTCATGCTGTTCCCAGGGCGGCATATAGTAAGACTGGATGATGTTCTTGCATAATCGTGATCCGAGACACTAGGAGAAGGGGAATAGTCAATCTTGAACGGGAGTAAAAACATCTTGTCAGATCAGAAATACAAAACAGAACCCTCCTTCTCTTTCAATGTATACACTGGCACCCACAGCTGCTTACCTCACTCTCCGCCGCATCTTCTCCAGGCAAACTTGACATTGACATAACATCATCACCATCACATCCCGAATGTTCAGACCCAGGTAGTGATGGGCGATCTTAATAAAAAAATCGATCTCCGGAGATCGATGTATCAAAAATTTTCGATCTCTGAAATCGATTTATCGGGTGAAAAAGATCGATTTTAACTAGATCAATTCAAATTTTTAAGAAAAATATGCGTTCTCTCTGCCTCCGTCACCGCGCTCGCTCACCCCGCCTTCTCGTCTCGCCTACGGGCCGGCCGACCGGGCGAGCGAGGGAAAGGGAGCAGAGAGGAGAGGCGCACAGTGGGACGAAATCGCCAAAACCCGGAAAAAACCTCTAGCGCCCGAACTATGGCCCCGATTGGCCTGAAATTTTGTGCGAGGGGGTTTCAGGGGTCAGGGATTTCGTTGCTGTCAACAAATTTCTCCTTGCTCTTCTATGTCTTCACGTACACTGTTAATTTTCAAGTTTAAAAAATGTGAACGCTTCCCAAGACTTGGAAAATTTATAAGTTGACTCTCTGTTGCACATGGGGGGTGAACAAATACAGCGCAAATTGTAATACAGTTAATTTTCTCAAAAAGCAAATTTTTCATTGAGCGATGGTTGTTGATTTCTTTAGGGTACCAGAAAACAGAACAAAACAACAAAAACAACAGAAAACAACAAAATAAAAGAAATTATAGAAAACCAAACAATACACTATTTATTAATTTTATCAAAAAATGAAATAGTCAGCAAAGACTGATCCGCCGCTGGCTCGGGTTGACGACCGGAGCGGGAGGGAAGGCCAAACCGAGCCGCTATTTCACTTGCCATATCTCGCTCGTTGGCACGTATAAGCAGGAACGCTTTGAACATTCTGAAAATCTAGCACTTGGACTCCGCCCTGATATCCTACTTTTCTTGAAGCACCTTGAAGCACGCGAAATATCGTCTCGTGAAGATATGAGAAAAACGCCCTGCGCGCTGTCTTTACAGACCTTTCGCATTTCGCTTATAATTATCAAACGGCGAATAAATTTATCATTTCCGGACTCTGAGGAAGAAGTAGACACCATGCGGAATCATCAGTGTGTCACACGATACTCGAAAACGTATTCAAACTTATTTAAAGGACTTTTCCGAGTGCCACAGAATTAGCCGCAGCACGTCTTTCGCTCTGAGAGGTTAGGATGGCCGTGATTCTCAATATTTTTTTTCGGGCTAATATGAGGTTTTTGGGTGGATAGCCTTCAAAAACCAGAGCATGAAAGTGTTCTCTGGTGGAGGACCTCATTCTTAATCCCCAGATTTTAATTTCATTTTCGGGTTTTTTTCCGGGTTTTGGCGATTCCGTCCCACTGTGAGGCGGGGTCCGCCAGTACCTCGAGGTTTGTTCTCGCGCCAGCAGACGCTTCGAATCACTTCGAATGTTCTGCCGGTTCTCGAATATCGTCAGCGCAGGCAGCGGAGTCGTTCATAACGCGCGGTGGGCGCGGTAGGACAGGGTCGAAAGCTTGCTTCTAGATCAAGATCGAAATTCATCCCCAAAAAATCGATTTCTCGATATATCGGCAGGCGTACTATCGATTCAAAAAATCGATATATCGGACCCAAAAAATCGATTTTCCTCGGATCGAATCGAGATCGCCCATCACTAGACCCAGGACCCTCCTTGTACAGTCTGCACAGAAAAAAACAAACAGTTAATACCATACTTTGACGTAGGCAGGAGATTGATGCATGCGTATAAAAAATATCTGCAGGGGAAGACACAGATTTCGACACTTACAGTAGGCATTCGACTACTTTTTACATGCTTTAATCGTTTCCTGACAGGAACATTTCTCTTTGTTTTCCTTTTTCTTTCGTCCTTGCCCGTTTCTTTCAAAGAATCTTCCACTTCCACAGGTGACCCGGGCTGCTCTTCTTCCTCCATAATTACACTTGTTGACAACACAACAACACCGCGATAGAATATCTTCGATTGGTATGTCCCCCGTCCGTCTTCTGCTTGCTGGGCCAGCCGAGTGGCAGCGTGGCGGAGCGGAGCGCGCGGTGAAAAAAGAACAACAACGCGCCCGGAACGCTGGCTAATTTGGCCCCAGCGAGGCGCCAGCCGCTCGGCGGCGATCTTCAGCTGCGTTCGCGTAGCTTTTAGCGGACGCTGTTTGAATCTGGTGTGTGTTTTGACTTTCAGATTGTAACTGAGGCAATCAGTGAAGCCTTCCCCACGATTTGCGACCAAACGGGATCTGCGAGATAAATATTGAGGGCGCCAGGTGTTGCAACGTTGGGCAAAGCGGTAGCCAGCAGGCTCCAAGCTTCGTGTCCCAAGCTGTAGTCTCTTGGTCTGAGTGGTGCGAGGCGACTGCCGAACGGACGCACAGTGGGACGGAATCGCCAAAACCCGGAAAAAAACCCGAAAATGAAATTAAAATCTGGGGATTAAGAATGAGGTCCTCCACCAGAGAACACTTTCATGCTCTGGTTTTTGAAGGCTATCCACCCAAAAACCTCATATTAGCCCGAAAAAAAATATTGAGAATCACGGCCATCCTAACCTCTCAGAGCGAAAGACGTGCTGCGGCTAATTCTGTGGCACTCGGAAAAGTCCTTTAAATAAGTTTGAATACGTTTTCGAGTATCGTGTGACACACTGATGATTCCGCATGGTGTCTACTTCTTCCTCAGAGTCCGGAAATGATAAATTTATTCGCCGTTTGATAATTATAAGCGAAATGCGAAAGGTCTGTAAAGACAGCGCGCAGGGCGTTTTTCTCATATCTTCACGAGACGATATTTCGCGTGCTTCAAGGTGCTTCAAGAAAAGTAGGATATCAGGGCGGAGTCCAAGTGCTAGATTTTCAGAATGTTCAAAGCGTTCCTGCTTATACGTGCCAACGAGCGAGATATGGCAAGTGAAATAGCGGCTCGGTTTGGCCTTCCCTCCCGCTCCGGTCGTCAACCCGAGCCAGCGGCGGATCAGTCTTTGCTGACTATTTCATTTTTTGATAAAATTAATAAATAGTGTATTGTTTGGTTTTCTATAACTTCTTTTATTTTGTTGTTTTCTGTTGTTTTTGTTGTTTTGTTCTGTTTTCTGGTACCCTAAAGAAATCAACAACCATCGCTCAATGAAAAATTTGCTTTTTGAGAAAATTAACTGTATTACAATTTGCGCTGTATTTGTTCACCCCCCATGTGCAACAGAGAGTCAACTTATAAATTTTCCAAGTCTTGGGAAGCGTTCACATTTTTTAAACTTGAAAATTAACAGTGTACGTGAAGACATAGAAGAGCAAGGAGAAATTTGTTGACAGCAACGAAATCCCTGACCCCTGAAACCCCCTCGCACAAAATTTCAGGCCAATCGGGGCCATAGTTCGGGCGCTAGAGGTTTTTTCCGGGTTTTGGCGATTTCGTCCCACTGTGGGACGGGGTGGTGTGGCCGCCGGGCCCCGTAAGGGCCCGGCCCACAGCATAGGCGGCGGCCTAGCCAGAGGTAACGCTCGCAGTTCTGAGTGCATTACTGGGCTGGGAAAACGGTTTACAAAGATAGGAAAAGGATTAATAGAAAGTGGAAAGTGCCCCCTTCAATCGGAGATAAGATGTCAAGCCAAATTAATAGGCGTTCACATACAATAACGGTCGGTGAAAATTTACGTATTGAAAACATCATCAGAGTAAAAACTGAGTTCAATTTTGTTACTCTGTCACATATCTAGGGATTTTACCGAAAAATACCCGTGCGCATGAATACATGCAAGAACCTTTGACTTATTCAGGTTTTAAAAGTTGCAGTAACTTCCCACGGTAATGTAAGGATCTCCTGCTCATTACCTGACAGACTTAGATGTGAGACATCGGCTGACGGCTTGTTGGTTCAGTCGTGATTAAGTTGATTTAGTTGTGATTAAGTCGTCAGATGTTCACTGATTTAGTGAGTGAAAAACCCCTCGATACCCGGTCATGTTCCAGCGGGGGCGCGTCAACTGGTCCAGCTCTCCAACTGGTCCAGCCCGACAACTGGTCCAGCTCTACAACTGGTCCAGCACGACAACTGGTCCAGCCCTTGTGTCCCTCACTCTGTGCCGACAACTGGTCCAGCTTTTAAACTGGTCCAGCAAACTAGCGCGTGAGGCAAGGCGACAAGTGGTCCAGCCCGACAACTGGGCCAGCTCGACAACTGGTCCAGCTTTTCAACTGGTCCAGCGAACTAGCGCGCGAGGCAAGGCGACAACTGGTCCAGCCCGACAACTGGGCCAGTCCGACAACTGGTCCAGCTTTTAAACTGGTCCAGCACAGCCGCTCTGTTACCTCTCGCGAGTGCCCCGACAAGTGGTCCAGTGCTGCCGTTCTGTTCTTTTCCCTGAGCTTGCCGACAACTGGTCCAGCCCGACAAGTGGTCCAGCCCGACAACTGGTCCAGTGCGCCAAAAACGCGCTCCATCTGCCGTTCATTCGACGAAGCTGTCGCTAGCCTCACACCATGTACGATGCTGAATCTGGCCCCCTCGGTACCACAAGAGAACCCCGCGCGAGGCTACGTGTTACCAGCTATGAGAAACTCTAAAGTCACATCATTACGCGCACTCAAAGCACATTATGGGCAGCGATATAAGCAATTAGCAGAATGTATTCGGCTAGGTTTTCGTTTTTGAAGTCGTGAGGCTCAGAATTACTCCCGGATTCATTTTTACTCTCCAAACTGCAAATTTTATCCAATCTGCGGCATTCTTTCGTACTGTGACACCAAGAACTCTTGTCGTAGACATTAAGACACATCATTCATGTACTGCGTGTTGGTTAGGATTTCGTTAGCATTAGAATTTGAAAATAAAGTGTCTAAGATAGTGCCGGTAGCCTCGGTGGCCTTTTTTCAGTCACCCTCTTCCGTCTGCTACCACCCACTACCAGTTCATAATTGGACTTCCCACTTAAGGCCGTGCCTGTTGAAATTTGACTTCGGGCTAGGATGATGAAATTTGATATACCCCTAGATTCGGCTCTAAGTAGGGGCCCTGCAAAATCGCAAGTCGATGAACCAATTTGTAACGGAGATACATTTGGTCAAAGTGGCCAAAGTGGCCAATTTTTTAGAAACGCCTGTGCAAAAAGTATCCATCGCACGAGGTTGGTGAGCACAGTTTTGGGAACGGGACAGAGTGGCCTAGCGTTCATACCTAGTCCGAAGATTGGGTTACGCTATAAAGTGTTTTGTTTTGGCGTCCGAATTTGGCGAATTTCGATCAGTTTGTAGCAGAGACTTTTTGAAACCCGCGGGTATTGGGACTGGCTACGGCACCTCGGGGCGTCTCTCTCATTTACAAAAATATGCTCGCCAACCTCGTGCGATGGATACTTTTTGCACAGGTGTTTCTAAAGTGAGGGCTGTTTTGGGTGCCTTGCGTCACTTTTGAAACTGGCGGGCTCCAAAACGCTGTCTGCACAGTGGCGCTGGCGACGTATGGAGGAACTGCGTCGGGAGTAATGGGATGCAGGAGTCTTAGCCTTAATTGTGTGCATAGGATGGCACAGACAAAGAGAGCAGTAAAGGCGGACCCGCCGGACCCCGCCCGGGCTCGAGCCGGAGGATGGAGGAGGCCCGCCTGGCGATGCGACTTTGGCTTGCCAGCTCTTTCCTCCTGCGCACGGGCAGAGCGGCACAGCGGCACGCGTCAGCTTTCGTCGGTCTCCGACGCCTCCCCTGTTGGTTTTAGACGAAACACCACAGGCAGAGCGATTTTACAACATAGTCTGAGCTTTTCAACGGTGTGTCTGTCGCATCTATTCGACCACCCTAGCGCGAACTACTGCCTTATCAATATGTGAAAGCTGCGTCACCGGCGCCTTGCAGGCCGTGCGCGTCGAACTTGTCGCGTCCCCAGCTCCTTGGCTATTGACTTTAGAGGGAGAATGTCAGCGAGCGGGATGTAGCAAAATGTATAAGCTTTCCGCTGCTGTGCCGGCCATGCGGATCCGACGGTTCTAACGCTTACTAGAGCCTCAGAAGTAGAAACCCTTATGTCGCCGGCGACCGGCGGGGCGGGCTGAGACAAGATCTAAGTTTAGAACGGATAGAGCTACAGATTACTGCAAAACACCAATTTGTTCGGAAAAACGTGGTATAGGTATTGGACCGATCATTGAACAAATCCAAACGCATTTTTAAAAAAAAATTGAAAATGGAGTAGCATGCTATTGCCGCGAGAGCAATACCGTACCGAATGTGCGTACCCGGAGACCCCGCGGAGGCTGTTGACACTGCATCAATGGGGATGCGTATAATTACTTCATGGCCTACGACCTGGAGGGAGGGCAGCGGGGGCCAAGTCACTGACCCGAAGGAGCATGGAAATAGGTCCAGTAGCTGACATCGAATGGTAACGCAGATAGGTGGTTATGTTTCTAAAATTCACAACGACGGTGGCGCTATCCTACGGAAAATGGCTGAACAAAAACTGTCAGGGGGTATCCCCAAAGCTACTTTAGCGGATACACTTTGTAAGTGACTCTAGCCGTGCTCGGAGTCAGATCCAACAGGGACCACCTTAATGTCGAGTTGCAAGCAACCCCGCGACCAGCGTTTTCCGTCTGCTACCACCTAGCACCAGAGCATATTTATGGACTTCCCGCTCCATGTTGTACACGAATGAACCCTGGTACCAGCCATTTCCCGCCTGGTACCAGAGCATAATCGGACTGCTCACTCCACGTTGCATATGATTCGCCCCCGGTCCAATACCCCCCCCCCCCCCCCGGTACCACCGGGTACCAGGGGAGATTTGGACTTGCTCCTTCCGATAGTATACAAAATTAACACTGGTACCAACCATTTACTGGCTGGTACCACCTGGTACCAGGGCATATTCGGACTTCTCACCCTATGCACGGTTACAACAAAGCCTAGGAATCCTAGGGGATTTTGTCAAAACCGAGACAACTTGACCCAAACCTAGGAAGTCCCTAGGAGTTGGGTGCAGATTCCTAGGGACTCCCTTGGAACTGGTCACCTTGGTCTACGTTCCTAGGAAGTCCCTAGGAAATCGGCGCGATTCCTAGGGAATGCCTTGGAATCCGTTTCCAGGGGTCCGGAAAAGAGCAGAAACGGAAATAAGAGAGGGGAACCGCAGCAGAGAGTATCTCCGGCCGCGGCGTCGGCCACGAGCCAACATCAAAAATTCCAGCGCTACAAGCACTGAGTCGCCCTCGTTAACCAAACGATAATCACAGCTTGGAAATTTAAGTGAAGAAAAAATTGAAATGAAAACGGACAGGTCTAACTTTTGAACCAGCGACCCTCTACACGGTGAAGCGCTCCATTTGACCGCGCGACCAAGCCGACATTGTTAAGAGACTTTTCGTGCCCGACCATCACAAGCCACTGCCGCCGTACGAAGCGCCAACCAAAGCGCAGAACGATGCGAATATACAGCCGAGTTGGCGACAACAGGCCTACTCACTGAACTAGGGGCCACTCTAAAATGAACCGGATTTGATGTGATCACATGGGCAACTCTGGACTAGAGGAGATTGGTTAAGTCTGCTAATGTAAAATAAACGGGAATTCTTGTTATAGGCATTATGGTATAATTGTTTTAGGTTCTCCGCTCGCTACGTGCAATGCCAATGAGTCATTTTGAAACATGAAGCAGCCACATTGAGATGTTGCACATTGTCTTAATATGCAGTTAGCTACCACTAATTCAGTTACATCCTATGATAAGGAAGGTGTAAGGTATAATGTGGGCACAACATTATTGAATGTTTTTGAACAGAATATAAATTTCTAAAGTTGGCAGAAAGGTAGCATGGCTCCGCCCATTTTTGTGGCGCCATCTAGCGATAGTGAAATGAAACTGAATGCAGAATGCGGCAACAACGACACTTGCTGAGGGGAGAATAAAAAAGCGGAATAGTCGATGCAGAGAGCACCTCGCTCCGCTCGGGCTCAAAAATTTAGAGGCTGAGCTCTCGCTGACGATATGTCACGACCATTTGATAGGGTCACTCAGCGCAGCACGTCTACCGCGCGGCTCTCCGAAGTAGATGCGGAGGCCGCGCGGTTGATGCGCTGTGCTGTGAACGACAACACACGGCCTTTGCCGTACGTGTAGGGTACGTCAAGCCACTTGGCCACGGATGGGTATCATAGCGCGGAAAATCGTTTATAAGGACAGGGATCTAAAGACGCGATCTTGGGGTGTTTAAAAGTAATTTTCTGTACAACAACTCCTCTTTATAACTGCGTGTCTAGTTACACATATGTCTAGTTATGCCGTTTTCTATTGAACGGCAGCTGAGAGCTTTCTATAGTTCAACGTGCACTTATTAAGATAGTGCAGTAAAACGATTGCAGTTTGGAAACGCGCATCATTATAGCGGTGTGTCGCTTAAGCTACGAATCTTTGAAACCGTCAGTCCTTGTATGTCGTAATTTCCGTTCTCCTTTAACTGGATCCTTCATCCAATGAGCATTTCTTTAGAAGTCATTATCTAGGGATCGGCGAAAGGCGTCGTCAATTGAGCACGTCTGAATAACCGCGAACGGCGCCGCCGAGCGACTGGTAGGGTAGAGTAGGCCAGCCCGCACGACACGCGTCCATGCAGAGATCGTGGTTGCCTACCCAGCAGGCGCCAAGTGTGCTTCGACTGGTCAAGGTAGGTTTGGCATTGCGACAATATCGTGGACGCGTACGTAATGGGTGATCCCCAAGTTAAATGGGTGTACCGGCATCAAGGTCCCGTCGAGCCCCCAAAGGCGAAGTGAAAAATGTAGCTTTCGGGGCCTCCGCGCAGGGCTCCTGTAAGGACCAGTAGCTCCCACGCGTCTCTTTTGTTTTTATTTAATTTTACAATTTCTGTTTTTTTTATGCTTTCTGTTTGAGAATGTCACTAACCAGTGTTGCACTTCTATTGGTCCTTGTGTCTGTTAACTTTGAAGACGGGAATCATTTCAATGTTTTTGTGATGTTGAAGAAAATAAATAATTCACCGATTTTTCATTTTCATTGCCTGAAGTAAACCAACAATTAAAATCTACATCAGGCGTACGCTCCATTTCTGCGTGTACTGTAGCGAGGAAAGGATGTATTAAAATGAAAGATGTGTGCGTCTGTAGCGCCTCTAAGTGGTCGGTGTAAGGTAGCCCGCAAAGCACGGGCGAACGAAGTCGTGTTTGCCTACCCACCCGGCGCCCTCGGTACTCCTCTACCTGGAGGTCCACGGCCAAGGCCCCTCCCTCTCGTAGAGGGCCACGCAGGCCTCGTGTGCACTTTGCCTACCCTGTCGGTGCCCAACGGGCAGCCCTTTCCCTTCCTACGTGTCGCTGACTGATTATTCATCCTGTTTTCTAACAGAATCTGTTTAGGCCAATGAATTGGTATTTGAAACCGGTCTGTAGTTTACACCAGTTTTGGTTAAATAAGTTGCATATAAGAGTACTGTTTATTTTCAAGGGCCAGCTTGAAATAATGTTTTGTAGCATTCATGATTTATTTCTTGTTGCTTCCCATATTCTTTAGTAATAATTGAGAAAACTGATTGTCCTAGGCTAGTGAGTGGGTAAGCTCAGCCACTTTTAGCGCAGGAAAACGGAGCATACCACCAGGGTTTGTAATTAGCACTTTCTTGTTCACCAGAGATTGTCCCGGGTTCAAATATCGGTTGTGGATGGTTTTGTCGGGGGTAGGAAATTTAGGATTCTGGGAGTGGGGGCGCTAAGCGGAAAAGGCAAGGTGCAAGGTAGGAATGGGAAATTGGCCACTCCGTGCTGGTACCGACGGGCGGCGGATGGGTAGGCAACCCACCCTACGCCCGTGCCTTGCGGGCTGGCCTACCCTGGCCTCTCACAGGCGCTTTGGATCCACACGTTTCGGATGCGCCCGCTCGCTATTGGAATGAATCAAATGAATGCTCTTTGCAACTACGTATCGTTATAAACGTGTTTCTTTCGTACCGCGGAGGCTCTTTAACGCCACCGAGGCGTTTCGGGCCTTCTAGGCAAGGCAGTTTTCAAGCTCATCCTTAACACGAGCTTAGCATGCAATGATCTACACTTTGAAAGAAACATGCTTATATGCTGTGCTCTTTGCAGTACGAAATCGTTCGTAGCAAAATGCTTTTTCGTCTTAAATTAGAAAGATAGTATTAAGTCAAGGATGGTAGGTTCGTTTGATGAGAGAATTTCCATCTAACAGATTGTCTTTATAAAACCCCATCTTAAGAACTACGCTGAATAGACATTTTCTTTCTAACTCTTTATTCTTATAACACACATTCCGCGCTATGATGCACGCCCCTTGGCCACATACGGTAAGCCTGCCGTGTGTTGTCGTTCGAGTGTGTATGTAGGCAGACTTGCCGTAAGTGGCTAAGTACATTCTCATACCCCACACGTACGGCAAAGGCCGTGTGTTGTCGTTCGTGTGTGTATGTAGGCAGACTTGCCGTATGTGGCTAAGTACATTCACATACCCCACACGTACGGCAAGGGTCGTGTGTTGTCTTCCAAAGTGTGTGTAGGCATGCACCTCGTATGTGGCTCTGTTTGTTTACATAACTCCTACATACGTCAAAAGTCGCGTCTTACATATGGCCCACATACGGCAAAGTTGCTTACATACATCAGTTTACGTCCACATACGGACCACGGTCTATGTGACATGCGGGCCAAATGCGGGACGTGTATTCTGATGTACTCATCGTATACGATCTGTATGTGCACCACATGCATTTCACTTCTTCATGAAACCTTGGAATTTGGGTCGTTTTAGGGATAACGTGTGACCAGGTTAGGTTAGGTTAGGAATGCACCAAACACCCAAAATCGATAAAAAACGATAAGGTAAGCCCATTTAATTGATAAGAACCAAATTTGAACGAACGACTAATTTTTAAGAATTTTTGGGAAAACCATCGATTTTGTTCGAATTTTCGAAATTTTGAACGCGTTGCGGAGACGGAAGATGTTGACCAAAAAAAAAAAAAATTGTTCCAAGATCCTGATGCCATGAGGCAACTTTTCCGCACTATTACGTTTGCGATTTCGAAAAAAGTGTTTTTTCGGCCCACTCTACTAATTAGGCCATTTTCATGAAGTTTGGTAGGGGTATGTTTCTGAAGTCCCCGAACATGATACCATTTGAACCGCATTGATATATCTATCCGTTCAAAATCACTGTAAATCTTAGAGTGATGTTCCTCGCCCTTGGAAGGCGAGGTTTTTGACTCAAATTTCCTCGCCCTCCCAGTCATCACCCTAAAAGGGCGAGGGTATCGCGGGATCTCGCCCTAAAAAAGCGATGTCGGGGGGTAATCGCCCTAACAGGGCGATGTTCGTGTCCCTAAATGGGCGACATTCAAACCTCTCGCCGTAGGGCGATGTGTCTTACATCGCCCAAATTGGGTAACGAACCTCGCTCTTCGATTTACAGTGATCTCGTCCTTGGCCCCGAAGCCTTTACTGCCCAAGGTCACTGCCCCCGCCCGCCTGGTCCCTCAGCGCGCACCCGCTGCCAGGGTCCATTCATCCCCGGACCCGGGACCCGCGCGGCTCGCCGAGAGAGCCGGCCGCCGCATGCTCCCCTCCCCCTCCTCCCTCATGCGAGCTGCGATGCAGGCCGTGGTGGCGGCCGTCCGGCAAGCCGTGGCGTAGCGTGGCACGGCTTGGCGCGAAAAAATATATTGAGAAAATTAAAAAACGAATCGTGGAGTTTCGCATGCAAGAAATTTGACGCCGTTGGCGTGCATTGCGGCATTCCGCTGCTGCCCGCAGATTTTCATTTCTAACGGCCTACTGGTGGGTAAGCTCTAAGCGGAAGTCAAGTAATACCGGCATGAAGAAAAAACTCGGAGGCAGAAGCGTCAGTGTGACTCGTTACGCGCACAAAGCGTCGTCAGTCGGCGAGGATTCAACCTAAAAGTTTTCAAAGCCTGGCCCGGCGCTGATCCGGGTGATCTTCTGACAGTGGCGGTGGGCGGTATTGAACCAACATTTTTGAGCCGCCGTACATTTACAGACGCCCTGGTAAAAATAATGCGTATCGTTACGCCCATTTGAAGCGTTCTCGCAACTACTCCCGGTTTGAAACGGGGCAGTTTCATCTGGTATGCTTCAAAATGGCAGTAACACACGGTGCTTTAAGCCACCTGTTAAGGTCAAAAGTTTTATCGGCGACTTCACCAGTGAAAAGTACTTGGATTCACATTACAATGCCGCAATTTAAGTTTCAAAAAAATATTTCGTTTGTCCTGTATGCGACGTTAAAAATGTGAAATTTGACTTTTTGGATCACAGAAAGCTCGGTCATTTTTTTCGTACGGCCTCCTGCGCATACAGGCTTGAAAGCGGACCAGGAATACTACAAAATGACACCCTCAGCTTTTCGAAGTCGTTTCTACTTGGGCCCCTGCAGGCCCTGAAAAGTGTTCAAAATTGAGCATTTTGTCTTCCGACTGTAGCGAACGTATTAAAACACCTTTTGGGATATGAAATATGTCATCTTGTAGCTCTGAACGTCCCGTACAGTTCCTCCAATTTGCATGGAAAACTTCCGAACGGTTTCGGAACTGTCTGTGATCCCGTGCGCCCGTGCGCGCGGTAGCCCCTGGATTCTGAGAATATCTTTGATACCGTCCCGCAATGCGCGGTGGGGTGGAGGCGGGGAGCGGGCGGAGGCAGCACGCTAGGCCGGCTCGCAACGGCTCGGGCTGCGCGCATCGGTCTGTCTGCCTGCTCGCCGGAGTTCGCGTGCGAGGCGGTATAGGGACGCTGGTGAGTGCAACAAGGACACAGAACTGCGATGCGGACGCGTACGCTCTGGCGCGCGCAGGCTCCCAGGTTCAAAGTGACGAAAGCGGCGAGCACTCCGGCCGGGCAGCGAATGGACACACTAGATCACAGACCGTTCGAACACTGTTTAACGCAGCGCTTTCAAAGTAAGTGTGGCTATGAAGGAGGGTTATACCTACAAGTCTGTATGAATTTCAGCATGACTTTTATCATTGGTTCGTTCCTATCGCCGTATGCCATGGAGGCTACATTCGCGTTCTTCCCTCGGCTTGAGCTGGTGGCAGCGGGGCGGCGGGCCGGGCCTAGAGGTGGGCGCCCTGCCGGTAACGCCACGCCGCCGGCCTTTTTTTGCACGCCGCCGCCGCTCAAAGCTCGGCGTGCCGCCGCGCCGCCGCCGTGGGATTTGACGGCGGAGCGCCGCGGCTATGGTTTTTGGCAAATTTTTATTTGTTTCCGCTTCTGGTGACTGCGCCCACACCTCTCGAGAATGTTCGTTATGGCGTCACTCCCACTTCGACACCGAAATTTTAGCCGGCGGCGTGCACGCCGGCGACGTCGCCGCTGCCGATCAATTTTAGGCCTTATGCCGCCGCCGCTGGCGTCGGCGCCCATCTCTAGCCCGGCCTGTCCCCATCGGTTCGCGTTGTGTCCGAGGCAGTCTGCACGCCCGTGTGCCGTGTGTGCCTTCGCTCACGCGCCGCGCGCAGCCCGTCACGTCACCATCGGTTGCACGCTCACGCGTGCGTCTTACCGTACGTCTGTCGCACACGCCGGTCAAATGCGTGAGTTAATAAATTCATTACTGAAAGCAACACCAGTCAGGTGAGAGCTATTTCATTTGCAATCTATTTCGTCGCTGCCAATTTTTAAAAAAAATTAGGGAATGCGCTTGAAGTCACCGCAGCAGATGTCGTTCTGGGTTCTGGAGAAGTGATATGCGGGTCCAGGGACCTGGTGTCCGTCCGGGAAGGCAGGGGCCCGCGCCCAGACTGGGGCTTAGAAGGCGGCGGCACGGGTCATTGAAGATTTGGGTAGGGATTAGTTGACCGGTAATGGACAGCAGCGAAGTGCACTGCTGGACCTGCGGAGGCTGGAGACAGGGGGGGCGGTGCGGGCAGGGGCCGGCCGGGGGATTCCGGTGATTCCGAGAGACGCTGCACTGTTTTATGAACGGTCAGTGCGAATGGCAGACAGTTCGTCCTTCGTGATTATATGGCCCTCGCCAGGTTGTCGCCAACGAGATTAGCAAGGTGTTTTGGTGAGAAAGTGCGACCTAGGCGTTTCTCAGAGTCGGAAGGGCACAGAAAAAGGAATGGAGGAGAAGCAAGGGCAAGGGAGAGGAGGGGAGTGGAAATAGCAGAAATATGAATGAGACGGTGACTGGGTGGGGGCATCAACGAAGCAGAGTGCAGAGGGCAGAGGCCAGTCTGTCACCTGTGTCGTCCCGTGCTGGTCACTTCGTGGTGGCAAGTCGAGCAAGTGCAGAGCATCGTGAGGACAAGTGCGATGGCAGTGAAAAAGAGGACTCCGTGCGGCCGCTGGATTCGCCCACACAAGCGCAACGGCAGAGCGAAAGGGTTTAGGGAGCGACGCTATGGGGTGTCGAGTGGGCGGCTGCCGTGCACCCCGCAATGTGAGTGCCACCGTGCGCCGGACCCGGACCGAGGTCTAGACGCGGCCCTGCCCGCTGTCCCTGCCGGCCCCGCCGGACCCGCCGGACCCTCGGGCGCCGCCGCCGCCGCCTCGCGGCCCGGGAGCCCGGGCTCATCCCCGCGCCAGGACGACACCGCGAACCAGGACCCCGATTGGGACTGCGCATCGGAGAGCGGGAACAGCGTGCAGACTGAGGTATCAGGATGCGAGCCCCTGGAGATAGAGGCGGATACGACGCCGCGGGTGCGACACACTGTTGAAGGGAATCGCGTGGTGCAATATGAATGGATATTCCAGCAGCTGGAGGCCGTGCACCTACACAAGACAGTCTGCACGTACGGCAAAATGGATCTCATTCGGTAAGTAACGAAAAATGGTGCAGCTAAAACCAAAACATGTTGGAAGGGTTATGCGGGACGCAAAATATACGCTCTGGACCCCGGTTCAAATTCTCACTGCCATTTCGTGTTCCAGTGAACTGAAAAACGGCCTGCATTGCACGTGGGTGTACCGATGTGAGATGTGCTCCAAAGAAATGAGGGTCTCATCTCACAAGAGCACAAACCTGCTGAATACTCAATGTGTGTGGGGGGCTGTGTGCTCTGGAAATGGATTCGCCCAGGCAGAGGAGCTACTGTCACTGATGGGCGTGCCGTTCATGTGCAGCTCCAAGTTTCGCAAAGAGGAGGCGCGACTTGGCGAGGTAAGCGTAGCTAACTCCCCCCCGCCCTCGCCCAAAAAAAAACCCTCCCTCCGACTTGCCGGGTTTCAAATATCGGACTGAAAGTGTCAACAATTAAAGTAATCCGTGTTGTTTCCCTTCTTAGACATGGAAAGCTGAAGTGACAAAAATGATACGGGAAAATGGAAAGAGGGAACGGGAGATCGCCCTTCAAAAGGGTAGATTAATCCAGTTCCAGGGCAAGGACTACCCCTGGATCCCAGTGAAAGGCGACGGTGGGTGGTGCAAGCGGACTTTTGGCCATTCCTACAATGCGAAGTCGGGCGTGGTAAGTGACCGCGTTATATAACTGATACGCCAACAATTCAAAGTTGTTTTTGTGGTTTTCTTACGTGTTTTTTTTCTTTTTTTTTTCACAGGTTGTTATAATTGGCGCAGAGACTGGCAAAATCGTCTTTCTCTGTGTCAAAAACAAATATTGCTCCACGTGTGAGTACGCAAAAGCGAAGGGGAGCCCTGTGCCACCGCACCTGTGCTTCGCGAATTACAAGGGCAGCTCGGGGCGCATGGAGCACGAGGGCATCGCGGAGGGTTTCCGCTCCAGTATCAACGACCACGGCGTAATTTATAAAATATACGTGGGTGATGGTGACTCCGGTGTCATGAGTACGATCCAGGAGAAGGTGCCGTACGGGAAGCGGGTAGAGAAGGTCGAGTGTGCCAACCACATCACACGCAACTTTTGCGACAAGGTGAGGGCGGCCGCCGACAACACCAAGTACCCCAAGGAGCAGCGGGACATCCTGACTTCCTCTGGCCCAGGAGACACCATCGCCCGTGTGGACCGCCTGGTGACTGGCGCCCGCGGCGCCATAGAAGAGGCCGGTGTCATGCAGCAGAACGGTGGCGGGGAGAATTGGGTCGTCTCCCGCGCCGCCTACAAGCAGCTTGTCACCGACCTGGAGAATCTGCCGTACCACGTGCTTGGCCGGCACACCGGCTGTGACACCCGGTACTGCAAGAGGAAGGACAGGGGTGAACCGGACCAGGTTGACAAGGCCGGTGAGATCCTTGGTGAAGTCTGCAGGCTGGTGCGGGCGAAGCTCATTGCCAACGCCAAGTCCCTGGTTTTCAACGAGAACACCAACCTGTGCGAGAGGTAAGCAAGCACTCTGGCGAGGGGGGGGGCAGCTAATCCTTTTACACCCGGGCGTACTTGAGTCATGTCCTCCCAAAGATCGTGTGCACAGTTTTTGTTTCGTGATTGAAATTTCAAGTCTGTTCTTCTGATTTTCACCAGGTACATGGGCCTCGTTGCCAAAATGACGGGTGGCAAGCGCGTGGACCACTCCATGAATGGGTCGTACCAGAGGCGCTGTGACGCCGCGGCGCTGTCTGCCGACGCCGGCCCGGAATGGGCCCTCAGCCCCATGAGGAAGCTGCAGGACGGCCGCACCCCGGAGAAGGCCCTGAAGACCATGTGCGCGCGACGGGTCCGGCAACGGGCTGCTGCCAAGCGCCACCGAGAGGCTGAGGGAGGAGCGGACCGGCCCAAGATGAGGCGTCGCGCTGACCCCGCCGACGGCTACTACGGTGACGTCATCCCTGACCTCCCCTACGACCAGTTAGAGGCCAGGAAGAAGGAAATCCTGGCGAACCTGCAGGATAAGACCGACACGGCGGAAAAGCGGGCTGCTCTGGAACGTGCAACTGTGGGGCAGCACCAAAACGACACCTGGCAGGACATGCACGAGTTGTGTGTTTCGTCCACCAAGTTCAAATCGATTGCCTCTCGACATGCATACACCCCGGTGCACAACTTGGTGAAGACGATGAGGCGGCGCGGCAACGCGGATGACGAGGACGAGAAGGGGAACAGAAAGACACCCGAAGCTATGCAGTTCGGCCTGGACCACGAGGACGTTGCCGTGAGGTTGTACGAGGAGAAGTACGGCGTGCAGACCGAGCTGTGCGGGATGTTTGTGGATTCGATTCACCCCTTCCTTATCGCCAGCCCCGACCGCCTTGTAGGAGACGACAAGTTACTCGAGGTAAAGTGTTTGTTTAGCCAGAAAGGGCCAAGTATTGACTTGGCCACAGTGGAGTGTATGGAGGAGAAACCTAAGGGTAGTGGCAGTTATGTTTTGAAGGAAAGCCATAAATATTATTATCAGGTGCAGGGACAGTTACACATCACAGGGCGCAAGTCCTGTGATTTTCTTTTGTATAATAAGCACGAGTATATGGAGGACAAGATAAAGCGGGTGATTGAAAACATTCACGTACAAAATATCTTGCCGGATGTTGACCATTGGCAGAAAAATAAACCCAAGTATGAACAGTTTTATCATGATGCTCTCCTGCCGGAGATCGCAGATCCACGTATTCCGCGGAATATGCAGTGCCGCGAGCCTCAGTCTGTCATGGATGCGATTGAAGCGCGCAAAAGAGGAAAAGAGGAAGCCGCGAGAAAAAAGGAGGAGCGAGCAAAAGAAAGGGAAGTGAAGAAGAGAGAAACAGAGACTAAGAAGAAGGAGAAAGAGGTGGCGATGGAGACACGGAAAAGAGAAAGGGAGGCGAAACAGAGACAGAAGGAAATTTTAGTAAAACAGAAAATCGAGGAGAGAAAAAAAGCAGCAGAGGAGAAGGCAACCAAAAAAGCTTCGCTAAAAACTTGACTTACTATTTTTTATTCTTTAAAAAAGTGACTTTTTGACATGTATTGTCCTTTTCTTATTTCTTTAAATCATGCTTTTGTATATTTTTCTGTATTTTTTCTGCCAATTCACACGGTTTTTTTTCTGCGTTAATATTGATCCTAGTCATTTTTAGTCTTGTCTTAATTTAGGAAGGTAATGGTTTTTCTTTTCTTTTCTGGCTATACAAACACTACCTCGAGTAACAATGGATGTATATATTAGCACCATATTGTTATTATTTATTAAAATATGAGCACCTGTATTTACTTTCTCATTTCAAATTAACCTTCTGCCACGTCCTTACGTTACTAAAATAACATGAAACACAAACAGCGTTGCAGCGTACCCCGCGAGCGGTCTGGAATCTAGTTGTGCATTCGGTGCATTGCTTTATTGTGTCTGAACAGATATTTGGTTCCAAAAAAATCTCCTCTGGCAACCCACACAGATATGCGTTTCATGAGACGCTGATCATTTTGATGTAGTTGTCAAAATACTAATTTTTTGAGACGTATTGCCCAAGTTTAATCTGGCTAGCACTTAGACTCCGCTGGGTCTAGCCGGAGCCGGGGCAACACCGAATTCATTGCAGAGCTCCGACTCTTATGGAGGAGCCGGGGCGAATTTCGTCCAGGTAGCGGACCCTCGCTAATCCTCTGCGCCTGTGAGCGGGCTGGGGTCGGGCGGGGAGGAGGGCAGGAGAGCAGAGGGGAGGGCGCATACCAGCCCAAGTACCAACCCAAAACAAAAAATTGACACATTCAACACCTCTAGTAAGCGCTCTTTTTTTCGAGTACCCGTCTTAAATGAAATTTTATATCATTAAGAAAACGTTTACACGCATGCGTAAGCTCATTTTTAAATGTTTCTAACGATCGCATTTTTTTCATTGGCTCCTGTGCGTTTGCATTCGGTACGTTGGTATCGTCTAGCTCTGAGACGCCATTTTCTGGGACGTCTTCTGCAGCGCTCGTCCTGCCCATCGGTTTGTTTTGAAGAACTTAGAAGAATTTTCACTGAGTTTGGTGTTCCAGTGCAGTTGAGTTATTTTCAAAGGTATGTACATTAATTCTAGCGATAAATGTTGAGTGCGCATAAGTGGTTTTAGTGGAAATGCTCTACTCTGATGCCGGGCCAGAGCGAAGCGTTCGTGTGTTTACATTCTCCATGAAGCCTAAACAATCTACTTTGAAATTCACGTTAGTTTTCTATCTCCCGATATTTCTGTGTTGCATTTTTAGTGCGTTGCCAATTCTCTTAAAGTGTTTATTATTGAGAACTTACGGCAACTCGTACATTTCGTATTATATCTCGTCTTGGACGAGCCGCCATAACCCAACAAAGTCAGCTGATGGTGAAGTGAGCAAGGAGCAAGTATAAACGGGTCCTCCTTTTTTTCCCCCATCACGCATTTGAGTTTATAATTTGAGAGATAATTCCTAGATTACCTTGTAAAATATTTTTTCCTTGCAACAATCTTGCTAGTCTTGTTTGTGTAGTACTCGACTTGGATCATGATGAGTTGCGTCAACAGTCCTGGCAAAGGGTTTTAACTTCTGGTGTCCATTTTATATCTATCCAATTTATATTTTCCATGGTATTTAATAATGCATACTTAGTGCCTTTCTTTTTGAATGATCAAGAAATTGTTTCTCAGTTGTGAAACTTTAAGTTGAACCCGAATAGTACTTTTGCTTTAACACTGAATTTCTCGTAAGGTCATTGCAAGCAATGTTGATAGTGGTATACAAACATATGAATGCCTTCTGCAGTTTCCTTTTTCTTTTAATTTGTTCTAATAATATTGCTGATATCACCCAGCTGTTTTTGCTCAGCAAATAAATTGTTTTTAAACTAGAACTTCTAGATAATTTGGTCACTTTGAGCTGTTGAAGAAGCTGTAAACTAATTGTGTTTTGTTTTCTCCCTGGCAGTGTCACAACATTCTACCTTCACCCCATGCATCACCCTTGTTTGTTCCTGCTGGGATCCTTGAAAAAGATAAGTAAAAGTGTTTTTTTAATTTAAATAATCAGTTTTTTTCTTGTCTGCAGTACACTAATCCTGTTTTTCTCTCTTCTGTTGATTTCAGTGGCCGAGTCTCTAGAAGAATATGAAGTGTACTTTTCACCTCTGTTGTTGCCTTTTTTATTTTTCATTTTGTATTTGTGATATCACCTTCTTGTTTTGAAATTATATTGTCATTTTATGTAACAATCTTGTATATTTGCTGTCATTAAATTGCACAGCTATCCAGAATTTATGTTTTGTTTTGAAATTGTTGCCATTTTATGTATCAATTGTGTTTATTTGCTGTCATTAAATTGTACATTTATTCAGAATTTATGTCTCATAATTCCCCCTTATCATCCCTGAAAGAAAGAAAGCCAGAGGAGAGGAAAGGGGGGGGGGGGCAGAAACCAATGCTCTCATGGCTCCGACTACCTACTTTTGTGGCCTCATATTTCCTAATCGGGTCCAGTAAATCAGAATTAAATCATTGCATTTAACAACAGGACAAGCCCGTAATGGGACACAAACTCAAAAACAACGATAAATGACCAGGAACCGTGAAAATACCGCTTTAAAAGTACCCATGGGCCCGCCCGGTTCCGGTCCCGTGCCACGCATCCAAGCTACCATTTGAATCCGTGGCGAAAACCCCGCCACTCGGCCCCCTCTCCTCTCGAGGCCCTCCTCCCCGCCCGGCCCCAGCCGCCCGCTCACAGGCGCAGAGGATTAGCGAGGGTCCCCTACCTGGACGAAATTCGCCCCACGCAGTACATGGGAGTGCGAGCTCTGGGTAACCTTCTGTTCTCTGTGACCGCGCCGACCGTCGTGGGGTGTGGTGGGGAGGGGGCCCTCGGCAGCAGGTCAACACGTCAAAACAGCACCGGCCAAGACGCACATTGTCTCTAGGCACCCCCGCCTGCCTCCCGCCCCGCGGGGCCCTCGCCGGGCGAGCGGACAGAAAAGTATATCTCATTTGCGCGCACAGGGCCACAATAGGGCTGCGAGGACACAGCGCGCGAGATGTGCTGCACCGGCCGCTGCACTCAGCTGGCAGCGGCCGCCGCCAGGCACGGCAGGCGACCGCCGCCAGCCGCCGCCTCGCGCTGCACACCGTGGCGCGCTCTGGGCGGACTTTAGCTTCGTCCAAGCGTAGGATAACGCCTTAAGGCCATCCGACCGACTCGCCACTTGGAGAAGGAGGGCGGCGCGGGTCCGGGCTGGGCTGCATCGTTTTTGGGGGAGAATGCCAGTTACTGCATGTAGTGTGGCAACGCCGCCGCGCCGGTGTCCTCGCCGATGCCTCCGCCGGGTCCTGCTGCCGCAGTCTTCCGAGATCCGGGGCGTCCTTTTCCTATTTTGGGCGTGTCAACTCGGCTCAAAATTATCGTACGAACACGCCTCAAAAACGCAACTGCAGTGCCGTGAGGTGTTAAGAACATTGGGATCAATTTCAAATTTAAAAAACTGTCGCGTCAAAATTTGAACTTTGGAAGTGCAAAGAGATCGGACAGCATGTCGTCGACCCCATTGTAAAGTCTATGGGGCCCCTACACTCACTGCAGGCACCGCATTAGTCGCGCACGTGCGCTGCGGCAGTGCGAGTCTTTCAAAAACAAAGTTAGAAACAGAGATTTGAACGTAGGAAAAATATGGATTTGTATTTCAATATCCTTGCATGTTGGCGATTAAAATGGTACCAAACACGATGTAATTGACGCTGTTTTTCGCCGGTTTGAGGTGATCTTGTTGGACCTCACTTCGTCATTTAATAAAACGGAAATATCCAGTAAAATCAATAATCCCCCGTACCTCAGCTCCTAATTGGCGCACAGACTTGGTACTTAGACCACTATGCACGGGATTTAAACGCGAACAGGATGAGTGCAATATAGATGCGATATCTGGATTTAAATTTGCACGTCGAAAGAAGGCCATAAATTATGAGCGACCCCTGTCATTCACGCGCCGAGATCTGAGATGGGACAAAAGGACCCCGGCGGACCCCGGCAGCCGAGCGGGGATGTGAGCTGGTGCGGCTGAAGACCCACTCAAGTCGTGTGGGAGGTGTGCGACAAGGACAGAACACGATCGTTTGTCTCTCTCTAATGATGAACTCACTGGCAAAACATGAATTCTCCGTGCATACAAGCCAGCCGTGCAAAATTTTCAAGATTTTTTCTGATGATGGGGTGTGGTAGAGGAAGGTTCAATCTAGCGCATGACATAAATTTCATCCCAAAGAAGGTACTCCTTGACACCAAAAAACGCGTGTTTCGCAAGGCCTTGTTCAAGGCGTTCCAGGGATCCTCCTGGAATTTCAAGGGCCGATTGAAACCCGTCATGCGCTAGTATGGACAATTTTCTAACACCCTGCAAAGTCCCGTCTTGCTGCGACGTCTAGTTTTCGCGGCGTGTATGCACGGAGATCGAAAATAATTGAGAAATTTGCAACTTTGGAGCGCTCTAGCGCCTAAACTAAACGACGCACGGTGTTGCGGTTTTGGACAATGACTAAACTCATAGTCCTCTGTCGATTTATCGAAAAAAGTTTTTTTCGGTCGGATGGCCTTAAAGGTTTTGTGAGAGTTCTGGGTAAAGAAATCATATTTTTCCAACTTTCCCAATTTTTCGAACCTTTCCAACCTTTGTGGAAATTTCCGAAAATTTTTCGAAAATTTCTTGGAAAAACTCGTGTCTAGAAACCCTAGGGGGGGGGGGGGGGGGGGGGAGGGGGGCCCGGGCGGGCAGGTGGCGGGGCAGGGGGAGGGAGGGGGCGGGGGAGGCCGCGTGACTAATCAGCACTGGACAGAACAGACTATGAACCGTGAACGTGCTTTCGGGGAAAGTGTGTTTGGAGTCCGTCTTCAAAAACAGAGACTGCGCGCAATTATGACGGAAAGCAGGTTCTCTGTGCGTTTTGAGGAACCTACCGTAAACACAGTTTGGAAAGCACGTTTAGAGTCTGTTCTGAAGAAACTTTCTACCCTCAACAAGCTTTGCCTGTTATAAGCACCCCAGGTGAAAATTCTGTCATATATGGCCCATATATGGAGCCATATATGGAGATTATATACGGGACCATATATGGACATATGTAGTGCCATATACAGGCATATATGGTACCATATATGTCAATATACGATACTATATATGGCCATATACGGTCCCGTACAGATGTGTAACAGCCTTTGAACATACTCCAAAACGGAATCTGAACATGCTCACGGTTCTACTTTTCGCCGGGGTACCACCTGGTACCAGGGTATATTTGGACTTCCCCCTCCTTAAAGCATACAAATTAACCCTGGTACCAGCCATTTCCTGTCTGGTTCACCTGGTAGCAGGGCATATTCGGACTTCTCACTTCATGTTGCATACGAATCGACCCCGCGGTACCAGCCGTTTCCCGCCTGGTACCAGGTCACATTCGGACTTCTCCCATCCTCTAGTAAGCGAATCGACCCCGGTACCAGCCATATCCCGCCTGATACCACCTGGTACTAGCACATATTCAAAGAGTGAGAAGTCCTAAAATGCCCTGGTACCAGGTAGTACGAGACAGAAAACGGCTGGTACCAGGGTTGATTCGTAATGAACATGGAGTGAGAAGTCCAAATATACCCTGGTACAAGGTGGTACCAGATACCCTGGTACAAGGTGGTACCAGGGGAAAATGGCTGGGACCGGGGTTGATTCGTGTACAACATGGAGTGGGAGGTCAATAACTATGCTCTGATGGCTAGGTGGTAGCAGACGGAGGCGGAAAACGCTGGTCGCGTGGTTGCTTGCAACTCGACGTAAAGTGGGAAGTTCAAATATGAACTGGTACCAGGTGGTAGCAGACGGAAAAGGGTGACTGAAAAAAGGCCACCGAGGCCACCGGCACTACCTTAGTCACTTACTTTTCAAATTCTAATGCTAACGAGATCCTAACTAACACGCAGTACATGAAGGATGTGTCTTAGTGTCTACCACAAAAGTTCTTGGTGTCATCGTACGAAAGAATGCCGCAGATTGAATAACATTTGCAATTTCGAGAGTAAAAAATGATCCGGGAGTAATTCTGAGCCTCATGACTTCAAAGACGAAAACCTAACTGAATACATTCTGCTAATTGCTTATATCGCTGCCCATAATGTGCTTTGAGTGCGCGTAATGATGTGCCTTTAGAGTTTCTCATAGCTGGTAACACGGAGCCTCGCGCGGGGTTCTCTTGTGGTACCGAGGCGGCCAGATTCAGCATCGTACATGGTGTGAGGCTAGCGACAGCTTCGTCGAAGGGACGGCAGATGGAGCGCGGTTTTGGCGCACTGGACCAGTTGTCGGGCTGGACCACTTGTCGGGCTGGACCAGTTGTCGGCAAGCTCAGGGAAAAGAACAGAACGGCAGCACTGGACCACTTGTCGGGGCACTCGCGAGAGGTAACAGCGGCTGTGCTGGACCAGTTTAAAAGCTGGACCAGTTGTCGGACTGGCCCAGTTGTCGGGCTGGACCACTTGTCGCCTTGCCTCGCGCGCTAGTTCGCTGGACCAGTTTAAAAGCTGGACCAGTTGTCGGGCTGGCCCAGTTGTCGGGCTGGACCAGTTGTCGCCTTGCCTCACGCGCTGGTTCGCTGGCCCAGTTGAAAAGCTGGACCAGTTGTCGGGCTGGCCCAGTTGTCGGGCTGGACCACTTGTCGCCTTGCCTCACGCGCTAGTTTGCTGGACCAGTTTAAAAGCTGGACCAGTTGTCGGCACAGAGTGAGGGACACAAGGGCTGGACCAGTTGTCGTGCTGGACCAGTTGTCGGGCTGGACCAGTTGTCGGGCTGGACCAGTTGAAAAGCTGGACCAGTTGGATGCGTCTCGTTCCAGCCGAGCCGTGACAGGAAAACCCGCAACAATGGCTAGCTCTTTCTGGAGCTAAGCATTTAATTAGTTGAGCGCTGAACCATACCAACTTCAAGATGTGTGAGGCTATTGTTGCGGGTTTGCCTAACTTTGCTCTGTCACAGCTGAGCTGGGACACCTGGTATTCATTGACTTGACGAACGTAAGATTGCGACAGCTTCAGTTGACAAACATAAGTCACAAAGCGAAAATCCTAGATATTAAGAATTTCTTCGTAGGTTACGGTCTTAGTGGCTGGTTATCGTCAAGAAAATGAAGTTTTGTAGAATTCTTCTTGAGATTCATCGTATAGCGAATTCACTCAAAGCTACGGAAACGTTCTTTGTGAAACGAATGATTTAAGGAGGCTTTTTATTTTACTTTGCACAAATTTCCTCATCAAATGTTGCACCACCTACCTCTTTTGAACTGAACGTTCACATAATCGGTCCAGGGATCTGGCTTGATCTTGAGCACAGTCAAGCTCTCATGGAAAGAAAGGACGGCTTTGGAACTGTTGGGGAACCGACTCGCGGGGAACTGATCAAGCCAGATGAACAGGCTGCGTTTGCCACGTTCCAGTACGAAGTTGATCTCTCCGCTGTCAAAATTTTTTTTGTCATCGTGTTCCACAAACTGAAACGGTCGGCAAATGCATGTTGAATCGTGCTTCGGTTTCTTTGTGCTGAGGGCGCAAGAAGGGACAGGCGCGGATCCAGGGGCGGCTCTAGGGGGGGGGGGGATGTACCGCTTTCTGCCTACTTTCAGGCGGATTGTAACGCGAATTGCCTACCTTTCGGGCGCCCTAGGGGGGTGGGCGATCCCCCCGTCGCCCCCCCCCCCCCCCCCCCCCGGATCCGCGCTTGAGAAGGGAAGAGGCGAGGGTACTTCACAGAGTGCTGCATTGGCGCAGGCCTGAACCGCTAGCCAGACCACGCGGTCAAGACTCTGCGATCCGGGACGGGTGACTTGGCATCGAACCCCGGCGGCTCCGGATCGCCGTAAAAATATAAAGGCAAACATTCTCATTTCTTCTTTATAGGCTAGCGGAGTTGGCTTTGGAGAAGAAGACGGGAAAAACAAAACGGTCTCTGATTGGCCGGGCGCCGGGCGTGAGAGTAGGGTTTTCGATCTTCGTTCACACGCCGGTCGTAATGTCTCAGTCGAGACGGTTTCTTGAGCACGAACTTGCACCGTGGTATGACTGACATAATTCCTTAATTTCATAACAGCGGACATATCCTAAAGCTGTTTTTTTAACCTATTTAATCCACTGAAATCCGCTATAATAAATAAACTATAAACAAGCTATCAAATAATAAGCTATTATTAACGTGTAATTACGTGGTTAATTAAATATATAGTTATTTGAATTGTGTCCTAGGCTACGTCACTTACTTAATTTTTCAACGCGCTAGTCATTTTTTCTGACTTTTCGAAACCAATAATTTATCGTGCGATAAAGTCTGATAATTTATCGGACGATAAATTCCAATAATTGCAATTCCGGTAATTTATTAGACGATGAATTCCGATAATTTTGGGGGCGATACGATATATCGTTATCGTTGTTTATCGATAAGAAAAAGTTATCGTATCGCGATAGGAAAATCCAGTTATCGCCCAGCCCTAGCTGGCTTACCCTGGACTCTCGCAGGCACGATAGGCCCGCACGTTTGTGATGCACTTGTGCGTCCTGCTTTACGGCGCCCGAAAGGTAGGTGTGCATTACGGGTTGGCCTATCCCTGCGCTTGCAGGCGCCTCAAACTAACTCTATTCACGACGATCTCCCTTGACGATCTAAAAACTGCTATGCTATACGCTCGCCACATTAGGAGCAGAACAACGGAGCGTTTCCTTAGTTACTTAGAGAAGAATGCAATTTCGTCGCGTCGTGGGCCTCCCCTGCTACCTTCCCCTTTTGCCTTGCGTAAAGGAGTAAAGGGGTAAAGGAGATTCAACATAGTGGCTCCCAAACAGCACTTCACGATGTTATTGCCTTTTTATATATAAGTTGAACTATTCTTTTTGTCGAATAATTCGCGAGTGCCATGTGAACAGATAATATAACACTCTCACATATTTAGAAACTAAAAAAATGGAATGAAAGTATGAACGGAACCACACGGAGAAAAAACATTAAAGGTCGCAACTAATTTTTAAGTCGATTTTCAGACAAGCAGTAAATTTTTGTTTGAATAACTAAAATTTTGTTCGGGAACTAAATTTTAGTTGCACCAACGCAACGTTTGTTGCTTCAACGCATTGGTTTGCTGAAGGAGCAAAGAGTAGAAATTGTTTTGTTTAGTGACCGCAAGGAACCTCTTCGTTGGAGCAACTAACGTTCTCCCAACTAAATTTTAGTTATCCGAACAAAAATTTACTGCTTCTCTGAAAATGAACTTCAAAATTAGTTGCGACCACTAATGTTTTTTTCTCTGTGCAACTATTAAATTTCGAAGGAGAGCTGAGGTGATGATTAGAAAATTCCCGGGACTCTTTCCCGAAAATTCCCGGGAATTTTGCAACCCTTCATAGCTTTAGGGAAACCCAAACACCTCGTGAATCGCTATATACATGGAGGGAATTATTACTTATGCAGTTAACTTACCCCTTCCAAGTGTTCGCAGTAGTCGCCTTCCTGAGTGCACCCGGAATACGTTTTGTAATACAGTGTCCCGGAAAATCTGCTGTAGCCGCTGGCGGAGAGCTTCCTGCACGTCTCCGGGCTGCACATAAGGAACTCGACGGCTTCGAGGGTCACACGGGGGTACTGTCTCCCAACGACCGCATGGCGGATGCCCGTAAATGGCTTCTGGAGGCTGTACACTGAAAGGTTAGTCATGAAGGTTAGGATTGCCAGTCCGCCACTCGCAACGGTGCGATCGAGTTGACCGCCACGCTTTGGATAATGCGGCAGAAGCAGACGCAGGGATAGTATGAAGAAGCGCAGTTTTGCACCAAATAGCGACTGTATTTTTTGTTTAGTGAAGCAAAATTCCAAATTCCAAATTCTTATTCTTCCCCTGCGTTTCTTGGTACGGCTTCTCAAATCCGTTTCGAGCTTCTCTGGAGTACTAGATCTGCGCCACATCGCCCCTCAGATTTTATGGTTTTTAAACCGCAATTGGATTTACGTGTTCCAGGCAAGCGACTTTTCCGTTTAAGTTCTACGAGAGTTAGCGGACAGCATGCCCACTTAACGTTCTTCACCCAGGTAGGTTCCTGGGGTCAAGCCACGAGTGCACAGCAAACAAACCATTTCTGCGAAAGTGGCGAATGATCATGGTTGTACGGCTTGCGTAGGGCCTGATCACCAGTCTATTGCTCCTAGATGAGACTGGAACACTGGATGGTTCATCGACGCGTGTCTTGAAAACGACCAGCTTGTTATCAACACGCTTCACGTAAACACTGTATTGTTTCTGGTCCTCAAACTCGTCCATTTCAGCTCCGTGGCACTGCAACTAAGTTCAAGCTGTCAGCGCCACAGTCCACCTCCGTGACACTGGTGCAAGTGCATGCATGGGTGATGCCAGTGTCACGAAGGTCCACACGCCTCTCCCGTACGAAACGAATAGCTGAATATCGTCCTCTGGTCGTCTTACAGTGGTCTTGCGGCAAAGACGACGTCGCGACGGTAGTAAGAGCAAGACAAGAGCACGACAAGACGACTTCGAGACGAATGCCGCAAGCACATCGTGTTCCGAATCCGGTCGTCGCCTAGCCTTTTTCTCGTGTGATTGCCACTATAAATGCCACCTGAAAACGGTGCCTTTTTTGACGAGCGTAAGCCGACATTCAGACGAGATTCAGACGAGGCGAAAGAAAAGGCGAAAAAGTAGACAGCGCGGCCTGGGACTGATCTGCCGAATGTTACCTTGGAAGTCGGCTACGCTGTCCACCTGGCCAGGGCGAACATCGTTACGGGTTAATGCATGCGAGCGCGTCCTATTCTAGCGTCAGGCGCCCGCACGTGTCGGGCGCGTGTTTAGCAGACACATGTCACATGTTACGGTTAACACGGAGTGCAGTAATTGGTGCTGTATTAGTAACACCTAATTTATTTTTGTATGATTACTTGTGCACGTCGTATTTTTTCTAGATACCAACGGGTACGTGCCCATGTCCCATGTACCCATGTCAGGGTTTGTGTCTGTGTCAACGCACGTCATTCTTCTCTTTCACGTGTCCAGTCCGGGCGCCTTACGCTAGGACAGGACGCGCTTTGAGTGTGCTTCGCAGGCATCAGTCCGTAGCGATATTCGCCCTGGCCAGGTGGACAGCGTAGCCGACCCCCAAGGTAATACTCGACAGATCGGTCCCAGGCCGCGCTGTCAACTTTGTCGCCTTTTCTTTCGCCTCGTCTGAATCTCGTCTGACTGTCGGCTTACGCTCGTCAAAAAAGGCACCGTTTTCAGTTGGCAATCACACAAGAAAAAGGCCAGGCGACGAACGGATTCAGTCCACGATGTGCTTGCGGCATTCGTCTCGAAGTCGTCTTACCGTGCTCTTGTGTTGCTCTTACTACCGTCGCGACGTCGTCTTTGTCGCAAAGACCGATGTAAGACGACCAGAGGGCGATATTCAGCTATTCGTTTCATTCGGGGTGAATAGCCCCCCCCCCCCCCCCCCCCCCCCCCCGCGCTCTTAGACCCACCTTGTTGGCGAGCGTAGCGAGCCCTTGTTTCGACTCGGACCAGGCCCCGACACTCGTCGTCCGTTTGTCTTCAGAGACACCACGCAACAGACCGTGCTCAACTCATAGATTATGTTAATCTTTATTGGCGGACAATATGACGAGCCGTTCTTTTTTAAATTAGTGGCGTTTTAAATAGGTTGTAATGAATCAATTTCAAAGCCCCCCCCCCCCCCCCCGCTGGTGTTGGTACTACTGTTCGGCTCAGCTGGGCTTAGCTGAGCTCGGCACGGCTCGTGTAGGCGTCTCAGTTCGGTTGGCTCGGTTGTGTCGCTGCGACTAGCTTTTTCTCGTCGTCAACACGCGTCATCTTGCAGGAGATATTTTTAAGAAGTTTGCCTTTGTCTGATGGAGTCCACTTTGATCGACGGTGAGTCACGAGTTAATAATTTGTGGACTGTGCTTATTTGGTCTGCCCCCCCCCCCCCCTCCCAGTTAGACGGAGGCTGGGGGAGCAGCCGCGCGCTCGGGCGGGCGGTGCCGGAGCTCCCCGGAATTTCCAAGTTTGAAGTGGGAAAATTAAACCGCAGACGCCTGAAATTTTCGGGAATTGATCGGGACCATAACTGCCACCCGGGCAATTGGTCGCAAGTTAAACCCCACGGCCGTTCTCATTTTATCAAAGTTTTTGTGTTTTGTCAATCTGAGCGGTAGCCGGGCTGCCATGGCGGGAAGCCGTAATGTTCTGTGTGGCAGTTTAGTGTGCCTGTAGTGTTGTGTCTTGTGCCCAGTGCTGAGTGAAAGTGAAGTGTAGTGCATCGTGCCCTTCTCGTGATCCTGCAAACCGCCAGCACCTCAAGCGCCTAAAATGTCCCCACGTGTGTGCCCCCTGCGCACCGGCGAGCAGGTGATCCCCCTGGCCGTCCTGGCCCGCCCCGCCCCTCTCCCCCTGCCCGGTGTAAGCGTGCAGGATTACCCCATTACCCCCGGTACACGTTCCCTAGGGACCCTTGACCCCCGGTAAACTATCCCTAGGAACCCTTGACCCCCGGTAAACTATCCCTAGGGATGGTTTACCCCCCCCCGTGAGGGGGTAAAGGATCCCTAGGGATTACCCCTCCCAATCCGAAGCCGAGGGGGTAAAGGATTCCTAGGGATATATTACCCCCCGGTACTTGGTCACTAGGGAATCGTTACCCCTCGGGTCGCAGGGGGGGGGGGGTAAAAGGACCCTAGAAATTTTTTACCCCCCCCCCGGAAATTCAGCACCTTGGAGGGGGTAATAGGTCGCTAGTGATACATTACCCCCCGGTAAATGTTCCCTAGGAATACATTACCCCCGAAAATGACGCCCACGTTGTCAAACACATGTCCGTGTAGCGGGGGTCGGCTACCAGCTGTTCGACCTCTTTAAAAAAATCCTTTATTTACAAGATTTGTAAAATTTTAAAAGTAACAATCTAATAATAAGATTTTCGATGTTTCCCTGCCGAAGGTCGGACTTAAAACTTAAAGCTTAAAGTTATCTTGAGATGACGGTTGACAGAAGCTTTACAATGGTACATACTTTCAAAATTACCCCCCGGAAATTACCTGCACCATACGTTAGGGGGGATGGGGTAATACACACTTCACCTCACCTAACCTAACCTAGGCAAAATTTACCGGGGGGTAAAGGAACCCTAGGGAACAGTTACCGGGAGGTAAAGGAACCCAAGCGATATATTACCCCCCACAGCGACAGCGGGAGGGTAATGTATTCCTAGGGAACATTTACCGGGGGGTTATGTATCACTAGCGACCTATTATCCCCCTCCAAGGTGCTGAATTTCCGGGGGGGGGGGGGGGGTAAACAATTTCTAGGGACCTTTTACCCCCCTGCGACCCGAGGGGTAACGATTCCCTAGTGACCAAGTACCGGGGGGTAATATATCCCTAGGAATCCTTTACCCCCTCGGCTTCAAATTTGGGGGGTACTAAATCCCTAGGGATACATTACCCCCGGTAAACCATCCCTAGGGATCCTTGACCCCCCTCAAGGGGGGTAAGCCATCCCTAGGGATGGTTTACCGGGAGTAATGTATCCCTAGGGATTTAGTACCGGGGGTAAGGGGGTACTCCTGCACGCTGACACCGGCACAGGCAGCACTAGCGCCGCGGCTGCACCCGGCACCGGGTACCCTCAAGACTCCCAAAGGCCGTCAAATGCATTTTGTAAATCGGCAAAGTGAGGTTATGTTCCCCATGCCCGGCGTGGTCGCCGAACCCCCCCCCCCCCCCCCTTCCCCTTGCAGCCGGTGCAGTGCGGCCAGTGCAAACAATACCTCCCCTCCCCCCCCCCCTTCCCCGGCCCAGCCGACTGGAGACGGAGAAAACCCCAGATGGGGCTGCGCGCGAAAACAGCGCCCGCCCGCCAAGAGGACGGAGGAGGAGAGGAGGCGGTCACGGACGCAGCCCGGCCTCTGTCCATACCTGCTGCAAGCCAACAGCGGCACGCCGGGACCTACACTCAACGCCGCATAACCTCAGCCTCCAGCCTCAGATAAGTATCCTTTGGTGTCGGGGTAGCGACGGGGAGGACCCGGGAGGTCCGCCTACAGGAAGAGCAATGCAGCGAGGGCGCACCACAGCAGCAAGTGCCCAACACGGCGGGCACCTCCGGGTCGACGGAGGCATCACTGCGAATGCCCCTCCCACTTCAGATAAGTGTATCCTAAGGTTCTGGTGATGGTCCCCACCAGGGAGGGGATGGGAAGGCTCAACAGGGACAGGTGAAGGCGGCCGGTGTCAACTGGAATAAGAATAAGACCCGCGCAGCAGGTACTCGGGAAGCACCTGCGGAGGCCCCAAGATCAACTCAAGAACGCTCAAGAACAACCAAACCTCGGAGCCAGCCCAACCCCCCAAAACAGCGCGTCGCAGCAGATCTAGGAGTGCAAGCTTCGGTGGTACCGGCCAGACAAACGAAGAAAAGACGCGAAGAAACGCGCGAAGACACGGAGTACGCGGGGCAAAAAGAAGTGGGTGCTGTCGAAGAGCTATGCGCCCCCTGCCAGGAGGGCGGGTGAGCCGGAAACCAAAACCACTACTAACCCTTTCCCTTACAGCGGCCTGGGACCCCACGGAGTGATTCATTGTATTATTCTTCAAGCTATAAACCATGTAAAATGGTCATTTTGAAGTTAATTTCAGTTAACATGAACGTGTTGAAAAATGTTATTTCGTATAGATAAACTGCAGGCAGGCATTCAAAGCACAAATTTTTAAAATGAGAACGCAATGTTATTCATTAATCATTTCTTATGTAAAATTCAGCATCTCTTGCGCGTCGACCTGCGGGGTCTAGGGGAAGGAGCCTGAGCGGATGTATCTTCTTCTTGGCGGGCAGTTGAGCAGGCACGTGTTGTGTGCGCCGCGGCTACTGCCGGCCGTGAGTGAGTCGAGTCGTACCCTTGTTACTAGACCGCTCAGGCTCCTTCCCCCGACCCCGCAGATCGACGCACAAGCGAGTGTTTACATAATACACATGTATTTTACATACTAACTGATGAATGAATAACATTACGTTCTCATCAGGTCAGGGCATCTCAAACGCATTTCCCATCAAATATTTAAGTTAATCGGACAACCCGTCCCCTCTTCAGAGGCAAAAAACCGTCGGAAGTCCGCAAAACCACCCCTAACTTTAACCCCCGAAAATGCCGAACTGGGTAGGGTTGGGGATCTGTTTTTCTGGATAAGAAGTTGGCCTATCCTTCATCTCAAAGGTCCTAAGCGAAGAAGGCGCTTCGATTAACGGTGCGGCCCCCATGAGCGCCACAGTGAGGGCTTGCATGACTTGTCGAGGCCAGGGCCAGCCGCAGGCGGTGGGCAGTGCCGTGCGGGCGGCAAAAAATTTAAGAAAATGCGCTGTATTTATCAGAATTTACCAGAATTGTACTGGAATTATTACTCGCGCAGTGTTGATATGTCATTCGGCTGTGAGGTTACAATACAAGTCCGTTTAAGTTCCCTCCTGAGGTCGTAGCAGAAAAGTTAAACATTTAAGGTAGTTTGATATTTGTATGTTTTCTGTCATATGAGAGTTATATGGAACTCATGTTTGACACTAGCAACACTCAGCCCTCGATCGTTTAGCCAGCTCGCTGTCGAATAGGTATAGCTGTCGTCCTCAATGTAGTTAGAATAGAAGTCTTTTCGTGCATTTCATGTGCCTCCTCTCCAATTCGTAATTCTTCTCGGTGTAAGTCACTCATTCAGTTACCTCTTAATTTGGCGGGTTCCAGGGGGGCCTCCAGTTCCCTTGGTAGAGGTAGTGGTGGTAGGGGGGGGGGGGGGCTTTAAAGATACCTTTCCCTCTGGGGCCTCCCCGGATAGCAGGACTTCCAGTGACTCACTATTCTCCCGATTACTCACTAAATTTAATGTAGCCTCACTATTTCATCAAATCTCACTATTCTCACTATTTTCACCATAATGAGTACATTCTGCGTTCATGGAGGCCTCGTGCGCTATCACATTGCCAAAAATGACTCCCTAAGCTGCTTTGGAAAAACGAGATCTAAAAAGTGCAAAAATTGTCCAAGGTATGCTTGAAGGTGCCCGTAGCATGCAATCCAGGACTGAAAACCCCATAAAACACAGGCGCAGCCACTGAGGATGAAGGTAAAAAAACGCACCTCCACCCTTCTTGAAAAGCTTTTCAAGAATCACGGGAAACGACGGCGCGATGAAAATGGTGATGATACCCCGACGACCCCATCTAATTTTAATCTCAGGACTGATATAATTTTTCTGATTGATAGTTTATACCAAACTTTTTGTGCCACAATGTCAGTATTTTGTTTTTCAGGTTTCTTTTATCTAGTCAAGGAGTCTATTATGACATAAGCGTTGTTGGTCCCCACACATAGTATATGTTTGGTTTAAGAAATAAAAGTTCTAAATAGTTGCATTGATGTCCCTTAAATTGCAATTTCCAAATGCCCCGTCCAACAAAATACAAAGTCTCATATTCAAAGGTCAACAAAACTTACTGTTTTTCTTCAGTTTTGACAATTGAAAGAGCAGAGATACAGCCAGAAACGCTAATGATGCTATAGATTTGCCTAATGAACTTTTTCAGCGAAAGTCTCACTATTTTCTCACTTTCTTGGCTAGAGAAAACTCACTATTTCACTATTTCAAGAGCACTGAGTGGATGGAAGCCCTGCCGGATAGCCCTGGCGGGCCAGTCCATGCCTGTGTGGTGTGTTGGTCTCACCGCAAACAGTTTTTATTGTCACATAAATGGATCGGCCCAACTTTATTGCAATAGTCCCCACATTCCAAACATTTCTTGTTACTTTGTGCCGCAAGCCAAGTGGTACGAGTCAGATTTTGTGCTTATTTGCTATTGACTGATACTGAGTTATCGGCTTCGATATGTATTCTGGCCTCTTTCGATGTTCTTAGATTTGTCGCGTTTCCTTGGTCGCGTGAATCCGGCTGATGTCTTAGCTGTGGAATGGAGGTTATGTTGCATCGAAGTTCAGTCCTTCCCTTTCGCTATTAAAAAGTTTGAAGGTGAATACCTCAGTATTTCTCCTATTAACGTAATTTTTGATAGGTTTATGTGGAAACTACTTTGTTGTATTGCTTCAGATATGTTGTGGTACCTTCATCGACCAGTCGAGATGTATGTTGTGTTAGCTGACCCTCTTTTGAAAGTTTATTATAGATACTGCCACGACATATATTCAACATCAAGCGCAAGTAAATCTATTTTATTGCAATGTTGTGTGTACTTTGTAATACTGACTCAGTAACATTAACATCTGGATTTTCATGCAGGGTATATGTGCTTGATTTTGTGTTGTCTCATTCACTGAAATTAAGTCCTGCAATTCTAACAGTTGATCATGAAAAAGGATGGAGTGCATTCGTATTATGGTTTCTCATGATTCGCAGTGTAAACTCGCAGTTGCTGTACTTAAAGTGTGTGTGACATGTGCTGTTGCTGGGGCTGTGTTTGGTTATTCAAGCCATGGGTGTTTCAATCAATATTTGCAGGGCTCGTATTACAGAGGCTGTGGACAATTGAATACCAGGAGACGCATTCCATCTTGATAGATGCAACAAAGAAGTAACAAACTAGCTTACAAAGCGCAATGTGACTTACGTTATAGGTAGTAAACGAATATTTTCTTCAAAATTACATTTCGGGAATCCGAAACAAAACCAAGTAGCCAACCGAGCTGAGACGCCTAGACGAGCCGAGCCGCACCGAGCTCAGCTAAGCCAAGCTGAGCTGCACAATGGTACCAGCTGCGCGGCTTTGAAATTTATTCATTACAACATATTACAAACTCCACTAATCAAAAAAAAAAAAAAAAAAAAAAAAAAGGCTGGTCTTATTGTCCGCTAATAAATATAGATTCATAATCTACGAGTTGAGCCCGGTCTGTTGCGTGGTGTTTCTGAAAAGTGTGTGAGAGGCAGAAAGACAAACGCACGACGAGTGTCGGCTCGTGGTCCGCTTGGGAACAAGGGCTCGCTACGCTCGCCAGTCAGTGAAGACGCCCAGAATCGAGTTGTTTTTGAAACGCCCAGCGCCAGGCTGTGCGCCACAGTACTAACATCAGCTGAAGGACCGAAGAGAAGGCATTCATAGGATTCGTCCGTGGCTATGGAACAACTTTTTCTGGTCATAAAACGGAGCGTTTTGCTTGCGTTGGGCTGGTTGCAGAATCCATACACTTCCACGGCCCCGCATTTCTTCGAGTCACACACCAGGAACGTTACGGCCTCGTGGCTCTTCTCATACACAAAGTGCACCTTGATCAGGTCGCCCTCGGACATTTTAGTTTCCAACTTGTACACTGGTCGACAAACAATTTCTTAAGTCCACGTCAACAAAATAGAACGCATCTAAGGGTGTTTCAAATAATTAATATTTGACTGATTGGACTGATTTAGGACGCCCTACTCATAAGGGCGTAGGAATGCCCCCCCCCCCCCCCCTTAGCAACCCGGTGGGCCGCCAAATTCCCTTCAGAGGAGCGCCAAAATGGGGGCCGGAGGCGCCCGCAGGTAGAGGAGAGGACATGGCGGTTCACAGGCGCCCCCAGGTCTCAGGTCTCCGAGGCGCCCCGTAGGAGCGCAAAAAGGGGGCGCCGTCGGGATGTAACGTCAAAGTGTCTTTTTCACTAATTAATTTAAGTGATAGAATTTTCAGTGACAACTGTTACTATTTTTGTTGTGTTCTTTATTATTATCAAACGACTAGGTAAATTGTCCAAAGCACACTGACAGTCTTACTTAGCTGTCCACTTTTAGCAGAGCCTGTCATTTCGTTTGAAGTAGACCTAGAGCGATCAAATTTTCAGGAGGCACGTCCCAATGGTCCCTCTCGAATGCCCCAAAAGAGCAACTTTGTTGATTTATTCTAAGGGGTTGAACCCCCCCCCCCCCTCTGATGGGGGACATTTTCGAAAAACGTCGTGAAGGGGATCATCAAAACCCATTTGTAGGGGGAAAGTTGGCTAAACGACAGTCAGTGTGGAATTAAGGGTCCCTGAAACTGCTTAATCTCGAATTTCAACTCTCGCCGACCATCCCTCAATTTTGGATGGGGTGAGAGGTGTTTTTAGGCACGGAGTGACCTTATAGTTTCACTGAAGATCGGACTTTTTTTTAATTTCCTATGGTGCCCCTGACGCCTGACGCCAAAACCGAAAGTCTCTGTGAGAAGTTTTTCAGACCTTCCCGACTTTCGCATAGTACCCATACGAGAGCGTCGGACGTCATTTTACACTCCAGAAATGACGCAGACAGTATCAAAACCGCGTTGAAATTCAGCTTTCTCACTCCATCCAATGGCAAAAGAAAAAGACAGAGCTAGCGTGCTCGGCTCGTCAACTGGCTGTGTCAGTCTCATCCATCCTTCTCCTGCCACGCTAAAAATCGGACCTCTCCCTTTCTTGTGAAACAGCCCTCATTGTTGATGTGCCGAGCCGAGTCGAGACCTGGTTAAAAGGGAGGCAACTCAAGAGTCGGGACCGCTTCGGACCCTAGAGTGTGCACGAGAGGCACAACCCTCAGAGCGGAGCATTGTCGATGTGCCCACCGGTCGATGCCAGTGAGAACTAGGGGGCTGCGGCCGCGACCAGGCACCAACCTTGCGACAATGAAGTCTCGCCACGATTCCCCTCACATTTCCCGTTTTACATAGTTTCTTCAGCCGCTGTACCCTACGACTATTCGGCATACCCCGTATACCACGGTTAGAGAGGGGCAAAAAAAAGCGAAGTCAAAAATGTCAGTGAGCGAGATCGAATTCGGATGCTATAACAAAATACAAGATCTTTGCGACTTTCGAATTTTTTTTTCGATCACCGGAAGGGGTCGCGCAGGGCACCCGAATGGGGCATAACTGCCCCTTACAGCAGTCAAAATCAAATGTTGCAGAAAAATTTTGAAAATATTTTCTAAGGTCAATTTGACGAAAGGAGGGCTCTAAAGGGCTTAAATTTCAAGGAAAACGCTGTAACTCTTACGGTTTTTGAGATACCAGTGTTTTTAGTCCTAAATTTGCAGAAATCTAATTTTGATTTATTTTCGCACTTAAAACACTGGTATCTCAAAAACCGTAAGAGTTACAGCGTTTTCCTTGAAATTTAAGCCCTTTAGGGCCCTACTTTCGTCAAATTGACCTTAGAAAATATTTTCAAAATTTTTCTGCAACATTGATTTTGACTGCTGTAAGGGGCAGTTATGCCCCATTCGGGTGCCCTGCGCGACCCCTTCCGGTGATCGAAAAAAAATTTCGAAAGTCGCAAAGATCTTGTATTTTGTTATAGCATCCGAATTCGATCTCGCTCACTGACATTTTTGACTTCGCTTTTTTTTGCCCCTCTCTAACCACGGTGTCCACCAACGCGCCACCCATCCAGTTCCCACCTGCAAGCTAGAGTAAACACTTAAATTTAAAAAAAAACAAAAAAAAACTGAAACTCACCCACGTTCCCTTTGTAAATAAAAATTAACAGCTAATCATAAAATTCCGAAGTACAAAGACTAATAAATATGAAAATTGCACTAAATCCAGTTTTGTGACACTCCGGGCCTACCAGTATTTCACGAAGTGTAATAGTATTTTTTTGAGTTAGGGGTGGAACGGTTTCAAAATTGATCGGGAGCGGTATCGATGGACTCTGGGGTTTCGCAAATGACCGCCGCCACTCAGATCTACCCCTAACAGGTGCCGATAATCCGAAAAACTGGAAAATTGGACACCTTTCAATAATCTGTTCTTTGGTCGTTCCTGATAGGGGAAGGAAGGAAGGGAAGCCGGTTTGGTAAGGCTCCAGCCTTTAGGAAAAAGATTTCTGACTAGCACTGCTAGCCTGAGTGCTCCAAATGGGGCAGAGGGTCTACATTAGGGACCCCGGCGGACGCGTAGATACCAGGTGTCCCATTGGCCCCGTGCAGTTTCGGTTTTAGGCAGTCCTTCAACAAACTATCGCCGTCTCTTTCTGGCTCGGCCAGACGCGTGAGACAGAAAAGACGGAGATAGTGCTTTGCGGGACTGTCCAAAACCGAAACTGCCCGGGGCCAATGATACACCTGGTATTGACGCAGGCATGCTCTACGTGCTCTACTATTCTCAGCTTCGCTCGGGGCCGAGCTGAGGCGGCGAGGTTGGGAGCGCGACGCGCGGCGCATGGTGGGGGAACCCGATAGCTACAATACTAGAGCGTAAAGTAGAAATAAATAGTAATTTTGTAAGGACACCGGTAAAACAAAGGCGTAGTACTACGCCGTATTGAGGCATAGCATGGAATTACGCTCTAACAAGGCGTAAAAACGTGTCTAGTAGGGCCGTTTTTGGCTTATTTTTACTCCTCAATGGGGCATAGTGCTATTTACCCCTTTTGGGGCGTAGCTTAAGATGTAGTACTACGCCTTAGTTAGGCCTAGTACTACGCCTTAGTTAGGCCTAGTACTACGCCTTAGTTAGGCCTAGTACTACGCCTTAGTTTTACCAGTGGAGTAGCCACACATGGTCCTGCGTTAGCCACCGGGCTGTAGTTTGAAACTACACCACGTATCGCGCTACACCTGCGTCAATATCTACGCGTCCGCCGGCGTCTCCAATATTGTAGACTCACAGCGCCAATTATGAGCGCTCGGGCTAGCAGTGGAGATGTCGGTATTTGAACGACCTCAACCCTTAAAATACGACGACAAATTTTCAAAACTGATTTTTTTTACCAGAAATGGTTTGATGCTGAGCGCAGTCACCAGAAACATCAAAAAAATACCACGCGCTATCGTTTCCAGGCGTCTTTGGAACTGAAAGGGTCTTTGTGCGAATCTCATTTCGTAGCAAAGGCTTGCAGTAGTAAACGCCGCAGCATTTTGAGGGTTGAAACCGTTAAGAAATCTAGTTCTTAGACATTTTTTTTTGCAAGGTCAAAACCTCACCCAACCGGCTTCCGCGCCTTCAGTTGACCTTTGGGACTCTTGGGACATGCCTCCTCAAAATTTGAAAGCTCCAGGTTTAGTTGAAATTAAATGACAGGCCCTCCAAAAAGTGGACCGCTAAATAAGACTGCCAGTGTTTGTTTTAGCTGGAGTTAATTGTGACTCTCAAAAGCACCGCCCTTATCAAAGAATTGGTCCTCCGTCTCGATCTCCCCGAATGTACAAAATGTTTCCACGAAACATATTGACCTCCTTATGGACTTAGCTCACCAGCTGCGCTTCGAGTTATAATATCCATGTGACGATGGTTTGCCACAGCGCGGATGTAGAGTTTTGTGCCGTCGAAGGCCGGAAAGGTCACTGGGATGTCGAGGGTTTCCGTTCGTAGGCGGACGTTTACAACTTCGGCCGAGCGCTCGATAACAAACCTATAACGGGTCCCGGGAACCAACCGCTCACTGTTCTCTAAAGGGCACTGGAAACGACAAAATTGTAGTCACATTTAAAACATGTAGTCCAGTCTACTCAGACGGTTGTGTCAGTCGTCTGTCTTAAACTGCACTGGTTAAACTGGCGTAAAGCATACCTGCTTGGAGCGTAACGTTGCGCTTAAGGAGTAGGGATTGAGTTCTCCCCCATGCATTTGTGGAGAACCCCCACGCTTTAAAGCTTAGATACCAGTTCGTTTCAAACGGACGGAACGTTACGCCTTACTTTAACCAGTCAGCGACGCAGCAAAAAGGCAGTCCATAACGGATGTCCGGCCATTTTCAGAAAATTTTAACCCCGTTCCCCCTTTACGTCCACCGATGTCCGGATTGGGAGACCCCCTCACCGTCCCGAGCGGGCGGGACGGGCGGTACTCACTGCTTTAAATTTTGAAGTGGATAATTTTTAGCAAACACGGACGAAATTTCGAGGGCTTGTCCAGGACCACGTTTTCCAGGCGGGCAATTGGTCGCAAGTTGATTTTCGAAACCGTCTTCGTTCTATCAGTGATTTTGTGTCCCGATAGGACCAGCTCGAACCCCTCTGGAGCTGCATAAGTGCCCCCACAGAAGTGCCCCCGCGATGTGTGAAGTGTTGTGTGCAAGTGAAGTGCAGTGCGCCGTATCGGCTAGTGACGATATCTACACTCTCAAAAATGAATACTTGAACTAACGCAAAATGTACGTTAAATGAAGATTCTTGGCGGAGTTACTTAAATCAAAGTTCATGATAATTGCTGCAAGCATATGAAGCTTGGCACTTGTATGGGTACACTTTACCCAAGCACAATATTATTAAATCTTGCATAGTCATGCTTAGAACAGGCACATTATGCTTGGCGGAGAATTTGCGGTTCAAGCTTAACAAGACAGGCATGGAGAACGCTTAGCGTTCTAGGACAGACTCGTTCTTTGATTCTTGAGGGAAAATAAGGTTTATGAGATTTTCATAATTCAATTTTCTCGAATTTCCAAACATTTTTGCAATCAGTACTTGTTATTTTGTATCACATTTTAACTGGACTTAGCCTCTGATCAATTACTCCAAGCCCTACAGAGTACGCGGAAAGTGATTGTTGACTGCGGGCGACGGATGGTCCCAAGACAAACTGCCACCGATCTGCGGTCTCTAAATACGAGTATTTTTTTTTCTTTTTTTTTTTCAGAAATCCAACATGTCATTTTCGAAACTAGATCAACACCCAACCAAAACGCCCCTAAAACAGAATCCCTCACATCTTAACCGGACTTAGCTACTGTTCTATATTAACTCCAAGCCCTGCAAAGTACGCGAAAAGTGATTGTTGACTGCGGGCGACGGCTGGTCCCAAGACAAACTTCCACCGATCTGCGGTCTCTAAATACGATTTTTTTTTTGTTTTTTAGAAATCTACTATGTCATTTATGAAACTAGATCAACGCCCAACCAAAACGCCCCCAAAACAGGATCCCTCCGTTCCGCAGTTTTCGAGATAAATCGGGGTCTTAACTGACAGGGCGAGCGCAATACTCGTTCTCTTTTTGCTTTTACGTCATAGTCGTAGTAGAGGAAGCAAAGAACGAGTGAAAAGTGTTTCGGATAAAGCATATTATGCTTGATTCAAGCATTCTTTTTTGAGAGTGTAGTGCCAGTGCATAGTGTTTGCCTCATGACTCCCCACGAGGGATCCCCCAACGCATGATCCTCAGGCGGTCTCGCCTCCCCGCTCGCACCCACCGCCCCTTGCACTACCGGACAGGCCCTGTCCGGGGAGGGTTCCGAACAGCGAAACGGGTGCCGGCTAGAGCAGGCCACAAACAGGTAGGAACCCCATCCCCGGCATGGTGCGGCTGGGCATCACCAACGAGCCTGCCCCCCTTCCACCCGATTGGCGGGGCTGCTGCAGCACGGCCCTGCAAGTGCACAAAATGCCCCCCACCCCCTCCTCTCCCCCCGGCCCTTCCCCGTTCCGCCGTCCCGGCCTGCCACAAGCGGAAAAAACCGAACTCGGAGGACGACAGAAGCAGAGGCCGGACCGACTGCGTGCGGGAACAATAAGCCAAGGCGTAGAGAAGACTAGGCGACGAAGCCATCACTGCGAACGCATCCCCAGACTTCGGGGCCTCGATCAATTCACCATGAGGGTTATTATTCCGTACAGACCCTTTTTGATTTCGAAAATTCGTAAATTAAGGGGGTGTTTCACGAGGTAGGGGTACACCCACGCCGTACCAACGTCGAGGCGTAACAGGCTACTCATCGCAAGGCACTTTTCCACGCCTGACGCACCCCTACCTTGGCCTGCCGGCGGCTGTCATTGGGCTTATTAAGGCCCTGCGGGGCAAACATATTACCTATCCCTCCCAGGTATTGGACTAAATTCGCTCTAAAGAGACGTATTGAAGGTATTTGCAAAGGAGCCCCTAGTACTGCGAAAACGACATTCCTCAAGTGCCAATAAAATCCGTGTTATCAACTCTGACATTAGCAAGGAAAATTACTGAAACTCGGCTCAGGGCTGTCCCCACCTTCATACTCTTCATCAAATCTCAGATGCATTAAAATATGCTTCAATCCCCAATGAAAATGTCCCGAATCTTACCCTGAAGGTGTACTGGAACCAGTCCGAACGTCCAGAGGGCCACTCCGCAGCTCGTCCGACTGCCCTTCGGGCTGGTCAGTCCGAGTCGGGCACGGACTGCGCATGTCTTTCTTATACCCTGTCTGGGCCTCGTTGCTCCGGGTTGTTCTGATTTTGCCCTCTGACTGCCCGGACTGTCCGGGAGCTGCCCGACAGTAACCTAATCTACAAGCACTGCAGAGCGTTTCCAAGAGTTTCTGCACAAGGAACGGGGACATGGTGTAACGATCGACCCCCCCCCCCCCCCCCCCCCCCCCCCGAGAATGCAAGAGGTAAGAAAATAATTATTCTGAATATTCTCTAACTAGGGCTTACTTTCCGAATGCACTTTTTAAATAAGAGCGGCGAAAAGACATTTTCCCACTTTATATACTACAAAGATGAAATCGGGTGGAATCCGAACGTTCATTCGGAACTACCGTGAACTTGGCCAAAACCGACATCGAGTTTTGGCCAAAACTTTCGGGGACCATCATTAAGCGACGTAAATGCCTGGGATTGAATAAAACAAGGAAAAACAGGTACTACGGCGTCCAAATCAGCAACTTACGGGAAAATAGGGCAAAACCAGTCATAAACTAGTACCCAAATCTCCAAGACGACTTAAAAGACTAACCTAGACTGCGTATATGCGGAACAGTTTCGTCAGTAATCACGAGACCACAAAAAATGTCGGTAATAGTTAAAACCTCTCCGACGGTGCCGAGTTGTACTCAGCACTTCCCAGCTGCGATCAAAACAGTCCCCGGGGTTTTAACTCTACCCGGTTCAATTTTGGGTTGAGTTAAAACATCTCCGACGGTGCCGAAATACACTCAGCACACTCTAGGTGCGATCAAGCGTGTCCTTAGGGTAGTAACTCTACCCAGTTCAATTTTGGGCTGAGTTAAAACCTCTCCGACGGTGCCGAAATATACTCAGCACACTCTAGGTGCGATCAAGCGTGTCCCCAGGGTTTTAACTTAACCCAGTTCAATTTTGAGCTAAGTTAAAACCTCTCCGACGGTGCCGAAAAATACTCAGCACATCCCGGCTGCGATCAAGAGTGTCCCCAGGGTTTTAGGTCTACCCAGTTCAATTTTGGGCTGAGCAAAAACCTCTCCGACAATGCCGAAATACACTAAGCACACCCCAGCTGTAATCAAGAGTGTCCCCAGGGTTTTAACTCGACCTAGTTGAATTTTGGGCTGAGTTAAAACCTCTCCGACGCTGCCGAAATACACTCAGCAAACCTTAGCTGCGACCCAAATTATCTCTAGGGTTTTAACTCAACCCAGTTCAATTTTGGGATAGGTTAAAACCTCTCCGACGAAGCCTGATAATACTCGGCACACCTCGGCTGCGATCAAGAGTGTCCCCAGGGTTTTAACTCTACCCAGTTCAATTTTGGGCTGAGCAAAAACCTCTCCGACCATGCCGAAATACACTAAGCACACCCTAGCTGTAATCAAGAGTGTCCCCAGGGTTTTAACTCTACCCAGTTTAATTTTGGGCTAAGTAAAAACTTCTCCGACGGTGCCGAAATATGCTTAGCACACTCTAGGTGCGATCAAGCGTGTCCCTAGGGTTTTAACTTAACCCAGTTCAAGTTTGGGCTGAGTTAAAACCTCTCCGACAGTGCCGAAATACACTATGCACACCCCAGCTGTAATTAAGAGTGTCCCCAGGGTTTTAACTCTACCCAGTTTAATTTTGGGCTAAGTAAAAACTTTTCCGACGGTGCCGAAATATGCTTAGCACTTTATAGGTGCGATAAAGCGTGTCCCTGGGGTTTTAACTCGACCCAGTTCAATTTTGGGCTGAGTTAAAACCTCTCCGACGGTGCCGAAATACACTCAGCACACCCCAGCTGCGATTAAAATTCTCCCTGGGGTTTAAACTCTACCCCGTTAAATTTTCAAGCGAGTTAAAACCTCTCCGACGGAGCCGAAAATTACTGAGCACGTCTCGGCTACGATCATAACTGTCCCTGGGGTTTTAACTCAACCTAGATCAATTTTGAGCTAAGTTAAAACCTCTCCCACAGTGCCGAAAAACACTATGCACACCCCAGCTGCAATCAAGAGTGTCCCCAGGGTTTTAACTCTACCCAGTTCAATTTTGGGCTAAGTTGAAACCTCTTCGACGGAGCCGAAATGTACACAGCACACCCCAGCTGCGATCAAGAGTGTCCCTAGGGTTTTAACTCTCCCCAGTTCAATTATGGGCTGAGTTAAAACCTCTTTTACAATGCCGAAATACACTAAGCACACCCTAGCTGCGATCAAGTGTGTCCCCAGGGTTTTAACTCTACCCAGTTCAATTTTGGACTAAGTTAAAACCTTTCCGACGGTGCCGAAATACACTCAGCTTACCCCAGCTGCGACCAAAATTTTCTCTGGTGTTTTAACTCAACCCAGTTCAATTTTGGGCTGAGTTAAAACCTCTCCGACGCTGCCGAAATACACTCAGCAAACCTAAGCTGCGACCAAAATTATCTCTGGGGTTTTAACTCAACCCAGTTCAATTTTGGGATAAGTTAAAACCTCTCCGACGGAGCCTGAAATTACTCGGCACACCCCGGCTGCGATCAAGTGTGTCCCCAGGGTTTTAACTCTACCCAGTTCAATTTTGAACTGAGTTAAAACCTCTCCAACAATTCCGAAATACACTCAGCTTACCGCAGCTGCGACCAAAATTTTCTCTGGTGTTTTAACTCAACCCAGTTCAATTTTGGGCTGAGTTAAAACCTCTCCGACGCTGCCGAAATACGCTCAGCAAACCTTAGCTGCGACCAAAATTATCTCTGGGGTTTTAACTCAACCCAGTTCTATTTTGGGCTGAGTTAAAACCTTTTCGACAGTGCCAAAATATACTCAGCACACTATGGGTGCGATCAAGCGTGACCTTGGGGTTTTAACTCTACCCAGTTCAATTTTGGGCTGATTTAAAACTTCTCCGACGGTGCCGAAAAAAACTCAGCACACCCCGGCTGCGATCAAGAGTGTCCCCAGGGTTTTAACTCTACCTTGTTCAATTTTGGACTGAGTTAAAACCTCTCCGACGGAGCCTGAAATTACTCAGCACACCCCGGCTGTGATCAAGAGTGTCCTCAGGGTTTTAACTCCACCCAGTTCAATTTTGGGCTGCGTAAAAACCTCTCTGAAGGTGCCGAAATATACTTAGCACACTCTAGTTGCGATCAATCGTGTTCTTGGGGTTTTAGCTCAACCCACTTTAATTTTAGGCTGAGTTAAAACCTCTCCGATGGTGCCGAGGTGTACTCAGCACTTCTAAGCTGTGATGAAAACTGTCCCCGGGGTTTTAACTTTACCCAGTTCAATTTTGGGCTGAGTTAAAACCTCTCCGACGGAGCCTGAAATTACTCAGCACATCCCGGCTGCGATCAAGAATGTCCTCTGGGTTTTAACTCCACCCAGTTCAATTTTGGGCTGCGTTAAAACCTCTTTGAAGCTGCCGGAATATACTTAGCACACTCTAGGTGCGATCAAGCGTGTCCTTGGGGTTTTAACGCAACCAACTTCATTTTAGGCTGAGTTAAAACCTCTCCGATGGAGCCCAAAATTACTCAGCACAGCCCGGCTGCGATCAAGAGGGTTCCCAGAGTTTTAACTCTACCCGGTTCAATTTTGGGCTGAGTTTAAACCTCTCTGACAGTGCCAAAATATACTCAGCACACTATGGGTGCGATCAAGCGTGTCCTTGGGGTTTTAACTCTACCCAGTTCAATTTTGGGCTGATTTAAAACTTCTCCGACGGTGCCGAAAAAAACTCAGCACACCCCGGCTGCGATCAAGAGTGTCCCCAGGGTTTTAACTCTACCTTGTTCAATTTTGGACTGAGTTAAAACCTCTCCGACGGAGCCTGAAATTACTCAGCACACCCCGGCTGCGATCAAGAGTGTCCTCAGGGTTTTAACTCTACCCAGTTCAATTTTGGGCTGCGTAAAAACCTCTCTGAAGGTGCCGAAATATACTTAGCACACTCTAGTTGCGATCAATCGTGTTCTTGGGGTTTTAGCTCAACCCACTTTAATTTTAGGCTGAGTTAAAACCTCTCCGATGGTGCCGAGGTGTACTCAGCACTTCTAAGCTGTGATGAAACCTGTCCCCGGGGTTTTAACGGGGTTAAAACCCTAAGGACACTCTTGATCGCAGCTGGGGTGTGCTGAGTGCATTTCGGCACCGTCGGAGAGGTTTTAACTCCGTCCAAAATTGAACTGGGCTGAGTTAAAACTTCTCCGACGGTGCTGAGAAATACTCAGCGCACTGCAGCTCAATTTTTTTTTTGAAAAAAAGTCAATTGTAAGTTCGATGAAAGTAGCGCCCTAGAGGACTAGAATTTCAAGTAAAACGTCGTTTCTCTTGCGGTTTTGGAGATATCGATATTGAAAGTGCAAAAATGAAGCAAAACCGAGCAAAACCGCAGTATACGCGGTTTTTTGCACTTTCAATGCCGATATCCCTGAAACCGTAAGAGATACGACGTTTTACTTGGAATTTGTGGCGCTACTTTCATCCAATGGCCATTGAAAATTTTTTCCAATTTTTGTTTTTTGATACTTTATGTTTTGCCTTGTAGAGGGGCATTCAGGCCCTCCGTGGCATCACTTAATGACGTCATATCGAGACCGGACAAGGTTTTTTCGAGAATGGACAGAAAAAAGGATATTATGTAGGGTGGAACACTTCAGATTTTTGAAATCGGCAAAATAAGGAAGGGTCTAGTGCGGATGTGAGTGTGTGTGTGGGTGCTGGTGTGAGTGTGGGTGTGGGTGTAAGTGTGGGTGTGAGTGTGGGAGTGAGTGTATGTTTAGGTGTGGGTGTTGGTGTGGGTGTGGTTTCGGGTGGGAGTGTGGGTGTGAGTGTGGGTGTCAGTGTAAGTGTGGGTGTGGCTGTGAGTGCGGGTGTGAGTGTGGGTGTGAGTGTTAGTGTGGATGTGGGTGTGAGTGTGAGTGTGGTGTGGCTGTGAGTGTGGCTGTGAGTGTGGGTGTGAGTGTAGGTGTGGGTGTGGATGCTGGTGTGGGTGTGAGTGTGGGTGTGAGTCTGAGTGTGGTGTGGGTGTGAGTGTGGCTGTGAGTGTGGGTGTGAGTGTGAGTGTGGGTGTGGTTGTGAGTGTGAGTGTGGGTGTAAGTGTGGGTGTGGGAGTGGGTGTGAGTGAGTGTGAGTGTAGGTGTGAGTGTGGGTATCGGTGTGAGTCATTAAACAAGGGACGATTCTTAAATCGGATTTGATGTGATCACATGCCTAATTGTGGACTGTAGCAGATTGGTTACTGTCTGCTTTTGTTAAATGAACTGGAATTCTTTTTTTAAAGTATATTGGTACATTTGTTTTAGATTCTCCGCCTCCTCCGTGCGAGGCCAATTGTAATTTTGAAATAATAAGCAGCCATGCTGAGATGATTAACATTGTGTTAACTTCTAGTTTAATACCAAGGGTTCAATTACATCGCATGATACAGAATATGTATAGTATAATGAAGGAACAATAGTATTTTATATTTTTTAACTGAACATCAATCGCTAAAGCTGGCACCACAGAGCACAACCGCGGCATAGCTCCGCCCATTTTTGTGGCGCCATCTAGCGATAGTGAAATGAAACCGAATGCAGAATGTGGCAACAACGACACTTGCTGTGAGGAGAATAAAACAAAAGTCGAATAGATGCAGAGAGGTCCTCGCTCCGCTCGGGCTCAAAAAAAAGTCGAATAGTCGATGCAGAGAGCTCCTCGCTCCGCTCGGGCTAAAAAAAAAGTGTGTATGAAACATTTCACACCACCTCGTTTGCCATTAAAGTCAATGCATAATTCGTATCACACGTAACTGAAAACTTCGTAGTGGCGAAAAGAGGACACGAGACGAGTCCTTTTACCTCTCAATCACGATTACTTTGACAAGTGGTAAGCTTTGAGTCAAGATGACTTTGTGGAAACATTTGAAGTCGCTGCACTCAGTGAATCCTGTGCCATTTTCCTCTCGATTGACTTCGCAGAATTCAGTTCAACACCACGCCAACACTTTGCAGCGTGTGTGAGTCTGACCAACATAATCCTTTCCCCTCTGTTCTTCAGCAACCGCAATTCTTCGAATCGCTCACGTCTCTCGCTGACGTATGCGGCGTGAATACAGTCGACGCTGGAGAATATCATGATTTCCTGTACAAGGTACGTCAGTTCATCAAATTGTCCAGCTGCGATAGAACACAGAATGAAAAACTCAGTCTTGTTACTTTATTCAGGTGCTTGTCTCAGCCGCGATGAAGCTCAAGAATATGGAAAGGGAAGATGCGGAAGACAACATAGACCGCACTTCATCAGTGGCCCCTCATATTAACATATTATTGTAGCTCTTTTGATTAATAAAGCACTTCCCTTTGCTGCATTGCCAATCGTCCACAACCAAATCATCAGCATCCAATGTGAAATTACCAAGGTGTTGAACTAAGTAGGGTTAAAACACCGGGCACAGGTTCCATCACACCTGGAGTGTGATAAGTGATTTCGGCACCGTCGGAGAGGTTTTAACTCGCGCCAAAATTCAACCGGGTGGAGTTAAAACCTCAAGAAGAATTTTGATCGCAGCTGGGGTGTGCTGAGGATTTTTCGGCACCGTCGGAGAAGTTCTAACTCAGCCCAAAATTAAACTGGGTTGAGATAAAACCCCACGGACAGTTTTGATCGGAGCCGGGGTGTGCTGAGTAATTTACGGCTCCGCCGGAGAGGTTTCAACTCGAGCCAAAATTGAACTGGGTGAAGTTAAAACCTCAGGAAGAGTTTTGACCGCAGCTGGGATGTGCTGAGTATTTTTCGGCACCGTCAGAGAAGTTTTAACACAGCCCAAAATTGAACGGGGGTAAGTAAAAACCCCACGGACAGTTTTGATCGGAGCCGGTGTGTGCTGAGTAATTTAAGGCTCCGTCGGAGAGGTTTTAACCTGCGCCAAAATTGAACCGGGTAGAGTTAAAACCCCAAATAGGATTTAATCGCAGCTGGAGTGTGCTGAGAACTTTTCGGCACCGTCAGAGAAGTTTTAACTCAGCCCAAAATTGAACTGGGAAGAGTTAAAACCCCGGGGACACGCTTGATCGCACCTAGAGTGTGCTAAGTATATTTCGGCACCGTCGGAGAGGTTTTAACTCAGCCCAAAATTGAACTGGGTAGAGTTAAAACCCTAAGGACACTCTTGATAGCAGCCGGGGTATGCTGAGTAATTTGAGGCTCCGTCGGAGAGGTTTTAACTCGCTTTAAAATTAAACCGAGTAGTGTTAAAACCCCAGGGAGAATTTTGATCGCAGCTGGGGTGTGCTGAGTGTATTTCGGCACCGTCGGAGAGGTTTCAACTCAGCCCACCGCTGCCCTACCGTTGTCCTCCCACCCCCTCCCCTCCCATCTTTGTGTCCGGCCATAAAGTAATTATACGGATCCCCATTGATGCAGTGTCAACAGCCTCCGCCGGGTCTCCGGCGCGCACACTTGGAGCCGCGACCGTAACGGGACTCTTTCCTCAAGCCGAGTCACAAATGCTAACTTTTTAAATTTATTTCTGGTGACTGAACGCACACCGCTTAACTCCCTAACGCATAAGTTTCACATGGATTCGTTTGTTGAAACATGTTTCTAGACCAACTAGAACGGGCTTTGGACGGCCGCAGCAGGCCTGGAGATGGTCTCGGCCGGGCCAAAGGAGCAACGATGAGGCAGATCCGGGCCGGGCTCCGTCCACCCAGCCGCCAGGTCTCGGTGGCCCGGGTCGGCCGACGGGGTCCGGCGGGGCGGCACATTATATTGCTTTCTTTGTCTGTGTTGGCTTTGTGTACACAGTCGTCATGCCCCCAACCTTCCCCAGCCCATCTCTAGTCGTAGTTCCTACACACTCCACCAGCGCCACCGTACAGCAGGTTTTCTGAAGCCCGGGAGATTCAAACGACGCAATGGGTCCAAAAACAGACCAATCTCGCAACAAAAATAGCACCGAAACTACTAGACGGACAGAAAAAAACGTAGAATCAAAAGTATAGGGGCAGTGGTGATCTATCCTGTGGTGTAAGTCAAAATACCCGCGTATTTCGCCAAGTGTCAATTTTCAAATTTTAAAAAAGGGGTCTTTCCAAACGCCCAAATTGAACAGTTGTAAACGAATCTCTAACTTTAAACTAGTCTGACTGCGTAGTAGAAGGTTGGCCCTTCACAACGACGTGCTTGTCGTCTGCGTGCGACAAATACTTTCAGCGCCATTTTTGTTGGCGAATTGGCCAAATTGGCATTTATGAACACCCGTAACTCGGTTCGAAATTGAACTGTCGGCGTAGGATTTTACGGGGCCCTTACGTATCACTCACTCTATGCGTATACCGATTTTCAAGATTCTAGCTCTCGGTCAGAATTCGGGTCGTACCGCCTTAAAGCGAGTTGACAAAATTGTTTCCGGATAAAAATCGGAATTTTCCAGACATTTTCCGGCGATTTTATGCTCCGACCTCCCGCTGAGAAAGTGGCGGCCCCGTGAGGGGTCGGCAACAATTTTGTCAACTACCCCTCAACATGGCTTGGGCGCTAATGCTCCAAGTCTAACTGTGTCGAATCGCTCAGACAGGCACTTTGAATCGAGTTGACAAAATTGATGTTAAAGAAAAATCGGACTTTTCCGGACATTTTTCGGCGATTTAATGGTCCGATCTCCCGCTGAAAAAGTAGCGGCACCGTGGAGGGTCGGCAACAATTATGTCAACTACCCCTCAACATGGCTTGGGCGCTATTGCTCCAAGTCCAACTGTGTCGTATTGCTGAGACAGGCACTTTGACGCGAGTTGACAAAATTAATGTTAAATAAAAATCGGACTTTTCCGGACATTTTCCGGCGATTTAATGCTCTGACCTCCCGCTGAGAAAGTGGCGGCCCCGTCGGGGGTCGGCAACAATTATGTCAACTACCCCTCAACATGGCTTGGGCGCTAATGCTCCAAGTCCAACTGTGTCGAATCGCTGAGACAGGCACTTTGAAGCGAGTTGACAAAATTGATGTTAAAGAAAAATCGGACTTAAATGGACATTTTCCGGCGATTAAATGCTCCGACCTCCCGCTGAGAAAGTGGCGGCCCCGTCGGGGGTCGGCAACAATTATGTCAACTACCCCTCAACATGGCTTAGGCGCTTATGCTCCAAGTCCAATTGTGTCGAATCGCTGAGACAGGGACTTTAAAGCGAGTTGACAAAATTGATGTTAAAGAAAAATCGGACTTTTTCGGATATTTTCCGTCGATTTTATGCTCTGAACTCCAGCTGAGAAAGTGGCAGCCTCCTAGGGAGTCGGCAACAATTATGTCAAATACCCCTCAACTTGGCTGTGGCGCTGATCTGTTGGTTTCTCTAAGCAAAGAGGCACATTGAGGCGAGTTGACATAATTGTTTCCAAATAATAATTGTTTTTTTTCGGACATTTTCCGGCGATTTTATGCTCCGACCTCCTGCTGAGAAAGTGGCGGCCCCGTCGGGGGTCGGCAACAATTATGTCAACTACCCCTCAACATGGCTTGGGCGCTAATGCTCCAAGTCCAACTGTGTCGAATCGCTGAGACAGGCACTTTACAGCGAGTTGACAAAATTGATGTTAACGAAAAATCGGACTTTTCCGGACATTTTCCGGCGATTTAATGGTCCGACCTCCCGCTGAGAAAGTGGCGGCCCCGTCGGGGGTCGGCAACAATTATGTCAACTACCCCTCAACATGGCTTGGGCACTAATGCTCCAAGTCTCACTGTGTCGTATCGCTGAGACAGGAACTTTGAATCGAGTTGACAAAATTGATGTTAAAGAAAAATCGGACTTTTCCGGACATTTTCCGGCGATTTAATGGTCTAACCTCCCGCTGAGAAAGTGGCGGCCACGTCGGGGGTCGGCAACAATTATGTCAACTACCCCTCAACATGGCTTGGGCGCTAATGCTCCAAGTCCAACTGTGTCGAATCGCTGAGACAGGGACTTTGAAGCGAGTTGACAAAATTGATGCTAAAGAAAAATCGGACTTTTCCGGATATTTTCTGTCGATTTAATGGTCTGACCTCCCGCTGAGAAAGTGGCGGCCCCATGGGGGGTCGGCAACAATTCTGTCAACTACCCCTCAACTTGGCTGTGGCGCTGATCTGTTGGTTTCTCTTAGCAAAGAGGCACATTGAGGCGAGTTGACATACTTGTTTCCGAATAATAATTGGTTTTTTTTCGGACATTTTCCGGCGATTTTATGCTCCGACCTCCTGCTGAGAATGTGGCGGCCCCGTAAGGGGTCGGCAACAATTACGTCAACTACCCCTCAACATGGCTTGGGCGCTAATGCTCCAAGTCCAACTGTGTCGAATCGCTGAGACAGGCACTTTGAAGCGAGTTGACAAAATTGATGTTAAAGAAAAATCGGACTTTTCCGGACATTTTCCGGCGATTTAATGGTCTGACCTCCCGCTGAGAAAGTGGCGGCCCCGTCGGGGGTCGGCAACAATTATGTCAACTACCCCTCAACATGGCTTGGCCGCTAATGCTCCAAGTCTCACTGTGTCGTATCGCTGAGACAGGCACTTCGAATCGAGTTGACAAAATTGATGTTAAAGAAAAATCGGACTTTTCCGGACATTTTCCGGCGATTTAATGGTCTAACCTCCCGCTGAGAAAGTGGCGGCCACGTCGGGGGTCGGCAACAATTATGTCAACTACCCCTCAACATGGCTTAGGCGCTAATGCTCCAAGTCCAACTGTGTCGATTCGCTGAGACAGGCACTTTGAAGCGAGTTGACAAAATTGATGCTAAAGAAAAATCGGACTTTTCCGGACATTTTCCGGCGGTTCAATGGTCTTACCTCCCGCTGAGAAAACGGCGGCCCCGTCGGGGGTCGGCAAATATTATGTCAACTACCCCTCAACATGGCTTGGGCACTAATGCTCCAAGTCCAACTGTGTCGAATCGCTGAGACAGGCACTTTGAAGCGAGTTGACAAAATTGATGTTTAAGAAAAATCGGACTTTCACATATATTTTCCGTCGATTTTATGCTCCGAATTCCAGCTGAGAAAGTGGCAGCCCCCTTTGGGGGTCGGCAACAATTATGTCAACTACCCCTCAACTTAGGTTGGGCGCTAATGCTCCAAGTCCAACTGTGTCGAATCGCTGAGACAGGCACTTTGAAGCGAGTTGACAAAATTGATGTAAAAGAAAAATCGGACTTTTCCGGACATTTTCCGGCGATTTTATGCTCCGACCTCCCGCTGAGAAAGTGGCGGCCCCGTCGGGGGTCGGCAACAATTATGTCAACTACCCCTCAACATGGCTTGGGCGCTAATGCTCCAAGTCCAACTGTGTCGAATCGCTGAGACAGGCACTTTGAAGCGAGTTGACAGAATTGATGTTAAAGAAAAATCGGACTTTTCCGGACATTTTTCGGCGATTTAATGGTCTTACCTCCCTCTGAGAAAGTTGCAGCCCCGTCGGGGGTCGGCAACAATTATGTCAACTACCTCTCAACATGGCTTGGGCGCTAATGCTCCAAGTCCAACTGTGTCGAATCGCTAAAACAGGCACTTTGAAGCGAGTTGACAAAATTGTTTCCGAATGAAAATTGGACTTTTTCGGACAATTTCCTGGCGATTTTGTAGTCTGACCTCCCGCTGAGAAAGTGGCGGCCCCTTTGGGGGTCGGCAACAATTATGTCAACTACCCCTCAACTTAGGTTGGGCGCTAATGCTCCAAGTCCAACTGTGTCGAATCGCTGAGACAGGCATAGGGATTTAAAAATACCGGTAAGATTCAATCTTACGGTAAGTTACGGAAAGATTGGTAAGTTACGGGTATTTTTGGTAATAATGAGAAAGATTGATTTACAGCGGCCATTTGTTCAAGTAGCATGTGTTTCTACGTTTTTCCCCATAACAGTAGTCAATCCTCGCGATGCTTCATGTGCTATAACACTTCATACGTTTCACATCTTGAAATATGAGTGCGAGTCTGAATTACGGATTGTATATCGCCACGGTTGTCTTCCAGCGAGAAGTCAAATAATTGCTTGAACATGCAAAAATAATCTTGAGGGATGCGTTTTAGAGTAGATTCAGCCTATGCAGTGATGGTAAGGACCAAAAAGATACACTTTTCACTACTTGGAACAGCAAGCACAGCTAATTTTCAGAGTTTTTCAAGTCTGAATATTACCGAAAAATACCACTTTTTTCGATGTCGGGTAATATTACCGTTAGTAACGGTAACTTACCGAATCTTACCGGTAATATTACCGGCCTTTAAATCCCTAGACAGGCACTTTGAAGCGAGTTGACAAAATTGATGTTAAAGAAAAATCGGACTTTTCCTGACATTTTCCGGCGATTTAATGCTCTGACCTCCCGCTGAGAAAGTGGCGGCCTCCTGGGGGGTCGGCAACAATTATGTCAACTAACCCTCAACTTGGCTGTGGCGCTGATCTGTTGGTTTCTCTAAGCAAAGAGGCACATTGAGGCGAGTTGAGGGGTAGTTGACATAATTGTTGCCGACCCCGACGGGGCCGCCACTTTCTCAGCGGGTGGTCAGAACATTAAATCGCCAGAAAATGTCCGGAAAAGTCCGATTTTTCTTTAACATCAATTTTGTCAACTCGCTTCAAAGTGCCTGTATGAGCAATTCGACACAGGTGGACTTGGAGCATTAGCGCCCAAGCCATGTTGAGGGGTAGTTGACATAATTGTTGCCGACCCCCGATGGGGCTGCCACTTTCTCAGCGGGAGGTCGGACCATTTAATCGCCGGAAAATGTCCGGAAAAGTCCGATTTTTCTTGAACATCAATTTTGTCAACTCGCTTTAAAGTGCCTGTCTCAGCGATTCGACACAGTTGGACTTGGAGCATTAGCGCCCAAGCCATGTTGAGGGGTAGTTGACATAATTGTTGCCGACCCCCGACGGGGCCGCCACTTTCTCAGCGGGAGGTCGGACCATTAAATCGACGGAAAATGTCCAGAAAGTCCGATTTTTCTTTAACATCATTTTTTTTAACTCGCTTCAAAGTGCCTGTCTCAGCGATTCGACACAGTTGGACTTGGAGCATTAGCGCCCAAGCCATGTTGAGGGGTAGTTGACATAATTGTTGCCGACCCCCGACGGGGCCGCCACTCTCTCAGCGGGAGGTCAGACTATTAAATCGCCGGAAAATGTCCGGAAAAGTCCGATTTTCATTCGGAAACAATTTTGTCAACTCGCCTCAATGTGGCTCTTTGCTTAGAGAAACCAACAGATCAGCGCCCAAGCCATGTTGAGGGGTCGTTGACATAATTGTTGCCGACCCCCAGGGGGCCACCACTTTCTCAGCGGGAGGTCAGAGCATTAAATCGCCGGAAAATGTCCGGAAAAGTCCGATTTTTCTTTAACATCAATTTTGTCAACTCGCTTCAAAGTGCCTGTCTTAGCGATTCGACACAGTTGGACTTGGAGCATTAGCGCCCAAGCCATGTTGAGGGGTAGTTGACATAATTGTTGCCGACCCCTCACGGGGCCGCCACTTTCTCAGCGGGAGGTCGGAGCATAAAATCGCCGGAAAATGTCCGGAAAAGTCCGATTTTCATTCGGAAACAATTTTGTCAACTTGCCTCAATGTGGCTCTTTGCTTAGAGAAACCAACAGATCAGCGCCCAAGCCATGTTGAGGGGTCGTTGACATAATTGTTGCCGACCCCCCAGGGGGCCGCCACTCTCTCAGCGGGAGTTCGGAGCATTAAATCGACGGAAAATATCAGGAAAAGTTCGATTTGGAGTGGGCATCAATTTTGTCAACTCGCTTCAAAGTGCCTCTCTCAGCGATAAGACACAGTTGGACTTGCAGCATGGCCGGCGAAGCAAAGTTGAGGAGTAGATGACATTATTGTTGCCGACCCCCACGGGGCCGCCACTTTCTCAGCGGGAGGTCTGTGAACTCGCCTTAAAGTTCCACTTTGTTCAGAGAAACCAACAGATCAAGTTGAGGGGTAGTTGACATATTCGTTGCCGACTTTTTTAACTGTCGCCATTGGTTTGAATCGGTTGGGCTTGGACTGGGGCTATGTGGGCCTCATGGAGGCGTTTTTGGTGGAAATAGCACCCAGAGGCTCTGCAGACCCACCGGTCATTGGTTTGCATCGGTTGGGCCCTGCCTGTGGCCATGCAATAGCGTTTCTCGAAATTGCCTCTGGGAGGTAACCAGGCCCACCGGACAGCGGTTTGCATCAAGTGGGCCCCATCAGGGCTAGGGATTTAAAAATACCGGTAAGGTTCAATCTTACGGTAAGATACGGAAAGATTCGTAAGTTACGGGTATTTTTGGTAATAATGAGAAAGATTGATTTACAGCGGGTATTTGTTAAAATAGTGTCTGTTTCTACGTTTTTCCACGTAACAGTAGTCAATCCTGGCAATTCTTGATGTGCTAGAACACTTCAGACGCGTTTCATCACTTGAAATATAGGTTTGTGTCAGAATTAAGGATTGTGTATGGCTACGGTTGTCTTCGGGCGAGAAGTCAGATAATTGCTTGAACATGCAAAAATAATAATGAAGGATGCGTTTTAGAGTAGATTCAGCCTTTGCAGTGACGGCAAGGACCAAAAAATACACTTTGCACTACTTTGAACAGGAAGCACAGCTAATTTTCAGAGTTTTGCCAGTCTGAATATTACCGAAAAATACTACTTTTTTCGAGGTCGGGTAATATTACCGTAAGTAACGGTAACTTACCGAATCTTACCGGTATTATTACCGGCCTTTAAATCCCTAATCAGGGCCCATTGGGGTAGCATACAGGCTTTATTCTTGATACTTCTCCTGGGAGGTAGGCAAACCCGCTAAGCAACGGCCAACGGCCTGCACCAACTGGGGCCCTCTGAGGGGCCTTGCAGCCACAGATTAGCGATTTTGAAGAAACTGCCTCAGGGAGGTAGGCAGACCAGCCCGATAGCGGTCTGCATCAAGTGGGCCCCATCGAGGCCTACGGGGGTAGAGTACTGGCCTTATTCTTTATACTGCCCCTAGGAGGTAGACAAGCCCGTTTGGCACCGGCCTGCATCAGCCGGGGCCCTCCGCAGAGCTACAAGCCACGAATAAGCGATCTCGTGAAAAGTGCCCCTTGGAGGTAGGCAGACCGGCTGGACAGCGGCCTGCATCAACCGGGCCACACAAGGGCCAAGGGGGCCACGTATGGGCGTTTTTGTGAAAACTACCCCTGGGAGGTAGGCAGACCCTCCGGACAGCATCCTTTATCGACTGGGCCCCACAAGGGCCAATTGGGCCACGTATATGCGATTTTGTGAAAACTACCCCTGGGAGGTAGGCAAACCCGCTAGGCAGCGGCCTGCACCAACTGGGGCCTTCTGAGGGGCCTTGCAGCCACAGATTAGCGATTTTGAAGAAACTGCCCCAGGGAGGTAGGCAGACCCGCCGGACAGCGGTCTGCATCAAGTGGGCTCCATCGGGGCCCACGGGGGTAGAGTACAGGCCTTATTCTTCATACTGCCCCTGGGAGGTAGACAAGCCCGTCTGGCACCGGCCTGCATCAGCCGGGGCCCTCCGGAGAGCCAGAAGCCCCGTATAAGCGATTTCGTGAAAACTGCCCCTGGCAGGTAGGCAGACCCGCCGGACAGCGGTCTGCGTCGACTGGGCCCCATCGGGGGTCAATGGGGCCACGTATAAGCGATTTTTCGAAAAGTGCCCCTGGGAGGTAGGCAGACCCGCCGGACAGCGGTCTGCGTCGCCCGTGCCCCACTCGGTCAGCAGCTGTTGGGAAGACCTTGGGATGGGTGGTCACCCTAGCTGGCAGCTGGCTATAGTCGGAGCATGAAAAGCTTTTTTGTGGCCACAAATTTTTTTGTGGCCAACTTCACACCCGTCAAAAAGTTGGCGAGGGTTCAATGATAACTCAACACAAGTTCCAACCATAGAGTTGACTTACCGCCGTAGCTGAATTGTTAGCACCTTAGGTGCTTTATCAATGGTGTAAAACTTTTTGGCAGCTTGGAAGCATTTAGTGACTTGAAAGCATTTCTCACATTTGTATTCTTCCAACAGCTCTGCCCTGAAATATTGGGCCAGTGCCATTTGAATCGTTGGCAGCTTTTTAATTTCCAGGATCAAGTCATCAAATTTGTCATAGGAAACAGATAGACTGTGGCACTGTAAGCACTCCACTACACAAACAAACAGGAGACACAAAACGACGTGTCAAAGAAAGGAAACGCTATCTCGCGCGTGAATTTTAGCGAGCTCTAACTCGCGCGTACCTTCTAGCGGACTATATCTCGTGCATCCGTTTTAGCCGGCTCTAACTCCTATTCTTATAACCAGGAGTTAGCGCCGACTAAAACGAAAGCTCGAGATAGAGCCCGCTAAAAGGTACGGGCGAGTTAGAGCTCGCTAAAAGTCTCGCGCGAGATAGCGTTTCTTTTCTTTGACACGTCGAAAAGTTAAACTAAAATAAGCACTTCAAAAAAAGTCAGGTGACTTTGGAAAATACAATACTAAATGAATAAGAAATGTGGCAAAGATCACAGAACTCCGAAGATCTTCAGCTGTGTGCATTAGACAGAGTTATATTTGTTCCGTACTACTACACACTTCATATAGCAATTCACTGACCTGATGTTTTCATGTAGCCTCCAAATATTACATCAATGGGGCTAATACTCTTACCACATATATCATGATTATTACTACATGAAAAAGGAATAGCATTAGAAAATGTCATCTTCGAAAGCAAAGAAAGTCAATGCAGAGTGGTATATGTTCGACTAAAGTAATGCATGTACTCACTTGAGGTGACTGGAGTGCTTTACAAAATCAGAACTAATAATGCCAAATAAAAATTTGAGGAACTCATGTGAGTCCTCTTGCGCATTAGCCACAAAATGTTTATTTATAACTGAAAAGTGATTTGAAGAAGGTCTCAGTTGAAAATACAAAATTAAAAACACGACCACAGTATTCTACTTACACTTCAATTTGCTATACAGGAGGGCAGGATCTAGGACAACACCAGAGTTATAAGTCGTGTAAACATTCTTCATCACGCACACCATACAATTCTGGTCTGCGCAAAAAATTTGGTGGCTTTGAAGAAACTCTACAAATGGAGGTAAATGGAACAAGGCCTGTGGAAAAAAAAAAAAAAAAAACAATGATTGAGAAGAACTTGGAAGGGTCAATGAGGACCAATATATTTTTTTTAAACATTTATGATGTACATAATTACCTGCAAAACACTGCTGACATAACAGGAATTCCCTACATTTTTAATCCCATTCTCTTTGGAAACACATGTAGAATCCCAGATAAGTTTTGGATCACTAGGTGTTTTGAGTTGTACACTTCTGAGAGATGGCGTTGGTGGAAGAGATGGTGAAAGGTAACTCTCCACAAAGGGCAATTCTCTACGAACAATTTTGCGAGGTGGAGGTTGTGCTGGAGAAGATGGGATACTCATGGGAGAGTGTTTGTTTTTAAAGGAGCCTGTGGTGTTGGACATGGAGAAAGGACTAGGCCAACAGGAGTAGCAGGGATCTTTGTAGATGGAGTAGGACGGGAAAATGGACGTAGGGCTGGTAGGGCTGGTCCTATGGGAGTTGAAGGAATCTTTGCAGATGGAGTGGAAGGATAAGAAATTGAAGATTGGCCCGTTTGCTGAGGAGTACAGGGAATCTTTTTAGATGGAGTAGGACGGGAAAATGGAGGTAGGACTGGTCCTATGGGAGTTGAAGGAATCTTTGCAGATGGAGTGGAAGGATAAGAAATTGAAGATTGGCCCGTTTGCTGAGGAGTACAGGAAATCTTCGACGTCGGTGCAGGAGAGGGAGAAGGCAAGGATGTATGAGATAGAGAAACTGCAAACAAAAAACCAGAAATGGACGTAAGCAGACATTACTCTTTAAAAGACATCACGATGAGACACAAGTTAAAACTGCATAACTCTGTCGTGACAAAATAAAATGTAAACTTATCTTTGGGAAGGTATGATTGAATGTCAACTGTCAACGTGGATTAAGTGATGAAACCACCTTTGCAACACCATCTACTCCATGCTTCCCAACAGCGTGACAACCATCCAAATTATCAACGGTGAAATTGTGCCTGGCAGTAAGAAAACTAAAAAGGATGACAGTTTAAAGTTTTCTTACTTAACAGGGGTTGGTTCAGGACCTCGAAACAGGTATGCTAGCCCGAATGCAATGGAGAGCATGTCAGCTCGACCAACTCACTGACCCTGCTACTAACCCAGCCCTGCACCAGGTTGCAGTTTTTGCAAATATGATAATCCAGCACCATAATAGTAAGAACAATAATTGCAGTAGTATAATAATAATAAGACTCCACAAGGCAGAGACCAACAACAGGTTCATAATACCCATCCAGCTGGAATATACCATCTGCCTCATTTCCATCTCAATCCAGGGTTTCCATCAACAGCTGAAATCAGCCAGTGCCAAAGCTTTCATCACCAACACTGACCACTTTCCACCTCCCACTTTCCACCTCGATCAAGGATAACCATCCACCGAATTCGTGATGTGCTAGGAGAAACCTAGGCCTAGAACTCATGATTTAAAAATTAAATACAGGCTTACTTCTATTCTCTTAATTCTGCCAAAAACATACCCCTACAAGAGTACTCAAGCATAATGAAAATATAAACACAAATACCTTCACTCTCATTCAAATATTCAAGGAAGCACTCAGTGTCCTCCCATTCAATGTCTTCTACTTGATCTTCAGTCTCCTCTGAATTTCTCTTTTGCTTCACAATATAATTTTGCAGCTTCCACTTTTTCATTGTAATAGCTGCACGTTTCTCCTTCTGCTTTGCCTTGTCCCTTGTAAACTGATTGATGCGCTTGCATGTGAAGTCCAACAAGGTCTCAGAAAACATGTCCAGCAACTTTGGTTTTAGCACTTCTTCATGCACTGAGCAAAGCCAACCAAATGAGTCTGCATTTTCACACAAAGTTTTAACAGAGGTATACACATCAACCTCATGAAGAATATTTTTACACTGCAAAGCAAAACTATTTCTACATAACAAGAAAGCATTAATGAGTGCAGGTGAAGCATAATAACCAAACTTCTTTAACTCTTTAACATTCCGTCCACATTTCTTCCTTAAAAGATCACTGTAATCTTTAACAATATACTTCTTACCACTTGCAATACTAATTAAATGTCTTTCTAATGCTGTGAGGACTACACATTGCTGGAGGATATGGTCAGAGCTCACTTCAGCTTCAGATACAATAAAAGCACTATTACACGATGGACAGTCCGAAAACTGCTTACTTTTCATGAGAGAAGATACAAATGTAGCATACATAACAGTGGGCTCCAGCCTACCAAGTTTGCAATTTGATTTTGATACAAACCCAAGAAGATCACCATCACCACGAGAAATACTTGCACATTTAGAAGAAACAGGAGCAGGAAGACATTTTGAAATATCTTTAGATAAAAAATGAAACATGTCTGTAAGAGGTTCATCACCAGCTTCAGCACAATTCTTGTCACCAATAACTTTAGATGAAAGTTTATTCACAACAACTGTCTTGAAGGCTGCCTTATATTGGGGAATTGTTGGGTTCCTATTGGAACCATTTGCAGCTCTAATTAACGAAAAAAAGTTTTCAAGTGGATCTTGGTTTAAATGTCTTAAGTTAAGTTCTTCAAAACCAAGAGCCAAAACAGTTTTCCACAATCGCTGAAAACACTTCACATTGCTAATCCAGCCCTTTACACAAACAGGCACAAAACATTCACCTTTTTTCTTGCCACCTTTACGCACAAACACCCAGGTCTCTAGTTCTTTAATCATATTCCTCCACAAAATATGGTGGATGGTGTTAGTGCGAACGTGGCACCTCTGGACTGTCTCCTCTTCCTTGTTGCCTTTTCCATTGCACAGGTCAAAATACAAATCAACGTTTGTAATAAATAGTGCAGTTGGTAGGAACCCAGACAAAATGTTTCTTTCACTAATAAGGTTTATGTGCACCATATCAGTTCCTACTGTTTTACTGAGTGTCTCTGTCGCCAACTTGACACGCATTTTTTTCTTGCCTGGAGGTAAAAAAAATTACAAAAGCAGGTTGTTACCAGCTGCTACCACACATCAACTGAACTGTTGTAGTCCTTACCTGTAGGAAATACATGATCATGAGAGAGGCCCTTCTTACACAGTTGTTCATCACACACTTTCTTGTATTTTACAATATGGTCCCATGATGCCACATGCTTGTCACTGAACTTCACATCAGATGTTAGCATATTGTTTCTGACGTTCTTAATAATGTGTGGCATGTCATATATATGGCACATCTTGATGCCATCAACAGCATACACATTCTCATATAACCCTTCTTCACATGTTTCCCTAAGCACATTAATAGCTCCCCTGTTTGTAGGCCCCTGATCTGAAACAGTGGCTACAACATTTAAACCAATGCCCCTCAAAGCCCTCACATTGTTCTTAATGATGTCTTTCAATATAAGAGAAGGACAAGTGCCTTTAGTTACGTAATAAGAAATAGGCTGGGACCATGGTTGGTAAAGACCTCGAACCATAAAAACTAAACAATGGTCCCCCATGGAAAACGTCCTGCCACTTTCCCCATAGTCTTCAAACCCCTCAACCTTCCCCAACAACTTATTGAAATACAGCCCACGTCTGGTAGCTACTTCATCAAACAGAAGAACACATACACGATTCTTCTTAGAAAACTGGGATGATTTCTTCTCCAGATTTTTCAGTAGAACTGCACTAACACCCGGTTCCAAATTGATATCTTGTAGTACCCCTCTAAGTGTACTTTCACATGGAAAAGCAAATCTGGAAGCAAGCCAACGATAAACACGGCGGCTCTGTTTCCAGATTGCCAAAAACCACACCTTTTCTTTTAAAGTCCACTTTCGCCCTCGAGGCTTTTTGATCCAGTTTCTAATTTGACTCTCCAGGAAAAGTTTTGCATCTGGAGACACTAACAGCTCATCAAGGCGGCTCACAACTGATTTCTTGGCCAGAGCCCTGAGGTTGGCACTCCTCCTTTGACCAAGTTTTAAACGATACAGCATGCGTCTTACAGCTCCCCTCTGAACCATTACGGCTTCCAGTAGTCTCTTCTCCCTGGGCGTAGCTGTGGCAGGGTTTATGTCGTGGATCTTTAAAATTTGATTCCTTCCTACCCTGTACCTGGGAGTGGGACTTCTGGCCCTGTCCTGCCTTGGAGGTGATGGCCGTGAAGGTGACCCATCCCTCCTTCTAGCTTTGCCACCTATAATGCCAGGTGACAATTGTTTGGATCCTAAACAAACAAGCAAATGCAAATATTACACAAGAGTGAAAGAGTATAGACAACCTAAAGAGTGAGTATCTAGGTCACAAATCAGCTACAATAGTAGAATTGTTATAAACACAATAAACAGTTTTCTTTCAACAAAGTTTGCTACAAATAATGCACAATCAGCACAAAATGGTCACAGTGCCTTCTGGACTAGGGCACTTACGGCTGCTGTGATACACTGGCACGACTTCCTCTGGATCAAAAAAATTGCCAGCATCATCAGAATGACATTTTCGTTTCACTGAAAAAGAAAATAAGCAATAATTTGTGGTCACAATAACAGTTGTCATATTATCTCTTCATCAAACAATTCTCTAAGGAATAAAAAATACACCTCTCATTGCAAGGTGCAAGATTCAATTTCTGAGAATGTAAGAGGTAAGACATAAAATAAAATATTTAACAAAACTTACCATGTCTGAAATGGGAAGAGATTTCAGGCATAGCATCCATATCATCGTCATCTTCCCTCTGTCTTTTATCTAGATTTAGTCAGGGTTAAATATAAGATTAATCAGATAATAATTGGACAAATGTTTACAGTATACCCTCCATAATTTAATTACCTTGTCTGGGGCGTGGTGGAGTGACAGGAATGTCATGCTGAATAACACCTACCACAGAAACCAATAGTCTTGATGGAACCGTACTGACAAGTGGATAAATTTGATTTTTTGCTCATGAATCATTGCAAAGGTCAGTTACTCCAGAAAGTACGAAAGCATGAATGCACACATATACTTATGTCAACAGAATTACTCCCTACACAGACTAAACCTCCTTGCAAGAAAAAACAGATTGTTCTAAGGAAACAGTTCTACTAAGAATTAAAACTTTCTTACCTATTTCAGGATGTAAACACTTCCGGGTTGGATGCCTTTTGTTGGAGCTTCCTACTATTGGCCAATTCTTAACTTCCTCGTTGGGTATGGGACCTCTGTGGTGGCTGGTGAAGATGGTGGGAATAGACCCGGGGAAAAGCCGCCCCACACGGGTAAAACTTGTTGGCCTGAAGTGATCTTCACATACATAATACCTCTTGTGCAATTTACAAGAATCTACTTGCAGTAGATGGGAATTGCCGGTGGCCTGAACCCACTGCTTGCATCTGAAAAAGAGTGAGAGGATTCAGGGAAACATATTGCTCATTAAAGTTAAAAATCAAAAATAAATTTATAAAGAGCATGAAATGAAATATTGATGATATGCAAAGGATACTGATGGAAGACATGGAGATGGAGGTTGACGTTTAGAATCAGCTTCAGATAACAGAAGCACACTTTTATAATAGTGGACAACTATGAAAATTGACTGAATGATGCCAGAGAACTCAGGCTGACCGTTCCAAATCTGAGGGGAAGGTGAACATTCGTTTCTCTCCACCGCCCAAAATCTGAATGGGTGTTGACGAAAAATTGTCACACCCCAGAACACTGCACCATTTTCTTTTCTGGCATGGTTTGCAGGCCACTTGGTCTGGGTCCATGGTGCTGTAATATCAAAATAATATAATTATTAATTACTTCAGAAGTGTAACATGTACATAACCATTTTGCCTTATGATTTACAGAAGATCCGCACAAAAGTTTTGCTCACAAAACACCCAACAAAACTAATACAGCACAGTAACACAACGCATCGTATTATATTTACTAAATAATCATTTAATACACAAAACCTTTTTTTAAATAATCACCTTTTCCTCTCCAAAACCCATGCATGACACGACAGCCGGCAGCAGACCACAGCAGACGATGTGACGTGAGAAGACCGACAGCAGAAGACGTTTTCTAAAAAAAACGCACGTCATACAAGGCGCTGCCTCAGGCGAGAATTTTCGAACAAATGAAAGCTAGCGTATCACCTCCACCTATTCCAGTTGGTGGGGGTTGGGCGGTTTGGCGGCGGTCTATGGCGGTTGGCTGGCGGAGAACGACCAAATGCCCAACCGGCTTTACACTGCTGCCAACCTAAACGGCTAATTTCGTACAGATGCCGCTGAACTGAAGTAACTTTAACCCTTTACCCGGCCGCGTTGCCGCTTGGCTACAACTCGTTTCGAACGCCCCTGTGGAGCCAGTTTTGATATTGGCGCCAAAATTTCGATGCCAACCTCCAGTCGTGATCCTGCCCTATGGAGATTCGAGAGCTCGACGACGTACGCGCCATTTTCAGTCCGTGAAGGCACTGCGAAGTCCGCCATATTGCCCAAATTTGCAAAGACGCTCTGCAGTGAATTTGTGGAATGCCACTGCAGCTAGGCAAGTTGTGGTAGAAGCATCAAAACGACAAATGTTGTTGCGAATGCATGTGACTTTCATGTGCTAGCGTTGAAATCTTGAAATTCACTGTTATGATAGGTAGTATCGACGATCGAAACCAGTGGTTGCCACTTGGCTACAGGGCCGGTCCGCAGTGTCATGATCGAAACGCATTTTGTTTCGGGCGATCTCGTTCTTTGAGTCATTCAGGGCATACCAGTTCATAATAAAAAGCAAATTTTTAATTTCGGACTGTATAATTCACTGTGCGGGTCATACATTGTGCGGAATTGTCGTTTGGGACGTCCTGCAGAGTTAAGTCGCGAAGAGGCCCCTGGCCTCCCGGGTTGGCTGACCGGCCCTGTAGCCACCCGGCTACAACTCAAACACGCTCCGATGGGCGCCAAAATTTTGGAAATGGTCGTTTTGGGTCACTTATGACTAACATAGTCAAGAAACTGTGGAAGAATACTTATTTTCATAAAAAAGACGTGTGAAATTCCTTCTTTGTGATTTTAGGCATTTTCAGCGTTTTGTATTCCCTGTAAACACATAATTTTAAACATTCATTTTATAGTTTTGTATTTCCTCAGGCAGAGAGATGTGCAGAGGGTACCAATACTGCCCGTCTGGCCACATCCAAAAGCTGCCCACCAGGGCCACCGGGATCCGGCCATGTAGCCACCTGGCTACAGCTCAAACAGGTTAACCAGTGGCGCTAAAATTTTGGGGTTGGTCGTTTCGGGTCTAAGGTGACTCAAAGAGACCAAAACTAGCAAAATAAAAATTCCCTGGCCGTTTTGAAAGGGGGTGCCGGTTAAAGGGTTAAAACAAGCAGCATTTAAATATATTTTTTAGAGATTTCGTTTCCTTACAAACGAACTTCCGTTTCGACTCGCTGGTTTTATATTATTATGATCACGAGCCTACTACGCGCCAACCTAACAGCCATCTGCCACAACATGGACTTCGCAGATACTATTGACTCAACGAATATTGCATTCCCGTTTCCGTGGCCTGTATCCTTAAATATTTACGCCGCAGCTGTAGGAATCACGTCTTTTGGATCGCAGCTCGAGTATTGTATTACTTTTACCATATTGTGGTTCTCCTGGGCGCTTTAAAGTAAAGCAGATATTGGCCAATACATCTTTGGACTGATGTAAATGAAGAGGAAACAACGCAATTATTACCGTTATTACTGACAGGTAAAGGCAAGTGTCCTGTTTCTATGGTTCTCGACTTATGTTTCACTTCATTATTAGTGCTATTTTGTGGATCTTTCTTTTGTGTGCCGTTCCGTAAGCGTGGTTTTATTTATTTTGTTGCAGAACATCTAGGTTAGTCGTCCATGTGTTTCCAACATGAAGCCAGCGAAGAGACCCAGGGAGCAACAGGACGAGCCTACAATAAATATGACAGCTTGTTCAGACGATCTGGATGAAAGTAATTCCAATGACTCCGTCCACAAGGTACAAACGTATACTTTTTTTTCTAGACTTTCCCCCTTGGCCTTTCTGAGCATGAAAGCTATTCCTGTTGCTGTGTTTATGTCTGAGTGGTTAACTGACTTCACAAAAGATGATGTCTTTTTCATATTTACTTCAACTTATTTTCAGCTTGCATCTCCTAAGTATGACAAGTCCCTGACAAGCAGTTTCAATTTGAACGTCTCCATGCAGGAAGAGAATTTGGACGAAAGAATAAAGCAGCATTTTAACATGGTATGTTGATAGGGGTAGCAAGTTTGTTTCTTCTGCTTGTGTAATGTGTACATCATTATCAGTATTGTTTCTTTGTACTTTGTAAATTGATATTCTGGCTTTGCAGGTGAAGGCTGATACTGATGACGAGAGTTTTCCTCTCGCATTTCCACCATTTCTTAGTGCTCATGTAACATGTAGATGTTCAGGTTTGGGTTCACTTCAATAACAATCCGATTTCTAGATTCACTGAGATAATGATTTATTCCGTCTTCACTCTACAAAAGCTCTCTTACAAGTGTCCCAGCCCGGACCCGGAAGAACTAAGGCATAGCACACACTATAGATGGAAGCCAGAAGGCTGTGACAGGATGGCGGGGAAAAGGATTCAAATTTAAACAGGCGAACTTGCTACTTCCACACCCCTCCTCAAGTGAGCACTTATAAAAAACATATCATGGTTACAAGCCACAGTTACATCACCAAAAAAACCTTTAATGTTATCAGTTACATTTCAGTCATACCCATCCCCGTTCGATGACGAGAAAACACTTCAAGAGGCAAACCCTTAGTCATAATATCAGCCACCTGTTCTCCCGTTGGTTGATACACTACTGAGATCACTCCAATTTTATTCAGTTCTTTAACAAAGTTATACTTAATATCAACATGTTTCAGTCTTTTCATATCCCAAGTCTTCAAAGCTTGTATACAAGCTTGATTATCTTCAAATACTATAATAGGTTTGTCCAAACCGGTGATACTTAACTCACCTAAAAGTTGTTTTAGCCATAATAGCTCTCTCACTCCTGCGGCCAATGCGACACATTCTGCCTCAGTAGAGGACAACGCAACTGAGGTTTGTTTCCGAGTTGACCACGCAACACTGTCTCCAAACATTTCCACGATGAACCCAGAGACTGACTTCCTCTCTGGTCCATTCGCAAAGTCTGCATCCACATGCAAGGTGAGAGGGCTATATGACTTCCCTTTAAACCAAAGGCCAAATTTTGAAGTTCCTTTTAAATATCTAAGAATGCGCTTCAAACCCTTCCAATGTTCAGAAGTGGCATTTGTTTGGAACTGACTAAAATGATTTACAGCCGCACAGATATCTGGCCGAGTTGCCATACAACAATACATTAAGCTACCAATTAGTTCTCTATATGGTTTCAGTCCAATTACTGAAACACTATCTTTACAAATCCGAGGGGGTTTAGTCTCCATTGGAGTATTAATTTTAGCACAGTTCTCCATTTTGAATTTTTCCAATAGTTTTTGTATATAATTTTCTTGACTTAAGAATAAACCATCATTTAATTTAGCAATTTTGATGCCCAAAAAATATGACATTTTCCCAAGATCCCGCATCTTAAATATTGACATCAGTTTATCCTTAGTTTTAGTTAAAAGTAAGTCATTAGTACTTCCCAAGAGAAAATCATCAACGTACAATAACAAATACATTTTATCATCACCCTTCCTGTAAACATATAAACACTGGTCGCTCTTACACTGCCTGAAACCTAAGGAGATAACACATTCATTAAACTTTTTATTCCACTCCATGCTTGCTTTAATCCGTAAAGTGTCCTCTTCAGTTTACACACCTTGGAATAATCTTTAATATTCATACCTTCAGGTGGCCACATATAATATATAATCTCTTCCTGTAAATCACCATGAAGAAAAGCACTTTTAACATCCAGCTGGACCACACTCATATTATTCTGGACAGACAAGCATAGAAAAATCCTAACAGTAATTAATTTTGCAACTGGAGCATAAGTGTCATGAAAATCTATCCCTGGTTTTTGTGAACACCCTTTTACAACCAATCTAGCTTTATACCTAACTATTTTGCCATTCCCATCTTCTTTGACAGTAAAAACCCACTTACTATTTAGTGGGACTTTTCCCTTTGGTAGAGTCACTAGTTCCCAAGTATTGTTATCTTCAAGAGCACTTAATTCCTCATGAACAGCCAGTTTCCACAATTTCTCATCTTCTCTACCATTTAGCTCACTATACTCTAAAGGAACATCATTACAATAATTAAGGGCTGAAAAAGCAGTCTCAACACCCACTTGAGAAATTTTGACTGTTTCACCTTCACTATCACAGCTATCTACAAATTCTGAAAGTAATGCCATTGCCACATAGTCCTGCAAGTACTGTGGACGAACCCTTACTCTAGTTCCCCGTCTGACACCCTGTGGCTCTTCTTCATCAAACTCCTCTATTTGGACTCCATTTACATTATCATCTGGCTCATCAGGTGGATTTATTTCTTCTTCCCCTCCTGAAGTTGGCTCCTCTCCTTCTGAATTTTCCCCTTCAGTCATAATTTCTAGATCCCTTTCCTGATCATTGCTGTATACCCAATCATCATCATTAAATTTAGTTCGGTGCTCATCAAAAATAACATTTCTTGCTTTAATAACTTTCCTATCTTCTATTGACCAAAGCCGATACCCGTTATCACAATAGCCTAACATGATGCATTTTTTGCTTCTAGAATCAAATTTTCCTTGAAGCTGCTCCTTGCTCTTTTTAACAAATGCTACACAACCGAATACTCTAAGATGGGAGACTTTGGGTATTTCTCCATTCCATAGATGATACGGGACTTTCTTCTCTTCAACACCCCGAGTTGGGGACCTGTTTAACAAATAGACTGCCGTTAATAGTGCTTCAATCCAGAAACTCTTACGAAGATTACTTCCAAACAACATACACCTGGCCTTTTCTAACAAGGATCTATTCATGCGTTCAGCAACCCCATTATTTTCAGGAGTTCCCGGAATAGTGGTTTCCATGTTAATACCACTGGCAGCGAATAATTCTTTTACCTGATCATTAACGTATTCTGTTCCATTATCACACCTAAATTCACAAATCTTTTCAGGAAATTTTACATTTACTCTTGCAATAAAAGTCTGGAGGCATTTGAATACTTCTTCCTTACTCTTTAACCCAAAAACTACAGTAAAATGAGAGAAATCATCAATCAAGGTCATAATGTATTTGACACCATTATAAGCCGTTGGTTTAATTGGCCCACAAAGATCACTATGGATTCGCTGCAAAGGCCTAGCTGTTCTAGGCCTGGTCCCTGGAAAGGGCAACTTAACCTGTTTCCCTTGTACACAAATATCACAGAAATGCGGTCCATCACCCACTATGTTACCCATACCTTCAACCATCTTACACACTTTCTTTAAATTATGATTTCCTGAATGTCCTAGCCTCCTGTGCCACAGTTGTTCTTCCTCAGTAAGTAAACAGAACTCATCAGGATTTTTCGCTACCAAAACCTGAAATGTGTAAAGATTATTTTCTAGCTCCCCCTGAGCCAAAACAATATCACCTTCGAGAATCTGGCAAGTTACATCCCAGAAAACAACAGCATAACCTTTCTTTGCCAAGGTTGAGATAGAAATTAAATTATGTGAGAGGTTTTCCACCACAAGGACTTCCATATCCAGTCTTCTGTCAATTCCACCTACTTTAACCCATCCAAATAATACTCCCTTAGACCAAGCTTGAAGCAACATCCCTGTTTTAGCTATTTGAATATTCACAGGTTTCTTTAGTCTAACCAAGCCAGACACTGGGACATCTGTCCTAACCAAATGCCTGGATGCCCCCGAGTCTAAAATAAATTTGACACCAGAAATTTGATCGCTCACATGAAATGCTTCTTCACCCAGGTCTGAAAATCCAGTGAGCATGAACCGGATCCGCTTACATGTTACCGGATCCGGTAAGTTTCACAGCGGATCCACTTACACCACAGCGGATCCAGTAAGCTCCTCACCGGATCCGCTCTTGCCTTACCGGATCCGGAACGGAGCTTATCGGATCCGGTTCGGAGCGGATCCATTGCAGAGCTGATCCACTTCCCCCATAGTGGATCCAGTTAGCTCCGCACCGGATCCGCTTGTATTTACCGGATCCGGTACTAAGCGGAGCGGATCCGACTGATAGCGGATCAGGTCCATACCCTATCCAAATTGAAGAGCCCATAAAATGAAGAGTTTTAGGAATTTTCAACTGAAATTTTAGATGGGGCATCTACGGCCAAATTCACTAGGCTGGTTTTAATATCAGCGAAATCCCGTTTAATTTTTTTGCTATCTCGAGAACGGCTGCAGATAGAGCAAAAATAAACACAGATTTGGATCAGACTCAATTTGACCACCCTAGGAGTACTTTGAAGCACGCTGATACTCCACATGAACCCAGAAAAATCTTCACGAAAGTTAAGCATGCGGATCCAGTTCTGAAGTGGATCCGATTCGATAGCGGATCCGGTTGAAAGGTGCAAATTTCGCGGAGCGGATCCGGTGTGCTAACTGGATCCGCTAACGAAAGTGGATCCTTTTCATAGCGGATCCGCTCAGCAAACCGGATCCGCTCCGCGAAATTTGCACCTTTCAACCGGATTTTCAGACCTGGGCACCTTCACCCTCCAGATTAGATTCTACAGATATAAGACCCATTACCTCGTCATCATCATCATCAAAGCTATAGGCAAAGTTAGCTTCAACGGTATCGTCTGCTAGGAATGCTCTGGGTTTGTTGTTGTTGAAGCCACGGCCTCCTCGATTGGTTCCCCGACCACGGTGAGCTGGACCTCCTCTCCCAGGAGCTGGACCAGCTGGACCGCCCGAAACCTTGGTTGCACCACGGCCACCTTGAGTATATCCCCTGCCACGTCCACGGGAGGCTCCAGTCTGGGATCTATCTAGGGATTTAAAAATACCGGTAAGATTCAATCTTACGGTAAGTTACGGAAAGATTGGTAAGTTACGGGTATTTTTGGTAATAATGAGAAAGATTGATTTACAGCGGCCATTTGTTCAAGTAGCATGTGTTTCTACGTTTTTCCCCATAACAGTAGTCAATCCTCGCGATGCTTCATGTGCTATAACACTTCATACGTTTCACATCTTGAAATATGAGTGCGAGTCTGAATTACGGATTGTATATCGCCACGGTTGTCTTCCAGCGAGAAGTCAAATAATTGCTTGAACATGCAAAAATAATCTTGAGGGATGCGTTTTAGAGTAGATTCAGCCTATGCAGTGATGGTAAGGACCAAAAAGATACACTTTTCACTACTTGGAACAGCAAGCACAGCTAATTTTCAGAGTTTTTCAAGTCTGAATATTACCGAAAAATACCACTTTTTTCGATGTCGGGTAATATTACCGTTAGTAACGGTAACTTACCGAATCTTACCGGTAATATTACCGGCCTTTAAATCCCTAGATCTATCAGGATGGCAGTTCTCAGGCTTGGTGTGGCAGTCCTGACGTCTGTGTCCATAGAATCCACAACGATGGCAGTTGAAAGGGTAGGGTTCAGCCCTGGAGTTCCGAGCTGAAAACGCAGACTCAGCAGATGCTTTGATGGTTCGCTTCTGAGTCCTCATTCTCAGCTGCTCAAATTCCTCAATTCTGCTGCGAACAAAGGGTAGATTCAACCTTGCCGGGTCTGCTGTCTGGATAGCTGACACGATTCCCTCATAGTCCGGGGGCATAGAGAACACAAACTCAAGCGCCACATCCAGTTCTGTTTTTAAAGCCCCTGACTGTCGTAACTCCCGCAACACTCTGTCAAATTCCAAACAATATTCTCTTAATGTCTGACTAGAGGGTTTGTATTTGAGTCCCAAGTATTTCTTGGCTAGAGCGGCCCGGCTGGAAGTAGAGGTCCTGGCGTAGTTCACTCGGAGAGCCTCCCAGGCCTCCTGGGCAGTCTTGCAGCCCTTCAGATACTCCAACTGGGAGTCCGCCACACGCGACACAATCAGGTTGAGGCACTTGTTGTCCCTCCGCATCAACTCGAGACGGGCCTCCTCCTTCCGTCGACGAGTGGCAACGCTGTCCTCGGGGAGATCTGCGTTGGCAGCCTGTTGCTCCTGTAGCCCACTGATGGCAACATCGAGGACTTCCTCCTTGCGCAGGAACACCTCCATGCGAAAGCACCAGTCATCATAATGCAACCCATCAAACAAGGGAACACGGAACCTATTTTCTTCCTCCATTAGACCTGGTTATTGAAAAAAAACAAAAAACAGTTACAGTTAGCAGTAGCATAAACACTTGATCCACTTAACCTCACATTTTGAGGTTAGGTATATTTCCTCCTACATCGTAAGAGTGGTTCCGGAGATTCGTACCTCCTCAATTCCTCTCCAAATTCCAGAGAGTTAAACAAATAATTCCCGACCAGATTCCTGGTGGTGCCTTCCTCTCCAAATTCCAGAGAGTTCCTCTCCAAGTTCCAGAGAGAGATTCCCAACCGGTTTGCCGGTGGTGCCGTTCCCAACTAGCACGTCGCCAGTGGTGCAATTCTCGAACAGTTTTAATTTCCTCTCCAAATTCCAGAGAGTTCCTCTCCAAGTTCCAGAGAGAGATTCCCAACCGGTTTGCCGGTGGTGCCGTTCCCAACTAGCACAATCAGTGACCAGATTAGACAGACCGTGAAATACCAGTGTCTCTCAGCTTCCGAGACACTTTGCCAGTTACATGCGGTTCAAAGCCGCATGGACCACACGATAACCATGTCTACTTACGCAGTCACCTCAATCAAAACTCGAAAAAACAATTTTTAGTTATCACGAAGACACACTCGTAATATCAGAGTATCCTGGGCCCATAACCTGTAGATGTTCAGGTTTGGGTTCACTTCAATAACAATCCGATTTCTAGATTCACTGAGATAATGATTTATTCCGTCTTCACTCTACAAAAGCTCTCTTACAAGTGTCCCAGCCCGGACCCGGAAGAACTAAGGCATAGCACACACTATAGATGGAAGCCAGAAGGCTGTGACAGGATGGCGGGGAAAAGGATTCAAATTTAAACAGGCGAACTTGCTACTTCCACATAACATCACCGGATGTGAGGGTCACATTGACTAACGTGAAAGATAGTCCTTTCTGTGTGACAAGGCGTGTCCTCTTCAGTGATTCGTCTGCGGATAGCAAGTTTCAGGAAAACATTCCTGAAAGAGTGAGGCAGCACAGCCAAGTGAGTTAGGAAAATCATTAGAAGCCTAAGATTCTTGGTTTACAATTTTTAAGTAAAAGTAATCCTCTTAATTTTTTGGTTGGAAGCATGTACTTTGCCACTCTTTTATTATTACAAAGTAGTCTGTGACAGGGCTTTAAAGTAATTTAAATGGCTTTCGATTAGTAGTCTGCACAGGGTTGTCAGGTGTTGAGACCGCTAATGTTTTCCTCCTATTTTCTTAGGTTGCATCGAGCTCGCAACAGTTTGCTGTCACTCTGGACGATGCTGCTTCCAGCAGCTTACAAGATCAAGAAAGCACGGAACTGGAACTAAATGCATCGCTTGGAAATAGAGTTGCATTTCATTGTGAAAAGGTAAGCAAGTTTAAAAAAATTATATTTATATTTTTCTGCTTCACAGAAAAGTGGTTTAATGTCACTGGTGACCCATGACACACTTTGGGCCAACTTTTGATCTAGTTTGATTTGGATTAGTCAGTTGTTGTTCAATGTTATTTTAACATCATGTGTGCAATACTGCAGCATGTGTCCATAGTGAAATCAACATTTCTATCTTATTCAAGGACATCATGCAAAGATTGTATGTTAACTACGGTTTTGTTTTACAGACTGAGACAGATATGAGTTTTCACCCAAACTGTGAAAACACTACTAACACAGGACTTGACATTACAAATACATCTCTGCTAACAGGTATGCTCAAAACAATGAATTTTTTTCAGCATACTCACAGACCTTGACCAATAACAAAGCTAATGGGAAAATTCAAAAATAATTCACACACATTTGTAGCTTGTGTACACCCATTAATTTATTTTCATAGTGAACTTAAGTTTGCTCATATTAGAATTAGTGTCAGCTCTTGGAGATTTGATGCGTAAAGCACAGTGATACTATCAGTTGTTTTGATAATTGGAAAGTATCACAATCGATTTTTTGAGTTTTATAATTTACTCGTTCAAGCTTTGACTAGTTTGCATGCGCCTTTTGGGCCTTATTACTTTTTAAAATTATTTTCATTTGTGTGCTGCATTTAACTTCACATACAACATTGCCATCTATGTGAAATACTGAATCTTGCGTTGTAACTAAAACCATTTCAATATGAGTGTTTGTGTTTGACATACCCTTTTGAAACTTACAGAAATTGATGAAGCTGAAACCAACCGCTCCATAACAGATGTCAATTGGAGTACTCGTGCAAAGCCTAATTTTCCATCAATAGAATTATCTGAAATGATATCACCAATTAAAGAAAATCAAGATAGTGATGATACAACCTCTGAATCTTCTGGCTCTAAATCAATTTCTTGTGATTCCCTGGTGTCATGGGCATCTAGTGAAGAAGAGAGAACCATACATGACTCAGCAGATTCATCATCTGATGAGGAAGTTAGAATTATACCTCTTGCTTCTGAATTAGAGGAGGTATCCCAGCACAGTGAAATTTCAAATACCTCTTTTGATGTGGCAGTGCCCCATGCAGAACATGTCGTATTGAACAATTTAAAGGTGCATCAATATTCAGAATTAACTGTCAATCAAGCAATCCTAAGTGTTATGGAATTATATCTGACTAATGGTGATTCAAAATCAGGTCTTCAGCGCAGTCTTAATACTATTTGTAAGATGCTTCCGAATCATCACAATTTGCCGTCTAGTTCTCACTTAATTCTTAAATATGTAAAAAGCTTGGCTCCGCCAGTAGCCTCAATTGCTCACTTTTATTGTTCTGATTGCTTACTATACATAGGCTTAGAAAAAAAACAATGTGAAGTTTGTATGACAGATGAACCTAAACTTTCAAAGTTCTTTGAATTTGATATCAGCACTTGTATTAAGTATTTATTTGAGTGCAGAAACTTGGCACAGGCGATGGATGCAGCTACTCAACAGCAAAACCAAGAAACTGCAGATAGACTGAATGACATCAGGGATGGTAGTGTTTACAAGTCATTAAATGAAAATAGGTCTAAATATGATGTGAGTTTGATACTGAATTTTGATGGGGTCAGGATTAGAAAGACGGGGGGTAAAGAACTGTGGCTTGCAATGGTTGCACCAATAGAAGTACCAATTCATTTGAGATCCTCATTTATTCTAGTAGTGGGTGTTTGGTATGATAAACCAAAACCCAATATGAACTGCTTTCTGAAACCTTTCTGTGAAAAAGTTAGAGCACTTCATACGAAAGGGGTGGAATGGAAACATCCTGAAACAGAGGAGACTCATGAGAGTTGTGTCCGTGTCCCATTGTGTATAGCTGATGCCCCTGCCAGGGCAAAAGGGCAAAATGTGTCATGCCACAATGGCAAGCATGGTTGCAATACATGTGAAATAAAAACAGTTCGCAGTGCAGCAGTTCCAGAAAAGCGCAGAATTCGATACTACCCTTATGTTCATGTTCCTGTGTTAAGAACAAAAGCCAGAATGAGTGTTCAAGCAACCAGAGCACTACAGGAAGGGAAACAATTTAAAGGTGTGAAAGGACCATCCGTGCTCTCTTTAATTCCCTCGATAGACATTGCTTCTTGCCTGATTCCAGAGTACATGCACTCAGTATTGTTAGGAGTTGTAAACCAAATTGTCACTTTGTGGTGCTCTAAACAAGGTCCGTGGAGTATAAGTGAGAAAATTCCTTTCATAGATAGTATTATGTTATCTATTAAGCACCCTGACTTTGTTCATCGCACTGGCCGTACCTTGAAATCAATCAGGTTTTGGAAGGCATCAGATTGGTATTATTTCTTACTTTTTGAATCTGTGCCTGTCTTGAAGAACTACCTTCCTGATATGTATTTTGAACATTACTTGCTTCTAGTCAAAGGCATTTTTTTGTTGTTGCAAACAAATATTTCAGAGGAACAAGTATCAGCAGCAGAAATTATTTTAAAACTCTTTGTAAGCCAATTTCTTAACTTGTATGGAGACAGACAGATGACATACAATGTACACCAACTTTGTCACCTCGCTCTGTGTGTCCGGAGATATGGCCCCCTTTTTTCAAATAATGCGTTTATGTTTGAAGATGTCAATGGATTGGTTGCAAGTGCCACACATGGCTCAAACAATGTCGCTACTGAAATTGTGAACAATACAGTTATTGCACAGGGAATTAATAGGCTAAGGAATATTGTAAAAGGCTTTGATGAAAGCAGTGTTCTACCTGGTTCCTACTGTGTGGGACAGGTATTGGGAAAACCCACAAAGAATCAGCTTTTGCCTTCTCCAGCAGAGTTAGTAATCTTGGTTGAACCTCATAAAATATTTTCCCGGGCTAAGATAGGTTACGATGTGTTCACTTCAGAAGCTCACAAGGTTTCGGGGTCAGCAAATTTTTATGTGATGTGGCAGATAAAAGGAAGGGATCGCCAGTATGGAACAATTAAGTACTTTGCCAAAACCTTAGATAAAATTTATGTGTGTTTCAGACTGTATAAAATAGACCATCTGCGGTATTTCTTTAACAGGGAAACTGTACAAACCGTACAGCACTTGGTTCCTGTGAGTGGAAGTGATGAAACGCTTGTTGTGTCAATAGATGCCGTAGCTCACATTGTAAAATTAGGAAAAGTTGAGTCTTATTTTTTTAAAAGACCGAATTTGTACCATTTTGTGCTATAAGAAAACTCTCTGTGATTCTTGGTTCTCTTACTTTTGTGCTGTGTAAATTCTTGTGCAGGCTATCACACACAATAAGAAAGAAAAATAAAAAAATAAGTCAGTGGCATATATAATTTGTATACCATGTTTCCTCCTTTACACTTTAAGAACCATAACAGTCTTTTGTCACAGCCATGGGCTGTTCTTGCATTACAGCTACTGAGTATGGAAGTGGGGCTGATCCCAGCATGTTTGGCCTCACTGTGGCAGTAAGAGGGGCAGCAGTTGCAACTCCAGACTACAATTACTTACTCACCAAGTCTAAGACCGTAGATAACAGAGCTTGATCCCACCCTACGTACAATGAGGACGTCTCCCTATGTCCAACTTAACGGAAGCACTTCACATAAATACTTCACACTGTTACAAATATTTACTGTTGAAAATTCAGTATGCAAGTGCTGCGGTCAATTTACAGACTATGCAGTCTAAAATTTCAGCATTTGAACTTTGGAACTTTTCGGGATTATCCTCCATTAAACGTCCGTTAGGTACTGTCACCAGTCAAATGGCGCCTGCTGGGTAGGCAACCACGACTTCTGCAAGCAGACGTGTCTTGCGGGCTGGCCTATCCGAAGACACGCAGGCGTTTCCGGTGCTCAGCATCTTTAGCATTCCTGGCGTTGGGCTCCCTCAATGCACCATGCCTTCATACTTTGCTCAAGTGCTCAGGAAAGTGAAAACACCCGTCGTAAAATTGTCATATAGAATTATATGTGATCGTATACAACATTGCATATGATTTTATACCGCATTGTATATGATTTTATACACAATTGTATACAGTTATATACATGTGTATGCTATCTCTTACACAGTTGTACGTCGGTATATACTGCTGTATACAATCGTATAGGGGCATATGCAGACCGTATACGCACCATATACACGCCGTATACAAGCTATATACAAGCCATATACAGAACATATACCGACCATATACAGGTGTATACGGACGGTATAAAGGTCAGTATACACCTATATAACGGTCTTATAAGACCTTATACGGATGTATACGACAACGATATACGAATGTATAAAAGATATATACAATCGTATACAACTCATTTCATCCGGGAAACTTAATTTACTTTGAACCTGCACAGTTGTGTCGAACGGGGTGTCGTTTCCGGCAAACTCGGCATCGCTTATGCTAAAAATACACTTAGAACAGTGTCAACTCCTTCGGTGATCCGCCAAATGCATGCAGCTTAAATGTACGAGCCACTAATGACATTTTTTGGTCGTAACTAACCGCGTTTGGTGTTTTTTTTTTTTTTTACTGAGGGTGCGTGCACAGCATAAAGATATATAAACATTGCTCTGTAATATATGTTATACATTTCAATTCATTTCCAATGAATAAAAAATACTTGACATTTTGTGCACATTGACATAAGCAAGTTTGAAGTTTTAAAACAGTAAGCAACACAAACATTGCATGAATGCTAGAAACACAGATTTTAGAAACACAAAGTTACATGAATTGGTTTGAAAAAAAAAAAAACACTTTCAAATGGTTTCGAACTTAATATAGGTCGTCGTCTACATCTTCTTCTTCACCGGTAAGTATTGCAGCATTTTCTTTTCTGTAAATGACATTGTATGGCTGTAGTTTGATATTATTGCATATTACTGCGTTTTTTTCGAACTGGGCACGTACATTTACCTGAACTTACGGCACATTCATGCAATTCTCTTTGCACTTTTTGCAGTTCGATGTGCAGCAGCTTGTCACCGGCCCGTACACAACTGCACCTCCTGGTGCTACACCCAGAAAAACGTAGTCTTGAAAAGATGAAGTCTACTTTTGCTTTCATGAAAGTCAAATGAGACTCTTAAGTTTAAAACTTTGGTTTAAGGCTACTTTTAGTTTAGACCTAGAAAAATGTTCCCTCGAATCAAGTCTAAATAGACTTGATCCAGCCAAGGTCAAATTAGACGATTCAAAGCGATTAAACTTGATTCAAGACAAAGTTGGATTGAATCAAAGAAATTAGTATTAAATAAAGGATTTCGTGTCTTAAATCAACAAGTCTTTTTTCTGGGTGTACAGTCAGATGCACATCCGCACTGACTGAGATCACGTCATGTCGCCCAGATGCAGTCTAAAGTAGTCCACTTAGGCTCTTGCAGCAGTGCCAAATAGAAGCCACAGCTCTTTTAAACTATACTAAACTGCAACTAATGGCCAACACAACGATATCTGTCCACAGCTGGGTGGGAGCCTCAGTGGAGTACTTTACACTGCATCTGGCCGACATTCCGTGATCTCAGTCACTGCGGATGTGCTTCTGACTGTAATACCAGGAGGTGAAAATGTGTACGGGCCGGTGTCTACACCCCAAAGAACGCAGCCTTGAAAAGATGAAGTCTACTTTTGCTTCCATGAAAGTCAAATGGGACTTGATTCAAGTTTAAAACTTTGGTTTAAGGCTACTTTTAGTTTAGACCTAGTAAATTCAAGTCTAAATAGACTTGATCCAGCCAAGGTCAAATTCAACTTGATTCAAAGCGATTAAACTAGATTCAAGACATATTAGGAATGAATCAAAGAAATGAGTATTAAATAAAGGATTTCGTGTCTTAAATCAAGAAGTCTTTTTTTCTGGGTGAAGCTCCTGCGCATCGACCTCAAAAAAGTGCAAAGGGAATTGAATGAATGTGCCGTAAGTTCAGATAAATTTACGTGCCTAGTTAGAAAAAAACACAGTAAAATGCAATAATATCAAACTGCACAAATACAATTTCATTTACAGGAAAGAAAATGCAACAATACTTCCCGGTGAAGAAGATGTAGACGACGAACTATATTATGGTCGTAACCACTTTAAAGTGTTTTTTTCCAAACCAATTCATGTAACTTTGTGTTTCTAAAATCCGTGTTTCTAGCATTCATGCAATGTTTGTGTTTCTTACTGTTTTAAAACTTTAAACTTGCTTATGTCAATGTGCACAAAATGTCAAGTATTTTTTATTCATTGGAAATGAATTGAAATGTATAACATATATTACAGAGCAATGTTTACATATCTTTATGCTGTGCACGCACCCTCAGTAAAAAAAAAAACAAAAAAAACACCAAACGCGATTAGTTACGACCTAATAATGTCATTAGTGGCTCGTACAAATAAGCTGCATGCATTTGGCGGATCACCGAAGGAGTTGACACTGTCTTAAGTGTTATTTTTAGCATTAGCGATGCCGAGTTTGCCGGAAACGACACCCCGTTCGACACAACTGTGCAGGTTCAAAATAAATTTAGGTCTATGTTTTCAATCGCGGTTTAAGGGGCCTAAATGGTGGGTCGTACGGATATAGGGCGTGTTTTATTCAATTTGTCGTCGTCAAATTGTGCAGAAACGACACCTAGATCATCTCTGGGCGATAATAATTAGTTTTTGAACATTTTTAACACTTTGAACAAAACATTGAACGTTACTAGCTGGTCACCCTTACAGTTGACAACGTTTTAACCGTCATTTTCGTCATCAGCACCGTCATGACACCCAGGAAGAACTAGGCCTGGGCGGTATAACGATTTCAATATCAATATCCAATATTTCAAAATATTGGATTCAACACCAATATCCAATATCCTGTATTGGATATTGGCTCCAATATCAATATTGGAATATTGGTGTCCAATATTCCAATATTTGTATTGGAGTATTGGTTTCCAATATTTGCATTGGAACATTGGTTTTCAATATTCCAATATTAATATTGAGATACTGGATTTCAGTGTTACTGCATTGGGGAAACTAGAGGTTTTTTTGTCTCGAGGCAGACTTTATGAGCAAAGCGGGTTGTCTCGGCAACCGAAGGGCCCTGCGCTGCTTGCTCCATACGCTACCGTCTGATTCCAAGCTGTGCTTCATCGCCCTTTCTCTCTCAGCTCTCCATAAGAGTTAGAGAGACAGAGCGACAACAGTATTGCTCGAAATCAGACGGCTGTGCAGTGATCACAGATCGCAGTTCAAAACACGAGTTTACGCTTAGGTTGGCCCGGTCTGAGTCGGACGTCGGAGCCGGAGGAGAGGGGGATAGTGTCTCGTTGCTCACGATGCAGACGCCCCTGTCCGGTACCGTTTCGACAGAACACCAGATTTCCGTAGATCGAGTTGCCTGGACGTTGGCATTACACAGTCGGTGCTCAATATCGAGTATTGGATACTGAGAACCAATATCCAACATTGAATATTGAACACCAATATTCAATATTGAATATTGAACACCAATATTCAATATTGATATTGGAAATTTCAATATCTCAATATTGAAATTCCAATATTTAAAAATATTGATATTGAAACCAATATATTGAAATACCGCCCAGGCCTAGGAAGAACACCCCGTTTGACAAATTTGCTCAAGTTTCAAAAAAGCTACATTTAGGCCCTTATTTTCAAAATGGCGGGTTAAGGGGCCGAAACGGTGCGTCGCAAGGATGTAGGGTGCGTTCCATTCAATTTGTCGTCGTCGAATTGTGCGGAAACGACTTTTTGCTTATCTCTGGGCGATAATAATTAGTTTTAGAACATTTTGAACACTTTGAACAGAAAATTGAACGCTGCTCAGCTCCTATGGGTCCGAAATGAGTGTGCTGCGGGTCAAAATGACCGTTATTACCTAGACAACAAGCCTGCAGAAAATCACGCTTTATATATGTTTTGCCGTTTTTTATTCGAAAACGGCGTGAACCGCTATGAATCTATGTGGTAAGATCACATACCAAGGTTTTGTTAACGCCTAATGTTGAGCGAGAGCTCAAAACGAATCTGGATGCAGATGTCAATGCTGATGAGCTAGAAGTGTCTAGCGCCACGCAGTCTGGAGGAGGACTAGGTGCATCAATGGGGGAGGCGCCCGTACTGTCCACACGGGTTGTTTCTCTCGGTGCGCCACAGGACTCGCCAGCTGGTGAAGAACAAGCTGGCCCGTCCCTTCCGTCATCCTCGGTGCCAGTTCCGCTGCGCTCCACCGGCACCTCGGATTGACAGGGGGACTTGGCCAGCTTGGCCTGCCGGCGGCGTTTGCGGGGGCCTTCGGCTCCCCTCCTAAAGTCTCCCTAGAAGTGCCCGATAGCAGATGTATTTGTTACGATTAAAATCGTTAACCTGAGCCCGTCCCTGAGCGCGCCGCGATGGTAATAGTGTGCGCGCGGCGGCCAACCCTAACCTCAAAAAACAAAAACAGACAAATTTTCATTAATCAAAAATGCGAAACAAATCAAAAAATTGTTGCCACCGCACGTGATTGTACGTTAAAAAAGTAGTTGATCCTCAAAATTTGAAGTTTTTCTATGAACGATAAGTCGGCGAACATACGTCCGCCCGAACGAACATGCGGCATCAGACTATAAGCCCGGCTCCTGCCGTTTCTAAAGAAACGTGTCGGGACGGGCTAAAAACAGAGCCAGCAACAAACATCAACCAGAGGCTTTAACATTGGACCAGTCCAATTGGGGCTGTTTGTTTCAAACCCAATATCAGAAAATCTGATAACTAAACTGTCTCCCAGTGTAATCGCCCAATCAGGAGTGGTGCCATGCATTAATGCACCCATGACAGTGACTCTCGTTAACATCGGAGACACCTGTCAGTCAATTCCAAAGTGTGCGGTGATAGAAGTATACCTCCTACACCCCCTGGAATACTCTGGATTGACTCCCATGAATTTTGACAACAGGGGCTGTGGCCACTTTCCCGAGGGGGAAGAGGAACAGGAAGGACACGTATTCAGCGCCACTACTGAACATGTCGTGAAACCTTTCTGTGGGGTAGAATGGGACCCCAAGCCACGAAAACCACCCTTGCCCCAAAATCAAAACTTACCCCTTGACTTGGAGGACCTCGTCAGTCGCAGCAAACAGCTTAGTGACGGCCAGAGAGAGGAATTGAGGCAAGTGCTAAGAAAGCACTATGACGTGTTTGCCCTAGACAACAACACCTTTGGTACTTGTCCATGGCTACAGTTCAGAATTGATACAGGTGACCATCCACCTATCAAAATGAACGCACGACCAGTTCCACTTCACTATAGACAGGAAGTACGAGAAACTTTCCTGAAATACTTGAAGATGGGAACAATCAGGCCGAGCCAATCGGCCTGGGCCTCACCCATCCTCTGTGTACCCAAAAAGACTGGAGAGGTCCGTGTCTGTGTGGACTACAGGGCTCTCAATGCCATTACGAGGGTCCCTGCAGCTCCCATACCTAGAACACAGGAGCTGCTCCAGCACTTGGGAGGCCGGAAAATGTACCATTCTTTCGACCTGGCCCATGGGTACCATCATCTAACAGTACACCCTGACGATGTGCCGAAAACGGCAGTAATCCTTCCAGAGGACCTGGGTCTGCCAAGCAGACAGTACGAGTACACCAGGCTGGGTTTTGGGCTCTCTGCGGCCCCTGGAGCCTTCCAGCAATGTGCGGACAGGCTTATCACCAGAGCAGAGGAGCCTACCCCTGAAAATGACCTCGGAGATGCAGTAGCCGTTTACATCGATGATGTATGCATTGCCGGAGAAAACTTCCAGGAGATGCTGCAACGGTTAACGGCACTGTTTAATAGATGCAGAGCCGGAGGTTGGTTACTAAAGGCCAAGAAATGTGATCTGTTCCAACCTGAAGTGTCTTCCCTGGGACATAAGCTGTCGGCCGCTGGTGTCAAGACCGACAGCAAAAAGGTTGACAAAATCACCCATTGGCCCCAACCTCAGAATAAGGCTGAGGTAAGATCGTGGATGGGGTTGGTACAATATTATGCCAAATATGTACCACATCTGGCGACTACAGCCACCCCAATCTTCCGACTGCTGAGGAATGAAGTCAGTTTTGAATGGTCAACAGAATGTGACGAAGCATTCCATAAGATCAAACAGCTACTCACCTCTGCACCCATCCTGGGCACCCCAAACCTAGAAAAGGGGCCCTTCACTCTGACCACAGATGCCAGTCTGACCGGACTAGGGGCAGTCCTCTCTCAAGAGCAGGACGGGAAGGACGTCACGATCGTATACTGGTCGAAAATCCTGACCAAAGCTCAGCGGAACTACTGTGTGACGCACAGGGAACTGCTGGCCCTGGTGGAAGCGATTAGAGCTTTCCATCTCTACCTGGCTGGAGCTCCGTTCCAAGTTAAGTCCGATCACGCCGCCCTGCAATGGTTAAAGAATTTTAAAAACCCATCGGACATGCTGGCAAGGTGGTTAGAAAGACTCTCACCTTACAAGTTCCAGGTAGTCTACCAAAAAGGAACCAGTATTGGCCATGCAGACGCTCTGAGTCGGCGTCCAGACAGACCGTGCAATCCAGACTGCAAAAAGTGTTGCACCTTAGAGGCACGAGATGTACAGGCCAGCAGAGTTCGGCCTTCCAGTGGATTCCAGCTGTTGCACCAGGACGCTTCCATTTTGCAAAGCCCCACCAACTGGCCATTGGTCCATGCAGTCAGTCGGGACGGTCAGTTTGGAAGAGGCTTAGCACTCTACTTAGACCAACACTTTGGCCTACAAGCGGAGTTCCGCAAAAAGGAGCGGACATGTCCTGGAATAGTGGCGATTGAAAGGGGTCATAGAACCATAGTCAACGTCATTACAAAGGAAAGGCATTTTCATACGCCAACAGCCAAAGGAGTCCAAGAAGCCCCTCCAAACCCTAAAGGAGTGGCTCCTGGAAAATAAAATCGAAGAGTGGTGTCTACCTGAATTTTCGTGTGGGCTTGATAAATTGGAGCCAGCAACCTTAGTCATGTTGCTGAACGAAACTTTCGGAGACACCAACATGAAAATCACCATGTTCCACTTCCACCCGGCAGAAGCACCAGCCAAATGGAAACGCTGTGTCGCAAGATGCAACTCGTGCCAGGTAGAAAATAGAAAAACCATCTCTGCCAGGTCCGAGGACGTTTTCTTAAACTGGGTGACTATCGTGCCGGAAGGAGTTTCCACTGTCCAAATGGCCAAGGATCAAAGGCTAGATGAGGACATCATGCCAATCCTTGTAGCTGTGGAAGACGGGGAAAGGCCCCACTTCCAGGAGATAATAGAGTACAGCAATTACACCAGAACGCTGTGGCATCTATTCAAATCTCTGAAAATAGAGTGTGGACTCCTGTGGAAAAGAATCCATCATGAGACAGGAGACTTGGAAAAGGAAACCTTACGCCTCATCCTTCCCAGGAAACATAGAGAGGCAACGGTTAAAATGTACCATGAACAGTTGGGAGCCACCAACCATTTTGGAGATACCAAGTCACTCCTGTACTTACGACGATTCTTCTGGTGGCCTGGAATGAAAGAGGACGTCGCCTAAATCCTTAACGACTGCGAGGATTGCAGGCGCCATAAAGGTCCTCTGAAGGGTAAGACCAGGGTACCCATGAAGTTGTTCCGAGAAGGTGTTCTTCATGGCAGATGGCACATTGACACAGCCGGACCAATGCCTGTAACAGATTCAGGGTATAAATTTATATTGGTCGCCATCCAAGCATTCTCAGGTTGGCCTGTTGCCCTACCTTTGAAAACTCAAAAGGCTGAGGAAATCGCAGAGCAGCTGATAACACATGTTTTCTCAGTGTTTGGCTCTCCTATCTCTGTCATGACAGACAGGGCTACGATTTTCGATTCATACCTTTATAACACCATCTTGGACCTTTACCATGTGAAGAAGCGACGGACGACTGCCAGACATCCTTCAGCAAATGGCAAAGCAGAAAGGTGGGTCCGAACGCTCAAGACACAGCTCAAGCGATTATGTAATACAGCTGGCAATGATTGGGTTAAATGGTTACCTTTCATAACCCAAGCTTACAGAAATTTGCTGAGCTCTGTCCATGGATTTTCACCCTATGAGATCCTGTTTGGTGCCCCAATGAGGACACCTTTGTGCGGAGAAAGGGAGGCTCCACCTTTCCAACCAGACATGGAAGCCTACCCATATCAGGTCCGTGACATCCTTCGGGAAATTCATGACCAAGTCCGCACAATGAATGGAGCAGCTGCAAGAAAAATGAAAAAGCAGTATGACTTAACTGCCAGTCTTGCACCATTCAAACCAGGAGATCAAGTCTACCTTTTCAACGACGCCCGGAAAAAGGGACAGTCTAAGGCGTTACTGAAAATATGGACTGGCCCATATACGGTAACCGCAATTGCTAACGATTGCAACGCCTTGATAAAGGACGACAACACCCAGAAGTCCCAGTTTGTCCACATGGACCGTTTGGCACCATACCCAACAAGTCCAAAAACGAACCATGTCGGCGCCTGGCTGAACTAGGTCGATGTGGAGGTGGTAGAAATCGATTGAGACCATCTCCCATCAATACTCCCGATTATCGACAAGTGTCTACCCCGCGTCAAGATGGCGCCCAGGCAAGGGGTATAGCCTGGCGGCCGCCATTACCCCGTGCACAGGTGGCACTGTTGAGGGTGGCGCCGTCACCCTGGATTCCTACAACAACAGGGAAAAAGAGAAAAACTGAGACACAGAAAATGAACTCAGGAAAGGAAGAGATAAAAAGGAAACTTCTGCAATCGGCGGAAAAGGCAAAGGCAAAATGGCAAACAGATCAACGCCAAAAGGAACGTGATAGGGCTCAACGACTAAGAAGGCAAATGAGTGAGCAGGCTGCAGAGGGAATTGAAGCCCGACAAACTCTTCAATTTGATTTCTTGAATAAACCAATTGATCAAGATATGGACAAAGAAGAAATCAATCGCGAGGTCGCCGAAATTGATGACGCCTTGGAAATGATGAGCTTTGTCCAGCAGTCAAGACTCACCAAGTCGTGGGTTGACATGGTTGAAGCAGAGCAGCCCTCCAGTAATTTGCCGGATGAGGACATCTTGCAGCTCGAAGTCTCAGAAGCTGATCTGGAACTCGACGGAGCGCCCAAGAAACCACCGTCAGAGGCAGCGACAGTGGCAGTCGAGACAACTGTCACAGCAGCCCCAAAGCCACCAGCCAAACTACGGTGCTGGAACTGCGGTGGTAGGGGCCACACGATCGAGGACTGCAAGAGGCCCTTCAAACGGCAGATGAAGGCTGCAGCAACAGCGGCCCAGCAGCGACTCTACCTGAAAACACCCAAGAAAGGTGAGAAGCTGCCGCTAGAACTTCAGGCTGCGAGAGAGGCGGCTGCCTTTCTGCCCGAACCCCCGAAGCCGTCCACGTTCCTGGAGGACTACTAGCACCGGTGACTGTTAAGTGCTAATTGCCCCATTGCCTAATGCCATGATTTATCCTTTTAAGGTTAAGAGTAAAAATTAATAAAAGCCTTAACCACAAACCTGTGTTACTGTTGATACCTGAAATCCTCTTTTGAAATATTGAACACTGAACCAATTGGCCTGTCAGACGGCTGTGCCAGGTTTCCGATAACCTAACTGCAGTACTCAATAAGCCTGTTTGGGGACCAACCTCACTCTGTGCTGAAGTACTTGTCAAGACCTAAAACAAAACAAATGGTCACACACAATCCTTTTTTTTCGAAGGAAGGAAGAGAGACGATTATTATTTAAATAAACTTGACTGTTTAAAAAGGAAAGCAATCGATAAAGGAGAAATATTACTCACCACTTTTGATACACTAACACTCCGCGTACCGACGCTAACATAGCCGACCAATCGGAAACGAGAGAAGCTAAACGACCACTGGAGTCAGAACTCAGACTGATTAGGTCAAAATAAATACTGGAGACGTCAGAGACGGCCTCGGTGCTTTAAGAGGAAAAGACGTCACTTCGTTCCTCACCACCACCTGTGGCAGTGGTAGGAAACTCTCGGTGGTAAAAGATAGGAGGTGGGGAAGCCAAAACTGGAGGATAAAACAAATGAATTACTGCCAACTTCGATAACCAACTTTCAAAAGCCAGCATTAAAAAATTAAAAGCAGTTGTGATATAGATACATCGGAATTTTCTAAACATGTCCTGAAAGTATTGAAAAAATTGATCGTCGCAAAATGTGTCAAATTTTCGTTTAAAGTTGTCAGGTTGGTAACACCTGATCCTCCAGTTTCGGTTTTTAGCGAATCGCTAAAACCGGGGAGTTTCCCAGCACTGACCTGTGGCCTGGTTGGTAGGAGTGTCGCGTCGGGTGAGGAATGTAGCCGGTTCAACTCCCAGTCATGGATCAATTATTCCAGTGATGACTGATTTGATAAAATCAGTCGTTTGACTAACATCTGGGAACTCTTCTTCAAAGAAGTTTGAACCAAGCTCCCAATAGACAACGGACCCCTACCTAGAGCAAAGCTCCCCGCCAACTCCCATTCCAAGGCGGAAGGTGGTAACCCTTTTTGCCGTATGGCGCGAAAACAACTGAATTACGAACTCGAACGCGGATAAGCTGACCGAGTACGAAAGCTAAAGTAAACAACTCTCAACCTAAGAAACGGTTGTCAAGAACAACGGATGACAACCAATCATAGTCTGCCCACCTTCTGAGCCTAAACAGTGAGTTTTGAAGTCCGAATTTCCAAAGTCAGCTCGCAAAGAAAAGAAACTAAGGAAGATGAATCCCGGAAACGAGTGGGGACTTCTTCTTGACGACAGTGAGTTTTAAAACATGGCACGACTATCATAAATACCCCCTACTAGGTTTACTAGTGTCCTCCACCCCTTGTACTCCCTATGCAGTCATCGTGAGGGTGGACGTCACGGAGGTCAAAGCGGGCGATGCCGGCCCTCCCCCGAGAGACGATCGCTCTATGTAGTGTCATGCTGGACACCGGGTGCCTCGAGACCACAACGGTACGCGTTGGTGGTTAAAAACAAGCAGAGGCCCCAATTTTATACTTGGTTGTTTACCGTCATGCCGGACTGCAAGGAGGACCCCCAGAAACAAGTGGCCCCACATGCCAAACCACTTACTGGGCTGATTAAGAGAATGTTGTACAAAAATATATATATATATATATATATATATATATATATATATATATATATATATATATATATATATATATATTGTTCGTGTTGTTGGAAACTAGTAACGACTTTCATTTTGAGAATGAACCTGCGACAGCAGACTCGAAGAGAATGCAATCAAGTGCAAAATCTTACCAACGTCCCAGTTCCCATTTCCAAACACTTCCCTTTTAGAAAACTTTAGCAACTACGCAGAGATCCGTACTACTGACTACTGAGATGATGGAGTCCCAGATGTCCAGCTACTGCAGTCCACAAGCAGTTGAACGGTTCTAAAAAAGTTAAGTTAAATGAAAAACTGGTGCTAGGGATCCTTAGCAGTAAGAGATTAGTAGTGATGCCATTAGGTAGGCTTAGATTAAAATTTGGACTAGGATGGCATCGAGGCATTCCCTATAATAGTTAGAGGGATGAGGACAAGCCACCCCAAGGATCGGGTAGGCGCTGGTGAAAGTAAATACTGTGGGAGATGTGTGTTGTGTGTTTCAGGTGAAATCATCTCCATTCCAGGAATACTAACCCTTTTCTTAGTTGATCCTACCCCTCACGTCTCGACAGAGTATCTGAAAGGCTACAACCACACTGTGGTGGAAGTGGTCCCAAAGAGAAAATGTTGTTGACAATACGCTGAAGCATTGAGGTGTAGAATAGTACTGGATTCCCTGTCAAGGGTTGGACGCCTTAGACAAGCCGTTGTAGGTGGGAGTCTGGTACTTAGGGTTTTCACAGATCTACACTTCTAGAACTTCCAAAACTTCAAAGAAAATGCAGTATAAAAGTCAATTATTGTAAGGCCGGGAAGTTTACTTTTCTTTTTAGGAGGGAGTGATGTTATGGTCTGCTGTAATTAAAAAGTAAACATAACCCATTCTGGTTACTGGCATGCAAGCCGCCATCTTCCTAAGGACTCACTCCGGCCATACTCTCTCATACTCTTATTCTAAACACTGTAGAGACTTCCCGAGCCGGTTACCAAGGAGGCCTCCTTGCCTCAGTCTGTTGTGAACCTTGCTAGAGTGCACTCACAATAAATCACGATCCTCAGAACGTCTCCTCTATTCCAATCCCCACACGCACATAACATATTTTCCAAGTTATTATGGATAGAATTCTCTACAGTCCATAAAATATATATAGAGAAATACACAGATCCACTGTGTGTTTTGTTATTGAACAAGTGCTAAGATTTGGGAATGTTAATACTTGGGATTGTTTGAACGATTTGTGATATTCTTCTAGCTGTTATAGATATAATTGGCTTTAGTTTGTAAGATATGAAGAGACATGCCTAGTCCTAACGTGTTAATAAACGCCATTTATTTTGTCTAATTAAGTCAATTGTTCACTGCTAATCACTCCCCATGATATTTTCTCGACAACGTCCAAAAATATCGATATATCGCATATATCGATACTTTCTGTCGATATTCTCGATATTATATCGCAAGGTTTTTGATAATATCGATATCGACAATATCGATAATTTTTTTTCGATATGCATCCCTACGGAGTAGTTCCGGCGCTGACTGACCCTATCAAATGGACGTGACATATCGTCAGCGAGAGCTAAGCCTCCAAATTTTCTAGTCGGCTCGTGGCTGACGGCGTGGCACGTGCTGCGTAACTTTTCATACAGTAGATTTCCGTATCCGCTTTTGCGATTCTTGTCGTTGTGGCCTCAAAGTTGTGGCCACATTCACACTCGTCGCTTGTTCTTCTCTCCTTCACTCAGTCCACCATCGGAATACACTATTGGGTCCCTATGACTCAGCACTACTTCCTACTCGTTAACCAGAGGTATGCGACGCGGAGCGACCCAGTCGCGCCCAGAACGGCGTGTCAGGCAATAGAGGTTTCCAACGAGGCTCAGAAGTGGAAGCTGAATAACAAAAACCCTTTCAGACCCGACGAGCGCGGCCGTATCCTTAGCGCGGCAGGGCACGCCCCTGTTCCGTACATCAGTTTATAGACGTAAAGGCGTATGCTCAAACCTTTACAAAGTTAAAAGCTGATACACCATTTACATGAGTTCTTTCAAAGGCTTGAAGATAGATGTTTAAAACTAAACTCAGCTCAAATCTAGTTACTCTGAGAGCAGGTGCGAGAAACAGCGATGTTGGAGAGTCGCAGAACGCTAGCCACCAAGTGGAGCCGTCGCACGACTCTCCGAATAAAATCACAGCGTAAAACACATCTGTACTGTTCTACCGCTAAAGCTCTCGCAACGAGCCAGCGGAGAGGAGGATGGCAGGCGGCTGGCCGGGGCATTGTTGACGCCCGAGCGTGTTCGGACCTGCCGGTCGGCTACATTGTTGTCGCGCGGCCCGCAGGTGACGTGTCGCGCGAGGGGTTGGGTGGTCCCGGCGCCCTGCAGCAGCACCGCGCGTGCGCACTGACCGCAGTTGATCCTGCTCTCCTTATCATGCTCAACACTAAGCGCGACCTTCGGCAAAAGCCTTCACCTCCACTGTTCCCACACTTCTGTCCACGAAAGCACGGAAAATTTGTATGCACGGACGCCGAATCCTTAAATTGAACAACAACCGCCAGTCGGCTACAAAATCGGTCTGATGCGCCGGACGGGACAGAGAGGAAGAGAGGAGTGGGTGAGCTGCCCTATGGGTGGCCTACGCTCGCGGTGTTACAGCTGCCGGGTACCTACCTAGGCACCCGCCTCACTACTCTGCCCCTAGATAGCTCTTTGTGTGGTTTGCCTGGATGAGTAAGGACTGACAGGCCGGCTCAGACACTCCTGCCATTGGCATGCTCCTGTCGCGTGCTCTAACGCTTATGTGTTGCCATTTTTGTTTCTAGACGGGGTGTGTGACATCACCTCGTTTGTAAGATTTTTGGATGTAGTTTTTGTTTTCTCAGTGATACCTAGCACTGAGTCCCATCTGGTGTTAAGGGGAAAAGGGAACTTTATTCGTAGCCTCTACTCGATGGCCGGGTAGAGCCGCGTCCCTCTTATCGCCGCCATGTAGGCCGGACTGCCCGTCACGAAGACGTTGAAGTCCAACTCCGGGCGGACGCCGGCCATCGTCGAGGAGTACGTCATGATGGCCAGGGCTTTGGGCACGCCGCAGTGCGTGACCCATCCGAGAAGTCGCGCCATCCGGATGACCAGGTTCTTCCACAGAGCCTTGTGCGTCGTAAGGCGCCTCAGACGCTTACAGGTGGCGCCGAGCCGCACCCAGTCGTCGGGATCGCAGAGGTTGAGCAGGATCTTGTCGGGCTCTGACAGCATCGAAGTCACCATGGTGAATCCAACTAAACGAATGAAGCGTAACCAGAAAGGATGCCGGCTTTAGCAGACAACACGACGTCACAGGGACGCCGTTATGGGGACACCTACGCCTCGTCGGTGTGGCGCTCAAGGTGGAGTGGGAACTTCGGATGCATAATTTTTTTGTCTTCGCCGGGATACAATTCTTATCAAAGCAGTATTTACATAGGTATTTTTTATTCCTCAGTCTTTTGCCGTCTGGCTTCTTCGCCTGGTGAACCTCGACCAAGCGACACGGTACTGTTCCCGAGGAAGAGGGGACACCTCAGCAGGTCTTGTCGATGGCTGTTTTCTTGTACGTCATCGTCTCTGCCTCTGTCGTTTTCCTCTTCCTTGTCTTCAACCCTCTCTCTTTCCTCTTCCTGCTTGTCTTCTTGCTCGTTTTCCTCGGATCCATCTTGGGATGGTTCGTAGTTGTCGGATGGCCCATCCGAGAAGTCGCGCCATCCGGATGACCAGGTTCTTCTACAGAGCCTTGTGCGTCGTAAGGCGCCTCAGACGCTTACAGGTGGCGCCGAGCCGCACCCAGTCGTCGGGATCGCAGAGCGCAGTCCATTATCCTGAGCAGGATCTCGTCGGGCACTGACAGCATCGAAGTCGCCATGGTGAATCCAACATAACGAATGAGGCGTTACCAGAAAGGATGCCGGCTTTAGCAGACACGACGTTACTGGGACGCCCGTTACGGGGACACCTCCGTCTCGTCGGTGTGGTGGCGCTCAAAGTGGAGTGGCAACTTAAGATGCATAATATTTATGTCTTTGCCTCGAAGGTTGCCCTTGCGACGCTGGTGGGGGCCAACCATTCACCTACTTTGCGGAACTTGTAAATATCTAACGCCTCTAGCAAAATACCGGCGCGCTGCGCATCCTGGTTAATGCCTCGGGCGGCCAAATGACAGCTCACCCTGGTCAGGTGCTCTTCTAGCAGCTCCGGGTGTTCGTGACTGAACAACAAATCCTCCCCTCCACGGGACAAATGGGCCATGTTGATGCCTTCGCCACAAGTGTGTGACCCCCGCAGTAATTGACAACTTCTGCAAATTTAGCACTGGCTTACCGCTTTTCAGGGCTGGCTGGCTGACCTCCCAGGGATGCGGCAGGTTGTAGGTGATGCGTGCTGCTTGGAGCGATGAATGAAACGCTGGGCAGGGCCAAGCAGACGACGCAGGTGCCTGTTGCGAGTAGACGCCCGCCGGCTCGGAGTCCTCTCGTGTGCACTACGACCGAATTACAATCTCCGTCTTGGCAACCTCTTCTTCGCTGTTGTTGCAGTTCGCCTCGTCGCCAGTGTTGTATCCAAGGAATAAAAGGGGCGGCTTGAGGGACTTATTCGGTCAGGCACAGAGGCAGACTGGGGAAGCAGCATGGCAAAAAGGCGGGGGAAACAGAGGCGTGGTGCGAATAACATACACTGATCACGTTCTTGGGGTGTCCTCTTGCGCGATCCACGTCCGGTACCGTTATGTAGACGGTGTCACCGACCTTCGCTGGGGGGAAAGACTTACGCGACATGGCAAGCATTTTGTCAGCTTGCCTGAGCAAGTTGGTCCGCGCTGTTGCCTGTCGTTCCTCGACCAGCGGCCCCCGGCTGCACACGGCGCACATGCCGCCCTGCGCGCACCTTGCATGCAGTGACTTGCCACACCTGCTGCACTGCATCTTGGCCCCAGACAGCGTGCACACCACGCAGACCCACGCGGGGGTGAACCCCGCGAAGGGCGAACCAGGCGGTGGCGGTGACTGGCGCGCAGTGTAGGTGCCTGGGGTGGGTGGGGGAGGGAGACCGTTGCGGCCGGCCGACGGCTGCTTGGCCGTCACCCCCCGCTTCTTTGCCTGGAGCTTCGTGAGACAGACGCCGCACAACTTCAGGAACATCGTGATGGTCTCTTGCGACACATTCACGTACTTTGCGGCCATGGCGGGGACCATCTTGTTCCGGCCCCCGTGCCCCGTTTCGCGGTGGCACTCGACGAGCACGTCGTAGAGGTCTTCATTCTTGATGAAAAACCTCATTCGCTCGTCACCATCAGCCAAGGGAGCAATGAGGTGTTCCTTGCCCTCGATGGTGACCATGGCGTACCGCGCCAGCCACCGGTAGGCTTCCTTCTCCAGCCCCGGAGTCTTCCCCTGCTTGACTTTGGCTAGAATTTGGTCAGCAGTAACGATCAGAATTTCATCGGTACCCTTTGCGATCATATTAGGTACCATCGGTAAACCGCAATTCCATTAAAACGTTAATTTCGTTAACAGGATAATTTCGATATTGTGATAGTGCCGATAATTTACTGTAAGTGATAAAACCGATAAATAGATAATTTTCAGATGCCAGCATCGCCTTCCGGTAGTACTAATTTTCACAATGACACGGGTGACATATCTTCTGCACCATCTCAGCAGAGATCTCAGCATCAGGCAGAAGTGTTAGAGGCACAAAACTTGGTAAGTTGTTTTGTGTGAATGTTTACACTAGCCTCTAACATCTGTAACAACACAATACATTTCAGAATTCAAATCCTACAATAAATAACTTCATCATCAAATCCATATCCTTACACACTTACATCAAACATCTCATTATTATCCGTGAGGAGATTCGCATGATCTTCATCGAAAGCTTTGTCAACCGCAGCTTTCAACAGCACATCCACATCCTGAAAATAATTTACATCCTATTGAACGAATTTCACATTTCCCTCACACTAAATCAATTCATTGAGATGTGTGACACTTACATGGTCATTGATTTCAGGACCACCATCGCCAGCAGCACCAGCACTCTCAACATCAACGTCACTGCCCACTTAAAGCCGTTTGGCCTGGCTTCCACCTCCATCCTCAGTACTCATTCCAGTCATTTTCTGCTAAACCAACATAAATATATGAACTAAAATTAGTAATCTCATTCAATCATTATGATGGACTTCAATGATTTGCATGGAAGATTTCAAACAACCACATCACACATTATTTAAAATATTTTCTCATACTCCATTGATCCTGAAAATTGATCCATAATTAATAAAACTCACATTGAAAAAACTCATGGCACACAATACACAGCAAATCACAAATTTGTTAGAGTAAAGTCAGGCAAGTGCACTTCTTAAACTACAACAAGACGCCGTTTTGCGCACACAAATCTACACACCGGAATCAGCAACAATGGAAACATATGAACAACACACCAACAAAACGCCAACATCTGAAAGCAACAAAGAGAAAAGGGCAAAACAATCCAAAACATCACAAGTTTTTTAACAACTACACCAAGACAACTTAACATCATTCCAGTAATATTCTTCCACATCAAAAATCTTCACAATAACAGTCACGCCAACATTAACAACCTTTCTGCAAATAACACAAACTGCAAATAAGCAAAATCGCTCTAATGGTGAACCCGTATACAAAGAGTATATCCATCTGCCGGCAAGGAGTCTCTACACAACACACCTTCAGATCTGCAAATAACTACATACACAAGGAGTGTATCCAAATACACATTGTCATAACAACATTTCATTTTCAAACAAACTATCTCCATCATCCACAATGACTTCTTCAAAGCAAAATTTCCTCACTATCATCAATGGAAAACAAATCCCACAAGAGGATTGGACTGAGAATCCTGTTAAGTGCCAAGTGCCCTCTTTGCAAGGACCTATTCACGAAAAGAAAATGCTTTTTGTTCCATGTCCAACATCACATCTCCCAAGCACTCGTAAGTAAACAAACTTTCTTTCAACCAACAAATAAAATATCAAATACATATTTTAATTTTTGTTATACGGACACCCCATCAATGAAGACTGTAACTGTAACAGCAGCATTCGAATCTACAGAACAGTATGTGAATTGGTTTATGGTGCAGTACTTCAGTGTTTCATTTGCGGTGATAATTTTGAACGCCCAAAATTCCTAATGACCTGCATGTTGTCCTACATTGATAAAGTCATAACATTATTCCAAATTGAAATATAATTCTCCAGTAACTTTTACCCGTCTCTTTCTCTAACTAGATTTCCCTTCACTTCCACGTATCTACTTAACAAAAAAAAAGGCTTACCTTTCAAACACTTAATGTTTTCAGTACTTTGATACTCATTAACTTAAACTCTCATTTTCAAAAAAATCTTACATCACGACACACATTTCAAATTCAATCCTCCATCGTCAAACGGCGGTCAACTTTTTCTCAAATATCTTCACTAACAACAAACATTTCAAATTCAATTCTCCAGTGTCAAAAAGCATGTAAGATTTTGATATCCATTCGAGATTTTAATCAACTGACCCCCCAAGTTATCAATGGCTCTTGTCAAATCTAGGACATGAAATTGAAACCACAGTTAGAAATTATAAAAAAAACTTACATTAAGTCAAAATTATGGGCACCATTCAAATTCTATGAACTTACTGAAATAATGAAACAGAAAAACAGAAGATTTTCTGCAGCTTCGAATACACTGGCAATTTGTCAGACAACTGAACATGATGTCAAGACTGGATGTTTCAAAAGATATGACGATGCCAGATGCAATTCAATTCAGTTACTTGAATACAGAGTACGATACCTAGAATAAGAAATGTATGGAAGGTAGCATGTATATGTTGCGGTTAATGTCGTCAAACCGGGGAATGTCGTCATTAGCCGGTTAATGTCGTCAATGACAACATTAGCCTCGGATTTCGGTTGATGTTGTCAAATGGCAACATTAACCGCTCAATTTAGGTTAATGACGTCATTCTCGGAAGCGGTCCGGGAAACGTCGTCAATTGATAGTCGAGCGGTCCGGGTAATGTCGTCAATTGATAGGTGAATGTTGACAGTATGTGTGTGTGTGTGTGTGGTGGCTAATGCTGGCAGCATGAGAGAAATAAGCGCTTATTGACTGAGAATTCTGTATTTATTATTTAGTACTTAGTATTTAGCACTTAACCCCCGACCGGCGGTATATCACGAATGATGTGGGGTCCCGGTACACGTGGGGCTCGTCCGGGCAGGCCCGGAGCAGCCAGTGATGAAACTTCGGGCGCTGCCCGTTGGTCAGGATGAACCTCGTCCTGGTCGGCAAGAGGCGTCCCGGGGTCCACATGCAGACTGTCATCTTGGACCGCGGGTCGGGCGACGGCCCCTCGGAGTCCACTTTCACCTCGTAGACATCTATACGGTCAACTCGAGTTGCTGCACACAGGGAAGAGGGGAAGGGTAGGACCTACCCGGCCAGGGGACTAAAGGGGCTCCTGAAGGGGACTAAAGGGGAACTCACCACCAGGCAGGGGATGGCCCCACTCCCCCCACAGCATTTCTGGCTGCTTTTAGGAGAATGCACAGGCCAAAATAATTCTCGTTGACAAGGCAACCAGTCCGCGCGGTAGCGGGGCGGTGGCGGGAAAAGCAGGGCACCTAGGGAGGGCAGCAACAGGTGGGCATTGTTTTCGGACGCTATAAAAGTGAGACCGCACTCCGCACGCAACCATTTCGGCACTGCAACCCTTTCGGTCAACATGGATCTCCAAATTACCGATAAACAAAAGTTTTATGAACATTTGGAACCCATCATACGGAGTAAGAGGGCAGACAAGTCTGCTTTCCTATCATCAGAAAAGTAAGACGAAATTCTAGCCAAAGTCAAGCAGGTGAAGACTCCGGGGATGAAGAAGGAAGCCATGGTCACCATCGAGGGCAAGGAACACCTCATTGCTCCCTTGGCTGATGGTGACGCGCGAATGAGGTTTTTCATCAAGAATGAAGACCTCTACGCGCCTCTACGACGTGCTCGTCGAGTGCCACCCAAGGGGTGAACGACTCGTATAGTGCCCAGTACACGCGTCTATAATACATCTATAATACCTTATAATACTTATAATACCTTGTAATACCTATAATACTGGTATAATACTTATAATACTTGTATAATACATATATTTAAAAAAGAAACCGCCCATAATACTGCAAAAGTTACCATAAAATCGTCCATTGTTATCAGTGTCCGGGTATTTTCGAAGTTCGTGCGTGAGAATGCAACGGTTCGTTCAACTGTCGTTACTCCGTGCACGAGAGAGGGAAGTCGGAGGGGTTGGGGAGGGGGAGTATCCCTCTCCCTCCATGTGCGCATGCGCTGCGCTCGGCTCACCTCCGCCACGCCACTTCGCGTCGGGACCAATCAGAAACGAGCTATCTAAAGCCAGCATTGGAAGGCAGCCGGTGTACGTACAGCGTTTGGGGGCGTTTCAATTTTATCATCTTCCGTAAGTACCTTAGTACAAAGACAAATGTTCCGTAGTATTCAAATTTAATTTAATTCATGGGGGGGGGGGCAACTACCTGTGTGCGTCTTGGATCGTGTAAGACGCAAGGGAACGTATGGACTTAGTCTGGACGAAACTCTCCGAGTCTATGCAAGGGGTAAGAGTGTGTTGAGTGAAAGTGATTTTTTTTTTTTTTTTTTTGTATCTGAGAGGTAGGCCGATTGGTTCATAATCCAGTGACCCACTCTGCTGACTTAACTTAGATTCAGACGCGGGGTATTGCCCGTGTTAGTTAGGTTGCCTACTCACGAGGCGCACCACCTCATAGGCCGTTTAAACTTCTTATAATACATTGATAATACGTTTATAATACGTTTATAATACCTATAATTCTATATAATACCTTATAATGCCTATAATACCTTATAATACTATTATATATAGTGCCTAGTACACGGCTGAGAGGAGTCGTTCCCCCTTGGTGCCACCGCGAAACGGGGCACGGGGGCCGGAACAAGATGGTCCCCGCCATGGTCGCAAAGTACGTGAATGTGTCGCAAGAGACCATCACGATGTTCCTGAAGTTGTGCGGCGTCTGTCTCACGAAGCTCCAGGCAAAGAAGCGGGGGGTGACGGCCAAGCAGCCGTCGGCCGGCCGCAACGGTCTCCCTCCCCCACCCACCCCAGGCACCTACACTGCGCGCCAGTCACCGCCACCGCCTGGTTCGCCCTTCGCGGGGTTCACCCCCGCGTGGGTCTGCGTGGTGTGCACGCTGTCTGGGGCCAAGATGCAGTGCAGCAGGTGTGGCAAGTCACTGCATGCAAGGTGCGCGCAGGGCGGCATGTGCGCCGTGTGCAGCCGGGGGCCGCTGGTCGAGGAACGACAGGCGACAGCGCGGACCAACTTGCTCAGGCAGGCTGACAAAATGCTTGCCAGTGGCGCCGCTTGCTTCTGTCCCGAGAAAGTACATCTGCTATGCAGCACCATGGTGAGTGATCTACTATTAATTATTTCTCTCTGGGTCCAGGGTATTGGTATGTATTTGTTCCTATTGAGTATTTCCAGTCTTGGATGATTATTATATGGTCCTAATGTCCAATGTCCTAAAAGCTGTCGGTACGCTACGTGTACGATGTGGCAACGCCGCTTTTTCCTCGCGTCAGCTCTACCTGCGAGCTGGCTGCCTGCTGGCTGGTGAGGCGAGCACGGCGGCGGCACCGGCCGGCACACAGCTCGTCAGGGCTCGGTTTGTTTTGACGTGCGGTGGGCGGTGCGGCGCAATGGCAACACGGAAGAGAGGCAACCACGGTGCCGGTGCTGGGGCTAAGAAGAGTCGAGTGTCAACTGTATCGGAAGAGCTCCAACATGAAGAGCAAGAGGAGCGAGCGACTCACGAGGAGACGGAGACATCGCCCTCGCCCTCAACGTCGGCGAGCCAGCCCAAGATGCAGGTGCCGGCTTTGCTGCGGGGCCCTTTTTTTTTTTTTTTTTTTTTTTTTAGAAAATAACCAAGGGCCCCCTTGAAAATGACGATATTGAGGCGAAATGCCTTTTCTGCATCAACAAGCATTATAAAGGAAACGTTGAATCGACAGGAAATTTTCGGAAGCACATCAAGGTAAGCTCAAGTTCCTTATGCCAGACGTGATTGTGAAACGCACCTTAATAGAGTTTTCCGCCCGGCGTACGCTTGCCGTGCTACGTTGCGTGCGTTCAGTCGCGTGAAGATGCGTAACTAAAGTAACCTTTAAGGTACCCCCATCCGGACACGACGCCATCTTGGTCCCCCATCCGGACATGCCGTGTCTAACCCAGTCTAACCTAGCCTAACCTATCCCAGCCTAACCTAACCCAGCCTAGCCCTACCCAGCCTAACCTAACCCAACCTAACTCCTCTGGGGGGGGGGGGGGGGGACGTCCCCCTAAGTTACGCCCAGGTGGAATGCGGTAGAACGTCATCGTCGAAATTCGTATTATCTCGTGCCAGCGAGACAATACGATATTTAGATGTGACGTTCTACCTCTGGACACCCCCCCTCAAATCCACGCCTGACCGTGTAAGTACTAACCTAAACCTAAGGGCCTTCCCTCTGTTGAGTGTGTGTGTGTGTGTGTGTGGTAGCGGGGGCCTTAGTTGGGGCCTGTAAGAACGTCATTACTGAAATTCGGATTAGCTCGTGCCAGCGAGCCAATACGATATTTTGTTAATGACTTTCTGACAGGACCGTGTAAGTATGAACCCAAGGGGTACACCTAACCGACGTTAGAGTATTTTTTTTTTCAAGCCGCAAATCCTATACCTAGGAGTGTCACGGGCCAGACCGCCCGCGCCGTCGAGGTAGGCAATCCAACAGCCACCAAGCCTACCCAAAAATTTCTCATACCGGCTGATGGCGAAACGGTGAGGGTCGGACCTGGCCGTCGACGACAACACGGGAGCCAGTACAAGAGAAACGGTCAAAACCGACGGATCAGAACGGGTGTGCCGAGCGTGACTGCCGTGCCGTACCATGTGTCTCCGTTCTCTGTCCAACACCAAGCCCGCAAGGTGGGAAAAACTTCAAAGGGGAAAGTGAGGTTGTGATAAATTGCATCGAATGTAAATCCTGGTCAAATTGCAGGGTACTCAGTTTCCCGGATAGCGAGACCACCGCAGCCATGTGCTATGCGCCCTCAACCTTGCCTCCCATCTTGACGCCGCCTCCACCATCAACAGCTTCATCATGACCACCTCCATTCTGTCCTTCACCTACTTCAACACCATCCTGGGGAGAGGGCAGGACCTCTTTCTCCCACCTCCACAGCATGGCTACTGTTATGTGATAAAGTGATATGTGTAGTGAAAGTGAAAGGAGAAGTGATATGTGATATAGTGATATAGTGCCTGTGATGGTTAAGTTTTTTCTATAGTTAATAAAGTGGTATTTATCCATTTATATATATATGTTACGGCTAATGTCCGGGGTCAGGCTAGTGTCAACATTAGCCGGCTAATGTCGACATTAGCCTAGCCGATCGGCTAATGTCAAAATGATCGGACATTGGCCGGCTAGTGTCGGCCGGCTAAAGTCTCTACGAGGTGGGGGAAGAAAGGAAAGGAACTAGAGGGAAGAATTTCATTTATTAGTACAATTATTGCCACCATGGCACGCGGATTTGCATGTCTCCCCGGCGGCCCGGCAACGACACCTATTATTACTGCATCGCGTTGTGCAGTTGCACTTCCTAAAGCCCTGCCCGCCAAACAGATGCCTTACTAGCCAAATCCCGGATGGACCGCTGAGTATCATTAATATTGTCGACTGAAACACAAGCATCTTTGGCTCCCCAGTCGTTACCCAGGTACCAGTGCTAGGAAACTCCCCGGTTTTAGCGATTCGCTAAAAACGCAAACTGGAGGATCATGTATTACCAACCTGACAACATTAAAAGAAAAATTGACATATTTAGCGATGATCAATTTGTTCAATACTTTCAGGACTCGTTTAGTAAATTCCAATGTATCTATATCACTACTGCTTTTAATTTTTTAATGCTGGCTTTAGAAAGTTGGTTATCGAAGTTGGCAGTAATTCATTTGTTTTATCCTCCAGTTTTGGCTTCCCCACCTCCTATCTTTTACCACCGAGAGTTTCCTACCACTGCCAGGTACCCAGACTTACAATGGCACCCCGCCCCCTGCCCCCGCACTTCCCTTGGACCTTAGCCTAGGACAATGTTGACATTAGCCGAGCGGTTCGGACCTTAGCCTAGGACGATGTTTACATTAGCCTAGCCGATCGGCTAATGTCAAATTGATCGGACATTAGCCGGACCCGGGACATTAGCCGTACATATTATGATTAGTTACATAATTATTATGTTGTGAAATATTTATGTGATGGGAGTGAAGTGAGTGGCGCCGCTTGCTTCATGTCCCAAGAAAGTGCATCTGCTATGCAGCACCATGGTGAGTGATCTACTATTTACAAGGTAGGTGTACGCCAGACCGCGTCGTGGCGTAACAGGCTTCGCTCACCGCGAACCACTGTTCCGCCCCTCCACGCCTGGCGTACACCTACCTTGGCCTGCCGGCGGCTGTCACCGGGCGTGTGGGACCCTGCGGGGCTAATTAGTCAGTACGGCGCCCTGCGGGCGCCGGTCTTGGGCGCGAGGGACGCTACGCTTCTAACCTAACCGCTGGACGTACCTACTCCCACAGTATTGTGAACTTCTCTACCGTACTCAATCGTGCTCAACTCTAACTTAACCTACCCTAGCCTACTCCAACCTTACCTACCCTTCCCTACTCTAACCTAGCCTACCCTACTCTAAACTAACCTACCCTACTCTGACCTAGCCTACTCCAACTTCCCCTACTCCTTGTGGACTTCTCTACCGTACTCAATGCTGCTCAAACCTAACCTGCCCTAGCCTAACCGGTTCCGGTCCAAGGAGGCCCTGCTTTGACAACTGGCACCATCAGCAGCACCTGGGGTTTTCTTCAGGATTGTGATTGAGGTCCTGAGTGTATTTTAAGCGTTATCGGTTCCCATCTTAAAGTTCAAAATACTGCTTTTTTTAGCAGTTTTTCCTTTTGTTCCTGCTCCTGCTCAAGAATGCCCTGTTTTGCCCCCCAGCACCTGCAGCAGTACCTAAAGGTCAAATTTGGCATTTTGAATGGGGTCTTAGGGTGATTTAAGAGGGGGTCGGTCGCCATGTTTAAGTTTGATATTCGGCACGATTTAGAATTTGGCACCCCGTTCCAGTTCCTGCACAAGAAGGCCCTGTTTTGACCCCTAGCACCTGCAGCAGCACCTGGGGTTGATTTCGGCATGTTGAATGGAGTCTTGGGGTGATTTTAGAGGGGGTCATTCGCCATGTTTAAGTTTGATATTCTGCACGATTAAAAAGTTTGCCCACATCTTCCAGTTTGTGCTCAAGAAGACCCTGTTTTGCCAACCGGCACCTGCAGCAGCACCTGGGGTCCTTTTCGGCATTGTAATTGAAGTTCTGAGTGTATTTTAAGCGGGGTCGGTTCCGATCTTTAAGCTCAAAATACAGCTTGTTTAGCAGTTTTTCTATTTGTTCCTGCTCCTGCCCAAGAAGGCCTTGTTTTGACTACAAGCACCTGCAGCAGCACCTGGGGTCGTTTTCGCCATCTTGACTTGGGTCTTTGGGTGATTTTAGAAGGGGTCGGTCGCCATGTTAATGTTTGAAAATCGGCACGATTTAGAAGTTAGCCCTCCTGTTCCAGTTCTTGCACAAGAAGGCCCTGGTTTGTCAACCGGCACCTGCAGCAGCACCTGAGGTAGGGTGCCCCTAGGTGAGGTTGACTCCGGTATGATGCAAGGAGATTGTGGTCCAAATTTGAGCCCTCTACGATGAACCGTTCTCGAGAAATCGCGCGGACAGACACGCACGCACCTCTCTGGGTCCAGGGTATTGGTATGTATTTTTTCCTATTGAGTATTTCCAGTCTTGGATGATTATTATATGGTCCTAATGTTCACGTTTATGTGATTTATTAATTATTTGTATGCAATGGTATGGGTATATAATACCATCAAGTTTTACGATTATCTGGTCGAGCCAACCTGGGTAAATAATTACCCTGGTCTTTTCATTGGGGCTCGCTTTAATTCATTCACCAAATGTTATGGTGTTAAAACTTTGTATTTATGTATTTAAATTATGACTACAATTAATTATGTGAAACTAATGCGTTCTTTAAATTAATTATAACCGTTTATGGTTTATGTAGTCCAATTAACCTATAATCGCTTGACCATTTATATCTTTCTAATTAATCACAGTTTTTATCCAAGACTGTCTCGGGGAATGTTTTCTTATTGTTTGCAGCTGGAGTTTATGTATGCTCCTTAATATTCTTGGTTTTGGGACATTGTTTGTGCTATGTTTATATATTAATTATGTGTTTGTGCCTTGACTTCATTATCATGTTTAGGCTCCCTTTGAATAACTTATTACTGTACTGTCCTCATGCAGTCTATATATTTGGTGGAAACTCAGCATTTATTGAGCTTAACTTTATTGAATTGTTAAGAATGGGGAGAGCTCCTTTAGTATTAAACATGTGTATTTGATCTGGTCTATATCAGACTTGATTATATTTATAGTGTAGAGCCATACTTATCTAACTTAATACTTATATAATTGTAATTACTTTTGCTGTATCAACATGCACTGCTGCTTTTGTGAATAAACTTAGCATTATAACTATAAACCACGAGTTATTAAACATTTATTTTATTGTCACTACCTTTAGAAATGGCTTCCAATAAGAAACTACAGTACCAGTAATTATCAAGCCATTTATGTAAAAATACTGGCTAGCATGACAGGAGGCCTATACAAAAAAAAAAAACTAATTATTTTTCTAGTGTCAGTCACCAGTCAGCCATATAGTATTTTACCCACAAGCCAACGCGCTTCGCATTTGCTGCGGCACACGTCCACTTTTTGTAAATACAGTCTTTATCATGACACGGTAATTGAAATTGGGCGAGCCGTGATAGTACGGGATAACCCATTTCTTCCGCGTTTACGACATCAGCGTGTGGTAAATGTTCTTGAATTAAACGCCGTTTCTCTTCGCGTTTGCATGGCGATACTTTTCTGGTATCAGCTGCTCGTCATACGGAGGGGCAAACAGAACGATTGTCAAAAAATCGTTCGAGGCCGTTGACTCGTACAACGCAAATTCCTTCACAATGAGTTCACCATCCTTGCGCGAAGACACTGAATATCACACGTAGCGTATGCCATGTTTGTACTCTGACACGACAACTCCAACAATGATTCAGCGTAAGAGAGGCGCTCGAATTTATATCCCCCGGGGAGGCGTGTGCGCCACTCAACTACGTAAGTCAAGCGCTCGGTGCTCGGCTCGTCAACTGACTGTTATAGTATCATCTACCCTTCTCCTGCCGCGCTCAAAATCGGACCTCTCCTTTTCTTGTGAAACAGCCCACATTGTTGATTTGCGCAGCCGAGTCGAGCCCTGGTTAAAAGGGAGGCAATTTAAGAGTCGGGACCGCTTCGGACCCTAGAATATGCACAAGAGGCACAACTCTCAGAGCGGAGCAATGTCGATGAGCTCACTGGTCGGTGCCAGTGAGAACTAGGGGGCCGCGACCAGCCACCAAACTTGCGACACTTAAGTCTCGCCGCAATTCCGCTCAAATTTCCCGTTTTACATAGTTTCTTCAACCGCTGTACCCTACGACTATTCGGCATATAAGCTGCCCCTTTCCCTCCCACTGCCCGCCCTCACCCTACTCACCATGCCTGCTCTGCGTCTAGACAGACAGAGGGTATTGGCAGTGACCCCCGAGCTGTTGGCCGTGAACAGCTCCGGCAGCAGATAAGCAATTTGTCTCAAAACAAGAGTAATGTGGGCAATTCTATGACATTTTGAATTTGATTTGAGCATGTCATGTGCGAAAACAAGTTTCTATCGATAGTGCCATCGTTCCTTAACAGTTAAGTGAATATTTTAACAGTTTAGTGGTTGTGATACATGATGTAAAGGCCAAGTGTGGGTGGAAATACATTTCCTCTCTGTTGGATATTACCACAAAGACCCAGCTTTAACTGTGTGTCGTCCAAGGATGTGAAATGTCATTCAACACCATGGCCACAACAAGTTTGGAACAAGAAGTCAGGTCAGAAATACAATTAGAGAAGCCGAAGTACACTTTAGTTTTACTCTAAGGTTTCGTCATTTGGGTATGGCATCGTGGCCATACAGTTTACTTGTTATTGCTTCCAATTATCTATTTTAAATGTCTTAGATGTATAGCCCATCCCTGAAATAGTATTGTGTTTAATCTCAAACCCCGTGCTACTGGGATTTGTTGTTTTGTACATTGGTTATGTACAAATTTGTGCAAAAGACATGTACACATGCAATGCACAAATTTGTCCATAACGATGGGTCCTAAGAACAACGTCCGTTCTCCGGCGCGCATCTGAACAACGTCCGTTCTCCCGTGCGCACCTCAACAACGTCCGATCTCGAAGCGCGCATCAACAAAGTCCGCTCACCTGCAAGCGTATGGTGAGGGGGGAGGAGCCAATGGACTTTGCTGATGCCCGCTTCGAGATCGGACGTTGTTGAGATGCGCGCGGGAGAACGGACGTTGTTCTTAGGACCCATCGATAATTATGAGTTATCTACAAATTTGTACATAAGTATGTACAAATTTGTACATTAACATTTAGTGCGTGAGCAATTTTGGCTGCCATTCAGCCTGTTTTAATCGTACAGACACCAGCGGGGTACCAGTCGATGCGCAAATGTCCCCCCATTCAGAATTTCTCTTCCGCATCTCGCTACGACGCCTAGTATGGATTCTAGGCTAAGAAAACCAAGGCCTTTTTTTTGTTTGGAACGTATGATCCCTACAGTGAACCCAGGGATCGCCAGGGATGAAGTAAATCTCGAGTTCCGACGGAGATACGAAATTTCCCCCGGAAACTGACCCGGACTAAAATGAGTCGAGAGGTCCAGTGCAGTAGTTTAAATGTTCCCAAGGTGCTGCTGCAGGTGTCGGTGGGCAAAACACGGCCTTCTTGGGCTGGAAGTGGAACTTGCTCGCCAACTCGCCAACGCAGCATCCTGGGATCATGCGGTTTTCGCCAACGGACTGTGAATTGGACTCGCGATATCTACGCAGTGTAAATAACAGCGGTCCTAGAGACCCGGTATCCCGTTTTAGAGACCCGATGCACCGTTCTCGAGCGCCAACTTCGACACAGTTCGACCTAGAAAGGTGCTGTTTTCGGGAAAATTCTGAACTTTCAGAGTGAATTTACCCTAGTGTTCTTGAATGCTTTTAGCCTTCAATCCAATGAGGCCCATTCCCGAAAACAGCACCTTTCTAGGACGAACCGTTTTGTCAGAGCTTGCTAAATAGCGACAACAATCACAATGGTACAAGAACTAGGTAGAACATATCAGAATTTAAGGATCACTTCAGCCAGTCAAATAATTATGCATATGCCAGCACTGGTGTGAATTCTATCAGGAAATCAGACATGCTATCAGAAATTCCTGATAGGATTTCTGATTTTCTGAGAGTTTTCCTGATTGCAGGATGGCTTTTCTGATTTTCTGAAAGGATTATTTGACAGCTTTTCTGGTTTCTGAAAGCTAATCTGATTTTTGAAAGCAATTCCGATCTCTAATAGCTCATGCTGATAGCTCTCCCGATAGCCTGAAAGCACTTTGCTTTCACCGTAAACTATCAGAAGTCTGCTTTTGGAGAAAACGCCATCAGGATGTTTTGAAAACTTTGATTTTGAGAAAGCCATAAAACCGGAGTTTCTGGTAGGAATTTGGTGTGCGACATCAGTGTGCTAATTAACTATGGCCATTTTCATTTAATCGAAATCCGACATAGAAATCCCGGTATGACACAACTACCAACTTGCCGAGAGTCTTCCGTGCTCTCCTGTTGTGCGCAGCGCGCATGCACGTCCTTCATACCACAATTTCAGACCAGTTGCGCGCGTAGAGGCGTCGTATTCAAACTGGCCACTTTTGTGGGACTCTTAATGACGAAATTGGGTGTGATGTGTGTTTCCAGCAAAAATTGGGTTGGGTGACAGTGACCAAGGCAGAGTGTGGCTAGCCATATAAATGTAGTATAAATCACGACAAAAAACGTCCGAAAAGATTCGTGTGTATTTATGAATCCAAAACAATTTTTTTTTCAAAATTTTCAATTTATTCCATGGTCTCCGAAATTTTCCGGCACTTCGATCCCTGCCGCTGATGGCGAGGGTCTACTTCGTGCTCCAAGACCAACCCGAGGGCCAGCAAGACCCTCGCCAAGTTCCGGGCCCAGTTCTACTAGCCCGGGATATGTCAGTAGGTAAAGCTGTGGTGCCTCTCCTGTGAGACCCGCCAGACTAAAGAAAACGTTTGCAACAAATCAAAAACTAGAAGTCACTGCAGATACAGTTACTCTTTAATGTCTCCTCCAGAGTACCCCGAACACCCCGCAGTCCCCGAGACCAATATCGCCTTCTATGAAAATCACTTGTTTAATGTACGACTTGTTCGCTAGCAGACGAGACAGCACGTGTCAGGGTTGACTACTTCAACACTCCCAAAATTAGCAAAAGGTCGGTAAGTAGTCCCCACCCTGTCGACAACGTGAAGAATGAGCCTGTAAAATTCAGCTGTAAACGCCTGCAAACAATCATAAACAATTTTCATTCATAAATTGTAAATCTAATTCTTACAACGTCACGTCGGTAGTACCTCTAAATCTGAGTTTTAAAACGACAACACGGATATGCACGGTAAATCGGAGCTTCGAAAATTCTCCGAAAATCCTGCGTCGGGCTGTACAATGACTAGGTGCAGCGGTCCGCAGCCACGAGTCTACGAACGAAGAATGTGAGGAAAAACGTCGCCGCGGCATCCGCTGCGGCGCTGCCGACTAACCTCTTAACCTCACTTTTGGGCAAAAGCTCGGCGTTTTCGGATCGGACACCAAAGTAGCGTAGTGGAAAGCTACAGCGGTTCGCTAGGATATTTTGTAATGGTATTTCGTGCTTGCAGAGTTAGGCCATTTTTTTCCCTCATGCTGAGATGTTTTCAGTTCATTTTGTGAACACGAGAAAATTGTAATAAATCCGCTGACGCATTTATTAAAACCTTTTAATGCCGTACCTAATGTTTAATCCTCCAATATTTAACAAGGAAATTCTGGTGATAAATTTATACTCGAGTTACGATGGATCTGATTTAAAAGTAACATGAGCTCGTTCGGCTGGTAATGAGGGGCAGTCAAAAGCATCGCTTTGCAAACGCTGACACAAAGTAACGTAATATGCATATGAATTAGAATATTTCAGATTTTTGGGGGGCGTGAAGGCTTCCAACAACCCAGAAATGCGTTAGATCACTGACATATTGTCTAGTTCGTATACTTATGTCAAAATACCCACTGACTGATTTGTTGCAAACTTTTGCTGCGGTCTGGCCCACTGTGGCACGCAGCGCCGCCAGCGCGCTCCCCTGCACGCCCACAATGTCGGTGTGCCCTTCGAGCGCATGGACCTCGCGGGACCCTTCCCGGAGACATCGGCGGCACCGGCAGCTGCTCGTGCTCGTTGACTACTTCAAGCGGTGGCCGGAGGCCAGCCCCATCCAGAGCAGCCGGTCCCACTTCGTGGCCCGCACCCTGGTGGAGCAGGGCTTCTCCCACTTCGGCGTGCCGTGCGAGCTGCACTCGGACCAAGGGACCACCTTCGAGTCCGAGGTGTTCCGGCACGCGATGGAGCTGCTGGGTGCGCAAGACGCCCCCCCCCCCCTATTTTTCTCACTATTTAATAAGAAGATTTATTTTCTAAAGACCTTTTTATTTCGAGATTAGTAAAGCGTGGTCCATATTTCACATAGTTTGGCATAACAAATTATTAAAATGTTGTCGAAACAAAAATATTTTTCATTCTACATTTTAATATTTTAGTGATTTGTCTAAAATATGTAAAACATTTTTAGTCCAATTAATAAAGTATTGATAGAATTTTACAAATAGGAGAGATTTCTGTAGGACCTCAGCACCTCAACTTAAACTACACTTCAAAAATAAAAAAATGATTGACATTGATTATAATATTCTAATCCGGTTCAGGGTAAAAGCTAAATGAGACAAAATGAATACCCTCATATCAAAATGTTTACATAAGAAAAATAAATAAAATAGGAACACCGATTAACATGACTCTTAGGCAGCAGCACCAGCAAAATGCGCATTAAGCACTAATATTGAGCACCACAAATGAGCTGCACATGCTTGTACAGCGCTCCAACCTCGAAAAAGTTCTTGAGGCAGAAGTGGCACCAGTTATCTGGCTTGTGGACTACGCGCTCATGACTAGTGCGTGTCACGAGATCACCAAATGCCACATTGCACCATTGGCACAGGTACGGTTCCTTCCCCTTGTGGAGGTATGCGATGTGGTTCCGCACCGTTTCGCGACACCGAAACATCTTGAGGCAATAGTCGCACTCAACTCGGGTGGCCGAGTGCTGTGCTGCAGTGTGCCGGCCCAGCTTGTCCAGCGTGGTGAACTGCTTGGTGCAGGACTTGCACCGGTAGCGCTGGTCGCCGCTGTGCACGAGCCTCCTGTGCTTGTGCAGACGGTGCAGACCCACGATTACCTTCCGGCAAACGTCGCATTCATATCGCTCCGTGGCGTGAGTCGCCTGGTGCCTGCGGAGCCGGTCGCTGCCCATTACTACCTTGCGGCACACTTGGCATTCCAAGCGCTGCTTAGGGTGGTCGGCCCGCTGGTGCCGCTTGAGCTTCACGTCACTCTCGAATCCCCTACTGCATTCATGACACGAGAAGGCGGACGCGATGAACTCCGTGGGCCCAGACGAGGCCGACGAGCTGTGGACCTCGGTCTTGGGAGCAGGGCGCACCTTGCACTTGCGCGGGGCAACCCTCCCATCACTTGGGCACCCTCCGCGGCACGCGTCGAGACCTTTCCTGCGCTTCGGCTGCACGCGGCGTTTGGCATTCTCCGAGTGCGCCACCTGCTTGTGTCGGCGGACCTTATCCTCGTCGGCGCACACCTTGTTGCACACGTCGCAGAAAGCAGGGTGTATCTTGCACTTGTGCTTGTGCAGGCTACTGGCCGATGTGTACGTCTTGGGGCACAGATCACAGCTTGCTCGCAGCGACCCCGCGGCGCCCTGCTGAAAGCGCAGCTTGCCTTCGCCGGCCACCTCTACGCCACACGCAGCGGACTCCAAGGGGACGTCAGAATGTACGTTACACGTATGCTTCACGAGCGCCTTTTCAGACTTGTACGTCTTAGGGCACTTATCGCACTTGAACAATGGCGTTGCAGATGGGTCCACACGACCTGCGCCCCCGCAGTTCCCGACCGGCTGTGCGCTACTCGAATGCTTCTGCTGCAGCACAGATGCTGCGCCACCACGTATGCCACAAATTGTGTCCCTCTTGTGGTTCGCCAGCCACTTCCCTGACGTGTAGACCTTAAAGCACACGCCGCACGCATACAGCGAGTGCACAGTTTGCTCATGCTTCGCGAGGTCCTCCTGCTTGGAGTAGGACTCGGAGCACAAGATGCACTCGAACAGGCCGTCCAGAGGTTTGATGTCGGGTTCGAGGCGCACCGCCGGCCCGCACTTCTTTGAGGAGACGTCGACCAGTTCCACCTTGGGAACCTTTTTCGCCTCTGGAGATGCAGCGAGTCCCGGTGGCACCATCCTAGAATGAACAGAGATGCAGCTCTTAGTCGTGAATCCAAACTATCCTGGGAACTGAATCATCTACGCCGAAACCGTGCCGACCGTTCTCAATGCACATCACCTTCCGCAAGATCGTTATTTCCAATAATAAATGGAGACGTTTTAAGTCTGGCATCGCAAACGAATTGCAAAACATGCAACGCTAGTGACAGCCAGTGATCTCAATCGGGCGGGTGAGAATTTAAAGTGGCACCCGAGAAAAACAGCTTTTTAGTCGATACCGGGAATCGAGGCCACGCCGACAAAACGACGTTAGTGTTTTTGTTCAGCCGAGAGCCAACGCATCTGTAGTACATGTTAGTACCAACATCGACAGTCTAATATTTATCGTGTGACACATTTTCATCTTGTCGCCGGTTTACATCTACACCCGGAGAAACGAATTCTTGATTGAAGCCTAGAACAGCTTATTCTTAAAGCATCCAAGAATATAATTCTTGATTTAAATTTAAAATAGGCTTGATTCAAGAAAATATTCTTAATGCTTTTAGCCTACGAATCGGTTTCTCGGGATGTACGCGCGCACTGACGTTAGTTTCTCAACAAAAAGCTTAACGAATTCTTGATTGAAGCCTAGAACAGCTTATTCTTAAAGCATCCAAGAATATAATTCTTGATTTAAATTTAAAATAGGCTTGATTCAAGAAAATATTCTTAATGCTTTTAGCCTACGAATCGGTTTCTCGGGATGTACGCGCGCACTGACGTTAGTTTCTCAACAAAAAGCTGGCGGCGGCGTTTGCGGGGGGCCCCGACAGCAGACGTATTCGTTACGATTAAAATCGTTAACCTGAGCCCGTCCCGTGGAACAGTGCGTGCAGAGATGGTAATCATCCGCGCAGCGGCCAACCCAAACCTCACAAAACAAAAACAGACATATTTTCATAACCGAAAACTGCGATACAAATCGAAAACTGTTGCCACCGTACGTGATTCTACGTTAAGAAAGGAGTTTATCATCTAAATTTGAAGTTTTTCTGTGAACGATAAGTCGGCGAACACACGTCCGCCCGAACGAACAAACAGTCGGCATCAGACTGTAAGCCCGGCTCCTGCCGTTTCTAAAGAAACGTGTCGGGACGGGCTAAAAATTATCAAAATATTACGATTTTAGGAAGGGGGACAGCTCGTCTCCGCTCACCCGCCGGAATGAGACAGATGGCATGTGCAGCATACTGAGTAATGCGTAATTGCAAGTCAAACAAATTTCAGATCCGCTAATAAAACCAAACCCGCGGGGCAGCGGTCTCTACTGATACTGTACGTAGGGGTAGTGAGGTCCGGAAAAAAAACAAAATCGCATACGTAATAATGGACGTCCCCTTTTTTATAATCGCTTTGAAAGACGCGTACACTTTTTCCAGTGCACACACCAACATAGTAGCCTGGAAAGAAAGAAAAGCAAGAAAAATGGCCAACTTGAAATGGATAGGTTTGTAAATTTCGGCAGTAAGGGAGGATGGGGTAATTCCGGAGTTATTTTTAGTTTTCCACTGTTGGCCACAATATTGTATTTTTGTCAATTTTTTTTTACTGATCACCAAGTGTGATCCTTGCCCTTCAAAACGATACCCATGAAAGTTTGATCCCGTCAACATCAAGGGGTGAAAAATGGGCTTAAGTGCAACCCTGCAACTGTCCGGAATTACCCCCAAAAATTGAATATTACGGAGAAGTTGGCAAACTATCGAAATAAACCAGGAGCAAAAAATCAAATCGCGGCTAAAGAGTTTTAGAACGTACTGGGTCCAGTGATTCCAATGGGGTGCTGGACAACTCGCCCCCACTATTTCGCCCCGGGTCATAATGGTCCCAGTACTGCGTCCCATCCGAAGTTTAAACTGGCCCCCAATAATGTGCCAATTGGAGCCCGCCTCCGCCTCCGCCTCCGCGTAGCCCCCAGCCCTAATCTATTTTATAGTGTATATTGCCGTTGCCTATTGTTACGTTTCAGATTCTTCAAGCGTCCACTGCCGCAGCAGTCCAAACAGGAGGCGACCGAAGCCAAAATTCTTTGCCGGAGCAACAACAGTTTTTGTTAATTCAACAGCAATCTTAGTTATTTAAACCTATGTTCTCAATCGGGCGGAAATCTTCCGTCTCTCTCTTCTCATGAGGCTGAGCCGAGTGTGACTCAGATAGAAGATGCTCTTGCCCCAGCTTGCCCGCCCGATTGTGAACACGGATTTAAACGACGTTGTTTTGTTGTGACAACGAAAACTGATGTATTTTTTCAGGAAGTGTCTGTATGACCAACAACGTGTCTCTCAGAATAATTTAACCAAGATTGGTTCATAGCCTCGCAACAACAAAGAATGTATGATAAATAACTTTTAATACACATGTTAATACACATGTTTCAGAAACGAATCCCCCATTTGGTTAAAATGGCGACTAGTCAATACAAGTTGTCAAGCCGACGAAAAATGTTGTTCGAGCAACAAGGTATTTTGTTGGTTGAGCAACCTTTCTTGTTAAACTAGCAAAATAATGTTGTTACAGCAACGACATTTGTTGTTTCCACTTGTACTCACGCGTTAAACGCCCACAATCAAAAAACACAGAACTTCAGTTTAGGGCCAATAGGTGGAATTACTGAAAAAGTCGATACTTTTAATTAAAATCCATACAAATTGGTAGTTGAAGCACTTCCACGAGTTCCAGCATGTTTCCTTTCGTAGAAACCGACCTCTTTATCACCAAAATCCTTATGTCAGGGGCAGGGTTGGGAACGTTACTTTCAAATCGTAACGCGTTATCGTTACCGTTACCCAAGAACTCGAGTAACGTAACGCGTTACCGTTACCGGTTTTCGAAAAGTGTAACGCGTTATCGTTACGGGTAACGCTGTAACGACGTTACCGTTCCACGCAGGGTGTCCCCCGAAATAAAAAAGAAATTAGTTCTCTGCATGAATCAAAGACTCCTCGTACTTCATGCAATATTACACGTGTTGATTTGTCTTCAATTGTAATTTATGAAGCGTAATGATATAGAGGTAACACTATCAAGATCGGGCAAAATGATATGGTCTACAATCAAGCTCGAGCGGGCCAGTGAGCTCTTGGCGTAGTGTTGCGGTGTAGCCAGGCCAGGCGAAGGAGCGCTGCTCTGTCCGGCAGCTAGGCGCAGCGAGACGCCGGAACGGGCTACCTCGGAAAGCGAAAAAGGTTGACACTTTCGGGCGCGACACAGGGCGTGAATGACATGCTATGCGTACCCGCAAATTTACGCGATTTATATATTCTTGTAGTGGTAACGCGTTACGATCGTTATAGAGGGCCGGTTACGTAACGCGTTATCGTTACAGCATGAGAGAAGGGCCGCCCTGGAGTCGAGAGGGGGTCGCTAGGACTGCCCGGGCCGGTTAATTACATCTCCTACCCAGGTTTTTGCGAATTTCAGCCCACAGCGCTGCATTTCGTACTCAGAAACGTCCCCTCTGTGCGACCATGAGCCAACTTTGTTCAAAAATGTTCCACGAAATCGCTGAGATCGACTTTAACGGGCTGCCGAACGCTTTCCGGAGGCTCCAACATGATTTTTAAACGGCGGGGCTGCGCGCGTCGCCGCCATGACACCACCGTCATTCCGCTGCGCGATTGTTTTCCCCGCCGTTGTCCCTTTTGTCCCACTCGAGCTGCTGTGCTGACAAGGGGTTAGGTTCTCTGTGACGCCGGTCCAAAACATTTGGACATAAAAGTGTTTTTAGCGTGGCGCAGCCACATTTTGAGCAGTTGTAATGAAGCAGAGTCCACCCATGAGCGTCCCGAAAGGGAGAAAAGGGACAACGGCGGGGAAAACAATCGCGCAGCGGAATGACGGTGGTGTCATGGCGGCGACGCGCGTAGCCCCGCCGTTTAAAAACCATGTTGGAGCCTCCGGAAAGCGTTCGGCAGCCCGTTTAAATCGATCTCAGCGATTGCGTGGAACATTTTTGAACAAAGTTGGCTCATGGTCATGGTCGCACAGAGGGGACGTTTCAGAGTACGAAATGCAGCGCTGTGGGCTGAAATTCGCTAAAACCTGGGCAGGAGATGTAATTAACAGGTTCGGGCAGGCCCAGCGACCCCCCTCTATTTCGACTCCAGGGCCGCCCTTCTCTCATGGTTACAGGCAAAATAAAATTGTATCGCGTTATCGTTACCGTTACAGTAACGGTAACGATAACGTCGTTACTCGTTAAAATAACGTTCCCAATTCTGGTCAGGGGTGCGGTTTTGGGGTTGAGTATGTTCTAAAACGGCACAACAAAAATAAGCCATCCGCCTCAATCTTGTACGCGAAAGAGCAGTATTCGTAGCAAAATTGTCGTTTAGTGACTCCCAATATAACATGCTCTGTTATGGTATCAACAAATGTCGTTGCTTAAACAACATTCTTCTGTTGGTTTAACAAGAAGGGTTGCTAAACCAACAAAATACCTTATCGCTCGAACAACATTTTTCGTCGGCTTGACAAATTGTATTGACTAAAGATAATCGCCATTTTAACCCAATGGGGAATTCGTTTCTCAAGCAACATGTGTATTAATAATTATTAATCATACATTCTTTGTTGTTGCGAGTTAATGAAACAATCTTTGTTAAATTATTCTGAGAGACACGTTGTTGTTCCTACCGACAAAACCGTTGTTACTTTCAGAAAAAAACTTTATCAGTTTTCGTTGTCACAGTGTTTCACAGTGTGAATATTCCTTTGTCAGAGAAACTGCTTTGTGTCAGAAGAGATACCGTTTTAAGAACCACCGGTTGACGTGACTCACCGAGGATGTAGCTTGTTCACTTGTTTCAGGTGCTGCTTCGTCTTCTCGTGTATGTTTAAGAGCAGCGCCGACGTGAAGGCTTTCCTGCATGGGCCGCACGCGACCTTCGGCGAGTGGCTAGCCCTGTGGGCCGTCAGGCTCCTCCTCGGCATCGACGTGTTGCACACGCTGCATTTCACCATCTGTCCCCGCTTGCGATGCTGCGATGCGGCCGCAGTCACGCTCATCACCTTGCCACCGATCGACGGCATGACGCCCTGGAAGCAACACACACAACACAGATTAGTGCCTCCGGTCACACCAGCGAAACAAAATGTAGCCTCGCCCCAGAACACGGTGTAAAGAAGACACAGTGGCATCACTCTATCGCCTGTAGTGGCGCTATACTTAGGGCGGCACGCCACTCGCGGCGCTACGGTCGAGTGAAGGCGCGACCGCCACGGTTGGTGTGGCAGAAGCCGGCCGGAGTGGTGGGAACTGGGAAGGCGCCTTCGCCCGATAGTAGCGCTGCAGGTGGTGACTTTTGAGCTCACATGTGCCGTCGAAAGCCGCCTCAAACGCAACCGTCTCTTTCTCTACACCATGTCCCAGCATTTACAGATGTGCCCGAGAAAAGCGGTGTCTTCGCCACTCCTGGTACTCGAAGACCCACCGCCGAACGACATCGGCACCAGTATTCTCATCAAAGTTCTCAGGCGCGGATCCAGGGCGCCCGAAAAGTAGGCAATTCGCGTTGCAATCCGCCTGAAAGAAAGCAGAAAGCGATACATCCCCCCCCCCCCTGTGAGCCGCCCCTGGATGCGCGCCTGAAAGTTCTTGAACACCGTAAAAATCCCACGAGGGATCGTAGAATCCTATGTACGAAGAAGTCCTTTGTAGGCTACGAAGAAATTCTTCGTAATAAACAAAGAATCTTCCACAGAATCCTACACTGCAAAGAAATACATTATGGGCTATCACGAGTGATCTGATGAAAATTTTAATTTGGACCGTCCTTTGAAAACTCCCTGCAGGGAATGCAGGGCATGCCTTCAGTAATATTAAAGAGAAAATGATAAATTACTGACGGCATGCGTCATTTAGAGGTGAGTGGCTCCGCCCGAAAAATCGGTGAAACATCCTGTTTAACCTGCAGCGGAGTACAAAACACATTTTTTTTTAAATAAAATAATAGCTAATACACCGCAGTACATCGGGTTGCCGATCCTGTTGTCTTCAGGCGCACTAGCACGGAGCACGCAGCGGCCGGGCTGAAGAGCGCTGGTGGTAGGGCAGACCGAGTGCGGCTCGCTACGGCCTGGCAACGGCTAGCGCGCAGCGACTGGGGCGGAATGGAGAGAGGGGGGTGGCGTCTGCCTTGCGAGTTTGGCGGTAGGCGCGTTCCGGCGCGTTCTTTATCGCGGGAATAACGCAGACTTTCGCGATGGATGGGTCACGGTTCATGGGAGCAGTGAGGACCCCATCGCGGACTTCGGCGCGATCAGAATTCAAAGAAAATGCCATTTTACATGAAACAAAACCACAAAAACTCAAGCGTTTTTCAGACTTACCGAACCTATTTTAGAGAGGTTCGATTGTTTGCAGATGGTTTCGGATAACACAAAATTCATCAAGTCTAGGTTGCGCCAGATTAGGAAAGCCGCTCAGCATAAATTTGCCGCTGCCTTTCGGTCAACATCAAAACAAAAACAATAAAAAAGGCATTTAAGAATGGGATAGGAAACAGATGATACCAGTGTACGACGGTCATGAGTTTTTATGAATTGTCACAGCCAAAATACAAAATTTTCATTCCAAAAAAATTTAAGTACCCGCTGCAGCTAGGTAGTTCTAACCTACCCTCAAGTGGTCTCTTGTGGTTAGGGCTGGGCGGTATTTTCATCTCAATATCAATACCCAATATTTTAAAATATTGAAAATGTGTCAATATCAATATCCTGTATTGAAATATTGAAAAATCGATATATTGAAATATTGAAATATTGAAAAATTGCAATATTGAAATATCGAAATATTGAAAGATTGAAATATCGAACTATTAAAATACTGAAGCATTGAAACACAGCGCTTATGAAACAGAATTTTATTAGAAACGGCATCTCTCAGAAGCACACATTTTGCAGAACCAATATAAAACAGATCATATGACAAGTTCTGCTATGTTGTTTCGTTACAAGCCTGTGAATAATAGTGCATAATGTGTTGCCCCCCGCGCCGCAAAAAAGCTGCGGTTTGAAAAAGACGGACCGGCGGAAGAGAGACTAGAGACAGATCTATGCAAACATCAATGACAGCGAAAGGTTCGCGTTCGCGGTCTTCGCGGTTCACATTCACACTCACACCCGTCGCGTCCCACTCCCACCCGCGCGTCCTCTGCTCTCAAGAGACCCCTCCCTTCCTAAATGAATGAAATGTCAATATTCAATATCAAAAGATTGATTTTCAATACTCAATATCCAAATATTGGATATTGGTTTTCAATATCCAATATCGAATATTGATATTGACCATTTCAAAATCGCAATATTGAGAGGTCAATATTTTAAAATATTGATATTGAGGTCAATATATTGAAATACCGCCCAGCCCTACTTGTGGTCTTTGCCTGAGCCTAACCTGACCTGAAGTGGACTTGTGTGGCGCTCCCCGGGGTCGCCCTACCCTGGGTCCCGGCCCTCGAATGGCACCTAGACAGGATGGCGCGACGTTCGGTGGCGGCTGAACTGCGGAGCCAGTGCGCGAGATAGAGTAAAAAGCGCTGTGTCGTAGAGTGGAAATGGTCCCTTTTTCGTGAAGCCGAGACCGGCAGCTGGGCTGGGGAGACGAGTGTGCGCGTTGGGTGTCCCCGGCAGTCTTTCGGGACGCTCCGTTCGGGTTCTGCGCGCGGGCGGGTGCTGCTGGATTGGCGAGGTGTGGCGGAGCAGGGGTGAGGCAGGGAACGGTGCATTGCCGAGTTTGAAATCACGCGCAGCATCTTCGGCTGCCCTCCCTTCTTCAGGTCGAGCCGCACTGCCCGAAGACTGCCGAAGCGCGCACTCGACCCAAACTTTTCCGCACCTCCGCCGGGTCCCGACCGTAATAAAGCGGCTTCACCCTCCCTGGTCTGTGTTCGGGGATGGGACGTTTCCACTCTACCACGCAGTGCTTATTACACTATGGTGCGCGACGCGGCCAGCCAGCCAACCAATGGGCGATCTCGATTCGATCTGAGGAAAATCGATTTTTTGGGTCCGATATGTCGATTTTTTGAATCGATATTACGCCTGCCGATATATCGACAAATCGATCTTTAAGGGATGAATTTCGATCTAGAAGCAAGCTTTCGAACCTGTCCTACCGCGCCCACCGCGCGTTATGAACGACTCCGCTGCCGATAGTCGAGAACCGGCAGAACATTCGAAGTGATTCAAAGCGTCTGCTGGCGCGCGAACAAACATCGAGGGTACTGGCGGACCCTGCCTCTCCTCTCTGCTCCTTCCCCTCGCTCGCCCGGTCGGCCGGCCCGTAGGCGAGACGAGAAGGCGGGGTGAGCGAGCGTGGTGACGGAGGCAGAGAGAACGCATATTTTTCTCATAAATTTGGATCGATCTGGTTAAAATCGATTTTCTTCACCCGATAAATCGATTTCAGAGATCGAAAATTTTCGATACATCGATTCCCAGAGATCGATTTTTTACTGAAGATCGCCCATCACTAGGCCCAACCTAGTATAATTATCGGGAGTAAAAGCTGACACATCAAACTTATTTAGCTATCTTCATTGTTGCTGTTGTTTTGTTTTTTAGTGAGGTATTACCTGCTAAAAAGGCCTAGCTCCGGATCTCTCGCGCACCGGCGACGGCGCCAAGACACGGCAGCCTCCCCATCCCAGCCCGGCAAGCATGCGTCATCTGTAGCTAGGCCGTAGCGAGCCGGACTCGGCCTGCCCCACCACCACCGCTCCTCAGCCCAGTCGCAGTGCGCTCCGTGCATGCGCGCCTGCAGACGAGTGGATCGGCAACCCAACGAACTGCGGTGTAATATGTGAAACACCCCGTACTAGTCGGTCACGTGGTGTTACACTTATACCAGAGCTTCCCAAGATTACGGATGTACGAGCGGGCGATTTTTCCCCCGCACGAACTTGAACGAACATCTAGACTCAAACCTTCGAACTGAACACCACCTAAGATGTTTTCGATCGAACCGAACAGGAGCAATTCTTTTTTTCGATCGAACAGTTTGAGCACATGTTGGCTGTGAGTGTATTCAGTGCCAACTCTTGTAACATTGCAAACCAGGGATTTATCCTTCAGAATATACAGAACACGGTCTGCGCAGAGTTTTTGTCTAAAAAAATAGGAAACTGTCCCAACTTCTCATTTTATAAACAGATTCAGTAGTACTGAGGATGGTATTTTCGAGAATTCGAGCATACTGTGTTGTCACGAACGTCCGAAATTTAGAATGAACTTCTGTTCGATCATAGGGTGTTCGGTCCGAGTTCGTTCGAGATTTCGAACGTTCGCACAACCATAACGAAGACTTCCTTCGCAGTCTACGAAGAACTTGCTCGCAGGATATTTATCCCGTCCCGACGCGTTTCTTCAAAAGCAGACAGGTGCCGGACGCACGAAGAAAGGGGAATACCAACGATCCCACCCAGCAGAGAGCGCTGCGGTTAAGGCTGTGCGGTTAACCGGTTAATGCATCCGGCTATTTTACTAACTGGATGTCCGGGTTTGGAATAGGGTATTCCGGAGAAGTGGTGAGCCAAAAGTGAGAAGGTACGAATCAAAAAGAGCGGAACAAGCAGGTGGATGAGAAATAGCGCGCGCGGATGATGAGCTAGTTTCCGGTCAGCGCGTGTTTCGATTCGTGGCATGTTCTTTAGTGCCCATACTGAAAATTTAAAATAATAATCAATTTTCGCCAAATATTTGTTGAGCAGGACAGCGTGCTTATTTCAGGCTACTGCTAATCACTTCTCTGCATGATGACATGAAAGAAAGATACAGCCTCTTCCAGAACATCCAAATAGGCTGGAGCGGTAGTCGGCAGAAGTTAGCAGACGCGTATCATATTTGTTTACTAACAACTTGAAAAGGTTCTCTAATCCAAAGCGTTAACAGAGATAAAGCATACCGAACTACAGTCGCGTCGAGGAATAAATTAATTGAAATTTGAGTCATGTATTTATATATATCTGGAAACATCAGAGGCACTTGTCCGACGGCGATACTCACCGACCACTACAATAATGGCGGCAGCCGGAAACAAGCAGATCCGCGCGCGCAATTTCTGATACCTTCAGTTTTAGATCTTTTTAGTTCATACCTTCTTCTCACTTCCGGCGCAGCTTTTGGATGTAATTGAAGCTGATGAAGATGGTAAGTAATCTTATGACCGTCTAAGTTATTAGACCTAACGCCAAACAGAACGTGAGAAATTGGCGCTTTTGTTTCTTCTTCGTGGGCACGAAGGGCACTACATTACGACCCTAACGGAAATAGTTTTTCTGCCGCCAGGCCTTGGAGAACCCTCCTCAGCTGTACAGCCTCCAGCGAAGAAGAGGAAGAATATGAGGATGGCGTCAATCTTCGTGAAGTTGTAATCTGCTGCAGGTTTGCGGGTGCGGGAGGATGTTGATGAAGAGGAGACTGCCCGGACCAACTCCCGAGCTTCTAAGAGAGATAGCACGCTTCGAGGCACTCGAAGTGGAAAAGGACGCCAGCATATTGATGTGGTGGAGGGTCCATTTGGGTAACTGTCCCCTACTCAGCAGATTTGCCCGAAACTATTTGGGCCTGCCACATCAACTGAGAGTGAGCGACTGTTCGGCCAGGCAGGCCAGTGCTAGGAAATTCACTGAAAACGGAAACTGGAGGATCAGGTATTACCAACCTGCCAACATTGAACGAAAAATTGACATGTTTTGCGACGGTCAATATTTTTCAATACTTCGAGAAAACGTGAAGAAAATTCCGAAATATCTACATCACAACTGCTTTTAAATTTTTAATGCTGGCTTTTGAAAGTTGGTAATCGAAGTTGGCAGTGATTCATTAGTTTTAACCTCCAGTTTTGACTTCCCTACGTCTTATCCCCCCACCACCCAGAGTTTCCTAGCACTGACGCAGGCCAGGTATTTTCTTGACTATTTTTAGGTTATGAACCGTGACCATGTTCCACGCCCTTAGTGGCCCCTAGCCAATACAGTGCAGTCGAATAAGGTGCCTGTCATCTCCTTGCGGGTTAACATACGCTGTGTTCTTTCGTCCCTAAGGCGCTGATAAGCTCACCCGCCGACTGCACTCCATTGGCTGGAGCACCCGGAACAGACACAATCACTGCACGGTAGAGAAATGAACTGTTATAGTTTCAATTGTATATGGCAGCAGAAGTCTCTTTTATTTGGCCTGCCTGCAGGCTATCAACTCCAAGTCCAAGAGGGGGTAGGACTCACAGAGGCTAGGACCAAATTTCTCATAACGTCAATGTCGATGATTGTTGTTGTTTTTGGTTATGTTTTCCTCTGCTCTGGCAAGCAGAAAGCAGAAGAGAAGTCATGCCTCTGTCTAAACAAAACGGTAAAACGTAGACAACACAACCAGCGGTACCTATTGTAAATTTAGTTCATTCGCAAAACTACGGTATCACCGTCCGTCTTGCAAAATTACATATATCCTAAATATTTCAAAACTCAAAAAAACAAAACCTATCGTTACAGTGACAAAACAAAGTCATCCACTAGCTGGACCACTTGTCCAAAAAAATGACACTAGCTACAACAGTACTCCACACCCAGGTAGAACGTAAAATTCATCATATCATGGTCGTCAGAACACGGGTGTTTAGTCACGGTGACGTCAAGTGGGCCACCGCGGGGACGTCATTCGTAAGTCATTGTGGAGTCACGGATGAGCTAGCTTGAAATGACCTTCTTCTAAAGCCTCGAAATGATTACATAGGAACGTCTTAAGGTGGATTTGGTTTCTGACGCTGATCGTGATGCTGATCGCGTTGTCTTGTTTTTGGTGCCTTCTTTGGCCGGACACGTCGAAAACATGGCAGTAATAGTTCCATCCACACCGTTAGACTGCGCTGGGTGTAGTGCGTGAACAGTAAGCGAGAAAAGTTCAAAGATTCAAACACTGTATATCACTGTATCTGCAAGAAGATAGCGTATTCCGGAGTAGAGCTTGACCGGAAACACGAAGACAAGAAACAGAAAAGCGGATACGGAAGTCTTCGATATAAAAAGTTACGCAGCGCGAGCCGGGAGGCTTAGCTCTCGCTGACGATATGTGTCACAATTATATGGTAGGGTAAGACGCGCGGCCCGAAAACTTGCATCCTCAGGCCGCGCGAAGTAATTCCGACCCTGTGTAACCCTACCAAATGGTCCTGACATATCGTCAGCGAGAGCTAAGCCTCCAAATTTTTGAGTCGGTTCGTGGCTGATGGCGCGGCTCGTGATGCGTGACTATTCATACCATTGACTTCTGTATCCGCTTTTATGATTCTTCTATTCTTCATGTTTCGGCCAGGCTCTACTCCGGAATACCCTATAAGTATAAGCGACGCGGTGGACAAACGAGTGAACCACATCAGAGTAAAGTACCTTGCTTCGACGATTTCAATTCAAATGCAGGCAACTAAGTTATCCCACTTCATTGATTATACCCCCAAACTCCTCTGAAGCGGAGGAGGGGGGGGGGGGGATTCTCGATGAACGTCAGAAACTCAATCCACCTTAAGAGTCTACTATAGAGAGCCATTGGTTTAAGAAACACTCACTTTATACTGTGACTATTTCGATGCGCTCGGTGCAAGTAGCTACTTGTTCGGAGGCAACCCACTTTGGGGCGACTTACCAGTTTGAACGTAAATTCTCACGAAATTAACAACCGCCTTTATAGCCAGGTGGTGCAACATCAGCAAGCAGCTACAGAAGAGCAAACCACGGAAACGAACTCGAAATGAGTGTGTCCTAGCACGATGAGGTATTAGTTTGCCTGAAAGAGAGGAAGGAATCTCCAAGATGGCCGCCGCAGAACACAACAAAACCTCACTTATTTTCAGATGCGCTTCCTTGCCATTTTTCGGATATAACCACTGCATTGGCACTAAAGAGGTTAGGAAATGATTTCACAACGCTTTTTCTCCTTATCTGCTGACCCAGGAGAGCCGAAACACTGAACTCAAAAACGTTATAACGCCTTATAACTGCACAGCAGAAGCCCATTGGGACAAGGTGGAGCGTCTGCTTCGGACGCGGGCGGAGTAATTTAGCTCTTTGACACATTTGAGCATCGTAGTTCGGATCCAGGAGACAAAAATAACAGCAGAACACAAATAATTCCCTGATAAATCAATGTGAAACCCGTTAGGCCATACACGTAGGGAATATAACTCAAAATGGCCATAAAGCGCATCTGTAAACAAGTGAGGGTTTGTTGTGTTCCGCGGCGGCCATCTTGGAGATTCCCTCCTTTCTTCTAACAGGCAAAATATCCTCAGGGTGGGTTATTGTGAAGCTGACGGCGTTGCTCAGTTGTTTTGGGCGCGTCCTAGACACTGACGTTAAAAATGCCTCGAGGATTCTTACGATTTTTGCCAATTTTCGCGCCGTAAATACAAAAATCTATGTGGCCTATGCAGTGTCAGCGTCATGAACGCACTCAAAACAACTGATCAACACCGTCGGCTGCACAATCTAAGCCCACCTTCATTTGTAACATATCCATCCATCTGGAACATACCTGCGAAGAAGAGGGGCAGCGAAGAGGGGCAGCTGTTATTAGAAAATTATATTCGGTTCTTTTGGAAAAACAACTCGTTTAGCTCCATACTTGCGGCCGCGAATGAATACAAGTATTTCTACGTTATAAGTTTGGAAATTTAAATCTTTGGAAAGCAGTCGAAGGAAACCCAATTGAAACGTGCATGATGTTACGGACACGGCGGAAGTCAAGCGCCACAGATCCAAATAAATTAGTCAACAAAAGGCATTTCACTATATCCACACCGCATCAAAAAGGAAAATCATGACGCACCACCCTGTTTTGGATACGACAAATCGAGGCCCTAGAACGCCTATGCACCGGCGTCGGTCGCCATGTTGGATTCCCGTCCTTAGATTTGGGACGGTCATACTCAACAAGATACATGGGGGAACGTAACGTGTCGCGAGACTCATTTATAGTCCTCAGCCGGAGCATGAATGTGGCCATTTAGTACTCACCACTGTCTCCGCACGATCTATCTCATAGACAGTCCTTTCCTGGAGGTGTTAACATGTTGATCCACTACCACTGCGATTTGTCATACCGGATACTATCTTGACAGTCAGTACCTTCTTATTTGGTTACGATTAGGATGTAGTGAAATGCCCCATCAAAGTGTTGAAGTAATTGAACTTGGTGAAGTGAATTGTGTATGTCAAGCAGGAAAGAAATGGCAGGCAGACTAGGCACAAAACGGACCGCGAAGGCAGATCTATGCAGCCCGTGCTGGTCTAGCCACTCTGCATGTGGAGCGGAACCCCTGCTCCACGAAACTTCAAGGCCAGCCGCCAGCTGTGCACTTTTTGAGTGTTCTTCTGACTTCCATTTGGAGGTCAGCTGAGATATCCTATCAGACGATCGCCAGACCAGACTCTTCAAGTGCACCAGGCCTGCCGAATTGACTTACCCTACTTTTCGTGGTCAGCTTCGACTTGGGTGGCTTCTTCTTCTTTGAGCTTCCGAGCACCATCTTCAACACAGCAGGGAAGAGTGACTGAGAATGACAACTTACGTCACAACATGCCCGATTTTGATTGACACGCAGTCCCTCATGAGTATCATCAGGACGAAAGACGGTATCCCCAAATCACGCCTGCCTACCGTCCGCATGAGCCACTGGTAGGGAAAACTTCAGAATATTCAGAGCGCGCTCTGGGGGTGACAACCTACAGAGTGGTAGTGAACGGTATTTCACTGCACCCAAACAGGAACGAAAGAAAAATATAATGATGACCTACGCTTCATCCGGTATGACAATAGTGAATTCCGGAGAAGTGCCGAACCGGATATAAGAAATTACGAAGAATCACAAAAGCGGATCCAGTATGAGGGGAACCGCAGCAAAGAGTATCTCCGCCACGGCGTCAGCCACGAGCCGACGTCGAAAATTTGGAGGCTTAGTTCTCGCTGACGATATGTCCCGACCATTTAGTAGCGTCACACAGCCCAGAACGCCTTCCACGCGACCCTCCGAAGTACTTCCGAAGGCCGCGCGGTTGGTCTGCTGCGCTGTGGTGACACATCGTCAGCGAGAGCTAAGCCTCCAAATTTTTGACGTCGGCTCGTGGCTGACGCCGTGGCGGAGATACTCTTTGCTGCGGTTCCCCTCATACTGGATCCGCTTGTGTGATTCTTCGTAACTTCTTAATCCGGTTCGGCCTTTCTCCGGAATACACTATTCGCGGCAAAGCCCCTTATATCGGTCAAAAAGCAAAATACCGCTAATTATATTGGGCTCTGACTAGGAGAACATCTTCGGCTAGACAATAGCCCTCCCACGTTGGATTTCCGTGTCATAAACACAGCTTTATACAGAGATAGCCTACGGGGCTTGGGGATCGTACTGAGTCTGTGGCGAGTACCATCACCAAAGTAGAGTATACCGCTGTTTTCTGATCCAAAAGTACGAAGGTCCAAACGCTGCCGTGTCGGCCACAGTAAGACTGAACGCCGCAGCTGTTGGAGGTGGTTAAAGCAGGGTCGGTGGCTCGGGGCTGCCCGCTGCCCGCGATGGGGTTGGGAGGGTAGAGGCGCATTCTCAACAGGCGATCCCATAGCGTTGTAGACTCCCTTATCCCCACTTCCAATTCAGGATTCGGCGGAATAGGGTATATCACTACACCCAACCCGTAACCAAGGAAGAAGATAGTAACTGCCAAAACTATCCGGTATGACAAATCGCAAGTGGAACAACACGTCAACTACACCGTTGTGTGCACACTGTCGACGAGGTTATGAGGGTCGGCGACAGACAACGGTGAGTACCAGCACCCACATATATTCCCCGGCGGAGGAATTATCTTGTTACTCGCGACACTTTTTCCCCGGCTTCCTCGAGGATAGTCACTCCAGACAAAATTAAATACGAGAATCCAACCTGGCGGACGGACGCAAGCGCGTGGGCGTTCCACGGCCTCGATTTTTCATAACGGTTACAGTTTGCGGCGTCATGTTCTCTGGTTCCGGTTTGGATACAGTGAAATACCCTATACCCTGTTCACCCAAGAGCACTTTACATGTCTAGCAAATTGAGTGAGAAGTGCCACTGAAACAAATACGGAAATCAAACATGGCTGTGAGACACGAAATATGCTTGATATATGGTTCCGGTTTTGAACACAGTGAAGTACTTTACCTCGGAGATGAACTGGGAAAAGCCGCAGCGCAAAACTGACCGCGCAGCGTGAATGCTGAGGTCTCAGTCGGGAGCTAAGTCTCCATAGAGCACTTCGGAGAAGCCCGTAACGGAAGTAAGAAATAACAAAGAAAACAGCACTATCATGAGAAATCGAGTGTTTTTTTTTTTTTTTTTTTGAAAAACGCAATTTCTCATAGTTCAGCGTTCTTCATTACGACTGAAGTAAGAACTTCCATTGAGGATTTCTGAGCAGCATATTCTAATTGAACGTTGGCTTGCGGCCCACGCCGTCGTGGAGATTCTATGCTGCGGTTATCGATCATGCTATCCGTTTACATATTCCATTCTTCCACTCGCATGTACTCTTCCAATGCATTCCCATTCGGAACTAATCCTAGGTACCAGATCCCCCTAAAATCACGTCTGGCTGATTATGACTCCCGCGAAGACGTTGGTCGTACGAACCCCGCCGAGGCACCAGTCGACTCACGAAATTTCCGAAATCGAAAATTTTCCGGGCGGCAGAATGACCATTTTGGTGAGTAGATCCAGGACCTAAAGTTTGCGGACGCACATTGGACGAGTCGACCAGTTTTCGAGCGCATAATTCAGAAAATCTGACCACCCTATATTGAGTAGTGCACGGTCGAATTCCGTTCCCAAATGTCCAGGGACCAAGGAACCATAACGATTTTGGCACTATCGCGACCCACTTCGGCGCAAAGTCACCGGGAACCCGAAAGTTTAAGGGAAAAACTGTTTTTTACGTTTAGAAGCGTTATCAAAAAAATCTTATTTTTCCGGAATTTGGAATTTGGATCGCACATAATGGTATAAACTGAGGTTTACTTATGACCTTATATTTATATGTCCTCTTTCCGAAAATAAGTGTCTCCAGCAGCGGTTCTTAGCGGTTTTGTTTTTCGAAACGTTGGCGGGTCCTCCCAAGGGGGAACGACTCGTATAGTGCCCAGTACACGCGTCTATAATACATCTATAATACCTTATAATACTTATAATACTTATAATACCTTGTAATACCTATAATACTGGTATAATACTTATAATACTTGTATAATACATATATTTAAAAAAGAAACCGCCCATAATACTGCAAAAGTTACCATAAAATCGTCCATTGTTATCAGTGTCCGGGTATTTTCGAAGTTCGTGCGTGAGAATGCAACGGTTCGTTCAACTGTCGATACTCCGTGCACGAGAGAGGGAAGTCGGAGGGGTTAAGGAGGGGGAGTATCCCTCTCCCTCCATGTGCGCATGCGCTGCGCTCGGCTCACCTCCGCCACGCCACTTCGCGTCGGGACCAATCAGAAACGAGCTATCTAAAGCCAGCATTGGAAGGCAGCCGGTGTACGTACAGCGTTTGGGGGCGTTTCAATTTTATCATCTTCCGTAAGTACCTTAGTACAAAGACAAATGTTCCGTAGTATTCAAATTTAATTTAATTCATGGGGGGGGGGGGGGGGCAACTACCTGTGTGCGTCTTGGATCGTGTAAGACGCAAGGGAACGTATGGACTTAGTCTGGACGAAACTCTCCGAGTCTAGCTCTTGTCTCTGACAGATGCAAGGGGTAAGAGTGTGTTGAGTGAAAGTGATTTTTTTTTTTTTTTTTATCTGAGAGGTAGGCCGATTGGTTCATAATCCAGTGACCCACTCTGCTGACTTAACTTAGATTCAGACGCGGGGTATTGCCCGTGTTAGTTAGGTTGCTTACTCACGAGGCGCACCCTCATAGGCCGTTTAAACTTCTTATAATACATTGATAATACGTTTATAATACCTATAATTCTATATAATACCTTATAATGCCTATAATACCTTATAATACTATAATACATCTATAATATTTGTATAATACTATAATACTATTATATATAGTGCCTAGTACACGGCTGAGAGGAGTCGTTCCCCCTTGGGTGCTCCGGTTTGGCCGCGTCTAAGGGAAAGGTGTGTATGCGGGCTTCCTAAGTTTTGTATCACCATGCAAAAGAAGTGCGGGTATCGAACCGCCTACCTTCTGCTTCAGGCGGAGCACTTTCAAAAAAGTATGCCTTAACCAAGAAAATGTCTCTGAGAATGTTGCATATGCTTGAATCAGGCCTACGTATTTAATTTGTACGCATGATTTAAGCATGACGTCATTTCGTCCGTTTTGACGTACTATCGGTCTGAAAAGTTTTAAACCCGTTTGGGGCCGCCTAGTAGCGCCCTCTAGGCGGAGCATAGGTGACCGCCAGCCATCTTGGATAGGGAGGATAGTGATTTTTACGAATACGCTGTAGCATAAAATTGACTATAAATAACCGCGGGCGCACTCTGTAAAATAGAGTATTAAAAAATAATACGTGTTTAAGTTATCGCGCCGCCCTGCACAGCTCACAGTCTGCGATGCAAATGGATTAGTTGTTAGGTGAGGTTAGTCGGCCTAGACGTCACCATTTGCGCTCTAACCGCATTTCTCATACCGGGCAGGAAGAGGCGCTTCTTTCAAACGTAACGCACGTGGGCAACCAATATGATGCATTCTAGGGCAGGTAAGAGCAGCGTCCGTGTCCCAACGACGCATTAGGGCCAATTAGCCAAGAATTTCTCTCGTGATAACCGAATTCCACGGCGCACAAGACCGGCGAAGTAATATCCACTTCCACTTGCGTCACGAACCTAAAGGTCGGCGAAATCACCGATTTCAGTCTATTAACTCGGTTACAGCCCCCAGACTGGGTTGCACTTTTGCCTGCGCGTGGCTAGCAGTGCAGACAACACACTAAAACCGGATGTAACCGGGTTTTCGACCCTAAATAGCACTAAAGTCCGATCTTAAGCGAGTCATAGCAGACGCGGTGTGTCATTGGGGCGTTTTCAAGTCTCTTAACTCGGTTACAGCTTCAATATTGGGCTGCTCTTTCGCCTGCGCGTCGCCAGCAGGGCAGACAACACACTGAAACCAAATGTAACCGGGTTTGGAGGCATGAAAAAGACCTGAGGTCCAATCTCAAGCGCGCTTCAGCTTCTGCCCCGTCATTTCGTCGTTTTAAATTCTTTTAACTCGGTTACAGCTTCAATATTAGGCTGCTCTTTTGCCTGCGCGTCGCCAGCAGGGCAGGCAACACACTGAAACCAAATGTAACCGGGTTTTTCTACCTTAATTACAACATAGGTCCGATCATTAGCGCGCCATGGCTGGCGGTGTGTCAATGGGGCGTTCATTAGTGCTGTTTCAAGTCTTTCAACTCGGTTACAGCTTCAATATTTAGCTGCTCTTTTGCCTGTGCGTGGCTAGCAGGGCTGACAACACACGAACACCGGATGTAACCGGGTGTTTGACATTATATACGACTCACGTCTCATCATTACCGCGCTATAGCAGGCGGGATGTCAAAAAGGGAGTTTTCAAGTTTTTAAACTCCCTTACAGCGTCCAGGCTGGGCTGCAATTTTGCCTGCGCGTCGCCAGCAGGTTATGCAACACACTGACACCAGATGTAACCGAGTTTGGAGGCATGAAAAAGACCTGAGGTCCAATCTTTAGCGCGCTTTAGCTTCTGCCCCGTCATTTCGGCGTTTTAAATTCTTTTAACTCGGTTACAGCTTCAATATTAGGCTGCTCTTTTGCCTGCGCGTCGCCAGCAGGGCAGACAACACACTGAAACCAAATGTAACCGGGTTTTTCTACCTTAATTACAACTGAGTTTTCTGAAGGCCACAAAGGACCTACAGAATTGATGCAACTCAACTTCGATATGGCAAAAGGACAAGCAATGGATGATTTGCACCCATTTTACCTGGGTGTGACTCAGCACCTCCTCAATCTGACAATTGGACTCCTGGGGGACAATGATAATCATGTCCTAGCCATAAGGGGCCGTCCATATACTACGCGCCCGGTTTGAGGGGAGGGGGCGTCGACCGTCGGGCACGTAGTACGCTCTGTGGAAGCCACGCAGCCGAACGGACGGTGCGCGGCGAACGGACGGATAGCGCGCGGCAGGCAGCAACAATCGAGTATGGCTCGGCTCGAGTCAGTCAGTGTTGCGTGCGACGCGCTGAAGAGCGGACACATCATGAACGAGAAGCTAAGAGCTGCGATTAGTATACATACTGTTTTGTTTTTTACATTCATTTAACACACTTCCGGACGTCAATTACTGAAAAACACCTCCCTTTCGGACATTTTCGCACGTTTTGACGACTTTGGATAAATACTACGTGGTAAGGGGGGGGGGTCGATGTTGCACTACGGCAGGGCACGGAGGGGGGGGGTCCAAAAGTGGCCTAAAATAGGGCACGTAGTATATGGACGGCCCCTAAGGGTGAGGCATCAGGTGCTGGCGCTTCCGGGGACTCTGGAGATGCGTGAGTGACTCAGTGGGTCTCTTGGTTCCGCGCGCTGCGTTGAAGGAGTGCTCTTCGCCCGCACTGGAGTCTGAAGAAGCCGGAGAGTGCCGGCCGAAGGGGCTCCGCTGTGGTGCCCCGTTTATGAAATGCGCGTACAGTTCTCCGTAGCGGTCATAACTGTGACTTATTTTGATAGTACCTGAGGCAGTGGTTCGTGGTACCAATTCTGGTGTCGCAATCGGAGGTCTGCCGGAGGATGCAGGTGACTGTCCTTGCACCCTGATGTTATCGAGGAACTCCTGCAAGTCCTCCTCAGTGTGTAGGTTCTCCACGAGGCCACTGGGGTAGGTCGTCGTCAAACCGCACCGAATGGGTCTCCCAAACATTGACTCATAAGGTGACCTCTGGATTCCGGCATGGAGAGATCGGTTCTTTTCGGAGGCTACGAACTTCAGCCCTTCTGCCCAGTGAGTGGTCTGATTGCTCTCCAACCACTGGTGAAGCATCCCCTGAACGTCCTGGTTTCACCTCTCCACAGATCCTTGACTGTGTGAGTGCCGGAAGGCACCTGAAAACGATTTGTTGTTCTTCGCGTACTACCACGGGACAACTAATTACATGTAAAGGCTAAACGGAGCAAAATGACTCACCATGCACAATGCGGAGTTCAGGCCACGTTTCCGTCAAAGAAGTGATAACTGAATTACAAAACTCTCGCCCGTTGTCAGACTGCAAAATTACTGGATCGCCGAATGAGAGGAAGTACTCGAGGAGATTATTGGCCACTTCTTTGGCAGTTTTATTCTTTAAGGGCCGCAAAAGAGTAAATTTACTCAAGTGGTCTTGCACATTTAGGATCCACTTATATTCGCCGTCTGCGGAGGACTGCGTATCAACAATTTCAATTTGACAACGGTATCCCATGGAGCGGAACACCATCGGTTTCACACTGTTAGACCCCGTTTCTGTGCCCTGGTTTTTGTCAGGCAGGCATCCTACGCCTCCTGCGTCACATTTCTGTACCTTTCCTTGAGTGCTACCAGCATCCGGTTTTTTCCACGGTGTACATCTGCGTGTGCCTCCAAGAGCACGTCATAAATTTCGTCTGTCCGCACATAGAATTTCATCTTGTCGTCTGCGGACTTCAGTGGAGCGATAAGCTTCTCTTCTCCAACCGAAGCTAGGGACCCTCCGGTGCACCCAGAAAAACGGTTTCTTGATTCATAGAATAGAAACTTTGGGTCAAGGTAATTTTTCCCTTGAATCGATGGAGGCGCTTTTGATGTAAGGTAAATTTTCTATTGTATGAAAGAAAATTCTTTAAAATTAAAGAAACTTTTTCATTCTTCCCCCACGAAGGACGGCGTCTTTGAATGAAGGAAACGGTTTTCTGAGTGTGGTCTCGGGTAGAGGTTTTCTTGATGTTGGCCGCTTTGAATTTTTCAATAAATTTCTCATATTGTTCCGAACTAATGTAGCTCGTGTCTCGTGTTGTCTGTCCTTCTCTTCATAATTTTCTCCATCAGCTTCTCACTAAATTTATCTCGGTCCGGAAAGTTGTCGATAATGCAAGTTGTCCAAGATGTTCTCGCAGCCCCGCAACGCCGACCAGCCTCTAACAATGAGGGAATGCCCCGCCCCTCGCTTGTCTGTCAGCGTGGAGTATTCACAAGCTCGGCCCGTGCTCCCAAGATTAGCCATTTAAAAACTAGCCGGCTAATGTTGTCGCACGAACCCCGTGTACAACATTAGCCGGGGAGGACCGGCTAATGTTGAACGCCGCCAACATTAGCCGGTTGATCCTAACATTAGCCGGCTAATGTAGTCGAAACTTTGCCTCCAACATTAGTCGCTTCGGACCGGCCACTCCTAAGATTAGCCGGTTAATGTTAGGAGTAGCCGATGTCCGGACTTTAGCCGTAACATATACACCGACTAGAACAGGGTAAACAATGGTACGAGAATTCAACGGTAATCATAGCAAGTGATGCCCTAAGAAGATCCATGGTGTAGCATCAAAATCAATTCAATCACATAAATGCAGTGAGAACATTAATACAAAAACATCAATCATTGACAAAGTACAATTCAATTTACATAAAAATGAATGGAAAAACATCATAAAGTTTGCCAGATTGCAAAGGGCAAGAAGTAATCAAACCAATATTTGTCGCAGGTAAATACTAGCATGGCTGACTATGAACTTGGCTAAGCGACGGAAAAGTCTTATATAATGATGTGGTCAGCAGCAAGGTCAAGCCTAACCAAGAACTATCACAACTAAAATTTAGGTGAGAAGAATAAGGTTGGTACTGTCAATCCAACAATAATGGCTTGACTTTAACTACTTAACAAGGAATTTCAATAATTAAGCCGAGACTTGTGAACCAAATAGTCTACGCACAGAAACGCAGACATCATAGTTACAGGCAAAGCAGAATAATACATTAAATCACAATTGATACTAAGGAATTTAATAAGAATAACTGCATCAGACTCATGGCATCATCTGTAAAGAATACATTACATACCCTGGGCCCAAGGAAAAGAATACAAGATGAGTACATTGACCATAATTAGCCTTCTCACCATGATGTGCAGACTGGGCGGCGCCGGCGCCACCCGACCGGCACACTTACCCACACGCACGTTACATTATAAATTAGAACCACTTTTATCTTCATGTCACCAACCACTGTCACTTTCACAGCACCATAGTATATCTTGGCATGGTAGGGCAGCACTCTAGCCTGGTCGTCGTAGGGTATTCCGGCATGTCCGGGAATCGGACATGGCGTCGACGGGGGCCTCGCGGTCCTCGGTTGCGCGCGCCAAGCGCATGGGGAGGCTGGATGACTGCCGGCGACAGGCCGAAATACGGGTGCCCCAGGCGCGGAGGGGAGGATGCGGTATTTCAACAGGATGACCGCAACAGAGAGTATCTCCGCCACGGCGTCGGCGACGAGCCAGCTTAAAATTTCTGGAGGCTTAGCTCTCGCTAATGATTAATGTCACGAGCACTTGGTAGGGTCACACAGCGCAGCAATACTCCCCGCGGTCTGTAGATTTGGATACTCAGGCCGCGCGGAGTATTGCTGCGTTGTGTGACTATATCAAATGGTTGTGACAGTAACATATCGTCAGCGAGAGCGAAGCCTCCAGAAATTTTGAGTTGGCTCGTGGCCGACGCTAAGGCGGAGATACTCTCTGTTGCGGTCCCCTTCATACCGTTTCTGCTTTTCTTCTTCTTACGTGCCTTCTCCACTTCCGGCCTGAGCTTCTCCGAAATACCCTGTTGTATATGTATGTGTGCGGATATACTCCCTGCCTGTCTGTGAGTGCCTGGCGCTACTCCGGGACTACATGGGCGCTGCTAGCGCCACCTGTGCTGTACCTGTATCAGCTATTGTATCTGTCCACGAACTCAGTTCCAATTAAACAGCCGACCGGCAAACACCGTCTTCCTTACTACCCCGCCCAGTCAGGACACAACATTGGCGACGAGGAAGCAGAAATCAGAAGAACTTGGAAGAAACTGTGGCGAGTGTTTGTGCAAGTGTTTGAGCTGATTGGAACTCCGCCGCACTACCGGCTGCAGTGCGTCCGGTCACAGCGTTGGAAAGCCAGCCCGAGCCAAACACCTGACCCAGCGCGGTGTGTTGTGCTCGCCCACCATGTCGGCGACCAGTGAACTACTGCGTTTCGACAGCAAGCGGCCTGAGGACTGGGACAGGTTCGTTCGCCGTTTTGAGATCCTGGTGGACTCGAAAGGGAACATTCCAGACGGCCAGAAGCGTGGCATGCTCCTGGCGGCCCTCGACGATCGGACTCTCGACCGCCTGGAGAAAACGGGTGTGAAGTTGGCCACAAAAAAATTTGTGGCCACAAAAAAGCTTCTCATGCTCTGACTATAGCCAGCTGCCAGCTAGGGTGACCACCCATCCCAAGGTCTTCCCAACAGCTGCTGACCGAGTGGGGCACGGGCGACGCAGACCGCTGTCCGGCGGGTCTGCCTACCTCCCAGGGGCACTTTTCGAAAAATCGCTTGTACGTGGCCCCATTGACCCCCGATGGGGCCCAGTCGACGCAGACCGCTGTCCGGCGGGTCTGCCTACCTGCCAGGGGCAGTTTTCACGAAATCGCTTATACGGGGCTTCTGGCTCTGCGGAGGGCCCCGGCTGATGCAGGCCGGTGCCAGACGGGCTTGTCTACCTCCCAGGGGCAGTATGAAGAACAAGGCCTGTACTCTACCCCCGTGGGCCCCGATGGAGCCCACTTGATGCAGACCGCTGTCCGGCGGGTCTGCCTACCTCCCTGGGGCAGTTTCTTCAAAATCGCTAATCTGTGGCTGCAAGGCCCCTCAGAGGGCCCCAGTTGGTGCAGGCCGCTGCCTAGCTGGTTTGCCTACCTCCCAGGGGTAGTTTTCACAAAATCGCATATACGTGGCCCAATTGGCCCCTGAGGGGCCCAGTTGATGCAGGCCGCTATCTGGCGGGTCTGCCTACCTGCTAGGGGCAGTTTCCAGGAAGTCACAAATTCGTGGCCCAATGGACACCAGATGGGGCCCAGTCGATAAAGGATGCTGTCCGGAGGGTCTAACTACCTCCCAGGGGTAGTTTTCACAAAAACGCCCATACGTGGCCCCCTTAGCCCTTGTGTGGCCCGGTTGATGCAGGCCGCTGTCCGGCCGGTCTGCCTACCTCCAAGGGGCACTTTTCACGAAATCGCTTATACGTGGCTTGTAGCTCTGCGGAGGGCCCCGGCTGGTGCAGGCCGGTGCCAAACGGGCTTGTCTACCTCCCAGGGGCAGTATAAAGAATAAGGCCTGTACTCTACCCCCGTAGGCCTCGATGGGGCCCACTTGATGCAGACCGCTATCGGGCTGGTCTGCCTACCTCCCTGAGGCAGTTTCTTCAAAATCGCTAATCTGTGGCTGCAAGGCCCCTCAGAGGGCCCCAGTTGGTGCAGGCCGTTACTAAGCGGGTTTGCCTACCTCCCAGGAGCAGTATCAAGAATAAAGCCTGGATGCTACCCCAATGGGCCCTGATGGGGCCCACTTGATGCAAACCGCTGTCCGGTGGGTCTGCAGAGCCTCTGGGTGCTATTTCCACCAGAAACGCCTCCATGAGGCCCACATAGCCCCAGCCCAAGCCCAACCGATTCAAACCAATGGCGACAGTTAAAACTGTCGGCAACGAATATGTCAACTACCCCTCAACTTGATCTGTTGGTTTCTCTGAACAGAGTGGAACTTTAAGGCGAGTTCACAAAATTGTTTCCGAATAAAAAATCGGACTTTTCCGGACATTTTCAGGCGATTTAATGGTCCGACCTCCCGCTGAGAAAGTGGCGGCCCCGTGGGGGGTCAGCAAAAATAATGTCATCTACTCCTCAACTTTGCTTCGCCGGCCATGCTGCAAGTCCAACTGTTTCTTATCGCTGAGAGAGGCACTTTGAAGCGAGTTGACAAAATTGATGCCAACTGCAAATCGAACTTTTCCTGATATTTTCCGTCGATTTAATGCTCCGAACTCCCGCTGAGAAAGTGGCGGCCCCCCTGGGGGTCGGCAACAATTATGTCAACTACCCCTCAACATGGCTTGGGCGCTGATCTCTTGGTTTCTCTAAGCAAAGAGGCACATTGAGGCGAGTTGACAAAATTGTTTCCGAATGAAAATTGGACTTTTCCGGATATTTTCCGGCTATTTTATGCTCCGACCTGCCGCTGAGAAAGTAGCGGCCCCGTCGGGGGTCGGCAACAATTATGTCAACTACCCCTCAACATAGCTTGGGCGCTAATGCTCCAAGTCGAACTGTGTCGAATCGCTGAGACAGGCACTTTGAAGCGAGTTGACAAAATTGATGTTAAAGAAAAATCGGACTTTTCCGGACATTTTCCGGCGATTTAATGCTCTGACCTCCCCCTGAGAAAGTGGCGCCCCCCTGGGGGGTCGGCAACAATTATGTCAACTACCCCTCAACATGGCTTAGGCGCTAATGCTCCAAGTCCAACTGTGTCGAATCGCTGAGACAGGCACTTTGAAGCGAGTTGACAAAATTGATGTTAATAAAAAATCGGACTTTTCCGGACATTTTCCGGCGATTTAATGCTCTGACCTCCCCCTGAGAAAGTGGCGCCCCCCTGGGGGGTCGGCAACAATTATGTCAACTACCCCTCAACATGGCTTGGGCGCTAATGCTCCAAGTCCAACTGTGTCGAATCGCTGCGACAGGCACTTTGAAGTGAGTTGCTAAAATTTGATGTTAAAGAAAAATCGGACTTTTCCGGACATTTTCCGGCGATTTAATGCTCTGACCTCCCGCTAAGAAAGTTGCGGCCCCCTGGGGGGTCGGCAACAATTATGTCAACTACCCCTCAACATGGCTGTGGCGCTGATCTGTTGGTTTCTCTAAGCAAAGAGGCACATTGAGGCGAGTTGACAAAATTGTTTCCGAATGAAAATCGGACTTTTCCGGACATTTTCCGGCGATTTTATGCTTCGACCTCCCGCTAAGAAAGTGGCGGCCCCGTCGGGGTCGGCAACAATTATGTCAACTACCCCTCAACATGGCTTGGGCGCTGATCTGTTGGTTCCTCTAAACAAAGAGGCACATTGAGGCGAGTTGACAAAATTGTTTCCGAATGAAAATTGGACTTTTCCGGACATTTTTCGGCGATTTTATTCTTCGACCTCCCGCTGAGAAAGTAGCAGCCCCGTAAGGGGTCGGCAACAATTATGTCAACTACCTCTCAACATGGCTTGGGCGCTAATGCCCCAAGTCCAACTGTGTCGAATCGCTCAGACAGGCACTTTGAAGCGAGTTGACACAATTGATGTTAGAAAAAAAATCGGACTCTTCCGGACATTTTCCGGCGATTTAATGGTCTGACCTCCCGCTGAGAAAGTGCCGGCCCCGTCGGGGGTCGGCAACAATTATGTCAACTACCCCTCAACATGGCTTGGGCGCTAATGCTCCAAGTCCAACTGTGTCGAATCGCTGAGACAGGCACTTTAAAGCAAGTTGACAAAATTGATGTTAGAGAAACATCGGACTTGTCCGGACATTTTCTGGCGATTCAATGGTCCGACCTCCCGCTGAGAAAGTGGTGGCCCTGTCGGGGGTCGGCAACAATCATGTCAACTACCCCTCAACATGGCTTGGGCGCTAATGCTCCAAGTCCAACTGTGTCGAATCGCTGAGGCAGGCACTTTAAAGCGAGTTGACAAAATTGATGTTTAAGAAAAATCGGACCTTTCCGGACATTTTCCGGCGATTTAATGCTCTGACCTCCCCCTGAGAAAGTGGCGCCCCCTGGGGTGTCGGCAACAATTATGTCAACTACCCCTCAACATGGCTTGGGCGCTAATGCTCCAAGTCCAACTGTGTCGAATCGCTGAGACAGGCACTTTGAAGCGAGTTGACAAAATTGATGTTAATAAAAAATCGGACTTTTCCGGACATTTTCCGGCGATTTAATTCTCTGACCTCCCCCTGAGAAAGTGGCGCCCCCTGGGGGGTCGGCAACAATTATGTCAACTACCCCTCAACATGGCTTCGGCGCTGATCTGTTGGTTTCTCTAAGCAAAGAGGCACATTGAGACGAGTTGACAAAATTGTTTCCGAATGAAAATTGGACTTTTCCGGACATTTTCCGGCGATTTAATGGTCTGACCTCCCGCTGAGAAAGTGCCGGTCCCGTCGGGGGTCGGCAACAATTATGTCAACTACCCCTCAACATGGCTTGGGCGCTAATGCTCCAAGTCCAACTGTGTCGAATCGCTGAGACAGGCACTTTAAAGCGAGTTGACAAAATTGATGTTTAAGAAAAATCGGACCTTTCCGGACATTTTCCGGCGATTTAATAGTCCGACCTCCCGCTGAGAAAGTGGTGGCCCCGTCGGGGGTCGGCAACAATTATATCAACTACCCCTCAACATGGCTTGGGCGCTAATGCTCCAAGTCCAACTGTGTCGAATCGCTGAGACAGGCACTTTAAAGCGAGTTGACAAAATTGATGTTAAAGAAAAATCGGACTTTTCCGGACATTTTCCGTCGATTTAATACTCCGACCTCCCGCTGAGAAAGTGGCGGCCCCCTGGGGGGTCGGCAACAATTATGTCAACTACCCCTCAACATGGCTTCGGCGCTGATCTGTTGGTTTCTCTAAGCAAAGAGGCACATTGAGACGAGTTGACAAAATTGTTTCCGAATGAAAATAGGACTTTTCCGGACATTTTCCGGCGATTTTATGCTCTGACCTCCCGCTGAGAAAGTGGCGGCCCCGTGAGGGGTCGGCAACAATTATGTCAACTACCCCTCAACATGGCTTGGGCGCTAATGCTCCAAGTCCAACTGTGTCGAATCGCTGAGACAGGCACTTGAATCGAGTTGTCAAAATTGATGTTAAAGAAAAATCGGACTTTTCCGGACATTTTCTGGCGATTTAATGGTCCGACCTCCCGCTTAAAAAGTAGCGGCCCCGTCGGGGGTCGGCATCAATGATGTCAACTACCCCTCAACATGGCTTAGGCGCTAATGCTCCAAGTCCAACTGTGTCGAATCGCTGAGACAGGCACTTTGAAGCGAGTTGACAAAATTGATTTTAAAGAAAAATCGGACTTTTCCGGACATTTTCCGTCGATTTAATGCTCCGACCTCCCGCTGAGAAAGTGGCGGCCCCCTGGGGGGTCGGCAACAATTATGTCAACTACCCCTCAACATGGCTTGGGCGCTGATCTGTTGGTTTCTCTAAGCAAAGAGGCACATTGAGGCGAGTTGACAAAATTGTTTCCGAATAAAAATCGGACTTTTCCGGAAATTTTCCGGCGATTTTATGCTTCGACCTCCCGCTGAGAAATTAGCGGCCCCGTCGGGGGTCGGCAACAATTATGTCAACTACCCCTCAACATGGCTTGGGCGCTATTGCTCCAAGTCCAACTGTGTCGAATCGCTGAGACAGGCACTTTAAAGCAAGTTGACAAAATTGATGTTAGAGAAACATCGGACTTGTCCGGACATTTTCTGGCGATTCAATGGTCCGACCTCCCGCTGAGAAAGTGGTGGCCCTGTCGGGGGTCGGCAACAATCATGTCAACTACCCCTCAACATGGCTTGGGCGCTAATGCTCCAAGTCCAACTGTGTCGAATCGCTGAGACAGGCACTTTAAAGCGAGTTGACAAAATTGATGTTTAAGAAAAATCGGACCTTTCCGGACATTTTCCGGCGATTTAATGCTCTGACCTCCCCCTGAGAAAGTGGCGCCCCCTGGGGTGTCGGCAACAATTATGTCAACTACCCCTCAACATGGCTTGGGCGCTAATGCTCCAAGTCCAACTGTGTCGAATCGCTGAGACAGGCACTTTGAAGCGAGTTGACAAAATTGATGTTAATAAAAAATCGGACTTTTCCGGACATTTTCCGGCGATTTAATGCTCTGACCTCCCCCTGAGAAAGTGGCGCCCCCTGGGGGGTCGGCAACAATTATGTCAACTACCCCTCAACTTGGCTGTGGCGCTGATCTGTTGGTTTCTCTGAGCAAATAGGGACATTAAGGCGAGTTGACAAAATTGTTTCCGAATGAAAATCGGACTTTTCCGGACATTTTCCGGCGATTTTATGGTCCTACCTCCTGCTCAGAAAGTAGCGGCCCCGTTGGGGGTCGGCAACAATTATGTCAACTACCTCTCAACATGGCTTGGGCGCTAATGCTCCAAGTCCAACTGTGTCGAATCGCTGAGACAGGCACTTTGAAGCGAGTTGACAAAATTGATGTTAAAGAAAACTCGGACTTTTCCGGACATTTTCCGACGATTTAATACTCCGACCTCCCGCTGAGAAAGTGGCGGCCCCCTGGGGGTCGGCAACAATTATGTCAACTACCCCTCAACATGGCTTGGGCGCTGATCTGTTGGTTTCTCTAAGCAAAGAGGCACAATGAGGCGAGTTGACAAAATTGTTTCCGAATAAAAATCGGACTTTTCCGGAAATTTTCCGGCGATTTTATGCTTCGACCTCCCGCTGAGAAATTAGCGGCCCCGTCGGGGGTCGGCAACAATTATGTCAACTACCCCTCAACATGGCTTGGGCGCTATTGCTCCAAGTCCAACTGTGTCGAATCGCTGAGACAGGCACTTTGAAGCGAGTTGAGAAAATTGATGTTAAAGAAAAATCGGACTTTAACGGATATTTTCCGGCGATTTAATAGTCTGACCTCCCGCTGAGAAAGTGGCGGCCCTGTCGGGGGTCGGCAACAATTATGTCAACTACCCCTCAACTTGGCTGTGGCGCTGATCTGTTGGTTTCTCTGAGCAAATAGGGACATTAAGGCGAGTTGACAAAATTGTTTCCGAATGAAAATCGGACTTTTCTGGACATTTTCCGGCGATTTTATGGTCCTACCTCCTGCTGAGAAAGTAGCGGCCCCGTCGGAGGTCGGCAACAATTATGTCTACTACCCCTCAACATGGCTTGGGCGCTATTGCTCCAAGTCCAACTGTGTCGAATCGCTGAGACAGGCACTTTAAAGCGAGTTGACAAAATTGATGTTAAAGAAAAATTAGACTTTTCCGGACATTTTTCGGCGATTTAATGGTCTGACCAACCGCTAAGAAAGTAGCGGTCCCCTGGGGGTCGGCAACAATTATGTCAACTACCCCTCAACTTGGCTGTGGCGCTGATCTGTTGGTTTCTTTTAGCAAAGAGGCACATTGAGGCGAGTTGACAAAATTGTTTCCGAATGAAAATCGGACTTTTCCGGACATTTTCCGGCGATTTAATGGTCCGACCTCCCGCTGAGAAAGTAGCGGCCCCGTTGGGGGTCGGCAACAATTATGTCAACTACCCCTCAACATGGCTTGGGCGCTAATGCTCCAAGTCCACCTGTGTCGAATCGCTCAGACAGGCACTTTGAAGCAAGTTGACAAAATTGATGTTAAAGAAAAATCGGACTTTAACGGATATTTTCTGTCGATTTAATGCCCCGACCTCCCGCTGAGAAAGTGGCGGCCCCCTGGGGGGTCGGCAACAATTATGTCAACTACATCTCAACATGGCTTGAGCGCTGATCTGTTGGTTTCTCTAAGCAAAGAGGCACATTGAGACGAGTTGACAAAATTGTTTCCGAATGAAAAAAGGACTTTTCCGGACATTTTCCGGCGATTTTATGCTCTGACCTCCCGCTGAGAAAGTGGCGGCCCCGTGAGGGGTCGGCAACAATTATGTCAACTACCCCTCAACATGGCTTGGGCGCTAATGCTCCAAGTCCAACTGTGTCGAATCGCTGAGACAGGCACTTTAAAGCGAGTTGACAAAATTGATGTTAGAGAAAAATCGGACTTTTCCGGACATTTTCTTGCGATTTAATGGTCCGACCTCCCGCTGAGAAAGTAGCCCGTCGGGGGTCGGCAACAATTATGTCAACTACCCCTCAACATGGCTTGGGCGGGACCGCTTAACTTGCGCGCAGATGAAACTGCGCGCACGTGAAACTGCGCGCATCTCTTTGCTTCGTTTGGGTGTGAAGGTGCGCGCACGTGAAACTGCGCGCACATTTTGTGGGTGAAGCCAAGAGCCCGTGTTTAAACTGCGCGCACGTGAAACTGCGCGCGCTTGAAGGTGCGCGCACGTTAAACTGCGCGCAGGTTAAACTGCGCGCACATTTTGTGGGAGAAGCCAAGAGCCCGTCTTTAAACTGCGCGCACGTGAAACTGCGCGCGCTTGAAACTGCGCGCACGTTAAACTGCGCGCACGTGAAACTGCGCGCAGCGTAGAGAGAGTGCGTGGCAGCAGGCGCGGAGACTCGGGGCCCCCCCACTCCAGGCGGAGCGGTGCAGCGCTGCGCATTTGCTCCGCCTACACATCCCCCTCCTCCGTCCGTGGCGGCGTTCCGACAGCGCGCTCCCCGCACGAGGCTAGCAGGCTATGAGAAATAGCGTTGACCGTTGCGAGAGCCTCGCAACATGCGGTGTTGCCTCCAGGCGCGGATCCAGGAGCGGCCCAAGGGAGGGGCAAAGTACCACTTTTTGCCTACTTACAGGCGGAGAGGCTTCGCAGGTTGCCTACCTTTCAGGCGCCCTGCGGGCGCCGATAGGCCCGAAGGGGGGGGCACTTTTCCCGTGCCCCCCCCCCCCCCCCCCCGATCCGCGCCTGGTTGCCTCGTCACTGGCAGTGCGCTCCCGCTCCTACCTGCAGGCGAGCGAGCGCCCGACGCCTAGGCAGCCCAGCTAACCTGCAGCTGGGTTCTGTTGTCTACTTTGCAAGGCGTTCTGGCCCGGGTCATCAGATGAAGAAAAGAAGGTGGCCCAATTGAACTGTTCGGCCGCTTCCCGTCATTGCTTCGACAGATTCGATTTGTTTAAAAGATCAGTGAGTTGCACTGCATGCTGCAGGCGAGTCCGCCCATGAATTAACTAAACACATGCAAGCATGTGGCTCAGGTTTATCGGTTAAACAGTTACTAAGAACTGTACTTGAGCAGCGTCACGTCCTGCGCCACATCCTGCCTCCGAGCCGCTGTGGGGTGAGGGGTACTGTACGCCCGGTAGGGCAGAGAAAAGCCGCCCCCGCACTGCCTGTCTGGCCTCGCTATCTCTCTCGCTCTCTCTCTCTCTCTCTCTCTCTCTCTCTCTCTCTCTCTCTCTCTCTCTCTCTCTCTCTCTCTCTCTCTCTCTCTCGGTCTTCGATATCCTTCTTAGCCCCGCGGTGGTCCTTGACTGGAGGCAAAACTGTAGTTTAAGTGTATTTTAAAACTATGCTCATAAAAGAGCTTTGAAAGTATTGATAATAGCCAGTTCAAATCGCAGTTTACAGTATACTTAGCTTTACAGTCAAAAGTACTTTTTAAAAGCGTACTGAATACTCAAATAAAATTGTATTTACCACTAAGAAATGACATTGCAGTAGCAACTTCTTTTTTAAAGCACAGATAGCGTCGAGTAAAACTAGAGTTTCGCACTGCACATACGATTACAGTGGCTTCTTCCGTTAAAAATGAACCCTGCACTAACTTAATTTTCCACCTCCACAGACAACACTACAAACTCGAACTCTTTCTTTACTACACTTATGACACCGAAAAAAAGGTAGTCAGAGACCTACAGTTTAACATGTACAGTATGAACACTAAAGATCCTTTCACCCCGGAGGGGACCGTGGTCGCCTCCCGCGGCCAGGCTGAGGGGGCAGGGGCGGAGGACGGCCGCTCACCGCTGTGGTGAGAGGGCTGAGGCTGAGGCCGCCAGGGGGGGGGGGGGGGGGGGGGGCGGAGGACGGCCGCTCTCTTATGCGGTGAGAGGGCTTAAGCCGTAGACCGACTCCCGCTGCCAGGACCGAGGCAGAGGACGTCTGCTCACCGCTCGACTTTCTCCGCTGACTCAGTACGTCGTCGAGCGCCTGACGCTAGGCAGCCCAGCCTACCCGCAGTTGGATTGTGTTGCATACTTGCAAGGCGCTTTTTTGAACCCGCACATATCACGCCGCGTCTCCCCTCGCTGCTCACAGTGCATGGTACGCGCTACGCCGCAGTACATGTAAACAATAACACTGCGCCCGGCTGCTCGCGCGACGGCCCAGACGGAGCGCCGCGACGAGTCAGTCGCAAACTAGCTAGGCACGCGGATAGTTATATAAAGCCAACCTGCTAGGGAGTAGACCGGTAGCTCATCCAAGCTAAGTCTATTCTTTCCGAGTGCCCCTTTCCCGTACAAGTCAGAGGCATAGGCCTAGTAATCCGAGTGACTAAGAGCTTATCAGTCTACCTTAGAACCCGGAGTAAACATGGTGGAGATGCTGGCCCGTGCTAGCTCGCGGCTCACCCAGTTTTAAGAGTATTTTTTTTTCCTCTTTATATTTTTCGTTTATCTTAGTTATTAGAGTAACTTTAGTAAATTAGTTTTGAAATCAGTGACTAGTTAAGTGCAGTGCAACACCCATCGCTCCACCAGTCACCCGATCATCGCCACTCGCCTCAACAACCACAGTCATCATGGTCCTGCGGACGCCGCCTAAATCGCAGCCCACCGGCCTCCTCCATGTTCACCGCAGGCTGAAGGCGCTAGGCTCACTCATCCGTGAAAACATCACGGGTAACAAGCAGGCCTACCCCAGATTTCAGGTTGTAAACATTGACCAGTTGAACTCTTCTAACCTTGCAAAATTCATGCAACGCCTGGTGTTTGCTCTTAAAGAACTTTCTGAAATCAGCGGTACGGCAACGACGGAGCGAGACTCAAAGTTTCGCTGGCTGAGCACGCAGTTGCAGTAAGAGCAGGCCTTGGACGAACCATCCTTCCACCTGGCCATGTCATCGGATGACAGTAGAGTAAATGCTGAAAATATTAACCTGAAAGCTGTCCTCAAAAAAGTTCAGGCCCACGCTACTCAGATGGACAAGGGGGATTTGTCTGAAGTTCTTACAGAGCTCCTGGACACCTACTCCGATGGCCCCTTTCCTGATTTCTGCACTTCCCAGAGGCTGGAAGTCTAAAATTTAACCAATATTCAAATATCTTATGTCGCTATCTCTCTCTCTCTCTCTCTCTCTCTCTCTCTCTCTTCGGTCTTCGATATCCTTCTCAGCCCCGCAGTGGTCCTTGACTGGAGGCAAAACTGTAGTTTAAGTGTGTTTTAAAACTATGCTCATAAAAGAGCTTCGAAAGTATTGATAATAGCCAGTTCAAATCGCAGTTTACAGTATACTTAGCTTTACAGTCAATAGTACTTTTTAAAAGCGTACTGAGAACTCAAATAAAACTGTATTCACCACTAAGAAATGACATTGAAGTAGCAACTTCTTTTTAACCCGTGCCGACACGTTTCTTTAGAAACGGCAGGAGCCGGGCTTATAGTCTTATGCCGGATGTTCGTTCGTTCGCTAGTGTGTGTGTACGCCGACTTGTCGTTCACAGAAAAACTTCAAATTTGGAGGATAAACTCCTTTTCTAACGTAGAATCACGTACGGTGGCAACAATTTTCGATTCGTATCGCATTATTGATTAATGAAAATTTGTCTGTTCTTGCTTTTTGAGGTAAGGGTTGGCCGCCGCGCGCACACAATTACCATATCGCGGCGCGCACAGGGACGGGCACAGGGTAACGATTTAAATATTAACAAATACATCTGCTATCGGGTACCTCTAGGGAGACTTGAGGCGGGGGCCGAAGGCCCCCGCAAACGCCGCCGGCAGGCCAAGCTGGCCAAGTCCCCCTGTCGAACCGAGGTGCCGGTGGAGCGGAGCGGAACTGGCACCGAGGTTGACGGAAGGGACGGGCCAGCTTGTTTAAAGCACAGATAGCGTCGAGTAAAACTAGAGTTTCGCACTGCACATACGATTACAGTGGCTTCTTCCGTTGAAAACGAACCCTGCACGAACTTAATTTTCCACCTCCGACCACAGACAACACTACAAACTCGAACTTCTTCTTTATTACACTTATGACACCGAAAAAAAGGTAGTCAGAGACGTACAGTTTAACATGTACAGTGTGAACACTAAAGATCCTTTCACCCCGGAGGAGACCGTGGCCGCCTCCCGCGGCCAGGCTGAGGGGGGCAGGGGCGGAGGACGGCCGCTCGCCGCTGTGGTGAGAGGGCTAAGGCTGAGGCCACCGGGCGGGGGGGGGGGGGGGGGAGGAGGACGGCCGCTCGCCGCTGTGGTGAGAGGGCTGAGGCTGAGGTCACCGGGCGGGGGAAGGGGGTGGGGCGGAGGACGGCCGCTCTCCTATGCGGTGAGAGGGCTGAAGCCGTCGACCGACTCCCGCTGCCAGGACCGAGGCAGAGGACGTCTGCTCACCGCTCGACTTGCTCCGCTGACTCAGTACGTCGTCGAGCGCCTGACGCTAGGCAGCCCAGCCCACCCGCAGTTGGATTGTGTTGCATACTTGCAAGGCGCTTTTTAGTAGATGATACATCTATCATCAACTATAATAATAACAATAATATAAAGATAATGTATCAGCGGCTTGTACTCTCATGCAGAGGCACGGGGGGGCCGCGTTCTGCCGTTGGTGTTGGTGTCGCGGTCGCGCATACCCCGCGAGATTGTCGCGCACTGCTCGGGTAGCATTGTTGTCCAGAACGCCGCCGACTCGGCTCCGCCTGCACTCAGCTATGGCCTCGCCTTCGCTCGCTTGGCCAAGGGCCTCTACCGAAACCGAAAATTAACTATCCGGTTACCAAATTTGCCTCAGGAGATGTTCTTCTCTTTCAAATATCTTCGGCTCTCCCTCATAATACAACAAACGATAAGTTCTGCTTTCATTTCAACTTTATTTTAAACCTTCCTAGACCCTTAAGAAACTGGACGACATTTAGAGTTGGTATCATTTGCTTCCTTTGAACTTGTGTGAATTTTTTTGTGGGTACTTACTTAGTTCACCATATAATAGTTTTCGGGAAATGTAGTAACATGACCTGAACTTGGAGACATTTATGTAATGAACAAATAAAACCAAAATAGGCTCTGGATGCAGATAAGCCTTTTTCTTTGATTTTTGAACTTCCGATTCCGATTTGAATGCCTTAGAGGAGGAAGTCGTAAAAAAACAGCCGCTGGTAAGCGTAACTTTATTTATTTTGCTTGCAATTAATCAGTTCTTACAACTTGTTGCTAATTTATACGTTTCCGGTTTCTAGACTGCCGCGTATGCTTTGACGGCCCCAAGTGGCATGCCATATTCGCTTGTGGCCACAAAGTTTTATGTGGGCCATGTGTCCAGAGGATACACGAGGAGGGCCTATGTCCTATATGCCGGGGAGAAGTCCTGATGGTGACTGAGATATTCGATTAATCTCATTTTATTTTCGTATTTTGCATTATAATTGTTTTAATATTATTTTACTGATGAATTATATCTGATGATATTATATTTGATGATATTACTTGTGCCCATAACCAACACTTTAACAACATAAGATTTTTGAATATTGGTTAAATTTTAGACTTCCAGCCTCTGGGAAGTGCAGAAATCAGGAAAGTGTGCGCCTTCGTTTATTCAGTGTATAACTTCGTAAGAAAATAATTTCACTCTGACTTCTTTCGGCGAGTGCAACCGCCGTGTCAGAATCCTAACAAAAGACGGTACAGCTCGACTTAACTCATAATCATTCTCCCCCGTCTGTTGCGATGTTTGCGCTAAACAGCACATGCGAAGCAGACGAATCGAAAGGTGCAAGGCGCCTAACAAGTAGGCAACCAAACTATGCACAATGTAAATTAGGTTGCCTAGATGCACGGCGAACTCCACCACCAGCGGCACAAAGGCATGGACGACGCGGGAAACGTGTTGTGTTCTAAGTCGGCGGGCAGAATAAGTAGGCAGGTGGTGGTGTTGGATCGGTGGTTTATTCAGACTGAGGTTACAGGCAAAGGTAGACACAGCAGGAAACGGTAACGGGGAACAGCAGCGCTAGCTGCGGTAACCGACCGAACCACGTCCGGAGCGCGGGGTATCGCCATGGTAGGCAAAGCCAGAAAGGCAAGGATATAACAAAACGCACAAGGAAAAGGGGTACGGGGGGGGGGGGGGGGCTGCTTCCTGCTCGCACTGCTGTTCATTGCTTACAGACTTCTCCCCGCTCTCTTCCTTTCGCTCATCGCTTGTAGTACGGTTGGAGGCAGCCCGGGCCCCAGCCGGCTTCCCCCACCGCGGCTGCACTTACGCCCTCGCTGCCGCGCGCTCCCCTCTGCAGGGCCCACGGCCCACGGCCCACGGCTCCAAAGATAACTCCGACAAAAAGCTGGAGCCCCGCCGCCACACCGCCATTCTACCTTGCCTTGTGCTCTGTGCAAGGCAACGCGGCACGGCAGAGGGCAGCTCCAGCTTGCGGCCCTTTGCAGGGCCATCCAAATTCACTAGGTTGGTTTTAATATCAGCGAAATCCCGTTTAATTTTTTTCTATCTCGAGAACGGCTGCAGATAGACCAAAATTAACACAGATTTGGTTCAAACTCAATTTGACCACCCCAGGAGTACTTTAAAGCGCTGATACTCCACATGCACCCAGAAAAATCTTCATGAAAGTTAGGCATAAGGGATCCGCTGCCTACGGGAGGGAATCCGCTTAGACGAGAACGGATCCGCTTGAAAGGGGTAAATTTCGCGCCGCTAACGCAGAGGATCCGGTCCAACACCGGACTACATACATACATACCGGATCCTGGATAACGGATTCCTTTAAAACCGGATCCGCTGCGTTAGCGGCGCGAAATTGACCCTTATCAACCGGATTTTTAGACCTGGGAAGGGTAGCGAGTAGCGTTACGTGATCAGTAAGAGAATGAGGGGGAGGGGGGGGCAGTGCCGCTCACACCATCTCACGCGTTAGGCCCGACGACGACCCCCTACCCCGGTCGTGAGCCTGCCCCCCCCCCCCCTCCCCATTTCGAAAATCGACGAAAATTATTGAAACTTTTAGTGGTGTAGGCAGCGCTCGGCCTGGCAGCGGGAGGCAGCTTCAGCCCTCTCACCGCAGCGGAGAGCGCCCCCACCCCCGGACTGGCCGCGCGAGGCGGCCTCCCCCTCCCCCCCCCTCACTGCCCTCTCCATGACGAGTCAAACCAACTCTAAGGCTTCAACGAGAACGTTGGGGCGTTCGCGGGCGTTTGGAATTTACTTACGATCGAGTAACGTCTCCCAGTAAATCCATACCTCCCCCGCTCGCACGCACAGTTCTCGTTCCGCTCAGTTCCGCTCGGTGTGTCTATGGGCGAAGGGAGACGCGGCGTGATATGTGCGGGTTCAAAAAAAGCGCCTTGCAAGTATGCAACACAATCCAACTGCGGGTAGGCTGGGCTGCCTAGCGTCAGGCGCTCGACGACGTACTGAGTCAGCGGAGAAAGTCGAGCGGTGAGCAGACGTCCTCTGCCTCGGTCCTGGCAGCGGGAGTCGGTCTACGGCTTAAGCCCTCTCACCGCATAGGAGAGCGGCCGTCCTCCGCCCCCCCCCCCCCCCCCCCCTGGCGGCCTCAGCCTCAGCCCTCTCACCACAGCGGTGAGCGGCCGTCCTCCGCCCCTGCCCCCCTCAGCCTGGCCGCGGGAGGCGACCACGGTCCCCTCCGGGGTGAAAGGATCTTTAGTGTTCATACTGTACATGTTAAACTGTAGGTCTCTGACTACCTTTTTTTCGGTGTCATAAGTGTAGTAAAGAAAGAGTTCGAGTTTGTAGTGTTGTCTGTGGTCGGAGGTGGAAAATTAAGTTAGTGCAGGGTTCATTTTCAACGGAAGAAGCCACTGTAATCGTATGTGCAGTGCGAAACTCTAGTTTTACTCGACGCTATCTGTGCTTTAAAAAAGAAGTTGCTACTGCAATGTCATTTCTTAGTGGTAAATACAGTTTTATTTGAGTTTTCAGTACGCTTTTAAAAAGTACTATTGACTGTAAAGCTAAGTATACTGTAAACTGTAAACTGATTTGAACTGGCTATTATCAATACTTTCAAAGCTCTTTTATGAGCATAGTTTTAAAATACACTTAAACTACAGTTTTGCCTCCAGTCAAGGACCACCGCGGGGCTAAGAAGGATATCGAAGACCGAAGAGAGAGAGAGAGAGAGAGAGAGAGAGAGAGAGAGAGAGAGAGAGAGAGAGAGAGAGAGAGAGAGAGAGAGAGAGAGCGAGGCCAGACAGGCAGTGCGGGGGCGGCTTTTCTCTGCCCTACCGGGCGTACAGTACCCCTCACCCCACAGCGGCTCGGAGGCAGGATGTGGCGCAGGACGTGACGCTGCTCAAGTACAGTTCTTAGTAACTGTTTAACCGATAACCCTGAGCCACATGCTTGCATGTGTTTAGTTAATTCATGGGCGGACTCGCCTGCAGCATGCAGTGCAACTCACTGATCTTTTAAACAAATCGAATCTGTCGAAGCAATGACGGGAAGCGGCCGAACAGTTCAATTGGGCCACCTTCTTTTCTTCATCTGATGACCCGGGCCAGAACGCCTTGCAAAGTAGACAACAGAACCCAGCTGCAGGTTAGCTGGGCTGCCTAGGCGTCGGGCGCTCGCTCGCCTGCAGGTAGGAGCGGGAGCGCACTGCCAGTGACGAGGCAACACCGCATGTTGCGGGGCTCTCGCAACGGTCAACGCTATTTCTCATAGCCTGCTAGCCTCGTGCGGGGAGCGCGCTGTCGGAACGCCGCCACGGACGGAGGAGGGGGATGTGTAGGCGGAGCAAATGCGCAGCGCTGCACCGCTCCGCCTGGAGTGGGGGGGCCCCGAGTCTCCGCGCCTGCTGCCACGCACTCTACGCTGCGCGCAGTTTCACGTGCGCGCAGTTTAACGTGCGCCCAGTTTCAAGCGCGCGCAGTTTCAAGCGCGCGCAGTTTCACGTGCGCGCAGTTTAAAGACGGGCTCTTGGCTTCTCCCACAAAATGTGCGCGCAGTTTAACCTGCGCGCAGTTTAACGTGCGCGCACCTTCAAGCGCGCGCAGTTTCACGTGCGCGCAGTTTAAACACGGGCTCTTGGCTTCACCCACAAAATGTGCGCGCAGTTTCACGTGCGCGCACCTTCACACCCAAACGAAGCAAAGAGATGCGCGCAGTTTCACGTGCGCGCAGTTTCATCTGCGCGCAAGTTAATACTTCCCGGCTTGGGCGCTGATACTGTTGGTTTCTCTGAGCAAAGAGGCACATTGAGGCGAGTTGACAAAATTGTTTCCGCATGAAAATTGGACTTTTCCGGACATTTTCCGGCGATTTAATGCTCTGACCTCCTGCTGAGAAAGTGGCGGTCCCCTGGGGGGTCGGCAACAATTATGTCAACTACCCCTCAACATGGCTTGGGCGCTAATGCTCCAAGTCCAACTGTGTCGAATCGCTGAGACAGGCACTTGAATCGAGTTGTCAAAATTGATGTTAAAGAAAAATCGGACTTTTCCGGACATTTTCCGGCGATTTAATGGTCTGACCTCCAGCTGAGAAAGTGGCGGCCCCGTCGGGGGTCGGCAACAATTATGTCAACTACCCCTCAACTTGGCTGTGGCGCTGATCTGTTGGTTTTTCTGAGCAAAGAGGCACATTGAGGCGAGTTGACAAAATTGTTTCCGCATAAAAATCGGACTTTTCCGGACATTTTCCGGGGAGTTTATGCTCCGACCTCCCGCTGAGAAAGTGGCGGCCACGTGAGGGGTTGGCAACAATTATGTCAACTACCCCTCAACATGGCTTGGGCGCTAATGCTCCAAGTCCAACTCTGTCGAATCGCTGAGACAGGCACTTTGAAGCGAGTTGACAAAATTCTTTTCGACCCCTCACGTGGCCGCCACTTTCTCAGCAGGAGGTCGGAGCATAAAATCCCTGGAAAATGTCCGGAAAAGTCCGATTTTTCTTTAACATCAATTTTGTCAACTCGCTTCAATGTGCCTGTCTCAGCGATTCGACACAGTTGGACTTGGAGCATTAGCGCCCAAGCCTGTTGAGGGGTAGTTGACATAATTGTTGCCGACCCTCCACGGGGCCGCCACTTCCTCAGCGGGAGGTCGGAGCATAAAATCGCCGGAAAATGTCCGGAAAAGTCCGATTTTCATTCGGAAACAATTTTGTCAACTCGCCTTAATGTGCCTCTTTGCTAAGAGAAACCAACAGATCAGCGCCACAGCCAAGTTAAGGGGTAGTTGACCTAATTGTTGCCGACCCCGACGGGGCCGCCACTTTCTCAGCGGGAGGTCAGACCATTAAATGGCCGGAAAATTTCCGGAAAATTCCGATTTTCATTCGGAAACAATTTTGTCAACTCGCCTTAATGTGCCTCTTTGCTTAGAGAAACCAACAGATCAGCGCCACAGCCAAGTTATGGGGTAGTTGACATGACAGTTGCCGACCCCCCACGGGGCAGTCACTTTTCAAGCGGGAGGTCGGACCATTTAATCGCCGGAAAATGTCCGAAAAAGTCCAATTTTCATTCGGAAACAATTTTGTCAACTCGCTTCAATGTGCCTGTCTCAGCGATTCGACACAGTTGGACTTGGAGCATTAGCGCCCAAGCCATGTTGAGGGGTAGTTGACATAATTGTTGCCGACCCCCAACGGGGCCGCTACTTTCTCAGCGGGAGGTCGGACCATTAAATCGCCGGAAAATGTCCGGAAAAGTCCAATTTTCATTCAGAAACAATTTTGTCAACTCATTTCAATGTGCCTGTCTCAGCGATTCGACACAGTTGGACTTGGAGCAATAGCGCCCAAGCCATGTTGAGGGGCAGTTGACATAATTGTTGCCGACCCCCGACGGGGCCGCTACTTTCTCAGCAGGAGAAAGGACCATAAAATCGCCGGAAAATGTCCGGAAAAGTCCAATTTTCATTCGAAAACAATTTTGTCAACTCGCTTCAAAGTGCCTGTCTCAGCGATTCGACACAGTTGGACTTGGAGCAATAGCGCCCAAGCCATGTTGAGGGGTAGTTGACATAATTGTTGCCGACCCCGGACGGGGCCGCTAATTTCTCAGCGGGAGGTCGAAGCATAAAATCGCCGGAAAATTTCCGGAAAAGTCCGATTTTCATTCGGAAACAGGTTTGTTAACTCGCCTCATTGTGCCTCTTTGCTTAGAGAAACCAACAGATCAGCGCCACAGCCAAGTTGAGGGGTAGTTGACATAATTGTTGCCGACCCCCCAGGGGGCCGCCACTTTCTCAGCGGGAGGTCGGAGCATTAAATCGACGGAAAATGTCCTAAAAAGTAACGTTTTTTCTTTAACATCAATTTTGTCAACTCGCTTCAAAGTGCCTGTCTCAGCGATTCGACACAGTTGGACTTGGAGCATTAGCGCCCAAGCCATGTTGAGGGGTAGTTGACATAATTGTTGCCGACCCCTCACGTGGCCGCCACTTTCTCAGCGGGAGGTCGGAGCATAAAATCGCCGGAAAATGTCCGGAAAAGTCCAATTTTCATGCGGAAACAATTTTGTCAACTCGCCTCAATGTGCCTCTTTGCTCAGAGAAACCAACAGATCAGCGCCACAGCCAAGTTAAAGGGGTAGTTGACATAATTGTTGCCGACCCCCAACGGGGCCGCCACTTTCTCAGCGGTAGGTCAGACTATTAAATCGCCGGAAAATTTCCGGATAAGTCCGATTTTTTTTTAACATCAATTTTGTCAACTCGCTTCAAAGTGCCTGTCTCAGCGATTCGACACAGTTGGACTTGGAGCATTAGCGCCCAAGCCATGTTGAGGGGTAGTTGACATAATTGTTGCCGACCCCCAACGGGGCCGCTACTTTCTCAGCGGGAGGTCGGACCATTAAATCGCCGGAAAATGTCCGGAAAAGTCCAATTTTCATTCAGAAACAATTTTGTCAACTCATTTCAATGTGCCTGTCTCAGCGATTCGACACAGTTGGACTTGGAGCAATAGCGCCCAAGCCATGTTGAGGGGTAGTTGACATAATTGTTGCCGACCCCGACGGGGCCGCTACTTTCTCAGCAGGAGGTAGGACCATAAAATCGCAGGAAAATGTCCGGAAAAGTCTAATTTTCATTCGGAAACAATTTTGTCAACTCGCTTCAAAGTGCCTGTCTCAGCGATTCGACAGAGTTGGACTTGGAGCATTAGCGCCCAAGCCATGTTGAGGGGTAGTTGACATAATTGTTGCCGACCCCCAACGGGGCCGCCACTTTCTCAGCGGTAGGTCAGACTATTAAATCGCCGGAAAATTTCCGGATAAGTCCGATTTTTTTTTAACATCAATTTTGTCAACTCGCTTCAAAGTGCCTGTCTCAGCGATTCGACACAGTTGGACTTGGAGCATTAGCGCCCAAGCCATGTTGAGGGGTAGTTGACATAATTGTTGCCGACCCCCAACGGGGCCGCTACTTTCTCAGCGGGAGGTCAGACCATTAAATGGCCGGAAAATTTCCGGAAAATTCCGATTTTCATTCGGAAACAATTTTGTCAACTCGCCTTAATGTGCCTCTTTGCTTAGAGAAACCAACAGATCAGCGCCACAGCCAAGTTATGGGGTAGTTGACATGACAGTTGCCGACCCCCCACGGGGCCGTCACTTTTCAAGCGGGAGGTCGGACCATTAAATCGCCGGAAAATGTCCGAAAAAGTCCAATTTTTATTCGGAAACAATTTTGTCAACTCGCTTCAATGTGCCTGTCTCAGCGATTCGACACAGTTGGACTTGGAGCATTAGCGCCCAAGCCATGTTGAGGGGTAGTTGACATAATTGTTGCCGACCCCCAACGGGGCCGCTACTTTCTCAGCGGGAGGTCGGACCATTAAATCGCCGGAAAATGTCCGGAAAAGTCCAATTTTCATTCAGAAACAATTTTGTCAACTCATTTCAATGTGCCTGTCTCAGCGATTCGACACAGTTGGACTTGGAGCAATAGCGCCCAAGCCATGTTGAGGGGTAGTTGACATAATTGTTGCCGACCCCCAACGGGGCCGCTACTTTCTGAGCAGGAGGTAGGACCATAAAATCGCAGGAAAATGTCCGGAAAAGTCCAATTTTCATTCGGGAACAATTTTGTCAACTCGCTTCAAAGTGCCTGTCTCAGCGATTCGACAGAGTTGGACTTGGAGCATTAGCGCCCGAACCATGTTAAGGGGTAGTTGACATAATTGTTGCCGACCCCTCACGTGGCCGCCACTTTCTCAGCGGGAGGTCGGAGCATAAAATCGCCGGAAAATGTCCGGAAAAGTCCAAGTTTCATGCGAAAACAATTTTGTCAACTCGCCTCAATGTGCCTCTTTGCTCAGAGAAACCAACAGATCAGCGCCACAGCCAAGTTAAAGGGGTAGTTGACATAATTGTTGCCGACCCCCAACGGGGCCGCCACTTTCTCAGCGGTAGGTCAGACTATTAAATCGCCGGAAAATTTCCGGATAAGTCCGATTTTTTTTTAACATCAATTTTGTCAACTCGCTTCAAAGTGCCTGTCTCAGCGATTCGACACAGTTGGACTTGGAGCATTAGCGCCCAAGCCATGTTGAGGGGTAGTTGACATAATTGTTGCCGACCCCCAACGGGGCCGCTACTTTCTGAGCGGGAGGTAGGACCATTAAATCGCCGGAAAATGTCCGGAAAAGTCCAATTTTCATTCAGAAACAATTTTGTCAACTCATTTCAATGTGCCTGTCTCAGCGATTCGACACAGTTGGACTTGGAGCAATAGCGCCCAAGCCATGTTGAGGGGTAGTTGACATAATTGTTGCCGACCCCGACGGGGCCGCTACTTTCTCAGCAGGAGAAAGGACCATAAAATCGCAGGAAAATGTCCGGAAAAGTCCAATTTTCATTCGGAAACAATTTTGTCAACTCGCTTCAAAGTGCCTGTCTCAGCGATTCGACAGAGTTGGACTTGGAGCATTAGCGCCCAAGCCATGTTGAGGGGTAGTTGACATAATTGTTGCCGACCCCTCACGTGGCCGCCACTTTCTCAGCGGGAGGTCGGAGCATAAAATCGCCGGAAAATGTCCGGAAAAGTCCAATTTTCATGCGGAAACAATTTTGTCAACTCGCCTCAATGTGCCTCTTTGCTCAGAGAAACCAACAGATCAGCGCCACAGCCAAGTTAAAGGGGTAGTTGACATAATTGTTGCCGACCCCCAACGGGGCCGCCACTTTCTCAGCGGTAGGTCAGACTATTAAATCGCCGGAAAATTTCCGGATAAGTCCGATTTTTTTTTAACATCAATTTTGTCAACTCGCTTCAAAGTGCCTGTCTCAGCGATTCGACACAGTTGGACTTGGAGCAATAGCGCCCAAGCCATGTTGAGGGGTAGTTGACATAATTGTTGCCGACCCCCGACGGGGCCGCTACTTTCTCAGCGGGAGGTCGGAGCATAAAATCGCCGAAAAATTTCCGGAAAAGTCCGATTTTCATTCGGAAACAGGTTTGTTAACTCGCCTCATTGTGCCTCTTTGCTTAGAGAAACCAACAGATCAGCGCCACAGCCAAGTTGAGGGGTAGTTGACATAATTGTTGCCGACCCCCCAGGGGGCCGCCACTTTCTCAGCGGGAGGTCGGAGCATTAAATCGACGGAAAATGTCCTAAAAAGTAACGTTTTTTCTTTAACATCAATTTTGTCAACTCGCTTCAAAGTGCCTGTCTCAGCGATTCGACACAGTTGGACTTGGAGCATTAGCGCCCAAGCCATGTTGAGGGGTAGTTGACATAATTGTTGCCGACCCCCCAGGGGGCCGCCACTTTCTCAGCGGGAGGTCGGAGAATTAAATCGCCGGAAAATGTCCGGAAAAGTCCAATTTTCATGCGGAAACAATTTTGTCAACTCGCCTCAATGTGCCTCTTTGCTCAGAGAAACCAACAGATCAGCGCCACAGCCAAGTTGAGGGGTAGTTGACATAATTGTTGCCGACCCCCGACGGGGCCGCCACTTTCTCAGCGGGAGGTCAGACCATTAAATCGCCGGAAATTTTCCGGATAAGTCCGATTTTTCTTTAACATCAATTCTGTCAACTCGCTTCAAAGTGCCTGTCTCAGCGATTCGACACAGTTGGACTTGGAGCATTAGCGCCCAAGCCATGTTGAGGGGTAGTTGACATAATTGTTACCGACCCCTCACGGGGCCGCCACTTTCTCAGCGGGAGGTCGGAGCATCAAATCGCCGGAAAATGTCCGGAAAAGTCCAATTTTCATGCGGAAACAATTTTGTCAACTCGCCTCAATGTGCCTCTTTGCTCAGAGAAACCAACAGATCAGCGCTACAGCCAAGTTGAGGGGTAGTTGACATAATTGTTGCCGACCCCCGACGGGGCCGCCACTTTCTCAGCGGGAGGTCGGAGCATAAAATCGCCGGAAAATGTCCGGAAAAGTCCAATTTTCATTCGGAAACAATTTTGTCAACTCGCCTCAATGTGCCTCTTCGCTTAGAGAAACCAACAGATCAGCGCTCAAGCCATGTTGAGATGTAGTTGACATAATTGTTGCCGACCCCCCAGGGGGCCGCCACTTTCTCAGCGGGAGGTCGGGGCATTAAATCGAGAGAAAATATCCGTTAAAGTCCGATTTTTTTTTAACATCAATTTTGTCAACTCGCTTCAAAGTGCCTGTCTGAGCGATTCGACACAGGTGGACTTGGAGCATTAGCGCCCAAGCCATGTTGAGGGGTAGTTGACATAATTGTTGCCGACCCCCAACGGGGCCGCTACTTTCTCAGCGGGAGGTCGGACCATTAAATCGCCGGAAAATGTCCGGAAAAGTCCAATTTTCATTCGGAAACAATTTTGTCAACTCGCTTCAATGTGCCTGTCTCAGCGATTCGACACAGTTGGACTTGGAGCATTAGCGCCCAAGCCATGTTGAGGGGTAGTTGACATAATTGTTGCCGACCCCCCACGGGGCCGCCACTTCCTCAGCGGGAGGTCGGAGCATAAAATCGCCGGAAAATGTCCGGAAAAGTCCGATTTTCATTCGGAAACAATTTTGTCAACTCGCCTTAATGTGCCTCTTTGCTTAGAGAAACTAACAGATCAGCGCCACAGCCAAGTTAAGGGGTAGTAGACGTAATTGTTGCCGACCCCCGACGGGGCCGCCACTTTCTCAGCGGGAGGTCAGACCATTAAATGGCCGGAAAATATCCGGAAAATTTCGATTTTTCTTTAACATCAATTTTGTCACCTCGCTTCAAAGTGCCTGTCTCAGCGATTCGACACAGTTGGACTTGGAGCATTAGCGCCCAAGCCATGTTGAGGGGTAGTTGACATGACAGTTGCCGACCCCCCACGGGGCCGTCACTTTTCAAGCGGGAGGTCGGACCATTAAATCGCCGGAAAATGTCCGGAAAAGTCCGATTTTCATTCGGAAACAATTTTGTCAACTCGCCTCAATGTGCCTCTTTGCTAAAAGAAACCAACAGATCAGCGCTCAAGCCATGTTGAGATGTAGTTGACACAATTGTTGCCGACCCGCTAGGGGGCCGCCACTTTCTCAGCGGGAGGTCGGGGCATTAAATCGACGGAAAATATCCGTTAAAGTCCGATTTTTCTTTAACATTAATTTTCTCAACTCGCTTCAAAGTGCCTGTCTGAGCGATTCGACACAGGTGGACTTGGAGCTTTAGCGCCTAGGCCATGTTGAGGGGTAGTTGACATAATTGTTGCCGACTCCCAACGGGGCCGGTACTTTCTCAGCGGGAGGTCGGACCATTAAATCGCCGGAAAATGTCCGAAAAGTCCAATTTTCATTTGGAAACAATTTTGTCAACTCGCTTCAAAGTGCCTGTCTCAGCGATTCGACACAGTTGGACTTGGAGCATTAGCGCCCAAGCCATGTTGAGGGGTAGTTGACATAATTGTTACCGACCCCTCACGGGGCCGCCACTTTCTCAGCGGGAGGTCGGACCATAAAATCGCCGGAAAATGTCCGGAAAAGTCTAATTTTCATTCGGAAACAATTTTGTCAACTCGCTTCAAAGTGCCTGTCTCAGCGATTCGACAGAGTTGGACTTGGAGCATTAGCGCCCGAACCATGTTAAGGGGTAGTTGACATAATTGTTGCCGACCCCTCACGTGGCCGCCACTTTCTCAGCGGGAGGTCGGAGCATAAAATCGCCGGAAAATGTCCGGAAAAGTCTAATTTTCATTCGAAAACAATTTTGTCAACTCGCTTCAAAGTGCCTGTCTCAGCGATTCGACAGAGTTGGACTTGGAGCATTAGCGCCCAAGCCATGTTGAGGGGTAGTTGACATAATTGTTGCCGACCCCTCACGTGGCCGCCACTTTCTCAGCGGGAGGTCGGAGCATAAAATCGCCGGAAAATGTCCGAAAAAGTCCAAGTTTCAGGCGGAAACAATTTTGTCAACTCGCCTCAATGTGCCTCTTTGCTCAGAAAAACCAACAGATCAGCGCCACAGCCAAGTTGAGGGGTAGTTGACATAATTGTTGCCGACCCCCGACGGGGCCGCCACTTTCTTCAGCAGGAGGTCAGACTATTAAATCGCCGGAAAATTTCCGTATAAGTCTGATTTTTCTTTAACATCAATTTTGTCAACTCGCTTCAAAGTGCCTGTCTCAGCGATTCGACACAGTTGGACTTGGAGCAATAGCGCCCAAGCCATGTTGAGGGGTAGTTGACATAATTGTTGCCGACCCCCGACGGGGCCGCTAATTTCTCAGCGGGAGGTCGAAGCATAAAATCGCCGGAAAAAGTCCGGAAAAGTCCATTTTTCATTCGGAAACAATTTTGTCAACTCGCCTCAATGTGCCTCTTTGCTTAGAGAAACCAACAGATCAGCGCCCAAGGCAAGATGAGGGGTAGTTGACATAATTGTTGCCGACCCCCCACGGGGCCGCCGCTTCCTCAGCGGGAGGTCGGAGCATAAAATCACCGGAAAATGTCCGGAAAAGTCCGATTTTCATTCGGAAACAATTTTGTCAACTCGCCTTAATGTGCCTCTTTGCTTAGAGAAACCAACAGATCAGCGCCACAGCCAAGTTGAGAGGTAGTTGACATATATGTAGCCGACCCCCCAGAGGGCCGCCCCTTTCTCAGCGGGAGGTCAGAGCATTAAATCGCCGGAAAATGTCCGGAAAAGTCCGATTTTTCTTTAACATCAATTTTGTCAACTCGCTTCAAAGTGCCTGTCTGAGCGATGCGACACAGGTGGACTTGGAGCATTAGCGCCCAAGCCATGTTGAGGGGTAGTTGACATAATTGTTGCCGACCCCAACGGGGCCGCCACTTTCTGAGCGGGAGGTAGGAGCATTAAATCGCCGGAAAATGTCCGGAAAAGTCCGATTTTTCTTTAACATCAATTTTGTCAACTCGATTCAAAGTGCCTGTCTCAGCGATTCGACACAGTTGGACTCGGAGCATTAGCGCCCAAGCCATGTTGAGGGGTAGTTGACATAATTGTTGCCGACCCCCGACGGGGCCGCCACTTTCTCAGCGGGAGGTCGGAGCATTAAATCGACGGAAAATGTCCTAAAAAGTCACGGTTTTCCTCTAACATCCATTTTGTCAACTCGCTTCACAGTGCCTGTCTCAGCGATTCGACACAGTTGGACTTGGAGCATTAGCGCCCAAGCCATGTTAAGGGGTAGTTGACATAATTGTTGCCGACCCCTCACGTGGCCGCCACTTTCTCAGCGGGAGGTCGGACCATTAAATCGCCGGAAAATGTCCGGAAAAGTTCGATTTTCAGTTGGCATCAATTTTGTCAACTCGCTTTAAAGTGCCTCTTTGCTCAGAGAAACCAACAGATCAGCGCTACAGCCAAGTTGAGGGGTAGTTGACATAATTGTTGCCGACCCCCGACGGGGCCGCCACTTTCTCAGCGGGAGGTCAGAGCATAAAATCGCCGGAAAATGTCCGGAAAAATCCAATTTTCATTCGGAAACAATTTTGTCAACTCGCCTCAATGTGCCTCTTTGCTTAGAGAAACCAACAGATCAGCGCTCAAGCCATGTTGAGATGTAGTTGACATAATTGTTGCCGACCCCCCAGGGGGCCGCTACTTTCTCAGCGGGAGGTCGGGGCATTAAATCGACGGAAAATATCCGTTAAAGTCCGATTTTTCTTTAACATCAATTTTGTCAACTCGCTTCAAAGTGCCTGTCTGAGCGATTCGACACAGGTGGACTTGGAGCATTAGCGCCCAAGCCATGTTGAGGGGTAGTTGACATAATTGTTGCCGACCCCCGACGAAGCCGCTACTTTTTCAGCGGGAGGTCGGACCATAACATCGCCGGAAAATGTCCGGAAAAGTTCAATTTTCATTCGGAAACAATTTTGTCAACTCGCTTCAAAGTGCCTGTCTCAGCGATTCGACAAGGTTGGACTTGGAGCATTAGCGCCCAAGCCATGTTTAGGGGTAGTTGACATAACTGTTGCCGACCCCCGACGGGGCCGCCACTTTCTTAGCGGGAGGTCGGAGCATAAAATCGCCGGAAAATGTCCGGAAAAGTCCGATTTTCATTCGGAAACAATTTTGTCAACTAGCCTCAATGTGCCTCTTTGCTAAAAGAAACCAACAGATCAGCGCCACAGCCAAGTTGAGGGGTAGTTGACATAATTGTTGCCGACCCCCAGGGGGCCGCTACTTTCTCAGCGGTTGGTCAGACCATTAAATCGCCGGAAAATGTCCGGAAAAGTCCGATTTTTCTTTAATATCAATTTTGTCAACTCGCTTCAAAGTGCTTGTCTCAGCGATTCGACACAGTTGGACTTGGAGCATTAGCGCCCAAGCCATGTTGAGGGGTAGTTGACATAATTGTTGCCGACCCTCCACGGGGCCGCCACTTCCTCAGCAAGAGGTCGGAGCATAAAATCGCCGGAAAATTTCCGGAAAAGTCCGATTTTCATTCGGAAACAATTTTGTCAACTCGCCTTAATGTGCCTTTTTGCTTACAGAAACCAACAGATCAGCGCCACAGCTGAGTTAAGAGGTAGTTGACATAATTGTTGCCGACCCCCGACGGGGCCGCCACTTTCTTAGCGAGATTTTGGAGCATAAAATCGCCGGAAAATGTCCGGAAAAGTCCGATTTTCATTCGGAAACAATTTTGTCAACTCGCCTTAATGTGCCTCTTTGCTTAGAGAAACCAACAGATCAGCGCCCAAGCCATGTTGAGGGGTAGTTGACATAATTGTTGGCGACTCCCGACGGGGCCGCCACTTTCTTAGCGAGAGGTCGGAGCTTAAAATCGCCGGAAAATGTCCGGAAAAGTCCGATTTTCATTCGGAAACAATTTTGTCAACTTGCCTTAATGTGCCTTTTTGCTTAGAGAAACCAACAGATCAGCGCCACAGCTGAGTTAAGGGGTAGTTGACATAATTGTTGCCGACCCCCGACGGGGCCGCCACTTTCTCAGCGGGAGGTCGGAGCATTAAATCGCCGGAAACTGTCCGAAAAAGTCCGATTTTTCTTTAACATCAATTTTGTCAACTCGCTTCAAAGTGCCTGTCTCAGCGATTCGACACAGTTGGACTTGGAGCATTAGCGCCCAAGCCATGTTGAGGGGTAGTTGACATAATTGTTGCCGCCCCCAGGGGGCCGCCACTTTCTCAGCGGGAGGTCGGAGAATTAAACCGCCGGAAAATGTCTGGAAAAGTCCAATTTTCATGCGGAAACAATTTTGTCAACTCGCCTCAATGTGCCTCTTTGTTTAGAGAAACCAACAGATCAGCGCCACAGCCAAGTTGAGGGGTACTTGACATAATTGTTGCCGACCCCGACGGGGCCGCCACTTTCTCAGCGGGGGTCGGAGCATTAAATCGCCGGAAAATGTCCGAAAAAGTCCGATTTTTCTTTAACATCAATTTTGTCAACTCGCTTTAAAGTGCCTGTCTCAGCGATTCAAAACATTTGGACTTGGAGCATTAGCGCCCAAGCCATGTTGAGGGGTAGTTGACATAATTGTTACCGACCCCTCACGGGGCCCCCACTTTCTCAGCGGGAGGTCGGAGCATCAAATCGCCGGAAAATGTCCGGAAAAGTCCAATTTTCATGCGGAAACAATTTTGTCAACTTGCCTCAATGTGCCTCTTTGCTCAGAGAAACCAACAGTTCAGAGCTACAGCCAAGTTGAGGGGTAGTTGACATAATTGTTGCCGACCCCCGACGGGGCCGCCACTTTCTCAGCGGGAGGTCGGAGCATAAAGTCGCCGGAAAATGTCCGGAAAAATCCATTTTTCATTCGGAAACAATTTTGTCAACTCGCCTCAATGTGCCTCTTTGCTTAGAGAAACCAACAGATCAGCGCCCAAGGCAAGATGAGGGGTAGTTGACATAATTGTTGCCGACCCCCACGGGGCCGCCACTTTCTTAGCGAGAGGTCGGAGCTTAAAATCGCCGGAAAATGTCCGGAAAAGTCCGATTTTCATTCGGAAACAATTTTGTCAACTTGCCTTAATGTGCCTTTTTGCTTAGAGAAACCAACAGATCAGCGCCACAGCTGAGTTAAGGGGTAGTTGACATAATTGTTGCCGACCCCCGACGGGGCCGCCACTTTCTCAGCGGGAGGTCGGAGCATTAAATCGCCGGAAACTGTCCGAAAAAGTCCGATTTTTCTTTAACATCAATTTTGTCAACTCGCTTCAAAGTGCCTGTCTCAGCGATTCGACACAGTTGGACTTGGAGCATTAGCGCCCAAGCCATGTTGACGGGTAGTTGACATAATTGTTGCCGACCCTCCACGGGGCCGCCACTTCCTCAGCGGGAGGTCGGAGCATAAAATCGCCGGAAAATGTCCGGAAAAGTCCGATTTTCATTCGGAAACAATTTTGTCAACTCGCCTTAATGTGCCTCTTTGCTTAGAGAAACCAACAGATCAGCGCTACAGCCAAGATGAGGGGTAGTTGACATAATTGTTGCCGACCCCCCAGGGGGCCGCCACTTGCTCAGCGGGAGGTCGGAGCATTAAATCGACGGAAAATGTCCTAAAATGTAACGTTTTTTCTTTAACATCAATTTTGTCAACTCGCTTCAAAGTGCCTGTCTCAGCGATTCGACACAGTTGGACTTGGAGCATTAGCGCCCAAGCCATGTTGAGGGGTAGTTGACATAATTGTTGCCGCCCCCAGGGGGCCGCCACTTTCTCAGCGGGAGGTCGGAGAATTAAACCGCCGGAAAATGTCTGGAAAAGTCCAATTTTCATGCGGAAACAATTTTGTCAACTCGCCTCAATGTGCCTCTTTGCTCAGAGAAACCAACAGATCAGCGCCACAGCCAAGTTGAGGGGTACTTGACATAATTGTTGCCGACCCCGACGGGGCCGCCACTTTCTCAGCGGGGGTCGGAGCATTAAATCGCCGGAAAATGTCCGAAAAAGTCCGATTTTTCTTTAACATCAATTTTGTCAACTCGCTTTAAAGTGCCTGTCTCAGCGATTCAAAACATTTGGACTTGGAGCATTAGCGCCCAAGCCATGTTGAGGGGTAGTTGACATAATTGTTACCGACCCCTCACGGGGCCCCCACTTTCTCAGCGGGAGGTCGGAGCATCAAATCGCCGGAAAATGTCCGGAAAAGTCCAATTTTCATGCGGAAACAATTTTGTCAACTTGCCTCAATGTGCCTCTTTGCTCAGAGAAACCAACAGTTCAGAGCTACAGCCAAGTTGAGGGGTAGTTGACATAATTGTTGCCGACCCCCGACGGGGCCGCCACTTTCTCAGCGGGAGGTCGGAGCATAAAGTCGCCGGAAAATGTCCGGAAAAATCCATTTTTCATTCGGAAACAATTTTGTCAACTCGCCTCAATGTGCCTCTTTGCTTAGAGAAACCAACAGATCAGCGCCCAAGGCAAGATGAGGGGTAGTTGACATAATTGTTGCCGACCCCCCACGGGGCCGCCGCTTCCTCAGCGGGAGGTCGGAGCATAAAATCACCGGAAAATGTCCGGAAAAGTCCGATTTTCATTCGGAAACAATTTTGTCAACTCGCCTTAATGTGCCTCTTTGCTTAGAGAAACCAACAGATCAGCGCCACAGCCAAGTTGAGAGGTGGTTGACATATATGTAGCCGACCCCCCAGAGGGCCGCCCCTTTCTCAGCGGGAGGTCAGAGCATTAAATCGCCGGAAAATGTCCGGAAAAGTCCGATTTTTCTTTAACATCAATTTTGTCAACTCGCTTCAAAGTGCCTGTCTGAGCGATGCGACACAGGTGGACTTGGAGCATTAGCGCCCAAGCCATGTTGAGGGGTAGTTGACATAATTGTTGCCGACCCCCAACGGGGCCGCCACTTTCTGAGCGGGAGGTAGGAGCATTACATCGCCGGAAAATGTCCAGAAAAGTCCGATTTTTCTTTAACATCAATTTTGTCAACTCGATTCAAAGTGCCTGTCTCAGCGATTCGACACAGTTGGACTCGGAGCATTAGCGCCCAAGCCATGTTGAGGGGTAGTTGACATAATTGTTGCCGACCCCCGACGGGGCCGCCACTTTCTCAGCGGGAGGTCGGAGCATTAAATCGACGGAAAATGTCCTAAAAAGTCACGGTTTTCCTCTAACATCCATTTTGTCAACTCGCTTCACAGTGCCTGTCTCAGCGATTCGACACAGTTGGACTTGGAGCATTAGCGCCCAAGCCATGTTAAGGGGTAGTTGACATAATTGTTGCCGACCCCTTACGGGGCCGCCACTTTCTCAGCGGGAGGTCGGACCATTAAATCGCCGGAAAATGTCCGGAAAAGTTCGATTTTCAGTTGGCATCAATTTTGTCAACTCGCTTTAAAGTGCCTCTTTGCTCAGAGAAACCAACAGATCAGCGCTACAGCCAAGTTGAGGGGTAGTTGACATAATTGTTGCCGACCCCCGACGGGGCCGCCACTTTCTCAGCGGGAGGTCGGAGCATAAAATCGCCGGAAAATGTCCGGAAAAATCCAATTTTCATTCGGAAACAATTTTGTCAACTCGCCTCAATGTGCCTCTTTGCTTAGAGAAACCAACAGATCAGCGCTCAAGCCATGTTGAGATGTAGTTGACATAATTGTTGCCGACCCCCCAGGGGGCCGCCACTTTCTCAGCGGGAGGTCGGGGCATTAAATCGACGGAAAATATCCGTTAAAGTCCGATTTTTCTTTAACATCAATTTTGTCAACTCGCTTCAAAGTGCCTGTCTGAGCGATTCGACACAGGTGGACTTGGAGCATTAGCGCCCAAGCCATGTTGAGGGGTAGTTGACATAATTGTTGCCGACCCCCGACGAAGCCGCTACTTTTTCAGCGGGAGGTCGGACCATAACATCGCCGGAAAATGTCCGGAAAAGTTCAATTTTCATTCGGAAACAATTTTGTCAACTCGCTTCAAAGTGCCTGTCTCAGCGATTCGACACGGTTGGACTTGGAGCATTAGCGCCCAAGCCATGTTTAGGGGTAGTTGACATAACTGTTGCCGACCCCCGACGGGGCCGCCACTTTCTTAGCGGGAGGTCGGAGCATAAAATCGCCGGAAAATGTCCGGAAAAGTCCGATTTTCATTCGGAAACAATTTTGTCAACTAGCCTCAATGTGCCTCTTTGCTAAAAGAAACCAACAGATCAGCGCCACAGCCAAGTTGAGGGGTAGTTGACATAATTGTTGCCGACCCCCAGGGGGCCGCTACTTTCTCAGCGGTTGGTCAGACCATTAAATCGCCGGAAAATGTCCGGAAAAGTCCGATTTTTCTTTAACATCAATTTTGTCAACTCGCTTCAAAGTGCTTGTCTCAGCGATTCGACACAGTTGGACTTGGAGCATTAGCGCCCAAGCCATGTTGAGGGGTAGTTGACATAATTGTTGCCGACCCTCCACGGGGCCGCCACTTCCTCAGCAAGAGGTCGGAGCATAAAATCGCCGGAAAATTTCCGGAAAAGTCCGATTTTCATTCGGAAACAATTTTGTCAACTCGCCTTAATGTGCCTTTTTGCTTACAGAAACCAACAGATCAGCGCCACAGCTGAGTTAAGAGGTAGTTGACATAATTGTTGCCGACCCCCGACGGGGCCGCCACTTTCATAGCGAGATTTTGGAGCATAAAATCGCCGGAAAATGTCCGGAAAAGTCCGATTTTCATTCGGAAACAATTTTGTCAACTCGCCTTAATCTGCCTTTTTGCTTAGAGAAACTAACAGATCAGCGCCCAAGCCATGTTGAGGGGTAGTTGACATAATTGTTGGCGACTCCCGACGGGGCCGCCACTTTCTTAGCGAGAGGTCGGAGCTTTAAATCGCCGGAAAATGTCCGGAAAAGTCCGATTTTCATTCGGAAACAATTTTGTCAACTCGCCTTAATGTGCCTTTTTGCTTAGAGAAACCAACAGATCAGCGCCACAGCTGAGTTAAGGGGTAGTTGACATAATTGTTGCCGACCCCCGACGGGGCCGCCACTTTCTCAGCGGGAGGTCGGAGCATTAAATCGCCGGAAAATGTCCGAAAAAGTCCGATTTTTCTTTAACATCAATTTTGTCAACTCGCTTCAAAGTGCCTGTCTCAGCGATTCGACACAGTTGGACTTGGAGCATTAGCGCCCAAGCCATGTTGAGGGGTAGTTGACATAATTGTTGCCGACCCCCCACGGGGCCGCCACTTCCTCAGCGGGAGGTCGGAGCATAAAATCGCCGGAAAATGTCCGGAAAAGTCCGATTTTTATTCGGAAACAATTTTGTCAACTCGCCTTAATGTGCCTCTTTGCTTAGAGAAACCAACAGATCAGCGCCACAGCCAAGTTGAGGGGTACTTGACATAATTGTTGCCGACCCCCGACGGGGCCGCCACTTTCTCAGCGGGAGGTCAGACCATTAAATGGCCGGAAAATTTCCGGAAAATTCCGATTTTTTTTTAACATCAATTTTGTCACCGCGCTTCAAAGTGCCTGTCTCAGCGATTCGACACAGTTGGACTTGGAGCATTAGCGCCCAAGCCATGTTGAGGGGTAGTTGACATGACAGTTGCCGACCCCCACGGGGCCGTCACTTGTCAATCGGGAGGTCGGACCATTAAATCGCCGGAAAATGTCCGGAAAAGTCCGAGATCCATTTGGCATCAATTTTGTCAACTCGCCTCAATGTGCCACTCTGCTCAGAGAAACCAACAGATCAGCGCCACAGCCAAGTTGAGGGATAGTTGACATAATTGTTGCCGACAGTTTTAACCGTGGCTATTGGTTTGAATCGGTTGGGCTTGGACTGGGGCCATGTGGGCCTCATGGAGGCGTTTTTGGTGGAAATGGCACCCAGAGGCTATGCAGACCCACCGGACATTGGTTTGCATCGGTTGGGCCCCGCCTGTGGCCATGGGGTCTACATGCAATAGCGTTTCTCGGAATTGCCCCTGGGAGGTAAGCAGACCCGCCGGACAGCGGTCTGCATCAAGTGGGCCTCATCAGGGCCCAATGGGGTAGCATACAGGCTTTATTCTTGATACTGCTCCTGGGAGGTAGGCAAACCCGCTAGGCAGAGGCCTGCACCAAATGGGGCTCTCAGAGGGGCCGGGTAACCACGGATAAGAGATTTTGAAGAAACTGCCCCTGGGAGGTAGGCAGACCCGCCGGACAGCGGTCTGCATCGGGGGTAGAGTACAGGCCTCATTCTTTATACTGCCCCTGGGAGGTAGACGAGCCCGTCTGGCACCGGCCTGCATCAGCCGGGGCCTTTTAGGGAGCCAGAAGCCCAGTATAAGCAATTTTGTGAAAACTGCCCCTTGGAGGTAGGCAGACCGGCTGGACAGCGGTCTGCATTAACCGGGCACCACTGGGGGCCAAAGGGGCCACGTATTAGCGATATTGCGAAAACTGCCCCTGGGAGGTAGGCAGACCCGCCGGCCAGCGGCCTGCATCAACTGGGCCCCACATGGGCCAATAGGGCCACGTATAAGCGATTTTGTGAAAACTGCCCCTGGGAGGTAGGCAGACCCTCCGGACAGCATCCTTCATCGACTGGGCCTCATCTGGTGTCCATGGGGCCGCGTATTAGTGATTTTGTGAAATCTGCCCCTGGCAGATAGGCAGACCCGCCAGACAGCGGCCTGCATCAACTGGGCCCCTCAGGGGCTAATGGGGCCACGTATAAGCGATTTTGTGAATACTGCCCCTGGGAGGTAGGCAGACCCGCCGGACAGCGGTCTGCGTCGACTGGGCCTCATCGGGGGTCCATGGGGCCACGTATTAGCGATTTTTCCAAAAATGCCCCTGGGAGGTAGGCAGACCCGCCGGACAGCGGCCTGCATCGCCCGTGCCCCAGCGGGGGCTCGATGGCTCACGGCCATTAGCGGCTGTTGGGGATGGCTCAGGGCCATCAGCGGCTGTTGGGAAGACCTTGGGATGGGTGGTCACCCTAGATGGCAGCTGGCTATAGTCGGAGCATGAAAAGCTTTTTTGTGGCCACAAATTTTTTTGTGGCCAACTTCACACCCGTCTGGAGAAATGGCTCGAGCCCGTGCCCCTGTCCTCGTCCACCTACTCGGCGGTGTTCGCCGTGCTGAAGCTACATCTGAAGACCAAGCTCAACAACACCGTCAAATACGTGGAGTTCACGGGCCGACAACAGCAACAGGGTGAGTCCGCAGCGACTTTTATGGAAGAGCTGTCCCGTATTGTGCCGCACCTCGGCATCGAGGACAAGGAGGTCAGGGAGCTGTTGTGCATGCACCAATTTGTGGCGGGTCTCGCCGACAAGGCGCTGCAAGACAAATTGTTTGAAGCCACGGATCTGTCTATGGAGATGGCCCTCGACCTGGCCATACAGACGGAGGCGACCCGCCGCATGGCCGAGGCGGTGCGCCGGCCCGCAGAAGAAGGGTATGTTCACCGTGTGGCCGAGGGCGCCGCCGGCGGTTCGCGAGGCATGAAATGCTGGTACTGCGCGGAACAACACATGGCCAGGGCGTGCACCAAGGATCGCGACACCCTGTTCTGCGCATTCTGCAAAGTCAGGGGCCATGTTCTGGAGGCGTGCAAGAAGTACGAGAAGTCCCTGCAGCAGGGTAAAGGGGGCAAAGGGCCGAAGAAGGGTAACTGGCGGTCTAGTGGGGCCGTCTCGTCCGTGGAGAACGTCAACACCGAGCCCGTGGTCAACGCCGTGCCCCTTGCCGCGTCTACCCCACCCAGCGCGCAGCCCGTCGCGCCGGCGCAGCAGCAGGTGGCGGCCATGCACACCCCGGGAATGCGGGATTTAATTGACTTCATGTACGGCAATCAAGGCTTGTTCCAGGTAGCCGACGCTCAGAACCCTACGCAGCCGCCTGTCATGCTGCAGCTCGACATCAACGGCACAGCCATCTGGTTCCAAGTTGACTCCGGCGCCTGCCGCTCTATCATCGGGTCCTCGACCTTTGATGTCCTGCCGGCGCGCCCTACGCTGAACCCTGCTTCAGTGGATCTGCACCGCTACGAGGACCCCGTTCCCCTGGCCTTCCGCGGCACCTTCGACGCCAACGTGCTGTTCCGCGGTCGCCGCCACACGCTGCCACTGCTCGTGTCCGAGAGGAACGGCCCAAGTCTCCTGGGTCGGGACTGGTTTCCCTCGCTTGGTTTGGCGGTAACTGGTATCAATAGCGTCAACACTGTTACTGATTTTACAGAAATTTTCACCTTTGTCAAGCAGTACCCCGCCGTCTCGTCCCCACAACCAGGGTGCTTCACAGGGCCGCCCGTGCACATCGCAGTTCCCGCCGACGCCCAGCCCCGGTACCAGCCATGCCGCCAGGTACCCTTCGCCCTCACGACGAAGATGGAGGAGGCAGTCGAGAGAAAGGTAACCCAGGGAGTGTGGGTCCCATACCAGGACTACCGCTGGGCCTCGGCGATTGTCCCAGTGCCTAAGAAGAACGGCTCACTCCGGCTCTGCGCCGACTACAAAGGTACAGTGAACCCTTTTGTCTCTCCGGACACGTATCGCACGCCCACGGTCGACGAGGTGCTCAACAAACTCGCCGGCGGCTGCATCTACGGCGAGATCGATTTGGAGGACGCATACACCCAGATTTGCGTAGACGAAGAAACCTCGCGACTTTTGGCCGTCAACACGATCAAAGGGCTGTTCAGGGTCACCCGCTTGCCGTTCGGTGTCAAAGTTGCATCGGCGATTTTTCAGAGAGTGATTGACAGCATCCTCTCGAAGTTTAAGGGCGTGGTCTCATACCAGGACAATGTATACATTAAAGCTTCGTCCTTACCTGAGTACAAACAAATTCTCTGCAATGTCCTCCAGGCACTCAGCGAAGAAGGCCTCAGAGTAAACACCGAGAAGTGCACATGGGCAGCCACGGAAATCAGCGTCCTCGGTTTCAAGATATCTCAGCACGGCCTGCACCCGCTCGAGGACAAGGTCCTCGCCATCAAGAGGGCCCCGGTGCCGGCAGGCAAGGGTGAGCTGCTATCAATTCTTGGGCTAATTACGTTCTATGGGCGTTTCTTTGAAGGTCGGGCCCATGTTCTGGAGCCCCTACACCGCCTGCTCGAGAACGGAGCGCCCTGGAGATGGACAGAGAAGCATGACGCAGCGCTGCAGGAGGTCAAGAACAGGATTACGAGCGAGCAGGTCCTCGTGCATTACTCCCTGGAGCGGCCGGTGACCATCACCGTTGATGCCAGCCCCGTAGGAGTCGGCGCAGTGCTTTCCACACCTTCACGGACCCTGCCACCGGGAAGGCGGAGGAGCGCCCCATCGCGTTCGCCTCGCGGACCCTCACCGCGGCAGAGCGCAGGTATGCTCAATTTGATCGTGAAGCCGCGGCGGTTATGTTTGGCGTCAAGAAGTTCAGCCAGTTCGTGCAGAGTAGATCTTTCCGTATCATCACTGATCACAAACCGCTGCTGGCGGTGTTCCGGCCTAATGCCCGCATTCCGGACACGCTGTCCCCCCGAATGCTGCGCTGGGTCTTGACGCTCGGCGCCATGGATTACACCATCGAGTACAACGCCGGGACCACCATCGGCAATGCCGATTTTTTGAGTCGGTTGCCCCTTCAAGGAAGCCCGGAGCCCCCGCGGGGCGACGGCAACGTGCATGTTATTGCTGATTTTCTCAGTCACAACCCTGTCGAGGTTAGCCTCCTGCCGCAGTACCCAGAGCCTGCCGGAGTGTATCTCCTTGAGACGGACGGTGTCCAGGACCTCACTGCAGCAGCCATCGCCGCCGCGACGCAGCAGGACCTGCTGCTCAGCCGGGTGCACCAGTGGACTCTGCACGGCTGGCCCCAGGTCGTCCCTCCAGAGGCGCAGGTCTACGCGGCCAAGAAGGACCAGATCAGCACCATGAAGGACTGCCTGCTCCGCGGGGACCGCGTGATCGTGCCGCAAGCCCTGCGCGACAAGGTACTTGACTTGATTCATGCCACGCACCCTGGCATCGCCTGTAGTAAGGCGATTGCGCGCTGGTGCGCTGGTGGCCCGGGGTCGACAAGGACGTCGAGGCCACGGTGAAGCTGTGTGTGCCCTGTCAAGAGGCGGCCCACCGCCCTGCGAGGACCTACACCGCTTGGCCGAGGGCCGAAGCGCCATGGGAGCGTGTCCACCTGGACTACGCTGGGCCCTTCATGGGGCACTACTTCCTGATCATCATTGACGCCTTCTCAAAGTGGCCCATTGTAAAGGTGGTTTCTGACTTGTCCGCACCCACCCTGGTTACTCACATGCGCTATGTATTTGCAGACCTCGGCCGGCCCAAGCTCGTAGTCACGGACAACGGCGGCAGCTTCATGTCCGCAACCTTCGAGGACTTCTTGGCCAGGAACGGCGTCCGCCACCTTTTCTCGCCGCCCTGGCATCCTGCGTCCAATGGCTTAGCGGAAAGGACAGTCCAGAGCTTCAAGGCCCTCATGACCAAGTGCGTCGCCGAGGACATCCATGCCCGCGTGGCCAGAGTCCTTTGGGCCATGCGCACCCGCCCGTCCAGGACCACAGGACGCTCGCCAGCCGAGCTCTGCATGGGGCGGGACTTCCGGACCCACCTGACCCCGCTGCACCCCAAGGACACTGTGCACCAGGACCCCCCTGCTGAAGTTAATATGTTCAAGGTTGGTCAGCCCGTCTGGGCGCTGAAGTTTCAGTCTAAAGACAAGTACGACTGGTTTCCAGGCCACGTCAGGGAGTGCAGCGGGGCGGCAGTGTGCGCGGTCGTCCTCGACAACGGCGGGGTGCTGCCGGCCGTGCCAGTGAACTACATGCGGCCACGACTCGTACGGGAGGCGCCGGCGGCGGCCGTCGTGCCACAGCGCCAGCTAGACCAAGGCCCTCGAGCCGACGACTGGCACCCGATGCACTTGGGCATGTTTGAGGACGCCGGCGGTGAGCCTGGACCTGAGCAGCCAGACGGCGGCTTCACGGAGCCCCCGCCCAGGATCGTGGCACCGAATCCCCTGCTGGTGGACCTCGGGGAGGAACAGGCGGCGTTGCCTCCGCCGCTGCTGCCCCTGCGGCAGGCTCGGGCAAACCCTTTACCTGAGGCCCTGGATGGCGAACGGCTGCGAGAGAACATGGCTCGCCGACTGGACGAGGTCCTGGCCCGTGCGGGTCACGTACGCCCAGAGGAGGCGCAGGTGCATCTGGGCCGTGGACGGGCTCGACGCTCGCTGGACCCCAACGACGCACTGCGCCCAGGCCAGCAGCCGATGACCCCGCCGGGTGCTCCGCCGCAGGTCGTGTCGAGGGCTGGTCGGCTGATACGCCCGCCGGTGCGCCTGGGCTTTAACTAATGTTGTGGTAACGTGCACCTTAAGCATGTGAAATTGTTCAGTTATTACCGGCTGTGCCCAGCCAACTTCTGTTTGTTCGTGTGTGTGTGTGTGTGTGTGTGTTGTTTTTTTTTTTTTAAAAAAAAAAAAATTGTCGGTCTCACATACATCCCTTTTGGGGACTAGTGCAACTGGGTAGTTGTGTGCAACTATTCGTAAGCTCATTGGCTTCGTTATGTTCCCCTGCAATGCTTCGTTTGCTGGCGTAAATGTGATGCATTTTTTTTAGGGGGAGGGGTGTTGTATATGTATGTGTGCGGATATACTCCCTGCCTGTCTGTGAGTGCCTGGCGCTACTCCGGGACTACATGGGCGCTGCTAGCGCCACCTGTGCTGTACCTGTATCAGCTATTGTATCTGTCCACGAACTCAGTTCCAATTAAACAGCCGACCGGCAAACACCGTCTTCCTTACTACCCCGCCCAGTCAGGACACAACATACCCTACTAGGCCTGGGCGGTAACTGAATTTGCCTATCGCGATACGATAATTTTTATTTATCGATAAGAACAATACCTCGATCGCCCGATAAATTATCGGATGTTAGGCGCAACACTGCCCAGCGCTCGGCAGACGCTGGCTGGTGGCTGTGGGCTGTGGCGCCACAGTGCACCGTAGACCACAGCCCCCTCCCCTCCACCTCCCCGCAGCCGCCAGACAGCGTCTGGCCAGGGCTAGGAAACTCTGGGCGAGGGGGGATTTTGCAAAATTGTGCGTTGGGCAAGGCACGTGACCGACCTGGTCCAAAAAGAGGCCGTGTTGCAGAAGAATCGAAGAGCCTTTTCTTGCCCAACGACGCATATTTTTCTTCCTTCCCCCCAGCGAGAGTTTCCTAGCCCTGGCGTCTGGCCGAGCAGTGTTGCGCCTGCAGATCGGAGCGTAGGCAGCCAAACCTACTGTACTGCATGTGACTGGGACCGGGACACCCTGTATGTAAAGGTGGTTCATGTGGGTTTCGGAAACTAATTTATTTCGTCTATTGCTTAGTCGGTGCATGAACCACAAAATATTTCGTCTATTGTGACTGGGACCGGGACACCCTGTATGTAAAGGTGGTTCATGTGGGTTTCGGAAACTAATTTATTTCGTCTATTGCTTAGTCGGTGCATGAACCACAAAATAACCCAACAAAGTCAGCTGACGAAGGCAATAGTCAACAGCCAAGTAAGTGTGGTCTCTTCTTTTCCATGGAGTCTTTTCGTTCTATGACATAATTCTCACCCAGGAAATAAATTAGTTTTAGAAGTATTTTTCATTATAATTTTTATTTGCAAGTCCGTAAAATCTTGTCTAATAATTTACTTGAATAGAGATGAATTATTTCAACAGTTGTGGCAAAGTTTTATTGATGCAGTGTCCTTTCATTTTTGTTAAGTCTTTAAGTATCATGGTTTTGGAACTAGTTCCTTTCTCTTTGAATAACCGAGAAATTGTTTCTTCACTATGAAACTCTCAGTTCGACTTTGTCTCTTACTCGTGTTTAAGCTCAACCTTCTTTGTGAGCTTCTTGCGTGCAATCTTGTCATTGGTATGAGGAAATGTATGGCTGCTACAATTTTCTCTTTCTTTCTGTGTTTTCTAATACTATATATGATATCAGCCACCTCTCAGAAATAATATTTTGAAACTAATTTTTCTGTACTGCCTGTAGAGATGCTGTGAAGCTTATCTTGTTCTATTTTCTATTTTGCAGTATCACGGAAAACTACTCTCTTCTTCACTCGAGCCATGCATCACTGGTCACCATAGCTTGCCCATGCAGTTGTCCACGTCCATCCATCCTTTTGAAGATAAGTACTAGATCTTTTTGTTACAACTAGTTTCATTTTATTTTTATTTTTTTTCATGACAGTTGACAAATTTTTCTTATTTTCTTTTCTGTTTCGGTGCCTACTACCCAACCCAACAAGATTCTGCTGTTTTGAGTTATGTGATTGACATCATTGTCTATTTTTGTCATTTCCTGTATCATTGATTCTCATGTAACTTTCATTTCAAAACAGACCATTTTTGCAGAACTTCAATCTCGTTACTACCCCAACTGTCCAGAAATGGGAACAAATTGAACGCCCCGGGGGGGAGGGGGGGGGGGGGGGGGCCGGGGATTAATGTGACCAATGTAATGCTTTTGCACTACTCACATTATACCAGTAAACAAAATTTGAATAATTGCACTGCAGAGCTGGGTGCACACACTATACGATAAAGTCACAAAAGGTATAAAAAATGATTCGGAAATGTGCCTACTGGAACCAGGTCCCATGCCCCGAATAACTACTTTGAATTTGTGGCCGGAACCGCGCACCTCGGGAGGCGACACTAGCGCGCCCCGACGTGGGTGCGCGCACTAACGGGGCGGGGCCTCCGGGGCGCCGGAGATCCCCGAAGGATCCGAGGATCCGAGCCGAAGCAAGCAACGCAGCGCCAGTAAGTGCCGAGCAGTGCGGTAAGGCGGTACGGCTAAATCGTCACGCCGCAACGTGTGTGCGTGTTACGTCCAGAGACGTACGTGTGCGTGTAACTTGTGCTCTATAAGGATACAGCAACATGGCTTTCGAGGAGGAGAGCGAGTTCAACACGTCCGATTCCGTGCACAATGATGATCGGCTGGACCAGACGAACACCAACTTCCACTCCGGCAGCCGCTCCAGGTGAATTGTTTGCCACCTGCCCTACCAACCAGCACGTTGGCGCTGTGGCAGCCAGGCCGCGGCCTGGGCTGGGGCTGCCTCAATAAGGCTCTCTCGTCGCCTCGACGCGGTCCCTCTGCAGCCTCTCTGGCCCCGGCATAACAGAGAACAATTTCTTTTGCATTAGGTCAACTGAGTATAGAACTGAGTGTTTATCACGAAATGTCCGTATCGCTGCTATCTGAGTAACTAGTACGTGACTTAGTATATGCTCCCTTCCCCCACGTGACCACGCGTAGGCAAGCCGTGCCCCCCCCCCCCTTTCCCTGAGGTGATCACTTAGGGAGCGTCCTTAAATTACGTAGGGCGTTTCGGGGTATTTTTAACCCCCCCCCCCCCCCCCCATATAAGGCTCTGTAAGATTTCGAGACCCCCCCCCCCCTCCTTACGTAAGATTTTGCCAAATTTGCCCAAAGTGGAAAAAAAACGTAAATAAATGAATTTGAGTGTTTTTTGTTCTTTTTCGCTTACCAGTATAGGAGAAATGTTGAGAGTTAGGTATTTAATGAAGCAGACTGAATTAAAGGTACATCTTGTTTAATTATTTGTACTGTCCAGTCCAAAAAAAAAAAAATACTATCCCACTGTGTGAGATACTGGTAGGCCCGGAGTTTCACGGGGGTTGGGTTAAAATAGACATTAAGTTTATATTTTGTTCTTTTTGGTTTTGTTTGCCTTCTTTCATTTTTTAATTCATGGAATGAGGATTTTGCTTGAGCCTTGTTTCAGTTTTGGGGTGGTTCGGGGTGGTTTGTATCTCCTTCGAGGGGGAGAGGGAGTAGTTGAAGAGCTAGGGCGTCTAGGTAGCGGTCAGTGTACCGCTTGCATTCTCATACGCGGGCCGCCTAGCGCTAGCCTCCTGCAAGGCTTTCGCACTGTTGTCCCCCCCACCGGTCCCAAACGGTCCTGACTCTTGAGTCGCCTCCCATTTAGCGGGGCCTCGGCGTGCCTCGGCTCGGCTCGCCACATCGACAATGGGTACCCGGCAAAGGCTACGCAACAAAAAAGAAGGACGTCCGATTTGGCTGTGCTCTGAAGAAGGACAGAATGATACTGAGTCAGGCAGAGGTTGCTGATGCAGCCTGCTGACGAGTCGAGCATAGCTCGTCCAGAGGCGTTGTGACAGTAGCTGCGTCTCTTACTATCACCATTGGATGGAGAGAGCAAGCTGAAGTTTGCAGTGGTTTTTCTGATCACTATGACATTTTTTGGATGTAACAACACGCTAGACTATTTTATACGACTATTGTCCGTAATTCTGTTAGACAGATTTTTGATTTTTTAGATCGTTTTGATTTTGGACTAGTGGGACCTGTTGACGAGGTGCTCTGTCTCTTACTTTCCCCATTGAAAGGAGTGAGAAAGCCGACTTATAAACTCGTTTTTAAACGGTGTGTGATATTTTTGAAGTGTAAAAACACGTCACCGTGTCATGTGCGAGTACCCTTCGATAATATGGAGGGTTTGAAAAACTTCTGTCAGAGGGCCATATGGATCTATGCTTCCAAGAAAAAAAAAAACAGTCCAATCTGACGAAACTATAAGGCAACTCCGTTTCACTCCGTGCCTAAAAAATATTATAAAATAACAAGTGGGGTAAAGACGCACTAGCGCGCGGAGACGCGTTTGGACGGATGCATTTGCGCCCATAAAAATCGTACGTAATGTTTGCCGTTGACCCCCCCCCCCACGTAAGGGCAACATAAGATTTGCCAGACCCCCCCCCCCCCAAAAAAAAAAAAACCCTTACGTAATTTAAGGACGCTCCCTTATTGTGGATACGACTCCTTACTCACACCACCAACGGGGCGGGTGGTGTGTGAGTGCGAGTGAGGCGGCAGCGGCGGGTCAGCTCCGTAGAGAGGGAGTGCGAGCGAGACATCAGCCTTCGCCGGGACCTGGCTCGGTTGGCCTGCTGACGCCGTCATGGCGACCAGGCGCGGATCCAGGAGCCACTTGTGGGGGGGGGGGGGGGCAATGTACCACTTGTTGCCTACTTACAGGCGAAAAGTTCGGCGGGTTGCCTAAATTTCAGGCGCCCTTCGGGCGCCTTGGTAGCATCTTCGGGGGGGGGGGGGGGGGGGGGCAAAACCCCTTTTGCTCCCCCCCCCCCCCCCCCCCCCCTGTATCCGCGCCTGCCTGCGACTCGGCCTGGCGTCCCTTTTCTGGCCAACAGGCTAGCTCAGCGCTGGCTACGGCCGCCGCTTGAGCTGTTAACGCAGGACCCGGCCGCATAGGAAATGAATTCGCCGCCGGCGAGCTGCGCCTCGTTCAGGTAACCGTCATGCCCAACCGGCGGGAGCTAGCACCGCGGCCGCACGGCGGAGAGGTCGTCGCGTGAGTCGTCGAGAACGGCAGCAGCTTGTCGCGTCACTGGCTACTGGGCTGGCGCCCGCAGCCCCTCCCCCCGCGGACCGACGACGCCCCGCGCTGTCACGGGCGCTACCCGTCAGCGGGCGGAAACTCCTACGGCGGGGCTGATCCTATGCTCGCGTAGCTGGCCGGAGTTTTTGGAGGGGGTGAGGTCATGCTTTTTGCTTACCTGCAGGCGGGATGTCACGACGGTTGCCTACCTGCTAGGCGGGTACGCGCCTGCGGGACGGGTTGGCTGGGCTCGCAAAGGCCGCTTTTTGACTGCGCGAGGGCGGCCGCTGTGGGCATTCGTCACCTCAAACATTAATACAAAAACATGAACGAGTCCGATCTTGGAGGAAGACACTCACTGTGACGTGATGGCATCTTTTTAAAAAATGCAACTCCAGCCTTGTTTATGGCAAACACTCACCTATTCTGTAAATCCCTGTGAAATCCGTTGACGCAGACGGCGACAAGATGGCAGCGCGGCACACTCTGCCTTGGCTGCGCGGTCCACAATATAATACTTCGTTCACGGTTCAGATGAGTCGGTCCCCCCTCGACTAAATCAGTGTGCCGATGCTGATCGCTGACTCTCCTATTGCAGATGGTTCCATCCCAACATCAGCGGCGTGGACGCCGAGATGGTACTCATGGAGCGTGGTCGGGACGGCTCGTTCCTGGCTAGGCCCAGCCGGTCCACGGCGGGTGACTTCACGCTGTCCGTCAGGTCAGTCTCGTGAGCCCTCGTGCTGCGTCGCGCCCGCCTCCCAGTGAGTCGAGTTACCTCACGGCCCAGGCCTTCTCTCCTGTTGCAGGCGGAACGGGGTGGTGACACACATCAAGATCCAGAACACGGGCGACTACTACGACTTGTACGGCGGCGAGAAGTTCGCCACGCTGTCCGAGCTGGTGCAGTTCCACATGGAGAACCACCTTCGGGCAAGGAACGGCGACGTCATCGAGCTCAAGTATCCCCTCAACTCGGCCGACCCCACCACGGAGAGGTGAGTATGGAACGGGAGCGGCTGGGATCCGAACCCGGGACCGTGCAGCAGGGAGGTGGGGGCGGGCCTGCCGGACCAAAATACTAGGGCGGAAATGCGAAGTAATCGTTAGTTCTCCCCATTAATTTTGGTGTTCAGAATATAAGCCTGATACCCCAAGAGGTTTAAATTCCAGAATGACATATATATGTAAGCTTAAGATAGTAGGAAGAGAAACACGAATAGGAAGATACCTTTGCTGAAGTATTACTATAAAGTGGCAGTGGCATGCAAAAATGCCCCCCCCCCCCCCAGGGACCAATATGAAAGTAGAACTGTTGTCTGCCGATAAAGGGATCAATAATGCTTGAAATGCCGATGAGCGGGCTCGCCTTGCTTCAAGTTCCAAAAGACATTCCTATTAATGTATCTAAAGTTAAATAGATTAAATAGAAGTAAGCGCAAGCTAGATTTCGTTCTTTAAAATGTGTCCTTTGCAAAGAAATAGAATAATAGTCCACAATACGGTGGGAGTAGGTACGTCCAGCGGTTAGGTTAGAAGCGTAGCGACCCTCGCGCCTCAAGACCGGCGCCCCCAGGGCGCCGTACTGACTGATTAGCTCCGCAGGGTCCCACACGCCCGGTGACAGCCGCCGGCAGGCCAAGGTAGGTGTACCCCAGGCGTGGAGGGGCGGAACAGTGGTTCGCGATGAGCGAAGCCTGTTAACGCCACGACGCAGTCTGGCGTACGCCTACCTTGTGTAAATGAGCAAAATAATGATTTTATAAGAGCATTCAGCTTCAGAAAGTATAAAGGTTGGTTTAGAGTGTAACGCTTGACGCTGACGCCGTACGCCACTTGGATTCTTTCATTTCCGCTTCGATTTTGTTTAGAGTATGAAAGAATTCTAGGGGCATGCGGCGTCAGCGTCAACCGTCACACTCTTAACCAACCTTAATTTCTATTTAATAGAACAACATTTTAGTACAGGTCATTGATTTATATAAATATTTACGATTCACATTTATAAACCTTTTGAATTTTTAAAAGATAAAAACTGTAAACATTAACATGAATATTCAGAATGTACATTTATAAATCTTATCAATTTGTAAGCAAAAATACCGTTAAGCTGTTTCACACAGCTATGCTCACTATTGCTCATCTGTAAAAGGCCATTAAATCCACTCTCAAATGTTTGGGATCACAGAAAGCTTATCGTCTAGAGGCTGCAGGGCTGGCACAACATCACGGGCATCATCTTCCAGCTCCTCGACATCCACCCAGTCGAAGACTTCCTTCCGTTTCTTTGAATTGACAAAGTACTTCGCGACTTCCCCCTCCGACCGGGCTGTTCTTATAGAAATTAATAATTGGACGTCCGCATAGCCTCATATCCCCCCCCCCCCTCCCGGTCCGTTTGCGAACGTTTTTGATGGACCCTTCGACCCCGGACGTACTTTATGCATGGCCCCTAGTTACTCTGGTCTCTGATGAATTTAAGACGATTATAATATCGTCAACCTGAAACACAGTAATAATGCCCCGCGGCTGCGCCCCCTTGTAAAGAATGAAACAAATATTTTCATTAATTAGAAACATACATGAACCGAAAATTATTGCCACCATCCGTAATTCTATGGTAAAGAACGTGTTTATCCTCTAAATGTTAAGTTTTTCTGTCAACGAGAAGTCGGCGAACACACGTCTTCCTGAACGAACAAACAAACGAACAGTTGTCATCAGACCATTAACCCGCCTTCTCTCCATTTCTGGAGAAACTCGTCGGGACGTGCTAAAATCCAACGGATCCGCGATGGTGTTGAGTCACGACTCCCGCCGCCAGGTTTTGGTGTCAGCGTCTCAACGAGTTTTGCTGATCTGTTCCAGATGGTTTCACGGGCACATGTCTGGCAAGGACGCCGAGGAGCTTATACTTGAGGAGGGCAAGAACGGCAGCTTTCTGGTGCGCGAGAGCCAGAGCAAGCCGGGGGACTACGTCCTGTCCGTCCGCACCGACGACAGAGTTACGCACGTCATGATCCACTGTCACGTAAGTGCGGCTAGTCCCAGGGCTGGGACTCCCACCGGGGCCCTGACTGCAGGTGCCTCTCGGTCGTGTTCGACCTTTGGTTCGCAGCAGAAGTTCTGCCTCGTGGGCGCGGAGACTACGTTCGACAGCCTGAGCGAGCTCATCGACTACCATAGAGAGAACCCGATGGTGGAGACGAGCGGCACGGTCGTGCACCTCAGGCAGCCATTACATGCCACGCGCATCAACGCATCCGGGATTGACAGTCGAGTCAAAGAGCTTCAGGTTTGTGTGCCTTTTGGTTTTTCATCCATATTATGTGAATTTTGCTAGTGCCGGTTGTTATACCATTCCTGTAGCACACGACTTCCCTAGCCGCACCCTGCTTGTGATCTTACTGTCAACGTATCACTTATTTTGATTTTGCTTTCTTTGCAGAAAGAAAATGGTTTGGCAATGGCAAAAGTTGGGTTCTGGGAAGAATTCGAGTCGTTACAACAACAGGAGTGCCGCCATTTATTCTCACGGAATGAAGGACAGAAACCACAGAATAGGAACAAAAACAGATATAAAAATATTCTACCATGTAAGTTCATTCTAAATAAATTTGACGTGTATAGTAGCTGTCTCAAGCGAACTTTTTAAAGTAGTTCGCACGGTTTGTAAAAATGTTGCCCCAAAACCAAGATTGGGCTTAAATTGTTCTACAAACCTTATTCTATACGATGACCGAAACAAAAAGTGGTGTGACCGGACTTATTTTCAAGGAAAAGGACTAGGAAATTCACAGTAATCAACACGGGCTCTTCTGTCAGAACGGCTTCTTTTAGACATATTACAATTTCTTAGATTGTTCTAGGGTCAATATAATTGCCGTTGTGAAATGCTGCGGTACACTTATTGTTTGGACCACGGCGAATCCGTACGTCCCAAGCAGTAAACGAGTTACAAATGATAGGAGAGAGCAAATTAACAGATCAACAGCTAAACCGGGCCGTATCGGCTGCAGCCCGGCCGCTACGCCATGACGGGCCCGGAGGCGCCAGGAGGCGCGAAGTTTGAGTGTTTCGATTTCACTTTCGGGTATCTGTTTACAAATCGAACATTTTTTACCCTCGGAATAACAGAAAAACAAAACAGCAGCTCCCTAGTCGGGGAAAAACCGGATTAAGCCCGTCCGTATTATTTGAGATGTCAACACAATTAGGGGGCCTGCTTGGCAAGCCCGCCCAGCTGGTTTTTCGTCGGGGATTGCTGCCAACTGCCACGACGAGGTGTATATTTATTTGTCCCATTAACGACATTTCGTGGTCTCAAATATGGCACAAAACCGATATATTAACCCTAAAGAGACATCTTAATGTTTTCCTACTCAGAACTTCAATAATGGAAAACATTTAGACGCTCACTTGGCTAGAGCCCAATTCGGGCGAAATACTTTAAAATTATTTTATAGTGTTTTGATTGTTTTCACAATTGACCACACAAGAGTAAAGCTAAGAGATGTTGATCCGAATGAACCTGGAGCAGAATATATCAATGCAAATTACATAAACGTTAGTGCACAAAAGTTGTCTTCTTATGCGGCATTGAAAAATATCAAACAATCTTTGAAATATTGCTAAACTTATTTCAGCCTGAAGAAGAATCATTCCCAAATGGACCATTAAAACAGTATATTGCAACACAAGGATGTCTACCTAGTACTACGGGTGACTTTTGGCATCTGATCTGGCAGGAAAAGACTCTGGTCATCGTGATGACAACAAAAGAAGTTGAAAGAGGAAAGGTTGGCTGATGTCATTTTCTGTTATTAATTGTTTGCGCTGTACCTTGACCCACATAGCTCATCATTTCCCTGTCACCTTTTATAGAACAAATGTGCAAAGTATTGGCCAGAAGAAGAAGGACAAACTAAAGAGTACAAGAAAATCAAAGTTCGCAAAGTATTAGAATCAAAAACAGCAGATTACATTTTACGGGAATTTGCTGTGTCACAGACTGATAAGAACGAAGAACGGAAAGTTTACCATTATCATTTTCAAGTGAGTTGTTGATATGGTGTTTAAATGTACTGGTGTTTACTCATGTACATAAGACGAACATTTATCGAAACTTGTAAATTTTCGCAGGCATGGCCTGACCATGGGGTGCCTACAGATCCTGGGTGTGTACTGAATTTCCTTCACCATGTAAATGCAAGACAAGAGTCGATGGTTGGGGCCGGACCTTTGCTTGTACACTGCAGTGCAGGCATTGGCCGAACAGGAACATTCATTGTCATTGACATTATCCTGGATCAAATAAAAAGATTAGGTGAGTGTTCCTGCTTTTTCAGTTGGTTGACACCGTTTTTGTTGTCAACTGCTGCATATTAAAATTCTTAAATATTTTTATTTTAAAGAATTATTTTTCCTCGAATAGGTTTGGACTGTGAAATAGATATTCAGAGAACAATTCAAATGGTGCGATCACAGAGGTCAGGAATGGTGCAGACCGAGGCCCAGTACAAATTTGTATATCTTGCAGTCCAGCACCACATCGAAACAGCATCCCAAAGAAAAATAGAAAAACAAGTACTGTGTCATTTGTGACTGACCGACTCTGTTTCCCTGTGCTGTTTTCGAGTTCTAATGCCGGCTTTCCTCTGCTGTCCAGAAAAGTCTGCAGCTCGGCCGGGAGTACACCAACATCCGTTACTCCACCGAGAAGTCGGCGCCGGCGGCGGGAGCGGCGACGGAAGGCTGCTGCTCGAACGCCTGACCGACGGCGCCGGTCGCTGTCGCACTCTACCATGTTCACCCTGGATGCTTCGTTCGTTGACGGGGACCTTGTTGACTGAGGAGGGGGGGGGGGGGGGGGGCAATGATGTTGGTAATGGTGTTTTACTTCCGACCACATTAAATTGTTCTCCATATTTTTGATTTTTGCGGCAAGGTTAACAAACACTCTTCTTGGTTTCCAAAGATAACGATGCTATTATTACTAGGTTTAACACAATCCCTCAATGAATGTTCGAAAAAAAATTGTTGGAAATAATAATAATAAAGGGACCCACTAAGTGGTTACTGCGGGTTACTGCCTGCACGACCGCTTGCAACAAAATATTTAGTGTCATTGTATTTATTTCTGTTTAATTTGGCAGTTTCGTACAGATAAGAAGAATTTCACTCCTTCCTTTCGCATTTGCAGCGGATTGACTCTAGTTTCATAGACTGAGGCGGGCAGCAGCGCTCTTTGGCGTTTTCTCTACCGTTCATTTTAGAGACATTGCCCCTAACTGCGCGATTGTCAGGTCGGGTCGACCGAGTCGGTCAGGGCCCGCGTGCGCAGGATGACAAAAAGGGAGGGGGAGGCAAGCGCAAAGGAACGCTGTTGTTGTCGTTCTGGGTTCTTATCGTCCCGAGTGGACAAGGAAGGGGGCTGACCGACAACAACAGGCTACGCGACATACCCGCGCCCCGCGCGGACACGGCTGCGCGGTCGTGCGCAAGGCACGCATAGGCAGGCCTCGGTATATATGTGGACCCATTTTCCTGTTGGGAGGTTAGGTTAGCTTTAATCATTTTCAATGCCATGCTTGACATATCAACCTTTAAATTAACAGAAATCTGTCTCGGTAAAAAAATTTCAAGAGCCGTTTGGGCAACGGTGTCACTCGATACTCAGAAGTGTCTGTAAATATCAGGACCCGCGCAGTACATCATCCACAACAACCACTATGAAACAAGTGGGAAAACACATGCGGTGGGAGGAAGTTATCAACCAATCAACCCCTTCGCCTACCAGTAAGGGATGTACAGGCTACCGCATGTGAAGGGGAAGGTATCAACCAATCAACCCCATGATGTACTGCTATTTACAAAGGAACTAGGTAGGTATCAACCACGGTCCATGGGGGAGGGTTAGACCACAGTCCCCTCCCCCTCTGTTTTCAGTACAGTGAAGCAGAAATCATGCAAAAGGCTGGAAATGTAAAACACATTAGTTCCATCATTACTCTTTTGTCGCATTTTTTTTTTTTTTTACGTTTGGACAACAAACAGTTTGTTTGTCCGACCACAGAATTCACGGATCAATTTTTGAGCCAGCCAAGTGCAAGCAGTTTCCGCTCTTTCCTCCTTGTGTTCAGGGCATCTCAACCATGTACATTCTAGTTTCTCTTTCAGCACTTTGAATACTTTCTCCTGAAAGTGCCAGACAAGCAGAATCTCTGCAATGATTCACAAAAAGATTAGAGCCACTTTTCCCATGCTGTACTACATTAGCATTAGGTGCTTCCTGGGTGCACGGATCCTAAGGGTGCAGATCTTTTTACACTCGGCCGGTACCTGAAGCAGTCCAGTCAGCATTGCATGTATTACACCTAATACCTTTAAGGACATGGTCTCGCAGTCCTCGAGCTAAAATAAGATTATCATAACACTCAAATCAAGCGGCAACGGTTTCATTTGAAACAATGCTAGCTAGCTTCAAACATTGCCTGGTCTATCACATTATCTGCCGTGCCAGTGTTGGCTAAATCGACGGCCCCATCAAATTCAATACCAGCTGCGGCCAACGCCTTCGCAATCATTTCCCTCATGGTTAAAGTTTGTTGACCATTTACCTGCAGATCACCTTTATCGTCGGGAATGTTACGATCATCAATATCATCAGAGTCCACAGCCACAGCCGCTGTGTCTGGGCAGTAATGCTTGCATCGTGAACTGGAACTTTTTACGAGAACTGAGACGCTAAATAAGCACGAAAGCTTGCTTCCAAAATGTGAACTCTGATCACTCGTGAATAGTCTCAGATAAAATAGACTGTTTGGTTGAAATTACATTCTGAACTGTGGTGCTAAATAATCAGCAAAAGCTTGCTTTGAAAATGTGAACTCTGATCACTAGTGAACACTCATATACTAAAAATGAACTTAATCTCATCATTCATAGATAAAAAATAGACTGTCATAGCAGTCATAGGGTGTTAAAATGGAGGTGGGATTTGTGCACAGAAACAGGTAAAATTGATTTTAAATAATTTAATTAAAAAGGACAGAGAGGAGAAGCAAGACAAATAGAGACTAGAGAGAAATTTTGATTACAAACAGATGTTAAAAAAGCATCAATGACAAAAATCTAAAAAAAAAGCACAAAAAGTTCATTAAAAATTTAGATTAAAAAAAAAATTACGATTCAGAACTGCAACGGAAAAGAACAGAACAGGTGTCAGACATGTATAGTTTTCAAGTGATGAAAGTTGAGAAAATAAGAGGAGTGAACACTTACATTAGCGTTCTCGTCGTCCTCCCACCAGGTGGGTGATAATTGGACATGGGGCCCTAGACGCCTCCAAACTAATGGTGCCTAAGATAATAAAAGAAATAAAACAGTCATTAAATTACACGAGTTCTCAAAGAAAGGGTGCTGGTGAATGCATCTGGCAGAAGCGACCACACAGGGCGCTCCCCGTCCCAGCTGGCGCCGAGATTTGCGGCGATCATCGTGAGCTGAAAAAAAAGTTAGAAAACAATATTAGCTATTTTATCTACACTCATTCACTAGACATGCTCAGTAAGCAAAGCCTGACTAGCGTGCAGACAGTGAAGGAATAGTCCAAGAATTATAGATTTTGGCCTAAAAAAGAATACTGTAGTGGTGAAAATCAATATACTGGCTTAGAATTTTATGCTCTATTCAAATTTCCAAGTTTCAAAAAAATCCCACGGTGGCAAAATTTTCTAGAGCTGTCAAAAGTCAAATTTTCTGAAAATTCGCAATATCTACCTGAATTTGGGAGCAAATATTTTTTTTTGGTGCTTGTCCCGTTGAACGAAAGACATCCTCTCAATGTTTGAACGTGTTTAACTCTTTGCCATAAAATCACATCTAGTGCTGCTAAGAAAAATCATTTTCCCCTATTTCTCCGTGTTTTGTATGTTTTGGGTTGCGGTAGTGGCTGTCATTTACTTGTTTTAGGACTGTGGCCCCGATTCAAAGGGCTTCTTTTCACTACCGGATAATTAAAAAAAAAAAAAAAAATAACTGGTCCTGTCAAAAATTTCGACCTTTTGTCAATTACATTTTTGTTCTCGGCTGTCATCATTTCTGTGAATCTCATGCAGTATAGTGCTGTCGAAACCTGAACCAAGGCTTTTCGAACATTGTGCAATGAATTATGTGGATTGGGGCTTTGAAAACAACACGGGTAAGCAGGCTAGCAAAATATATTTAACATTTAATCACATGGAAATATTCAACGTATATAAATACTTTTCAAAATCTCACTAGTATTATAAGGTAAGTATGTTTTCTTAATTTATATAAATAGAGATCACTTAAAGAATAAATTGACATTCAAACGTTTAATAACTAGTTGCTTTCCTCAAGGCCAGGATCATCTGGATCATCGTCATCTGCATGCCGGTGGTTTGTGCAGTCTACCCCTGAACAGTGTGTGCACATCTGCGTGCAAGGAAAACCAACACGGCGGCACTCACAGCCGCGCTCGCAGCCGCTCTTGCAGCCGCACCTTACGAGCTTCAGGATGCATTCCGGAGCTGGCAGACGGAGGGATGCGACTGGAAACAGGACGCCACCCTCGGCCCTCCAGCCCCAGTCGGTGGCCGGCAAAGTGTTTCCGAACCATTCTTGTACCTAAAGTGAGTAATTTTAAAATCGATCAAACTGGAGTACAGATTATTAATTAACGGGTCTTCGGAATTTTTAAAAATACCTGAAGGTAAACACGTTGTGAATGGGGCTCTGCTGCGCCACTTGTAGGTGCGAGGCTTCTGAAGTCGAACGTGTCGCACAGCTTCTGCTTTCCAACACTTTTAATGTACTGAAGAGGCCGAAAGTCATTTAAAGATTTACTCTTAGAGCCGTTGTAGAGTGCTAAGATGAACTCTTCACCCGCTGCGGTGATGTCGTCCTTTGACGCCTTGTTGTCATTAAAAACCTTCATTTTTTCCGCAAGGTCCTTGTTGCCTCGAATTAAATTCAATGTCGATACTTTTCCCTTTCCAAAGAAAGCAGACGTAGTGTCACATCCTGACATACTATGTATAAACAGCATAAGTTCTTTAGCATGTCCTAGAGCTTCCTGTAATGCATTGATATTGTGCACTCTGTTTTCTCTATTCTCTGTTCCAGGTAGTATCATGCTGATCGTGGAATGTAATGGACTCAGTTGGGTAAGCATTGCCAGGATGTCAGTGTCTGTTGCCACCACGCTGACCACTTCACCCAGTGCAGCCAAGTCAAGCGCAGTGTGTACGATGAGCACATCTGCGTCACCTTCTGCTTCACACACTGTGTATCCAGCTTCAATGAGAGCACTTCTTAAAAGCTTTATGAGCCTGGCTTTGTTGGCGTTGTTGCCCAAAAAGTTGTCTTTCAGCACAGAAACAAAGTCCTCAGGATTCACTACTAGATTTGCAGAGGTTTTCTTTGCGGCTCGACGTCTGTGTTCCATTGACTTTGTAGAAGGCGGCCCGTCGTACCCATCGAAGACAATAGTAGTCCTTTGCGGCGTGTATCTCTTTTGAAGGTACTTGACGTACGCATTGCAAATTTCTGAGTACGTGGCGGGGCGGGACCATGGAACAGCGTGCACGAGATATCCACCGTCTACAACATACCTGCAACAGGAGCATGCAGAAAAGCATAAGAAAAAGTGCGAGTAAGTATTATGTTCTGGAAAAGGAAGTAAAGAGTTTTTAAATTACCTTGTTGGTGTGGAGGTGGGTGTTTTTGTTGGTGTAGAGATTTTATCAAGAGCTTTCTCAAGTGCACTTTTGTCTGTCTTTCTGAGGCTACTGCCATCAAAAATAGACAGAGGGCGAGGTGCTAGTTCGTACGACAGAAATTCATTTAGGAACACGTCTAATTGATCCTGGACGCAGATAATCCTATTAAGAAGCTGCATTGGATTCATCAAGATCTCCTCTTCATTCATCCTAACTGTGCAAGACATTGATGCAAGTGGTTTTACTTTCATCGTCCTCTTTAGCTTTACATCAGCGAAGTTGTGCCCAGCCATTAATCTCATGCATTCTTTTCCCTTTTCCAGAGCTTCATCGCAGTTGACCGTGCCATCTGCAATGAGCCCGTTCGCGAGAGACGCGAGCTCGGTTTGTGGTCTATCCTGTAGCGGGGAGTGTTCAACCAACCATCTTACAAACTTTTCCAGGTGCTGCACGTCCGTACTCTGCCTTGAATCGCGCATCTCTACGTGCTGCTCAGATTTGCGGGACGAAACAGAGCAAAATTTCTCCAATGAGTTGCAGACAGGTATGCAATGAGGCACAGCGTCGATAAACTGTGCTAAAGTACTTTCCGTGATGCCACGGCCGCGGGTTAAGCCGGTCTCTGTTTTTAATGCACGCATCAGCACTTGTTCGACTATTAAGTCCAACGACAGACCAGCCCAGAAGCGGTTGGATCGTCGACTGACGAAGTAGCCCCTCCTGTGAAAGTCAAGCAATCAAACGCATTTGAAACGCAGTAATTTTAAGCGTGTTAGTTTGAAGCGTCTTAAGTGTCTTACCTAGTATACATGTCGTACTCTAATGGATCCATTTCACTTTCAAGTTCTTCCATGTGTTGCAGATAATAGTGTGCTGACTTGGCGTAGTTTAAGTGGCCGGCCGCATGGAAATATGGAAGCATAGATCTTACGCACGCTAAGTGTAACTCCCAATCTCCTGTTCTTTCAGCACGAATGGTTAACCGCAAAATGTTGACCTGTAATAGACAGTGGATTAGTGACTTTGACCGCCGTTCACTATCATTAGAATGTGTTGCCGATAAATTAAATCGTACCATTTCAAAGTAAGAAAGCCACAAATTGGCAGTCCTGTTGTTCCCTTGCAGTTTTTGGAGAACCTCATCGACAATTGAGTGAAGTTGACCTGAAATTTCACTGTTTGCAGCTTCTTCCATGGATATTTTATTGGACAAAAGTTCTGCATGGAGGTATCCTATGTTGTCTTTGAGGTCACTGTCTATGTCACTTAGCTTCAAAATCTCTAAGCCGAGTGCAAGGTGTGTCAGCAGGTGAGCTCGCACAGCGCGGGAGAATGCGTGCCCGCTAATCATGTGGGGGACTGTGTGTTCTGCATACACTGTTGCCCATAGCTCCTCAAGACCACACTGTAAAAAATTGTTGTCAAGTGACAACACTCTTACTGACAACCCAGTCGTAAACCTACGAAAACTGTTGTCCTGTTCCAAAACGACACTTTTCTCGTTAGCACTCTCAGACAGCAAGTGTCGTTGACAGACAGCATTTGGCAGTGACAACTCATGTCGTTTAATAATGACATTGGTCATGCTAAGTTGAAACAACACAATGACTGTAAATAAATATTGGTTTAAGAAGAAAAAAATTGGTGCTGGTCTTGTCATAAACTATGGAATGAAATCCATAGGGCACCTGGAGATAACTGGCCAATTAAATGTGTGCATTGGAGTGTTAAGATCTAAATTTTGTATGATCTGAAGGATTTAGTTAATAGAGTGGCACAATAATAGAAAGTCGTTATTATTTTTTTTTCTGCAAACATGGTTCATCATAGGAGGTAAAAATGAGGCAAGTGTTTCTCTTCTGATTGTCATTACTAACCTGCTATTCTTTCCTCTCCACCTCTTGTCCACCTCCATCAACACCATGGGACAAGACAAGAGATGAAGCAGATGAAGATTCTACTTCAAAATTTGGCTCAGCAGTACTATTTCAAAAACCATTATCAAGCAAACAATTACCATAAGGAAACAAATAAATCATACAGTTCTATGGTAGCCACAAAAATAAACACTGACACTGTGCCTTTAATTTCTCAGCACCAGAAGAACTGCAAACAATTATGGCAATTATGAACAGGAAATCTGCCAATACTGCGTCAACAAGTGGTTGGTGGGTGAGGGGGCGTAAAGAGGGCGGAGAGGAAGGCACCAGTAGGCTAGTCGGAATGCGTAATTGTTGTGTTGTGGATTTCTTTGTGATTATAATGTCGATCACATTGCCATTTGCCTTTTCGTCGTTAGTTTTGTTGAAGACCGGAATACCCGTGCTGGGAAATGTGCTGGTGAGGTCCGACCGGGCATGGGCACGGCTAGCTTCAAACGCGATATTTTTTCGTCAGCTGATCGGCAAGTGGTTTGCGGGGCAAGTACTGATTTGTTCTCTATCTCATGACATTCGTAACAATACGTAGATTTAATTTCGGTTCTCCGAGTCCTCTTCAAGTGTCTCGACTCCATTTTATTTCGTTACTTGATGTCTTTAAGTAGTGAAGTTTAGGTTATGGATACCAATGTAGATGAGTAAATATTCTCAACCATACGAAAAGAACTTGATTTTTCGTACTGAATTTTGTGTAAATCATTGCTTTGCGATTTTCCATTCAATGTGTTCATCAATTTTTTATTTTATTTTTGTATTCTGTCTGAATAAGGTATTCTCAAGCGATGTGAATTGAGGATCAGAAAGTTGGAATAGGCAGTGCTTGTCTTTATGTTTAATGTGTATTTATTGTATGCAGGCAGCCAAGATGGAAGTTCAGTTGAAGTACTGGTGTGCAAGCTGAAAGCTGAAAGACTAGGAACCGAACCTTCATCAAACACCGCTGGAGTCTTCAGTCAGGTTCAGTAACCAAAATTGGAACCTGAGCCATCTCTGAACTCTGTTAGTTGAGTGAGTACTAGTGAGTACACTATTTTGAAGAGCATCATAATTGTATTTCTGCTTGCAGTGTTAGCCAATACACAGCATGTGTGTTGATCAGAGAAAATAAAATAGTTTGAAATAGTTTCATTTTACATTATATAATTCATTACTTGGTTGTGCTGATATTTTTATTGTGACCTGTAATTTTCTTAGTTACAATGATAACTGAGTATTGTATGAGATGCAGTAATATTTTTGCATTGGTTTCATGCTTAATTTTCTAAATTTAAGTGTGCAAGATGAAAACTCGCCTCAGATTATTTCTCCAAAATATTTAACCCTCTGCATGTTTAAGTTTTTAATTGTGGTTAAAATTTATATTTCCAGTCTGCTGTGTAGCTGTCCTGCTGTCCTGCTGATGAGCTGTTTGATCGAGGGAAGAAGAATGGCAAATCCCAAAGTTGGATGGAAATTGTCTGACAAAGCTGATTGTCATACACCACGTGAGCCTATGCCCCTGATATTAACCTGTGAACAACTGACTGCACAATTTTAAAATGGTGAGTAATTTTATGATTCAATTGCTAACATCAAACTATGCACTGCTTCTGTGTAAGAAATACAGGGCATGTGTTTATTCTCTCTTTATAGGGAGAAGACTCACAAATCAACATTTAATTCAATTAGATCCTGCTGAGATGGGCAGGGCCATATTATTTTCTTTAAACCTGCTAATGTTAAGATGTGTATTTGTTGTGTGCAGGCAGTCAAGATGGCAGTTTCATAGTGCTGAACACGAAACAAGCTACTAGAAGCTCCTATTTCTTGAGAGAAAGATGCTTTCTATTCCTTTATTTTCAATAAATTATTGAGGATTCCAAGTGTTATGTCTTTACTGTCCATGCCCAAAGTTAACAATTTTGTTGAATTCTAATATAATTTATGATCAAAGGCTTACAGTAATTTTAATTCTGTCTCTTGGTCTGGTGCCTGTCATTCTAGGCAGCCAAGTTACCTTGCCTCTAATGTTAGGTCTTAAGTATAGTGAAATTCATAGAGGAATTAATTGTGGGATGCAGGTCTGTGTATTCAACAAAACAATTGTTTCATTCTATTCTTCATTTCCATAGTTTGTTTAGTATGAATGTGATAGTGCTGATTTTTCACTGGTTTATTTAACCAGAGGAGTATTTGATGTTAATTTTCTTAAAACAAACCTGATATGTCATGGAACAATGCGAGTTGGTTGTCTTCGACCATTCAAGAATCCTGTTTCTCATACAACAAGCACTAGGTTTCATTCATAGATTTTAAAATAACACGAAAGTTTACATAATCGTCTTGTATTTCAGGAAATAATAGCCATTGGGGGTGGACAAGAAAATAAAGGATGTTTAATCATAAATATTACATAAATTTTTTTACACATTGAGGTTCTATTTCACTTTGGAAAAAACATCTGACTGATCCATTACTATATTAGGGTAAAAGCATTCTGGTTTCCTAAAAGTAAAAAATGCCTTTATATGATTCAATAAACAATGGCTATAAGTAATTTAAAAATAAACTGTTGGAAGGAGAAATAAAATACAGATATTCCCAAAATACATGATGATGCAGCACCACCCTTATGGAGGTAACTGAGGCAAGGGAAAAACTGACCATAAAAATATGAAATAAACTCTGAAAACTTTACAAAAATACTTGGTAACGAAAGTATGCCCTGATTTGGTACAAGGCAAGCTTCCACAATTATTGGGACTACCCAATAATGAGACTAGAACATTGTCAAACAGCCCATACTAGATTTTAAAAAATCACCTGTCACTCTAATTCTCTTTATCTTCTTCATCCAATCTCTGCTTGTACTCGGTGAATTTGTTGGTGAGGTTCACAACTTTCTGATTTGCTTTCTTTTGAATGGCAGTTGTAGAACAGCGAAAACCAGTACTGGGGTTGATTTCAGCAATAACTCTGAAAAAGCATCCATCCATTACAATTAGAACTTAAATCCAATAATTTTCCAACAATAGTCTTTGAGACACAAAATATTCACAGTAGTTACCTCTGTATGTAAGTCAATACAGCTGCTGCTTGGGTTGAGTAAGAGATGTTGAAAACAAAATATGCTTCAAAAAGCATAATTATGGCGTCTGCCATTGGACCTATTGATGTGAGCACCTCATTGTCAATGGTCAAAAATAAATCAGTTGTGTCAAAAAAGCTTTTGCCTGTAAAAGAAGATAGTATACAAAAATTGAATGTTTTAAAAACATTGAAAACAAAGAGCAAGCAATTTCTCAACTTCCAGGAAACAAAATTCAACAAATAACGTCACTTACCAGCAACCACAATGAGAGGTGCTCCATCATGATTCTCGGCTGTCAAAATTGGAGCAACTTCCTCAAAGTTTGTTGTTTCCTGAAACATATACAAGATTCCAAGAAACTCAGCTGAAAAACAAGTAGAAGTACAGAATTGATACACAATTATAACTGTCGTCCAGACAAGTTTTCCACAAGTCCAGAAATTGGAAATAAATTGAAAATAAATATGAATGCAGACATATTAACAAACCTCAACGAGTAGAAATAGCCCCTTCACCTCCTCCTTAAAGTATGTCACCAACATCAATAGGAGTCCTGTAAGGACTGCGGATGAGGCGCCTCTGGCTTCATAGCGCGTCAGCCTTCTCTTCAATTTGGCCAAATTCTCACCTTTCACTGCGAGAAACTCTGTCAAAACCTTCCCATCTTCTCTAATAAACTCAGATAATTTCTGCTTGAAATCTCTTCCAGTGAGTTGCTTGAAATGAATATTCAAGCCCTTCACTCTCAGCAGCATTGGCCATCTGGTTGTGTGGGTCTTCACTGTAGGCTTAGGATTGTCTAAATTCTGCTCTTCTGCAGCCTCCGCCTGTTCTCCAGCCTTCCGCTTCCTGCCTTTGCGCTTATTTTCCTCAAGAAATGGCCCATTGATTTCTTTGCGCTGCAAATAAAAGGAAGCTTCTAAGTGGGTCCTGATCATTTTCCAATCCCAGTCCCTTCTGCTCAATTCGCTTATGGTCTTCAGCCTAGCTTGGTGATCTTCTTGTGTCTCTTCAGTTTCATCTTCTGGCAGAGGTGGGCTCCAGTTTATGCAACCATTGGCTTGGGGAATGCCAGGTGTAGCTAATGCTGCAGTATATCCTTGACCACGCCTGCCCTGGCCACCATGTCTTTTCTCATTGTCAAATTTGACCATAAACTGCTTTGCCAAGGCAGTACATCTTGATTCATCGACTGGCACTGTGTCTTCGAATGTATCTGGCCACCTTGCCACCAATCGCTTCGCAAGGATTCTGAAGTGCTTTCTTTCCAAATTCAGTACTTTTTCCTTACAATCATCAACCATGCGTTCTACCATTTCCTCCCGACCCTTGGCAGAAGCTCTTTTCTTCTCCGATATAGCTCTCCTGACAGTGGATGGTATAAACGGACTGTCGCTGTCATATTCTGGAAGGTCATCAAATATAACAGCTCTAGAGGCCCCAGCACTGGCACGGGAGTGGCCACCTTCTGTGTTACTGCTGGCATTTTGTGATGCACTTTGTCTTAAAGCACCTGACAAAAAAGCAATTCATTACAGTACAACACAAACGAGGATGACTTTACTGGCCCAAATCTGCAAATGTTGTTCATGCCACACAGTGCTTATTGCTCTACGGTTCATGCTAAAGACCATCAGCATTATAAAACACATTCTAAAAGAACAAGAATTGCCATGATTGCACAAGCAGGGGCATGAAAGCAACGCCCCTTGATGGTATGAGATTTACATTACCATATTTTTTCTGCCACTCTTCACAGACTTCACTTGAATCAATGGTTGTCAGTTTCCCCTTTAAAATTGACACTGTTATGTGGCGGAGGTCCACCTCCTTTCTAACTCCCTCCTCAACCAAAAATTCAACGGTTTCCTCTACTTCGGTGGGGGAAAGGTGAGGAAGGATTCGGGCCACATCCGTGGCAAGGAATTCCCGAATACCATCCATGGCCTGAAATTTTCACGACAATATGTTAAAACGAGAAATACACATGCGTTCGGGACCAAATAATCAAAATTTGATACACTCGCGTCAGCTTCACAAGTTCACATCAGTTTTCCTGCTTACCGTTCTCTCAAATCTTCGTTCGTCGCGCCGTTAGTTTCGCGGCTTCCTAAACGTTCTAAACCCACCCCACCACCCGAACCAAACTGACCGGAACTGAATACGCACGAATAAAGAAAAAAAAATATTGATTTTACGATTCATGAATTTTTTAAAATATCTAGAAATTTCCAAGTATATTTTCACAGTGAATCGTTTGATTAATCGTTTTACAGTTGCAACAAGATTTAGTGCAAGACCCGGTCACGGCCTACTTGACACATACTCACACTAGTGGCGCCCTCTATTGTCGGATACGACGCATCCAAACCAAACATTCAAAATTCAAACTAGCCACAGCAGACAGAAGCTGTAACAACGCCACAAAGGTACAATTTGATATTTTGTATGTTTTCATAGTCGCATTTTCCAGTGATTTTTCTCTATCCTAGTGACTTCTGTCATTCATGAGATTTTTTTTTTCACTTCCAGAGCTCACCATGGGTGTTTCCATTGAGGTTTGGAGAGGAAGGATTGGATGTTACAATGGCTGGTACAGACAGAGAGGAGGCAGAAAAGAGAAAAATACGGGACGATGGAACTTGATCAATTGTATGGCCGCTGCAGCTGTAATCGTCACCCTTTTAATTATTGGAAATGTTGAACTAAATCCAGGACCTCTGCCTTGCAAGCATCCGTCGTGTGAAATTGTGCCAGAGACTATTTCAAGCAGTGTGAGGCACCAGCACTATCACTCAAATGATAGTAATTTCATGTTTTATTGCCCTTCTCCTGACTGCTTGTATTTCACCAAATCCTTCAGTGCCTTGAACTTTCATGTTTCTCAATTTCACCGACAAACTCGACATCATAGTCTTGATTCCGGAGCTGATGGCAACACAAGTGATTATATCTCCTGTTTGGTCGAGGGATGTTCTCATTCTGCACCATCATTTTGGTCCTTAGTGCAACACTTTGTTCAACATCTAGACAGTAATACCCCAGTGCAATGCCCAGTGAAAGATTGTGACTTTAGTGGACTTTTCAAGAAAGCTTCAACATTTCGAGTGCACATGAGTCAGTATCACAGAGGCTGGCGTGATGAGGGCTGTCCTGTCAAGATCAAGTGGACGGCAATTGAACGTCAAAATGTTCTAGAAGATCACAGTGAACCTCAGTTTCTAGATATGGATGTAGGCAATCCCTCTTCAGATGATGATCATGACTTGGACCAGCACAACAATAATTTAATTGTTGATACAATTGCTAAGTTCTACCTTCAGTTGTATGCAGAGTATTGTCTTCCTTACAGTACAATCCAAGATATATCCAACGGCTTGACATTTATCAGCGAGTTAACTAACTCGAGAACAAAACAACTTCTTCAAGATGCATTGATTTCTCTTGGTGTAGAGCAGCATAAAATTAACTGGTTGACTCACAAAGTTTTAAATGCTGATGCTTTGTTTACCACACATCACAAAACTGCTCCTGGTCCATCATTCACTTCGGATTATCTCAGAAAAGAATGGTTCAAGAAAAATTACAACTTTCAAGAGCCTGTGGAAATCAACCTAACTGATAATCCTAATTCAAAGAAAACATTGCAGTATGTGCCCTTGACTCAGACTCTTTCAACATTACTGGAAGATCCAACCGTGCAAAAAGATGTGGATGAGTCATTTTTGAAAGTGCCTTCAAATGGTGATGAGGTATCAGACTACACTGAAGGGTCTCAGTTTAAGGAAGAAGACCATCAGCCAAAGGAAATTCATCTGCATCTGTACCAAGATTCCTACAACCCAGTGATGAATGCCTTGGGATCTGCAAAAAACAAGTTTAAGTCATTGGTTGTGTACTTCACTCTTGGAAATTTGAAAGCCGCTAACAGGTCTAAAATTAACTCCAAGCATCTTGTTCTGATGATTCGAGAATCAATATTTAAGAAGGTTGGAGCCAAGAAAAGTTTTGAGAAGTTGGTTGAAGAGTTGAAAAAGCTTCAAGAAGGGATTATTTACAATGGTCAAAGAATAAAAGTGAGAGTACAGTACATGCTTGGTGACAGTTTAGGTCAGCACTTAGTGGGAGGATTTATTGAGACTTTTTCTTGCCTATATTTCTGCCGCTTCTGTGATATAAAGAGATACGTGTTTAAGGCTGATCCTACCCAAACAAAACCTCTACGAAGCAGGGAGGATTACAATCAGTGTGTGATGAGGGCACATCTCACAGAGAAACCTTCTAAAGGTATCAAAGACAACAGTGTGTTCAATGTGCTAGAAAACTTCCATGCAGTAAGCCACCTGCCACCTTGCATAGCCCACGATTTATTTGAAGGTGTTGTGTCGTGGGATTTGTCTGGCATCATACGCAGGTTTGTAAAGAAGAAGTGGTTTACATATAAGCTTCTGAATGAGAGAATCAAACATTTTAAATGCAAAGGAATTGATGCCTCCAACAAACCTGCATATGTAAGGGATGATGGCAAAAAACTAGGTGGTCATGCTGTCCAAAACTGGACACTCCTAAGACTCCTTCCATTTATAATTGGAGACAAAATTGAAGATTACAGTGACCCTGGATGGAAGCAATACCTGTTGCTTAAAGAGTTATGTGAGTTATTTTGTGCCCATTCCTTTTTGAAGTCAGACGTGTCTTACATCAATGATATTCTCTTGCCCTTGTATTTTGAGCATCGGTCATTGGTTCTTACTGACCGAAAAAAATATCCCTTGAAACCAAAACACCATTTCATGGTCCATTACCCAGAATTGATGATAAGATATGGTCCGTTAATTCATCTTTGGACAATGGGCTTCGAGCAGAAGCACAAGTTCTTCAAACATATCTGCAGACTGTCAAGAAATTTCAAAAATGTGGAATTTACATGTGCTGTGCGACACCAAATGGGTCTTGCCTACCAAGCCACTGGTCCAATGTTCCCTGAAGGTTTTATGGAAGCAGACTCTAAAGTGCTGTGTGACAGTTCCTATGATGGTGAACTGAAAGTATTTTTGATCGAGCACAACCAGCTTGGATGCCGAGAAAGTACTGCTGTTACTCTGGATGGAGTTCTATATCTTAAGGGATATCTTATTATTTTATCACCTGATGGACAAGACATTGTGTGTGGTCTCATCAGGGTTATTTTGTGTTCAGGGAGTGGTGTTTCCTTTGTGGTAGAGTGTTTCACAGCAGCTTTCAACTGTGAAGCTGGAATACATGTTCTACCTCCAGATGCAACGGGTGAATTAAAATTGTTGCTTGGTAAAGGTTTAAAATATGCTCAGCCACAACCTCTTTACGAATTCAAAGGCAGGCTCTCCTTCTCTGTTAAGGGTAAGGTTCTTTAGTTTTTTCTTGATTCGCACAAATTTTATTTCAACTGACAAAAGTTGTTTCATATTATTTTTCTTTGTGAACACTTGATTTTTTTCTGTGTGTAGAAATAATTGAATGTTTGTTAGCTACTTGCTCTCGTGTGGTACCTGTCTCTGTATAGCTTTTAAGTTCTTGTAATTCCATCTTCTAGATGTATTTATGTACCAAGGGTATGAATAAATAATGGGAACTATTTCTTTAACAACTATTTAATTTCAATAGCCTCTGCAACCAACATCAGATAACAAAGGCAAAGAATAGGGACCTTCACAAACTAAATTTTGTTGTGAAGCAAGATTAAGTACTTTTCAGTGCTAGAAACAGAACTTCTGCAAAATTGCTGCTCATGCATTAGCCACCTTGTTTACTGAATTAGTCTTTGCTTCCCAAAGAAAAATGCATCTTCAATAATGACAAAATAAAAGCACTGACCATGGAGATAACAATTTTCAAAAACCATTGCTGGTAGTTATACTTCAACCATTCTGGGTTCCGAGTTGGCTTGTAATTTGCCCAAGCTGAATTCCATATGTAGAAAGGATTACTTGGGTGTGATACAGCTGACGGCTTCTGCAGAGAACAAACAAAACTAATTGATAATTCAATGAGTAGAATAAAAGTCTAGCATAGGTCGCAAGAACAAACAAAATGGTTTGAAAAATGCAATTAAGATTTATGACAGTGGTGCATATATTTAACTTCAAAGCACAGTCTAGTATGTTAAGGTTGTGAAAGACTCACACCTCTTCCTACAACCATCCATATTAAAATAAAACAAGATAATCTAGGTACCTTTAGGGCATAGGTTCATGGTCTATTTGCTGAGGCTGATGATTCCTTTTCAGTATCATGTGAGAGATCGTCAAGGTAGTGCTGAATAGATTCAATCAGTAGGTCGAAGCACTGTGATACAGATCTGAAAGCATTCCCAACCCAGCACACTTAAACACAAATTAATACACAGATTTAAAAAAAAAAATCTAAATAGGTATGCAAACATGGAGAAAAATATACAGTAATCACGAAACAACTTATCCATGTACCAGGCCCAAACTCAGCCCTCAGCTAGACCGCTCTTAAGATTTGGTGAACATTGGAATTCGATAAATTACCAGATAAAATCGTTGACTTCCGTGCTGTCAGGAAGATCAAATGAGTTTGAATAACAACAAGTACCATTAACCTCTGAAAACCACGTCGGAACCGTAACGCCAATGCCAACATCAGACACCAAACAGCGGACGGAGCAGGGAAGCATGGCGATGAAAGAAAGGAAGAAAGTTGTTGGTTGTGGTAATGCAGATTGTTTACAATCTCCTCCATCACCAACCAATATGGCGGCGTAGTGAAGTTTGAAACCGCTCACGAATGCTGATATTTTGTGATTTAGAGTCTTGCAAGTGTTGTAATTCATGAGTGTTTCAGTTTTTACTTTCTTTTATGTTCCTCGCCGCATGGAAAATGTGAAACCTGAAGGTGTTATGTGCGCTGTCAGTGACAAAGAGATGATCAGAGGTATGAGGGGGCGAGGCCCTCTTGGTATATTTGTGCCTTCTCACTTTGCTCTCTTCATGTGGCGCGTTTGTTTCCACTTTCAATGGTGTGTTGAGAACCAGAATGAGCAATTGGTGAGTAGCTAATCACAGAGGTTGATGAGTGAAGTGTGATGTGAAAATGTGGCTGAGATTTCACTATCAGTCTTTAGAATTTTTTGAGAATCAAAAGCAAACATTATTTTTTCTGTATTAATGAATAAGACCAAATCATTTCCTTTTTTTAAATTGAATTTTTTTTTAAAAATATGTTAGATTTGGTAGCATGTATAGGGTCTACGAATTAAGTTGTCATCCAACGGTATTGTTTGCCTGTTGACAACTCAGCTCGTCATTGGACGACTTTTAAAAACCCATACTACCAGCTTGTGAAAGTGGTCAATCTACAACAAAATTGTCGAATGACGACAAGTTTGGTGATGACAAGTTGTAGACTAATGATATCTGTCGCTAAAAAAATAAGCGACCAATTTGTCGCTAAATGACAACACATTTTTTTACAGTGCACTGCCTGACATTATGTGTCCAATAGAGCCCATAAATGACATCAACATATGAAATGTTCCGAGCCTAACGACGACACCGGGTAGCTCGCCTGTCGACTTGCACTTAGCAACTACATCGATGGCCTTCCTGTACAAAGCTTCATCAAAAGTGACGAAACATGACTTCTGGGAACGTTTTAAAGTTTCCCGGTACGCGAAATCCAGTGCCGTGTAAATGCAAGATAAATTTCCTGGGTCCAGGTTGATAAATGGCACAGTGTCATGCGAGCTTACGTCGTAGAAATGACATAAGGTGGCTGATTTCTGCAAAATAAAAGATGAGGGTAAGCGCCGAACCGTTGAAACAATATAAACTCAAGGCTAATAACACGCGTATATAGAGCAAAGATTTTCGCAATTCAACGGCTCGTCAGTGTGATAACGCAAAACGCGCCCCTCGGTACACACCGAAGTTACGTGGACGAAAGTTGATCCGTACCTGCATGAAACCATTCCAGAAAGGACGATTTGAAATTTGTGGCAGAGCGTAGCTCGACATCCATAAGAAGTCCATGTTGAGGCCCTGCTTCCATGAAATCGGCCGTCGGACTGCAGATATATCCTTTATTGACACTTGGCGTAGTCCAGCTGACTTCGGGTACTGATAGTACTTTACTGGCATGCGTCCGGAAGTCATACTTTGCGCCCCAGTCCTGCACTTCAACCTCGGAATAGTGTAAGGGTGAGTAGGTGCACCAGGAGTGGTTACCCTGAGTAAAACATTAAAAAACCACAAAAACAACTGTATAACGGAGCTAAGAGGATACTTGTTTTCACGTTGTGTTTCATTGTTACAGATTCTCACCTGATCCCGCCCATGTTGTGAAAAGTACCACGGCCGTCTAATGTCCTAATGTTGTAGTCTGCATAATCAAAAATAAATTGGACGTACCCTTCCATCGAGCTGAGGGCGGGAGGCGCACCAGCGACCACAGCGGAGAAGAGGAACAGTGTGACTTCATTATAGCTAGCGCAGGTGCCGCAGCTGTGCAATAAATCGATCAAAGTCCTGCTCCCCATATGCCGATGGATGTAGATTCCAATAGCCAGTTGCAATGAAGATATGTAGCTTCTAGGGCGACAGGCCTGCATAATTATTTGAGCAATTGATTCCTTAGTCCTAGATGCTTGATTTGACGTGGATTTTATCAATAGATTTATAAAAGTGCGAACACTATGAGGAACCAAATAGTCTTCGTCAAGCTCAGCACCACAAAAATAATTTTGCATATCAAAAGCCCTGCTGTTAATCTCTTCTCTTAAAATTTGAGCTGCTGCAGCCAAAATTCTAATTTTGTCATCAGCAGGGTTGCAAGCAGTCCGTTCACTATGCCACTTATCGTACACAAATTGGTCACATTTTCCCTTAAAGCAAAACACACTGTTCTTCCCAGCAAAATCCGTGATCACAGCTCTAGTTTGGTACTTCTCCTTAAGTTTTTCTTTCAAATACTGTGGTGTGTAAGAACTGCGTTGCCTAAAAAATAATATCAAGGACACTGCATAAAAAACTAAAACAAAAGCTTCGCAAAGGGACTAAATTTTTGAAACCTACCCCCTATTTCATTCAATCTCTGCACCAATTCAGAAATTGAAAACTGACACTCCTCGTCATTTTCTAGCTCAGAACACAGCTGATCAAACGCGGCGCTTTTCTTTTCGTCTCTAGGACGCCCGCGCGCTGCACTCTTAGGTGTGTCAACTAGGAAAAATGCTGTCTGACATTCGTCGTGGTACCGTGCCTTTTCGGCGCAAATACAGTGCACACTGTTAATTCTGCCTTTTACTGCCATAGCTAATTCATCGTTTCTCTTTTCAGCTCGGTTCACTATAGTCTTTGCAGAGTCAGCATTTTTCACAAGCCGTACAGGGCGGTAGTTTGGATGCTTTAAATCACAAACAGCAGGTTTTCCACAGTACAGACAGTCACATTTAAAGCTGAAAGTGGGTTGTGATGACCTGCGCTTTACAGCTTGTAAGCAGTTTTCCTTGTCTTTAAAATTTTTCTGGAAGGAAAAGCAAAATTCACCGCAATTTCAATTTTACATTCGCACTTTATCCGACATCAGCGTCTAATAAGCGTACAACTAAAATTGCCGAGGGGATATTCACTCGCGTAATACTCTGTACAGGGTGCCCTATAATACCGCGTAATACCACGTAATACCACGTAATACCGCGTAATACCGCGTAATACCACGTAATACCGCGTAATACCACTTAATAAATACCTTCCATGCTGTGAGATGCTGCGATTTATACGATGTAATACCAGCGTAATACCAGCGTAATACCACGTAATACCAGTGTAATATCACGTAATACCGCGGAATACCCGTAATACCAGTGTAATACCACGTAATGCCATGTAATACCACGCAATACCCGTAATACGTAATAATCTGTACACCAAAGTCCAAAGTGAATACCCCCTCGAAAATTGCACCCAGCACTGCGAAACTCACTGCAATAAAACACTCTGCACAAATCACTCTACTCACCAAGTCGACGTGATGTGTGTACTTCTTGCGGCATGCTACATGAATCTCAATTTTTGTCGTGTTCTTGAGCTTTTCCGCGAAACCATCATTCTTTAACACACTCACTTTCTTTAGGGTCTCTAAACCAATTTCCACGAAAACAGTCTTCTTATTGGCCGGAGATAAATCACCATTCACCAGTGGACACAATACACACCGCTCCATTTTAAAAAACAAGCGCAAAACATTTAAAAGATTCCGCGCGGAATGGCAGTGCTGTAGCACCCAGGCGCGCTGGCCGTGTCGAGCCGCGTATTCCCCACCACGTGCGCATGCGCATGGCAGCAGGCAACAATGGGATGGGTCTGCGTGTCCACTGCTCGTGCGCTCACGAGAGCAGTGGCCCATCGCGCTTAAGCAGTACATTTGAGCGACGAAATTCGATTTTATTTTAAACAGCACTTGTAATTTTTTTTGAACAAAATGGTTCAAAAAATATCTCGGTAATAAAAAGAGGCCCTTAAACCGAAGCCACACTCATTAAACGAGAATAGGGCACCAACTCCGTAACCGCATCCACAAATCGAGGTCTAAATGCCAAATTTTCAGCAAATTTGACTTTTGACAGCTCTAGAAAAATTTGCCACCGTGGGATTTTTTTGAAACTCGAAAATTTGAATAGAGCATAAAATTCTGAGGCAGTCTGTTGATTTTCGCCACTACAGTATTTTTTTTGAGGTAGCTACGAATTTTTGTCTAAAACTCCTGGACTAGAAGCATTAACGCTGGTCTCACCCTCACCTCCCCTCACCCTTGCCATTGCACTACGTCACTTCCGCAGTGTCGGTCAGGGACCCCTACGGCCCTGTCGACAAACTATCTGACGGCCCTGGTCGACGCCTCCCCCCCCCCCCCACAAGGTGCAGTGCCACTGTACTCCATAAATTTAAATTTTATACACTGAAATATTTACAGCAGTAAATTTTGCAGCAATGCTGAGGTTTTAGCAATTCTGTCAATAATCAGTGACTTCTCTATTCTAACGGAAACACCGCGCCACTCCCAACAATAGAGTACTCCAGAGAAGCTCAGAACGGCAGTGAGAGGTCTTAACGCAGAAGAAGAATGCAGGGGAAGTATGAGAAATCGAGTAATCGAAACCCCACTGCCCTTCAAATATAACGCGATTTCTCATATTTTCTCCGGGATTCTTCTTCTTCGTTACGACTGTCCGTTATAAATTCTAAAAAATTAAAAAAAAAGGAAACGAAAAAGCAATTGAGAAAAAACACACACCAATCATAATTTATCAGCTGAAAGCAAAAATATGCCCCGGAAAGCAAGGCACCCAGCCGAGCCCGGCCAGGCCTAGGGATTGAGGCTCGAGTAAAAAACCAGAAGTTTTGGAGTAAAAAACCGGTAAGTTTCGGTTTTTTACTTCAGCTAAAATCAGTTTTTTACTCATTTTTTTGTAAATTTTGTCTGGTGCCTGTAGGCATTGAAGGGCACAATGATGACCTTGAAATTGTTCTAAATGACCATTTAGGGGTGTTCAGAATACATGGCTGAGAGAGGAACTGAGTGTTCGAGGCTACTGGGCATTACGGCTTTTCCCACCCAGGGCCCCTCGCCCTTCGCCAGCAACTCGTCACGCCCTCGCTAGCCGCCGCGCCGCACCCAGTGTTCCCATATTATGCTGCCAACTGCTGCCAACCCCAAACCGTAGAAAAGATGCCATTTTTGAAAGAAAAAATCACAAATAGTGCTATTTTTGGCTACTGGGTCGTGCTTGTTGGGCGGCGTGCATTTATTACGTTAATCCTTGAGGTTGGGGGGTGAGTGTGGGGGGTGGGTGTGGGGGGTGGGGGTGGGGGGCAAAAAGTGGCCTAAAATTGATGACGTAATAAATGTACGCCGCCAAAGCACAGAGGCTGACGGCAGACAGACGCGACAGACTCACTGCTCACTGAGATTTGTCGAGGGGATGAAATCATGTCCGAAAATGCAGATCCAACGCTAACATGTAAAGTTGATGGATATAGTATCAGCTCGTGAAAAGCCTAAAACTAGTTGAAGACTTGCCTCCGACATCTCCAGTAGTGGAAAAATCGACAAAATCTCCCAAAAAGCAAAAAAAACAAAAAAACCAAAAAAACCGAAACTTACCGGTTTTTTACTCGAGCTCAAAAAAACCGGTTTTTCTCAATCCCTGGCCAGGCCCCATGCCCAGGCCGATGGCCTCAGTTTGAAAAATCGCGCGCTTCTGCATGCGGCCCCCTACCCTCTCGAGGCCCGCCCCGCCCGGCCCCAGCCCGCTCGCAGGCGTAGAGGATTAGCGAGGGTCGCCTACTTGACCGAACTTATCCCCAAGCAGTACATGGGAGTGCGAGCTCTGGGTAACCATCTGTTCTCTGTGGGGGCCTGTAGTGGAGGGAGGCAGGAAGTTAACGGTGCGACGGTGCGTTGAGGGGCGGCAGGACATAATGGGACGGAGTCGGGCCACATAGTGGTCGGGCCGCGGCCTCGCGGCCTCCCGGGAGGAAAGGATGGCGGGGGAAGCTTTTCGCAAAAGGGCCACCTATATGCAGGGGACGGGGAATGAGTAGGGTTTGGCCTAATCCCCACGTATGAGCGTGTGATTACACTCACAGGTCGCTTGGCTGCGGTGGGGATCGACGCTCCTGATCCTTTACAAGTAAGTGTGAAGTCATGGCTGGGGGAAACACAACATGAGTGGGAATCTCACAATTTTGGTTGTTGGGCGAGTCACGTGACAGGCCAGCCAGAGATCACGTTTCATAGGAATCCAGCTGCTTCTCAACTATCACTTCACCCTCCTCATGTGCTGTTCCTTAGTTGCAGCCAGGGTGTAACTCGTTACCGTTACATTCGTAAAATATACCGTGTTACCGTTACTCCCCTGGAAAAATGTGTCGTAACGGCGTTACTTTAACGATTACATGGGGGGGGGGGGGGAATCTTACAGAAGCACAAAAGGGGTAGGGGAAATCAAAAAAAAAAAAAAAAGACTGACTTGGCAAATGAAGTAATTCCTTTTATTTCAAAAAAAAAGATTGATTTGGCAATCCAAGTAAATCCTTCTATTTATTTATTTAAAAAACAAAACAACAAAAAAACGACTACTGCCAGAGCTGAGGCGTTCCCGCGCTAAAGACATTGACGCGTGACGCTTGACAACCAAGGCCAGCGAGGCCACGGGCCGAGGGATGCTGTTCCGGTTTCAAGTAACGTTAACGCCATTACGCCGTTACACATCGAATGTAACGTATGTTCGTTACCGTTACGTATCTTGTCGAAATGTAGCGCGTTACCGTTACTTGAAATTATTAAGCGTTACGGTGACGCCGTTACATCGTTATAGTAATGTGTACAACCCTGGTTGGGGGCCATGCACATATTACGTCATCATGATGTTGGCCACAGAGACCCCCCCTCCCCCACGTAATCACGTGCTAACCTAACCTTCCCAAGTTCTCTCTCTATTTCACAGAGTCCTCAACGGAAGGCAGCGTGCCAAAATATTTCTAACAGCTTTGGGGAGCTTCAGCTTCAAGTAAGATGTCCAGAAGGACCCGTGATCACCAGAGATGTAAGTTTTACCTGCTGTACGTGGTGAGTTCACTTTGGACATTGATAAATTTTTACTGCAATGCTTTACAGAGTACAGAGCCTGGAAAATGTGTCAATGACAAAAATCGACGTGTCAAAGAAAAGAAACGCTATCTCGCGCGAGACTTTTAGCGAGCTCTAACTCGCCCGTACCTTTTAGCGGGCTCTATCTCGAGCTTTCGTTTTAGTCGGCGCTAACTCCTGGTTATAAGAATAGGAGTTAGAGCCGGCTAAAACGGATGCACGAGATATAGTCCGCTAGAAGGTACGCGCGAGTTAGAGCTCGCTAAAATTCACGCGCGAGATAGCGTTTCCTTTTTGACACGTCGAAATGAGTCATTTCGAACGCAAAATTTCCCTACTGTCGTGAAACAAGAGTATGATGAAGCAGAGCTGTCCAGCAACCTCTCCGCCCTCTCCAAAAGCTGGCCCAGCTGTTCTGTCGCTTGCTTTAGGTTAGGCCTCCCCTCCTGCAGTCGAGCGGGTGGGCAACCCATCGTACTGTCCCGAACCTGGAAACATGTGTTGAGGTGGACAAAAATGAATTTTGTAGGACAATTTCTGACCCTTGCCACAAAGCTAACACTGCTGAAGGTAGGTGACTCATACTCTTAAAAGTCTTGGGTCCAGTGAGATCTGTCATATCAATTACTCCTGGTCTTGCCACATCAGGTTTGGTATACCTGGGTTGAAGGAGGCTTTGAGGACGAACATCACTGTAATGAAGCAGTTAATTGCTGCTTTGAAGGACTTTATTGTTGATCACTAATCAGTTTGTGTCACATGCTGAATGTAAATTTTATTTGTGTGATTTTTGTTTGATTAACAGAGTTATGCCAAAACACTTTCTGTTCATTTCTTTAAGTATTCTCTTACTAGTGTTAGCTTCACTTCAACCTAGATGTGGTTTTACATCTCTGTTATTGTTTGGACTGCAGCATTTAATGCAAACATACTATATGCAAGTCAACAAAAAAGGTCTGTTTCTTCATTTGTTCCCACACAAATTGAGGTGAAAGTGTTACATTACACACAACAAACACAATACGAGCAAATATGTGGGATGATCTGGCACCTTTTAGTGTCTGAACCCTGATGACAAGCATTTTCTGCACTATTTGGTGTGGTGTTCAACTAATGCCTTCGAAATACCATTAACTTCTGAAATTCTAATATTGCACAATCACGATAAAAAAAACAGACACAAAAAATGGTAACTAAACCAATTAGCCGCGCAGAACGAGCAGAGAGGATATTAAAAGCAGCTGCTGAAGAATGCCAACTCATAACAAAATATTGCGAGTTTTTGAATGAAATAGATAATTTAATTTACAAAAAAAGAATGAAAAATTCACACTAGAACTGGCAAAAGTAATGTAAGATAAATTTATAAACAAGAACACCAAGGAGCCCCCTAAAACAAGTTTCATGCTAGAGCTAGGAATTAGTCTGCAATACAGAATGCTAATATAATAAAACAGGAGGGGGACGTCGTATGGATGTCACAAAGCTGGGTTATCTACTCTTTTATTATGGCGGCCTTCATTGCGTGAAATATTAAGTAAAAATTTATCTCTGCCTTCTGTTCACAACAATTAGACGAGTGATTTATAAAGAAGAAATTATTATTGAGGGTGCTTTTCCGCATGAAGGAATTGAAGCAATATTTAGGCAAGAAACTATGTCCTCTTAAAGATTTTCTTTATGGAGATGCAACTGTTGTTGCGCAGAGAGTGCAATATCAACCTAGCACCAATCAAATAGTTCGCTGCTACTTCAGCTGAGTATTGCTCGCTAGCCCGTCCCGCCACGTTTCTTTAGAAACGGCAGGAGCCGGGCTTATAGTCTGATGCCGACTGTTTGTTCGTTCGGGAGGACGTGTGTACGCCGACTTATCGTTCACAGAAAATCTTCAAATTTGGAGGATAAACTCCTTTCTTAACGTAGAACCACGCACAGTGGCAACAATTTTCGATTTATATCGCATTTTTGATAAATAAAAATATGTCTGTTTTTGTTTTTTGAGGTTAGGGTTGGCCGCTGCGCGCACACCATTACCATCGCGGCGCGCACAGGGACGGGCTCAGGTTAACGATCTTAATCGTAACAAATACATCTGCTATCGGGCACTTCTAGGGAGACTTGAGGCGGGGGGCTCAAGGCCCCCGCAAACGCCGCCGGCAGGCCAAGCTGGCCAATTCCCCCTGTCGAACCGAGGTGCCGGTGGAGCGCAGCGGAACTAGCACCGAGGTTGACGGAAGGGACGGGCCAGCTTGTTATTTCTCAGGTATGTTTTTCATTCCCATTAAACTATTTTGTAAGAATTAAAATGCCTTTACGTTCAAAAACTTGTGGACAATTCCCCCCTCCCTCCTTTTCAGCTGTCCACGTGCATTGTGGACGGCCCCTTGGAACGGCGACTCTGCACGAACTCCGCGGAAAACAACCGAGCAGCTCGCCTCGGTAACTCCCAAACCGACCCGAACCACTCTCTACCGAACGTCGCTCGTGATCACCCCGCAACTCGCACTCGGTGAGACAACCTATCGGTAGAGGTGTTGGCGAGATGTTCTCACCAACAGCGCGTATTTACGTTTTGTATTTTGGCTGCTTTGCGCTCAGTTTAAATTCTGGTTCCTTCCCGCCTATTGGGTAAAAGGGACAGCAGGGCTGGTGCGGGGCTCCGCCACGCACTAATCCGGGGTCGCCCCGCCGGACGTCTGGCGGGCAGTGAGACTTCGCTTCTGCTGCCGACTTGTGTATGTTTAATAGTAAAGTAACGTGCCGAGTAGTTTCTACTTCGGATTTTGATGTAATTGTATTTTCTTTAATTTTGGGTCCACTGTAGACTATTTGGCTACGCAATACTCAGGAGCAAGTTTAAATTATGGCGTTCGAGGTGCATCAGCGTTTGAGTTGGTAGAAGATCAGGGTGCCCTGCGCGGCCCCGCTGGATGCACCCGGGGACAGACGGGGAGAAGTTGCCGGGCGAGCAACGGGAGTGGACGTGCTGGACAGCGCGCGTCCAGGAGGCGAGCCCACGTGGACGAGGGGTCTACAACTCTGCCCCAAAGTGTACACTGATTGTGTTGATTGTTACAATACAGAATGTTTACAGAAAACTTAAAATTGAAGTCAATTAATGGCGTTTTACGGCCATTTTCAGCCCTATAATGTAGCTCAAACCTGCTTTTCAGACAGTTTTAAAGATTTTGTTCATCGATGATTGTCTCAAGATGCGTACACTGATTGTCTCGACTTGTGGACCCCTCGCACGTGGAGGCACACGCACTGGGAAAGTTGAATTTTGTATTGTAATTGTATCATTTAAAGTTAAGGTTGAGTTGTTCGATTAGTTTTGTAGTTTCACTTGATTGCATGCAATACATGCTTGACGGAACTGACCAGCTAAACCCTTTGCATTTCTTATTATTATTTCTTGTATCCCAGACGAACACGTTTCTTTTTTAACACCCGCCAAGGGGTCTTTCAAATACCACGTGACCGATTTAGGGGATTTAGGGTCTGTCAAAGGTCACGCTTCTATATTAAATGTATGGGAAGGTTAGGTTAGCCGCACCACGCAGGGGGACGGGGGGAGGTGAACTTGTCACCACGTGGTATTTGAAAGGCCCCCAACAGAGGTACTTAACGAACCGAACGGTAGCAGCGCCGAAAGATAAGCGGTTGGGCTCCTGAGCACCGGCGATGTAGTATGGGTGAGGACCGTGGTTCAAATCCTGCCTCCGTTAACGTTTTCAAAGAACGGCTCAACTGATACGCTACTAATCAACTGTCCCAAACGGTACTATGTCCGTAAGGATTAAATTCTGACTTAAAAGGTTTATCCGTTTTAGATCGATACAACTGTCAAACAATTTAGGTGCTGTTGAGGTTTTTCCAGCTGGAAGTGCTTTTGTCGCTTTTGTTGCATCTAATCTTCCCTTATCACACCGGTGTCATCCTCCCCGTAGAATACTGGCGCTTCGGAGGTGGAAATGCCGAAGATGCAGGGAGGCTAAGCGCCTTTTTGCTTACCGACGTAGAAAGGGGGAAAAAAATCCATTTGCTCTTATTTCTTTATTATAGAATAATACAGACACATTTTACCATTTAAAGTGCCCAAACCTACGTTAACGCCAGAACAAACGATTATGGTGCTCTCTCGTGGTGGACTCAAGAGGAACGAGCAGTCAAATCTACCAATAAAGCATGCAATTACTAAGTTATGGCAACATTATGAGACTCCTAAGGTCTCTCTCTGTCAATTCGAATTACAAATTACAACCGTCATCAAAAAGAGCATAGTTTGATGTTTCTAAGGTTTCACATTTAATAAGTTACCCTTTCACAGCGTTCGCTTGACGTCCTACTGTGAGCTCGCCGACGCGTCTGCCTTTAAGTGCTTTTTAAGATGTTGTAGTAGGCCACCACTTTCATAAAACGTCTTAATGCACACGGTGCATTTATACAGCTCCGCTACAGTGTCCCGGGGTACCTCAGTTCCTTCCCCAGTGTGCAGACAAAGGTGCCGTCGCAAGGAGCCTTCCTCACCAAACGACCTGGGACACACAGTGCACTTGAAGGGCTTCTCTCCGGTGTGTATACCCAGGTGTCTCCGTAGGTTGCCCTCGTGCGCGAATCTGCGCAGGCACAGAGTACAGCCGAATGGCTTCTCCCCCGTGTGGATCCTGAGGTGGCGTCGTAGGTTGCACTCGTCACTGAACCTCCGGAGGCAGACGCTGCAGGTGAGGTTTTGCTGCCCCGTGTGCGTGCGCACGTGTCGCCGCAGCACTGCCGCCCTGCTGAAGCTCTTGGGGCACGCCGTGCACGCGAACGGACGGATGTCAGCGTGGGAGCGCAGGTGCGTCCTCAGGCTGCTCCCTCTAGTGAACCGCTTCAGGCACACGGCGCACTGGAATTCCTTCACCCCGGGCAAGTGGGTCTGCAAATGCGTCCGCAAGGTAGATTCCACACGGAACGTCATGTGGCACACGGTGCACTCAAACGGCCTCTCTCCCGTGTGAGTAGGCTGGTGGGCTCTCAAGAGACTGGCCCGAGTGAAGTTCTTGCCGCACACGGCGCACACGTGTGTGTTCTCCCCGCTGTGGCTCCGTAGGTGCTCCCGTAACCTGCTCCCGTTGTCGAACGTCTTGCGGCACAGCCTACATCCGAACGGCTTGTCCCCGGCAGGTGTGTGGAAGTGCTGCAGAAGCTCCGCCCTTTTGGACACCCTCCGCCTCGCGGTGCTCTCGCCGGTTGCTGCCTCGGCATGCTTCCGGAGTTGGTGCGTCCGCATGTTGCCTTCTTGCCTGAACTGCTTGCCACAAACTTCGCACTCGAACGGCTTCTCGTCGGTGTGCAAGCGGAGGTGCGTACGCATGTTCCCCTCTTGACTAAACTTCTTGTGACACACTGTGCATTCGTAGGGCTTCTCTCCAGTGTGCACACGCTGGTGCATCCGCAAGTGACTCTCATAACTAAACTTCTTTAAGCACAACTGGCACTGGAGTAAATTCGAAGTATGTGTCTGGAGGTGAGCCTCCAACTGGTCTGAGCGTGAGAAACATTTCAAACATATCTTGCATTCCAATAGGTGCGCTCGCCCATTGCCTTCGTCGCAGTTCTTCTGGCCATGTTCAGGTGCTACCTTGTTCCCACCGGTGCTCGAAGGTGATTCCAGGGACTGTGGAGTCATGTCGGCGGCGGAGCTGAAACAGATACGTCCTAAATGTAGGAAATTTCGCTGCCTAAAAACCGGAATTAAAGAAGGGAGCGAGGAAAAAGCTGTATCTGGCATTACACCCAGAAAAAAACGTTCTTGTAACAAGTGAATTTGCGTTGTCCCAAGATAAAAATGCTCCTGACCACAGCAAGTCCAAATAGGTATTCCCCCAGGCCCCTCACCATTTGCTCAACGCCCGTGGCATTGATTTCCAATATACTCACTCAATTTTGTATTGGAAAAATATGCAATGAAAATATGTATTGTATTGTTACGAACGCATCCTCTTAGAACGCAGCAAGCAAGTCCGATTTTTTTAAAATGCTGGTAGTTAATGAGGCGTCGGGACTTGTTAATAGTTAAACCTGTCAAATTTCCATGCCCTCAACGTGAGCGGCATAACAATCAAAATAGTTCTAAGTATTCAGCGACTATAAGGACGTATCAGTGATGTCTATCGGCGCCGCCGTACCAGAATAAGTCGAAGACTAGAAATCACAGAAATGAGGAAGCACAGAGAAAACAAGTGTTGTATGCAGTGTAAAGATATACATACATCGTTATTTAACGAGAATCCTTTGGCAAAATCTGAATAACGAATAAGTCATCACAGTCCAAGAAATAAGTCGTTAACTATAAATTATTTGTTTCTAAAATCGCTAGAAAAGTATGTTCTATGTCCTCTTGCAGTTTGCTTCGATATGAGAAGTCGTTCGTCACACGAATGTCTTTACGTACCGAAAAAACGTGGGAATTTGACGACACAGTCATGAATTCAATTAATTGTCACAGCTTTTCTCGTCGTATGGCGAACAATTTTTACAGTGCAGCAATGCAGCGCATCTATTGATGCACTCTCTGGTGAGGTCGTTTTGCAGTGCTCTCTAAGAAACACCTACGGAGGTTTTGCCTATCCTTACATGTGGGTACTATGCTAACGTGTGCAGTGTTTTCTCATTTAGCCTACAGTGAAAGTGAAAATATGCATGAAGCAAGTATTTTTAAATCAAATTCTTCATCTCAGAAAAATCGAAGCGATGCGAAATTCGTGCTCAGCGTGATCGATTTGGTCGTACAAAACACCCTGATTACGGATTTTGGACGATTTTTAGTTGAGTGTTGGAAGTGTCCAAAGGTTTAACAGTGTAGGCGCTGTACCAGACGGCAGCAGTGGGATCTACGTTCACCCTGACCCGAGTAGGTCGTCAGATCACTCGCATGACTTCGAAATCTACCATTACGATGTGTTCAAAGTGTTCAAAATTCGTACATCGAACGGTCGGAACCTCAATTAGGCATACTGATTATTCAACAGGGCTGCCTGCGAGGTGAAAAAGGAATGCTTTTGAAACTAACAAGGAGGTTTAGCAGCAACATGTAACACCCTGGCTGGGCAAATACCGTACTTAAAATATAGGTGCTCAATATATCGAAGATATCAAAAACGTCGTCAAGCCTATGTTTTCTATAGGGATTGACAAACATCTCCACAAAATTCCATGCTTCTATCATAATGTGCATTTTTTTTTATTTTTTTTTTTGCGTCGTCTGGACCATACCGCGGGAAGCGACAGTGAAGCCAGGTTCCCCGGTCCCCAAATCCCCCGTGGACTGACAGGGAACGTTACCAAACGTTCTTTGTTGTCCACGTCATAGCTCATGTCATATTGAACGCACATCGGGGAGATACAGAAGGGTCTTTGGCATGACCAGGCGAAAGGAAACCCCACCTCTGGGGTTTATAGCACCAATGGTTTGAGACCGACCGAGAACGCGAACAGACGCAACCTCACTGCAAAGCACTGTTTCAGCTCTCCCTGTCTGGCGTACGCCTACCTAGGCCTACCGGCAGCTGTCTGTGCCCTGCGGGCGGGGTCAACTACGTTTAATTAATCTGTGAATTTATTCATAATCATGATTCGATCTCCTCCTATTGCTATAGCTGTTTCCGAACCCCCCGTTTGCGTTCCCTAAAATGTACCAAGGTTGAAGACTCCTCGGCGAGGTCATATCTCGACATAAGTCAAATGTCCTTTTATCTCAGCATTCTGAGTGCACCAGGTCACATCCAGTGGTGTGCGGTGCATGTCTGCCATGTAACGAACTAATCGGTTTGCACCTGTAGTCAAACGCTGCATCTACCTACCTCAACACCTGCCTGATGTGGAGACGGTTCTCACGGGCGTCAAGTTGGCCAACTCAGTTGGGCCAACTGAGAATCAGCCGAGGCCGAGACCGACCGCGCTCCGTGACCGACCCCGCTACATACAGCCACCCATTGGGCCCGATCGGCCGAGGCCGTTGTCGGGCGGGTGTGCCTACCTCCCAGGGGCAATTTTAACAAAATCGATTATACGTGGCCCCATGGACCCATAGTTGGGCCCCGTCGACCCAAGTCGCTGTCCGGCGGGTCTGCCTACCTTCCAGGGGCAATTTTAACAAAATCGATTATACGTGGCCCCATGGACTCCTAGTGGGGCCATCATCGACAAGTCGCTGTCCGGCGGGTCTGCCTACCTTCCAGGGGCAATTTCAACAAAATCGATTATACGTGGCCCCATGGGCCCCAAATGGGACACGATCGATGCAGGCCGTTGTCCGACGGGTCTGCCTACCTTCCAGGGGCAATTTTAACAAAATTGATTATACGTGGCCCCATGGGCCCCCAATGGGACACGATCGATGCAGGCCGTTGTCCGGCGGGTCTGCCTACCTTCCAGGGGCAGTTTTAACAAAATCGATTATACGTGGCCCCATGGACCCCTAGTGGGGCCGCATCGACACAAGTCGCTGTCCGGCGGGTCTGCCTACCTCCCAGGGGCAATTTCAAGAAAATAGTTTATACGTGGCCCCATGGGCCCCCAATGGGACACGATCGATGCAGGCCATTGTCCGACGGGTCTGCCTACCTTCCAGGGGCAATTTCAACAAAATCGATTATACGTGGCCCCATGGGCCTCCAATGGGACACGATCGATGCAGGCCGTTGTCCGACGGGTCTGCCTACCTTCCAGGGGCAATTTTAACAAAATCGATTATACGTGGCCCCATGGGCCCCCAATGGGACACGATCGATGCAGGCCGTTGTCCGGCGGGTCTGCCTACCTTCCAGGGGCAATTTTAACAAAATCGATTATACGTGGCCCCATAGACCCATAGTTGGGCCCCATCGACCCAAGTCGCTGTCCGACGGGTCTGCCTACCTTTCAGGGGCAATTTCAACAAAATCGATTATACGTGGCCCCATGGACCCAAAGTTGGGCCCCATCGACCCAAGTCGCTGTCCGACGGGTCTGCCTACCTTTCAGGGGCAATTTCAACAAAATCGTTTACACGTGGCCCCATTGGCCCCCAATTGGACACGATTATTGCAGGCCACTGTCCGACGGCTCTGCCTACCTCCCCATTTGTACTTTGGGCCATTTCCTGTCGGCTCAATAGTCCGACCACTGGCTCTGAGTGTGGCGACGGTTTAAAGTGTCGGCAACAATTTTGTGACCTACCCCTAAAGTTGGCAAAAAACTTGGGGTCTTGTGTTATTTTCTCCCTTAGTGGCATCTTTTAGCGAGGTGACAAAATTGTTCCCGTTTGAGATTTGGACATTTTGGCACATTTCTAGTCGGTTCAATAATCCGACCACTGGCTCTAAGAGTGACTACGGTTTAAATTGTCGGCAACAATTTTATCACCTATCCCTGAAAGACTTGGTCAGCATGGCTTTGTTCGCTCTGAGCTGCATCTTGATGCTAGGCGCGGTAAAGCAGTAGAGTCTTTGAGGATTGCGTTGGGCATTACTACTTCAATTCAGCAAGGCACCACAGTGAACATTACCGTAGGTTTAAGGTGCCGAACGTTTTGGAACTGCCTAACGTTAATGGAACAAGATTTGAAAGAAAATCTCTCAGCGCCATTGAAAGAAATGCTACGATCCGTAAAGACGAAAATTTCGTGGGGTTTCAAGGATACAACCGCATCGTCATGCGGTTTGTTGATCCTGAGGCTGATGCCATTTACGCAAGGTACGCAATTTGCACAGACATTTCAAGTTTCCTCTAACCATCCATTGTGGTTCTACAAAAAAAAAAAAAAAAAAAAAACCATAAAAAAATGAAAATACTGTTACACCTCGTGAAATACTGCCAGGCCTGAACCGTGCAAATTCGCATTGGGCGGGACCAAATCACCTAAAACAGCTGCATTGTGCAATGCAGCTGAAACCGACCGGGCACATTTTTGTCACGTACCCCTGAACTTTGGACTTTGGCTGCCACAGATAGCATCTTGGCCGGGGAAAGGACTTTCAAGTCGTGTGACAAAAATCTTCCCAGGTGAAATTTCTAGTTTTCTCTGCAATTTCCAGCGGTTCCATGCTCTGTCTGTCGGCTGAAAGAGTGGTAAAGCTAAAATTGAGAGTTAAGATTTTTGTCATTCTTCTGAACCTTGAACTTTGACCCCCAGCCAACTAAGACGCCAAATCAAAATTTTTAGTTTTCTCTGCATTTCCTAGCGGTTCCATGCTTCGTCTGTCAGCTGAAAGAGTGGCGTAGCTAAAATCGACCGGGAACATTTTTGTCACGTACCCCTGAACATTGTACTTTGGCTGCCACAGATGGCATCTTGGCCACGGGAGGCACTTTCAAGTCGTGTGACAAAAATCTTCCCAGGTGAAATTTTTAGTTTTCTCTGCATTTTCCAGCGGTTCCACGCTCTGTCTGTCTGCTGAAAGAGTGGCGTAGCTAAAATCGACCGGGAACATTTTTGTCACGTACCCCTGAACTTTGGACTTTGGCTGCCACAGATAGCATCTTGGCCGAGGAAAGGACTTTAGAGTCGTGTGACAAAAATCTTCCCAGGTGAAATTTCTAGTTTTCTCTGCATTTTCTAGCGGTTCCATGCTTCGTCTGTCTGCTGAAGAAGTGGCGTAGCTGAAATTGAGAGTTCAGATTTTTGTCATTCCTCTGAACCTTGAACTTCGACCCCCAGCCAACTAAGGCGCTAATTCAAAATTTCTAGTTTTCTCTGCATTTTCTAGCGGTTCCATGCTCCGTCTGTCAGCTGAAAGAGTGGCGTAGCTAAAATCGACCGGGAACATTTTTGTCACGTACCCCTGAACTTTGGACTTTGGCTGCCAGAGAATGCATTTTGGCCAGGGGAGGCACTTTGAAGTCGTGTGACAAAAATATTTCCAGGTGAAATTTCTAGTTTTCTCTAAATTTTTACTGGTTTTATGCTTCGTCTGTCTCCTGAAGAAGTGGCGTAGCTGAAATTGAGAGTTAAGATTTTTGTCATTCTTCTGAACCTTCAACTTTGACCCCCAGCCAACTAAGACGCCAAATCAAAATTTTTAGTTTTCTCTGCATTTCCTAGCGGTTGCATGCTTCGTCTGTCAGCTGAAAGAGTGGCGTAGCTAAAATCGACCGGGAACATTTTTGTCACGTACCCCTGAACTTTGGACATTGGCTGCCACAGAAAGCATCTTGGACAGGGAAAGGTCTTTAGAGTCGTGTGACAAAAATCTTCCCAGGTGAAATTTTTAGTTTTCTCTGCATTTTCTAGCGGTTTAATGCTTTGTCTGTCTCCTGAAGAAGTGGCGTAGCTGAAATTGAGAGTTAAGATTTTTGTCATTCTTCTGAACCTTGAACTTTGACCCCCAGCCAACTAAGACGCCAAATCAAAATTTTTAGTTTTCTCTGCATTTCCTAGCGGTTCCATGCTCCGTCTGTCAGCTGAAAGAGTGGCGTAGCTAAAATCGACCGGGAACATTTTTGTCACGTACCCCTGAACTTTGGACTTTGGCTGCCAGAGAATGCATTTTGGCCAGGGGAGGCACTTTGAAGTCGTGTGACAAAAATCTTCCCAGGTGAAATTTTTAATTTTCTCTGCATTTTCCAGCGGTTCACGCTCTGTCTGTCTGCTGAAAGAGTGGCGTAGCTAAAATCGACCGGGAACATTTTTGTCACGTACCCCTGAACTTTGGACTTTGGCTGCCAGCGAATGCATTTTGGCCAGGGGAGGCACTTTCAAGTCGTGTGACAAAAATCTTCCCAGGTGAAAATTCTAGTTTTCTCTGCATTTCCTAGCGGTTCCATGCTTCGTCTGTCAGCTGAAAGAGTGGCGAAGCTAAAATCGATCGGGAACATTTTTGTCACGTACCCCTGAACTTTGGACTTTGGCTGCCACAGATTGCATTTTGGCTAGGGAAAGGACTTTCAAGTCGTGTAAAAAATTTCTTCCCAGGTGAAATTTTTAGTTTTTCTGCATTTTCTAGCGGTTTTATGCTTCGTCTGTCGCCTGAAGAAGTGGCGTAGCTGAAATTGAGAGTTCAGATTTTTGTCATTCCTCTGAACCTTGAACTTCGACCACCAGCCAACTAAGGCGCTAATTCAAAATTTCTAGTTTTCTCTGCATTTTCTAGCGGTTCCATGCTCCGTCTGTCAGCTGAAAGAGTGGCGTAGCTAAATTCGACCGCGAACATTTTTGTCACGTACCCCTGAACTTTGGACTTTGGCTGCCAGCGAATGCATTTTGGCCAGGGGAGGCACTTTCAAGTCGTGTGACAAAAATCTTCCCAGGTGAAATTTTTAGTTTTCTCTGCATTTTCCAGCGGTTCTATGCTCTGTCTGTCGGCTGAAAGAGTGGCGAAGCTAAAATCGACCGGGAACATTTTTGTCACGTACCCCTGAACTTTGGACTTTGGCTGCCACAGATTGCATCTTGGCTAGGGAAAGGACTTTCAAGTCGTGTAAAAAATTTCTTCCCAGGTGAAATTTCTAGTTTTCTCTGCATTTTCTAGCGGTTTTATGCTTCGTCTGTCTGCTGAAGAAGTGGCGTAGCTGAAATTGAGAGTTCAGATTTTTGTCATTCCTCTGAACCTTGAACTTCGACCCCCAGCCAACTAAGGCGCTAATTCAAAATTTCTAGTTTTCTCTGCATTTTCTAGCGGTTCCATGCTTCGTCTGTCAGCTGAAAGAGTGGCGTAGCTAAAATCGACCGAGAACATTTTTGTCACGTACCCCTGAACTTTGGACTTTGGCTGCCACAGATAGCATCTTGGCCGGGGAAAGGACTTTAGAGTCGTGTGACAAAAATCTTCCCAGGTGAAATTTCTTGTTTTCTCTGCATTTTCTAGCGGTTTTATGCTTTGTCTGTCTCCTGAAGAAGTAGCGTAGCTGAAATTGAGAGTTCAGATTTTTGTCATTCTTCTGAACTTTGAACTTTGACCCCCAGCCAACTAAGACGCCAAATCAAAATTTTTAGTTTTCTCTGCATTTCCTAGCGGTTCCATGCTTCGTCTGTCAGCTGAAAGAGTGGCGTAGCTAAAATCGACCGGGAACATTTTTGTCACGTACCCCTGAACTTTGGACTTTGGCTGCCACATATGGTATCTTGGCCAGGGAAATGACTTTGAAGTCATGGCCCAGTGTGACTCTTGCGATAGGTGGTATCATATGCGTTGCACACGTCCTAAGCTTCGGAACACCACCGAAAGTTTCATCTGTTTTCTTTGCATGAACTACAAGGAAACTTATGCCCAGAGGATGCATTGCCAACAATTAGGGCAAAAGAGCAACGACCGGCAGTAAGCACGCTTTTGGAGACGCATGTAAAGATAATGTAACCATAGTCCATTTCTTATTTGTAACAAGCTGTGCTTCATTTCCAATCTTTATTGGTTCACCTCCACAAACTTTATTTTAAGAAAGCACCCCACCATTTTGTTCTTGAGAGGTTTTATTGTCTATTTCTCATAAATTTATTACAATTTTTTTTATATTTGCCCATGTTTCATTACTTGTTCTGTATTATATACTTTTAAGGCACAATGAATTAATTACATCAATCCATCGCGCCGTTATTGTAAAATAGAGTTATAATTTAATATTTGTATTGTCTGACTTAGATTTAAAAAAAAAAATGTACGTGATCCATTGCATGTTCCATTATGAATGCTATTAACAATAAAGAACATGTACACTATTATTAAATTGAAATAAGATCCTACCATTGCTCAAACAATTCTGAAGATAAAGTAGTATGCAAGTAATGCAAACTACCGTAATATGCAGAGAAAACTAAAATTTTCACCTGGGAAGATTTTTGTCACACGACTTAAAAGTGCCTCCCCTGGCCAAAATGCATTCTCTGGCAGCCAAAGTCCAAAGTTCAGGGGTACGTGACAAAAATGTTTCCGGTCGATTTTAGCTACGCCACTATTTCAGCAGACAGACAGAGCGCGGAACCGCTGGAAAATGCAGAGAAAACTAAAAATTCCACCTGGGAAGATTTTTGTCACACGACTTGAAAGTGCCTCCCCTGGCCAAAATGCATTCTCTGGCAGCCAAAGTCCAAAGTTCAGGGGTACGTGACAAAAATGTTTCCGGTCGATTTTAGCTACGCCACTATTTCAGCAGACAGACAGAGCGCGGAACCGCTGGAAAATGCAGAGAAAACTAAAAATTCCACCTGGGAAGATTTTTGTCACACGACTTGAAAGTGCCTCCCCTGGCCAAAATGCATTCTCTGGCAGCCAAAGTGCAAAGTTCAGGGGTACGTGACAAAAATGTTCCCGGACGATTTTAGCTACGCCACTCTTTCAGCAGACAGACAGAGCATGGAACCGCTGGAAAATGCAGAGAAAACTAGAAATTTCACCTGGGAAGATTTTTGTCACACGACTTGAAAGTCCTTTCCCTGGCCAAGATGCCATCTGTGGCAGCCAAAGTCTAAAGTTCAGGGGTACGTGACAAAAATGTTCCCGGTCGATTTTAGCTACGCCACTCTTTCAGCTGACAGACGAAGCATGGAACCGCTAGAAAATGCAGAGAAAACTAAAAATTTTGAATAAGTGCCTTAGTTGGCTGGGGGTCGAAGTTCAAGGTTCAGAGGAATGACAAAAATCTGAACTCTCAATTTCAGCTACGCCACTTCTTCAGTAGACAAACGAAGCATAGAACCGCTAGAAAATGCAGAGAAAACTAGAAATTTCACCTGGGAAGATTTTTGTCACACGACTTGAAAGTGCCTCCCCTGGCCAAAATGCATTCTCTGGCAGCCAAAGTCCAAAGTTCAGGGGTACGTGACAAAAATGTTCCCGGTCGATTTTAGCTTCGCCACTCTTTCAGCAGACAGACAGAGCATGGAACCGCTAGAAAATGCAGAGAAAACTAGAAATTTCACCTGGGAAGATTTTTGTCACACTACTTAAAAGTCCTTTCCCCGGCCAAGATGCTATCTGTGGCAGCCAAAGTCCAAAGTTCAGGGGTACGTGACAAAAATGTTCCCGGTCGATTTTAGCTTCGACACTCTTTAAGCCCACAGACAGAGCATGAAACCGCTGGAAAATGCAGAGAAAACTAAAAATTTCACCTGGGAAGATTTTTGTCACACGACTTGAAAGTGCCTCCCCTGGCCAAAATGCATTCGCTGGCAGCCAAAGTCCAAAGTTCAGGGGTACGTGACAAAAATGTTCCCGGTCGACTTTAGCTACGCCACTCTTTTAGCTGACAGACGGAGCATGGAACCGCTAGAAGATGCAGAGAAAACTAGAAATTTTGAATTAGCGCCTTAGTTGGCTGGGGGTCGAAGTTCAAGGTTCAGAGGAATGACAAAAATCTGAACTCTCAATTTCAGCTACGCCACTTCTTCAGCAGACAGACGAAGCATGGAACCGCTAGAAAATGCAGAGAAAACTAGAAATTTCACCTGGGAAGATTGTTGTCACACGACTCTAAAGTCCTTTCCCCGGCCAAAATGCTATCTGTGGCAGTCGAAGTCCAAAGTTCAGGGGTACGTGACAAAAATGTTCCCGGTCGATTTTAGCTTCGACACTCTTTCAGCAGACAGACGAAGCAAAGAACCGCTAGAAAATGCAGAGAAAACTAAAAATTTCACCTGGGAAGATTTTTGTCACACGACTTGAAAGTCCTTTCCCTGGCCAAGATGCAATCTGTGGCAGCCAAAGTCATAAGTTCAGGGGTACGTGACAAAAATGTTCCCGGTCGATTTTAGCTACGCCACTCATTCAGCAGACAGACAGAGCATGGAACCGCTGGGTAATGCAGAGAAAACTAGAAATTTCACCTGGGAAGATTTTTGTCACACGCCTTGAAAGTGCCTCCTCTGGCCAAAATGCATTCGCTGGCAGCCAAAGTCTAAAGTTCAGGGGTACGTGACAAAAATGTTCCCGGTCGATTTTAGCTACGCCGATCTTTCAGCAGACAGACAGAGCGTGGAACCGCTGGAAAATGCAGAGAAAACTAAAAATTTCACCTGGGAAGATTTTTGTCACACGACTTGAAAGTGCCTCCCCTGGCCAAAATGCATTCGCTGGCAGCCAAAGTCCAAAGTTCAGGGGTACGTGACAAAAATGTTCCCGGTCGATTTTAGCTACGCCACTCTTTCAGCTGACAGACGGAGCATGGAACCGCTAGAAAATGCAGAGAAAACTAAAAATTTTAATTTGGCGTCTTAGTTGGCTGGGGGTCAAAGTTCAAGGTTCAGAAGAAATTTGGCGTCTTAGTTGGCTGGGGGTCAAAGTTCAAGGTTCACCTGAAGAATGACAAAAATCTTGACTCTCAATTTCAGCTACGCCACTCTTCAGCAGACAGACAGAGCGAAGCATAAAACCGCTAGAAAATGCAGAGAAAACTAGAAATTTCACCTGGGAAGATTTTTGTCACACGACTCTAAAGTCCTTTCCTCGGCCAAGATGCTATCTGTGGCAGCCAAAGTCCAAAGTTCAGGGGTACGTGACAAAAATGTTCCCGGTCGATTTTAGCTACGCCACTCTTTCAGCCGACAGACAGAGCATGGAACCGCTGAAAATGCAGAGAAAACTAGAAATTTCACCTGGGAAGATTTTTGTCACACGACTTGAAAGTGCCTCCCCTGGCCAAAATGCATTCTCTGGCAGCCAAAGTCCAAAGTTCAGGGGTACGTGACAAAAATGTTCCCGGTCGATTTTAGCTACGCCACTCTTTCAGCAGACAGACAGAGCATGGAACCGCTAGAAAATGCAGAGAAAACTAGAAATTTCACCTGGGAAGATTTTTGTCACACGCCTTGAAAGTGCCTCCCCGGCCAAGATGCATCTGTGGCAGCCAAAGTCCAAAGTTCAGGGGTACGTGACAAAAATGTTCCCGGTCGATTTTAGCTTCGCCACTCTTTCAGCAGACAGACAGAGCATGGAACCGCTGGAAAATGCAGAGAAAACTAAAATTTCACCTGGGAAGATTTTTGTCACACGACTTGAAAGTGCCTCCCCTGGCCAAAATGCATCTGTGGCAGCCAAAGTCCAAAGTTCAGGGGTACGTGACAAAAATGTTCCCGGTCGATTTTAGCTACGCCACTCTTTTAGCTGACAGACGAAGCATGGAACCGCTAGAAAATGCAGAGAAAACTAGAAATTTTGAATTAGCGCCTTAGTTGGCTGGGGGTCGAAGTTCAAGGTTCAGAGGAATGACAAAAATCTGAACTCTCAATTTCAGCTACGCCACTTCTTCAGCAGACAGACGAAGCATGGAACCGCTAGAAAATGCAGAGAAAACTAGAAATTTCACCTGGGAAGATTTTTGTCACACGACTCTTAAGTCCTTTCCCCGGCCAAGATGCTATCTGTGGCAGCCAAAGTCCAAAGTTCAGGGGTACGTGACAAAAATGTTCCCGGTCGATTTTAGCTTCGCCACTTTTTCAGCAGACAGACGAAGCATAGAACCGCTAGAAAATGCAGAGAAAACTAAAAATTTCACCTGGGAAGATTTTTGTCACACGACTTGAAAGTCCTTTCCCCGGCCAAGATGCAATCTGTGGCAGCCAAAGTCAAAGTTCAGGGGTACGTGACAAAAATGTTCCCGGTCGATTTTAGCTACGCCACTCATTCAGCAGACAGACAGAGCATGGAACCGCTGGAAAATGCAGAGAAAACTAAAAATTTCACCTGGGAAGATTTTTGTCACACGCTTGAAAGTGCCTCCTCTGGCCAAAATGCATTCGCTGGCAGCCAAAGTCTAAAGTTCAGGGGTACGTGACAAAAATGTTCCCGGTCGATTTCAGCTACGCCGATCTTTCAGCAGACAGACAGAGCGTGGAACCGCTGGAAAATGCAGAGAAAACTAAAAATTTCACCTGGGAAGATTTTTGTCACACGACTTGAAAGTGCCTCCCCTGGCCAAAATGCATTCGCTGGCAGCCAAAGTCCAAAGTTCAGGGGTACGTGACAAAAATGTTCCCGGTCGATTTTAGCTACGCCACTCTTTTAGCTGACAGACGGAGCATGGAACCGCTAGAAAATGCAGAGAAAACTAAAAATTTTAATTTAGCGTCTTAGTTGGCTGGGGGTCAAAGTTCAAGGTTCAGAAGAATGACAAAAATCTTAACTCTCAATTTTAGCTACGCCACTTCTTCAGGAGACAGACGAAGCATAAAACCGCTAGAAAATGCAGAGAAAACTAGAAATTTCACCTGGGAAGATTTTTGTCACACGACTCTAAAGACCTTTCCTCGGCCAAGATGCTAACTGTGGCAGCCAAAGTCCAAAGTTCAGGGGTACGTGACAAAAATGTTCCCGGTCGATTTTAGCTTCGCCACTCTTTCAGCAGACAGACAGAGCGCGGAACCGCTGGAAAATGCAGAGAAAACTAAAATTTTCACCTGGAAAGATTTTTGTCACACGACTTAAAAGTGCCTCCCCTGGCCAAAATGCATTCGCTGGCAGCCAAAATCCAAAGTTCAGGGGTACGTGACAAAAATGTTTCCGGTCGATTTTAGCTACGCCACCCTTTCAGCAGACAGACAGAGCGTGGAACCGCTGGAAAATGCAGAAAAAACTAAAAATTTCACCTGGGAAGATTTTTGTCACACGACTTGAAAGTGCCTCCCGTGGCCAAGATGCCATCAGTGGCAGCCAAAGTACAATGTTCAGGGGTACGTAACAAAAATGTTCCCGGTCGATTTTAGCTACGCCACTCTTTCAGCTGACAGACGAAGCATGGAACCGCTAGGAAATGCAGAGAAAACTAAAAATTTTGATTTGGCGTCTTAGTTGGCTGGGGGTCAAAGTTCAAGGTTCAGAAGAATGACAAAAATCTTAACTCTCAATTTCAGCTACGCCACTTCTTCAGGAGACAGACAAAGCATAAAACCGCTAGAAAATGCAGAGAAAACTAGAAATTTCACCTGGGAAGATTTTTGTCACACGACTCTAAAGTCCTTTCCCCGGCCAAGATGCTATCTGTGGCAGCCAAAGTCCAAAGTTCAGGGGTACGTGACAAAAATGTTCCCGGTCGATTTTAGCTTCGCCACTCTTTCAGCCGACACACAGAGCATGGAACCGCTGGAAAATGCAGAGAAAACTAGAAATTTCACCTGGGAAGATTTTTGTCACACGACTTGAAAGTGCCTCCCCTGGCCAAAATGCATTCTCTGGCAGCCAAAGTCCAAAGTTCAGGGGTACGTGACAAAAATGTTCCCGGTCGATTTTAGCTACGCCACTCATTCAGCAGACAGACAGAGCATGGAACCGCTGGAAAATGCAGAGAAAACTTAAAATTTCACCTGGGAAGATTTTTGTCACACGCCTTGAAAGTGCCTCCCCTGGCCAAAATGCATTCGCTGGCAGCCAAAGTCCAAAGTTCAGGGGTACGTGACAAAAATGTTCCCGGTCGATTTTAGCTACGCCACTCTTTTAGCTGACAGACGAAGCATGGAACCGCTAGAAAATGCAGAGAAAACTTAAAATTTTGATTTGGAGTCTTAGTTGGCTGGGGGTCAAAGTTCAAGGTTCAGAAGAATGACAAAAGTCTTAACTCTCAATTTCAGCTACGCCACTTCTTCAGGAGACAGACGAAGCATAAAACCGCTAGAAAATGCAGAGAAAACTAGAAATTTCACCTGGGAAGATTTTTGTCACACGACTCTAAAGTCCTTTCCTCGGCCAAGATGCTATCTGTGGCAGCCAAAGTCCAAAGTTCAGGGGTACGTGACAAAAATGTTCCCGGTCGATTTTAGCTTCGCCACTCTTTCAGCCGACAGACAGAGCATGGAACCGCTGGAAAATGCAAAGAAAACTAAAATTTTCACCTGGGAAGATTTTTGTCACACGACTTGAAAGTGCCTCCCCTGGCCAAAATGCATTCTCTGGCAGCCAAAGTCCAAAGTTCAGGGGTGCCGGACAAAAATGTTCCCGGTCGATTTTAGCTAAGCCACTCTTTCAGCTGACAGACGGAGCATGGAACCGCTAGAAAATGCAGAGAAAACTAGAAATTTTGAATTAGCGCCTTAGTTGGCTGGTGGTCGAAGTTCAAGGTTCAGAGGAATGACAAAAATCTGAACTCTCAATTTCAGCTACGCCACTTCTTCAGGAGACAGACGAAGCATAAAACCGCTAGAAAATGTATAAAAACTAAAAATTTCACCTGGGAAGAAATTTTTTACACGACTTGAAAGTCCTTTCCCTAGCCAAGATGCTATCTGTGGCAGCCAAAGTCCAAAGTTCAGGGGTACGTGACAAAAATGTTCCCGGTCGATTTTAGCTTCGACACTCTTTCAGCAGACAGACAGAGCGCGGAACCGCTGGAAAATGCAGAGAAAACTAAAATTTTCACCTGGAAAGATTTTTGTCACACGACTTAAAAGTGCCTCCCCTGGCCAAAATGCATTCGCTGGCAGCCAAAATCCAAAGTTCAGGGGTACGTGACAAAAATGTTTCCGGTCGATTTTAGCTACGCCACCCTTTCAGCAGACAGACAGAGCGTGGAACCGCTGGAAAATGCAGAAAAAACTAAAAATTTCACCTGGGAAGATTTTTGTCACACGACTTGAAAGTGCCTCCCGTGGCCAAGATGCCATCAGTGGCAGCCAAAGTACAATGTTCAGGGGTACGTAACAAAAATGTTCCCGGTCGATTTTAGCTACGCCACTCTTTCAGCTGACAGACGAAGCATGGAACCGCTAGGAAATGCAGAGAAAACTAAAAATTTTGATTTGGCGTCTTAGTTGGCTGGGGGTCAAAGTTCAAGGTTCAGAAGAATGACAAAAATCTTAACTCTCAATTTCAGCTACGCCACTTCTTCAGGAGACAGACAAAGCATAAAACCGCTAGAAAATGCAAAGAAAACTAGAAATTTCACCTGGGAAGATTTTTGTCACACGACTCTAAAGTCCTTTCCCCGGCCAAGATGCTATCTGTGGCAGCCAAAGTCCAAAGTTCAGGGGTACGTGACAAAAATGTTCCCGGTCGATTTTAGCTTCGCCACTCTTTCAGCCGACACACAGAGCATGGAACCGCTGGAAAATGCAGAGAAAACTAGAAATTTCACCTGGGAAGATTTTTGTCACACGACTTGAAAGTGCCTCCCCTGGCCAAAATGCATTCTCTGGCAGCCAAAGTCCAAAGTTCAGGGGTACGTGACAAAAATGTTCCCGGTCGATTTTAGCTACGCCACTCATTCAGCAGACAGACAGAGCATGGAACCGCTGGAAAATGCAGAGAAAACTTAAAATTTCACCTGGGAAGATTTTTGTCACACGCCTTGAAAGTGCCTCCCCTGGCCAAAATGCATTCGCTGGCAGCCAAAGTCCAAAGTTCAGGGGTACGTGACAAAAATGTTCCCGGTCGATTTTAGCTACGCCACTCTTTTAGCTGACAGACGAAGCATGGAACCGCTAGAAAATGCAGAGAAAACTTAAAATTTTGATTTGGAGTCTTAGTTGGCTGGGGGTCAAAGTTCAAGGTTCAGAAGAATGACAAAAATCTTAACTCTCAATTTCAGCTACGCCACTTCTTCAGGAGACAGACGAAGCATAAAACCGCTAGAAAATGCAGAGAAAACTAGAAATTTCACCTGGGAAGATTTTTGTCACACGACTCTAAAGTCCTTTCCTCGGCCAAGATGCTATCTGTGGCAGCCAAAGTCCAAAGTTCAGGGGTACGTGACAAAAATGTTCCCGGTCGATTTTAGCTTCGCCACTCTTTCAGCCGACAGACAGAGCATGGAACCGCTGGAAAATGCAAAGAAAACTAAAATTTTCACCTGGGAAGATTTTTGTCACACGACTTGAAAGTGCCTCCCCTGGCCAAAATGCATTCTCTGGCAGCCAAAGTCCAAAGTTCAGGGGTGCCGGACAAAAATGTTCCCGGTCGATTTTAGCTAAGCCACTCTTTCAGCTGACAGACGGAGCATGGAACCGCTAGAAAATGCAGAGAAAACTAGAAATTTTGAATTAGCGCCTTAGTTGGCTGGTGGTCGAAGTTCAAGGTTCAGAGGAATGACAAAAATCTGAACTCTCAATTTCAGCTACGCCACTTCTTCAGGAGACAGACGAAGCATAAAACCGCTAGAAAATGTATAAAAACTAAAAATTTCACCAGGGAAGAAATTTTTTACACGACTTGAAAGTCCTTTCCCCGGCCAAGATGCTATCTGTGGCAGCCAAAGTCCAAAGTTCAGGGGTACGTGACAAAAATGTTCTCGGTCGATTTTAGCTACGCCACTCTTTTAGCTGACAAACGAAGCATGGAACCGCTAGAAAATGCAGAGAAAACTAGAAATTTTGAATTAGCGCCTTAGTTGGCTGGTGGTCGAAGTTCAAGGTACAGAGGAATGACAAAAATCTGAACTCTCAATTTTAGCTACGCCACTTCTTCAGCAGACAGACGAAGCATAAAACCGCTAGAAAATGCAGAGAAAACTAAAAATTTCACCTGGGAAGATTTTTGTCACACGACTTGAAAGTCCTTTCCCTGGCCAAGATGCAATCTGTGGCAGCCAAAGTCATAAGTTCAGGGGTACGTGACAAAAATGTTCCCGGTCGATTTTAGCTACGCCACTCATTCAGCAGACAGACAGAGCATGGAACCGCTGGATAATGCAGAGAAAACTAAAAATTTCACCTGGGAAGATTTTTGTCACACGCCTTGAAAGTGCCTCCTCTGGCCAAAATGCATTCGCTGGCAGCCAAAGTCTAAAGTTCAGGGGTACGTGACAAAAATGTTCCCGGTCGATTTTAGCTACGCCGATCTTTCAGCAGACAGACAGAGCGTGGAACCGCTGGAAAATGCAGAGAAAACTAAAAATTTCACCTGGGAAGATTTTTGTCACACGACTTGAAAGTGCCTCCCGTGGCCAAGATGCCATCTGTGGCAGCCAAAGTACAATGTTCAGGGGTACGTGACAAAAATGTTCCCGGTCGATTTTAGCTTCGCCACTCTTTCAGCCGACAGACAGAGCATGGAACCGCTGGAAAATGCAAAGAAAACTAGAAATTTCACCTGGGAAGATTTTTGTCACACGACTTGAAAGTGCCTCCCCTGGCCAAAATGCATTCTCTGGCAGCTAAAGTGCAAAGTTCAGGGGTACGTGACAAAAATGTTCCCGGTCGATTTTAGCTACGCCACTCTTTCAGCAGACAAACAGAGCGTGCAACCGCTGGAAAATGCAGAGAAAACTAGAAATTTCACCTGGGAAGATTTTTGTCACACGACTTGAAAGTCCTTTCCCTGGCCAAGATGCCATCTGTGGCAGCCAAAGTCCAAAGTTCAGGGGTCCGTGACAAAGATGTTCCTGGTCGATTTTAGCTGCGCCACTCTTTCAGCTGACAGACGAAGCATGGAACCGCTAGGAAATGCAGAGAAAACTAAAAATTTTGATTTGGCGTCTTAGTTGGCTGGGGGTCAAAGTTCAAGGTTCAGAAGAATGACAAAAATCTTAACTCTCAATTTAGCTACGCCACTTCTTCAGGAGACAGACAAAGCATAGAACCGCTAGAAAATGCAGAGAAAACTAGAAATTTCACCTGGGAAGATTTTTGTCACACGACTCTTAAGTCCTTTCCCCGGCCAAGATGCTATCTGTGGCAGCCAAAGTCCAAAGTTCAGGGGTACGTGACAAAAATGTTCTCGGTCGATTTTAGCTACGCCACTCTTTTAGCTGACAAACGAAGCATAGAACCGCTAGAAAATGCAGAGAAAACTAGAAATTTCACCTGGGAAGATTTTTGTCACACGACTTGAAAGTCCTTTCCCTGGCCAAGATGCCATCTGTGGCAGCCAAAGTCCAAAGTTCAGGGGTACGTGACAAAAATGTTCCCGGTCGGTTTCAGCTGCATTGCACAATGCAGCTGTTTTAGGTGATTAGGTCCCACCCAATGCGAATTTGCACGGTTCAGTCCTGGCAGTATTTCACGAGGTGTAGCAGTATTTTCATTTTTATGGTTGTCTTTTTTTTTTTGTAGAACCACAATGGATGGTTAGAGGAAACTTGAAATGTCTGTGCAAATTGCGTACCTTGCGTAAATGGCATCAGCCTCAGGATCAACAAACCGCATGACGATGCGCTTGTATCCTTGAAACCCCACGAAATTTTCGTTTTCACGGATCGTAGCATTTCTTTCAAAGGCGCTGAGAGATTTTCTTTCAAATCTTGTTCCATTAACGTTAGGCAGTTCCAAAACGTTCGGCACCTTAAACCTACGGTAATGTTCACTGTGGTGCCTTGCTGAATTGAAGTAGTAATGCCCAACGCAATCCTCAAAGACTCTACTGCTTTACCGCGCCTAGCATCAAGATGCAGCTCAGAGCGAACAAAGCCATGCTGACCAAGTCTTTCAGGGATAGGTGATAAAATTGTTGCCGACAATTTAAACCGTAGCCACTCTTAGAGCCAGTGGTCGGATTATTGAACCGACTAGAAATGTGCCAAAATGTCCAAATCTCAAACGGGAACAATTTTGTCACCTCGCTAAAAGATGCCACTAAGGGAGAAAATAACACAAGACCCCAAGTTTTTTGCCAACTTTAGGGGTAGGTCACAAAATTGTTGCCGACACTTTAAACCGTCGCCACTCTCAGAGCCAGTGGTCGGACTATTGAGCCGACAGGAAATGGCCCAAAGTACAAATGGGGAGGTAGGCAGAGCCGTCGGACAGTGGCCTGCAATAATCGTGTCCAATTGGGGGCCAATGGGGCAACGTGTAAACGATTTTGTTGAAATTGCCCCTGAAAGGTAGGCAGCCCGTCGGACAGCGACTTGGGTCGATGGGGCCCAACTATGGGTCCATGGGGCCACGTATAATCGATTTTGTTAAAATTGACCCTGGAAGGTAGGCAGACCCGCCGGACAACGGCCTGCATCGATCGTGTCCCATTGGGGGCCCATGGGGCCACGTATAATCGATTTTGTTAAAATTGCCCCTGGAAGGTAGGCAGACCCGTCGGACAACGGCCTGCATCGATCGTGTCCCATTGGAGGCCCATGGGGCCACGTATAATCGATTTTGTTGAAATTGCCCCTGGAAGGTAGGCAGACCCGTCGGACAATGGCCTGCATCGATCGTGTCCCATTTGGGGCCCATGGGGCCACGTATAATCGATTTTGTTGAAATTGCCCCTGGAAGGTAGGCAGACCCGCCGGACAGCGACTTGTGTCGATGCGGCCCCACTAGGGGTCCATGGGGCCACGTATAATCGATTTTGTTAAAATTGCCCCTGGAAGGTAGGCAGACCCGCCGGACAGCGACTTGGGTCGATGGGGCCCAACTATGGGTCCATGGGGCCACGTATAATCGATTTTGTTAAAATTGCCCCTGGAAGGTAGGCAGACCCGTCGGACAACGGCCTGCATCGATCGTGTCCCATTGGGGGCCCATGGGGCCACGTATAAGCGATTTTGTTAAAATTGCCCCTGGGAGGTAGGCACACCCGCCGGACAACGGCCTGCATCGACCGTGTCCCATTGGGGGCCCATGGGGCCACGTATAAACGATTGTCTTGAAATTGCCCCTGGGAGGTAGGCAGACCCGCCGGACAGCGACTTGTGTCGATGCGGCCCCACTAGGGGTCCATGGGGCCACGTATAATCGATTTTGTTAAAATTGCCCCTGGAAGGTAGGCAGACCCGCCGGACAGCGACTTGGGTCGATGGGGCCCAACTATGGGTCCATGGGGCCACGTATAATCGATTTTGTTAAAATTGCCCCTGGAAGGTAGGCAGACCCGTCGGACAACGGCCTGCATCGATCGTGTCCCATTGGGGGCCTACGGGGCCACGTATAAGCGATTTTGTTAAAATTGCCCCTGGAAGGTAGGCAGACCCGCCGGACAGCGACTTGGGTCGATGGGGCCCAACTATGGGTCCATGGGGCCACGTATAATCGATTTTGTTAAAATTGCCCCTGGAAGGTAGGCAGACCCGTCGGACAACGGCCTGCATCGATCGTGTCCTATTGGGGGCCCATGGGGCCACGTATAAGCGATTTTGTTAAAATTGCCCCTGGAAGGTAGGCAGACCCGCCGGACAGCGACTTGGGTCGATGGGGCCCAACTATGGGTCCATGGGGCCACGTATAATCGATTTTGTTAAAATTGCCCCTGGAAGGCAGGCAGACCCGTCGGACAACGGCCTGCATCGATCGTGTCCCATCGGGGGCCCATGGGGCCACGTATAAGCGATTTTGTTAAAATTGCCCCTGGGAGGTAGGCACACCCGCCGGACAACGGCCTCGGCCGATCGGGCCTCAATGGGTGGCTGTATGAAGCGGGGTCGGTCACGGAGCGCGGTCGGTCTCGGCCTCGGCTGATTCTCAGTTGGCCCAACTGAGTTGGCCAACTTGACGCCCGTTAACGTGGGTTGAATAGAGTAGTGCGGAGAAGAGCTGAAACGGAAGTGAGAAGTATGAAATTAAAATGAGCGGAAATAACGGAGGGGCCATTCACATGTAACGTAATCCCTAGAGGGGGAGGGGGAGTCGGAGCTCTTGATTACGGCAAATTGCGGGGGGGGGGGGGGGCGCCGCACTGATTACGGAATCAAATAATTGAAACAATACTGCGACTTTGCAGCGTAAAACCCTAATCGCTTCGATGTCAGTACGCACGCTTACACCGGTGTCGGAACTCCGTAGCCGTTCGCCACCCTCTGGCGACTGCTCGCGAGTCGGCTCAGGCTCGCGGCTGGTGGAGCGGCGAGACGAGTGGCGCGGCGTCACCAACTTGTCAAGACCCGTCTGGCACATTGTTGCGTCACGTGTCGTTTCCTTAACAAACGCGTACCATACTTAATTTCACTTGCCATCCTGGCTAAGCTGAGTCTCTTCCACACGCGCAAATTCAGTTTTATCGCCTCTATTTCTGTTTAACCTGCATTTTGAATCTTTGTTTCTTGATTGCGTAATACTAGATGGGGGGGGGGGGGCCTCGGCCTATATTACGCCTGATTACAAGGGAGAGGGAGGGGTCGAAAAAAAAAACGAAAATCTTGATTACGTAATATGTAAATGGCCCCAAGAGGCCGTTTTCTCCTTCTCGTCTTCTACCGAGCGCCCGCTCTCCCGAGCCAGCTCCGATATAGCTTATATCTAGTGGTGGCCGGCAAAGGTTATTACCAAAAACACGAAATGGAGAGGCGCCCCCACAAAATTTGCCCTGTGTAACTGGACTATTTGTCCCAAGCAATGCGCTTATGTAGTTCACCTCAAACGTCCCGGGTAAACAGATCTTGATTTTTTAAATCGTATTTTCAATACAGTGCCTAACTGCGGACAGAACTATACACACAACTATAGACGCAACTGCAAACGTCCGAATTTCCTACAGGCCGTCCACAGTTGGTACACAATGTTTGACTGCAGCAAACCACAGTGTGTCTACAGATATCTGTAATCTTCCTATATTCTGAACTGACAGTTTGGTTTAAATCAAACAATCAATACCATCTAAAAATGGCAAACAGTATCACTACAGTTTGAACACACAAAATTCATTGCAAAAATTACTGTAACAATATGCTGCGGGGGTAGTTTAGTCTGCAGATACTCCCGCCCGGGGCCGCCCCACATTAAGTACTTGCAGTCTTTGCCCGAAAACTAACCGACCGAAGTCAAGCAGAGGTTGGGTTACGTTCGGTCAAAGCTTTCGAAACCAGTCGGTCAACGCGCGCTCGCCTTTTCCGCACGATTCGTAACTCTGGTTGCAAGACCACTATCACGCGGGCACTACCGAGTTTTTCATTTCGTACAAGAGAAACCCCGGTGGGATTGTGCTTTGTATTTTCGATGTTTCGCATTCTAGGCTGTGCTTCGGCTCGAGCGGATCTACAGGACGGTCCAATTCAGGATTTGGCCGGAAGAAGGGGAAAACAGCTTCCAGAGGATAGTGTAGGGGGTCAAGGCAGTGAGCGCGCATGTGCACACCGGATGACCCATATCGCCGTGCTTTAGAAGTCGTTTTGTTCTTACTTCCGGCCACATACTTAGTCTGACTTAGAGACAAACATGCCTTTCGAGTTTGTAGCATGTACAGAATATTGAGAACCGAGTGGCCTAGATTCAAATAGCAGTTTAAAACACGAGGTATCTGCATTTGACTTGTTACATTTGTTGGTAGACCGCCTGGCAGTGGCAGTGCACATACGTCGAGTTGTCTGTTGGCCGGAAGACAGAAAAAGGTAAGAAGCGGAAACGGAACCATGCGGTATTAGAAGAAAACGCGCTCGGGCGATTGTTTCCGGCTGCCGGCGCCATTTTGTGTTTTGTTCCGCGTGCCGGCTACACCGAGGGCTGACAAAGTATATAGGACGCGGAGGTAACTAACTGTGCAATTATAGGACGATGCGAACATATGAAACAAAGGCTATGCTAATCGCTTTAAGAACGGCAACAACTTTAAAATCATTCAAACTGGCTGGTGGTCGTTAACGGTTAGTAGACACTAAACACGTATGTCAACTGAGTAGGTTCGAAGCAGATACCAAAGTATTTGGACATTTTTATTAAAAAATAGGGTAGCCTGTAGAAGAGTAGAGCTGTACAGTGAGATAGGCGGGAATCAAGAAGAAAGGAAACGGAACAAGGTGTCCCGAGGAATCGGGCGCGTGGACGAGCAAGTTTGAGGCGGCCGCCGCCATTTGGTATCTCGATTCGTGACGTGTTAACCAGTGCAGATTCGGCTGCAAATTGTGAAATAATTATCACACGGGGCGAAATATCTATTCGCCATGACAGCTACATAGTAGAGGTTTCCATGGAGACTTTGGACACGGAAGTTGAAGAACAGAAACTCTCCCAGATCGGAAATTATTGAGGGCAGGTATGAGAAACTTGAATGGTGTTTTGAGTTAATTTAGGGGTTACGCCCCATATGTGGCGCGCCCCTTCTGCGTCGATATTTTTATACCTGCTCTCGAGAGTTTCCGGTCTGGAAGAGTATTTGCTCTTTAGCTTCCGTTTCCAGGTTTCATTGGAAACCTATAATTAGGCTGTTGCTTCTCATTTCTCTACATGTTGTGATGAAGGTAGATAAATACTGTTCCTTCAAATCCACACAGGGTGGCGCGGTGGTCGGCAGAGAACAGTGGACGCGGATCATATGAATTTGTTTATTGACAACAAACGTTCTCTCCCAATGGAAAGTATGATCAGAAATAGGGCGTTGTGTGAGTCTGGCTTATAGACTTTAGACTCTAGCCTCGGGTTCTAGATTCGGAGGATAGGGTTCGATGTGGAGTAATACTAGCATTTAAGAATGCGCAATAGCGTAATCTGTTTTATTGTAATACCTTTTGCACACTCAGTTGACAGTCAAGGTTGGTGTAATCAGATGTCTCTCTCTCTCGGGGAAGGGCTGTAGGTTCGGTCCCTGCGTGGTCCTTGGCGTGCCGAGGAGGGAGCTCTGGAGTCGACTGTGTTCTCCGTTGGACTGAGCCACGAGCAGAGTTTGGGGTTTAATTTATAGTTCGCGAGCCGCGGGACGATCGGACGGGAGCAGGCAGACGGCCTGCTGCCGCCGTCGGTTAGTCGGAGGGTGCGGCCTCGCGAGGGATGTCCCCTCGCGAGGGGTGTGACTCGCGCTATTGTCAAGCCACACCCGGCGTTTAGCGGAAAAGAAGAGGGGGAGCGTATGACTGGTCTTATGATATGTTTGGCTATTAATATTGGTCTATAATGGATCCTAACGTCCCCCCCGACACGATAAGGGCGCCCTCGCCCTGGGCCACGCCACACGAGAGAAAGAGACATGTATATGTAACAAAAGTATTTTGCAAATAACACACAAGAAAAAGGCACACAAAACCCATTGCGAGGGTAAAATTCACACAAAAAAAAACAAACACAAATTCAGACAAGATAATATTTGTCAAAATGAAAAAAAAAAAACACGAAGAAAAAAAACAAAAAAAAACAAATGTTTGAAAAGGCACACAAAAGGTTACAGTGGGTAGGAAAAGCCTACTTGCAAAGTTAAAACACACACTTTAAAGACACACTTTTTACTTTTTTTTTTTTTAATATGGCAAAAACACAAATCGACAAACAAACACACAAGTTAAATAGAGGTACATAGGAAAAGCCTATTAAAATTGAGGAAGTTTAAAACACACACGAAAAAAACACACTGAGGGCAGAAAGACCCTTTTACAAAAAAAAAAATATTAAGGCACTCACATAAAAAAGGCACAAAGGGTTAATGTAAAGAGCAAAATGAGGGCTAAAGGCCCCTTACGACATGGTGCTCCGAGGCACCCGGAAAGTCGAGATGCACTAGAAAATGTATATACACACACACACACACACACATATGGATTAATATTGAGGAACGTGGAACCGAGATCAAAGAAAAAAAAACAACTAGAAAATATATATACACACACACACATCTGGATTAATATTTAGGAACATTGAACCGAGATCAAAGAAAAAACAACTAGAAAATATACACACACACACACACACAGCTTAATATTTAGGAACATGGAACAGAATGTTAAATACTTAAGCCTAGGATCAATTATGCTAATACCAAAGATCGAGAAAGTTGTTAAAGTACATTTAAATAAACACACAATACAAGCGTATACCTAGCATCCTAGAATAAAATCATAGAAATCATGTTTTTGTAATAATAGGAAAAAAAGTGAAGATTATGTACAAAAATATTAATATAAGGCACTGAAGGTGGCCGGAGTTTAATTGTCCATCACAGCTTTCAGACGAGCCGACTCATTCGTTATGGGTTGACACACACACGGAAAACAGAAAAGGTGGGAAAAGGGGGAGGGGTAAGGAAAACAAAATGGAGGATAAGGATTTGAAATGGTGCAGACGGGGGCACCCGAGGGGGGACGACACTGACGCGCACAAACACGCACGGGCGGCCCACGAGCCATTTTGGAATGGCGGCCAGGCCCGGCCCATAGCCGATTGTTCACAGACACTCATTGTTCGCACACAGCTTCCAGCCGGTTGGATGGCAGAATGGAGATGGAGGTAGTTTTGAGGCGACCACCGACCTTCGTTGGGAGGGGGTCGGATGGTGGCTTTGGCTGGACCCTGCAGGTAGGATGCAGGTGCTGCGCTCCTGGTGTTGTGACGGCGAGAACCGGGTCACTGGTCCCATGGCCCGCTTGCTGGGACCCTCTGGGCCTCCCGGGACGTGCGGCGCAGGTCGGCAACCCTCAGGTAGACTCCGGTCAGCAGCGAAAGTCGGAGCGAGGAAAGGGTTGGCTGAAAGGGACAGTATGACGAATTAGTGAATGTGACAACCCAAACGAACGGGACACAGAGTCAACGTACTCAATTGACTTATATAGTACAGAACACTGACACACACACACACAAACACAAAATTATAAAATGCATTGAGCAAAAAAACGTAGAGAAAAAAAAAAGGGGGGGGCTTAGGCCCAGATTTTTAACATTACTTGCGAATAAATATGCGCTGGGATCAAAGCATGCTGACCCGCGCGATGCAAAAAGAATAAAAAAAAATAAGCGGAATTATTTAGCAAAAAAAGGCAAAAAAGAATTAAGAATAATTAAAGTAATTGCTGCGTGGCAGTCTTAACCTAGGCATGCCTTAGACTATTCTCTGAACTGAACAAGCCCTCTGCTTTAAAGTATTACCAGTGTCGTAAGACAAAGTATGAAATAGATAACTGAGCACGCTAGGTCACTTGGGTTTGATTCCGGGCTTGAACAGTCAGATGGGATTCTAAAACTAGCTTAATAGTAAGTACTTAACTTATGCAAAGTTCCCCGACTCCCTCTTGGGACTGTTGAATTTGGAGTCGGGGCCGCCGGTGCTGTTTAACGGGCGGGCGGGCTGGGTGATGGTGTACGGCGAGTGCGGCGTGGTGGCCGTCGGGCGATGTCCCCGGATGTAACTTGGCCGGTGCCCCAGGGATCGGACCGCGCGGAGCAGGGCGGGTGGTTTCGCGCTGCTGCTTGGTCTGCAGTGAGGCGGCCGCAGCCCTCGCACTGGAATAGCGGAGGCCCGGAGAGGGCCATCCAGAGGGCTACGCCGCGCGCGATCCTCTCCCGGAAGGCCAGGAAGTCCGGGTCCTCGGCGTCGTCCGGCGGTGTCGTGAGGCCGGAGGAGCGGGGCACATCGGCGGCGGTGGCGTCCGGGGCGTCCGATGGGGCGTGCCGGGCATGGCAGGGGCTGTGGTGTAACGCCCAGTCGAGCGACTCGCTGAAGAGATCGCAGTGCGGGCACAGATAAAGTAGCGGCCCGTCCGCGATCCCCCAGCAGGTCACTCCGTTGGCCGGCCTCCGTCCGCTTCTGCCGTTGCTGCTACGATCCATGGTGTTGTTCTCGTGGTGTCACTAACTGAACTGAAGACGGAGTGTTGTGGCCGGTCCAAGTTCGGTGACGGATAGCAGCAAAGGGGTAGGCAGTGGCGCGGGGGTGGAGGCTGGCGGGGGGGGAGGGGGGCCATGCCGGGCAGGTAGCGTCGTCTTCGGCCGGTACGCAGTGTCTTTATAACGACGTCTCCTTCCTTCGGCGCGGCCGAAGGCGCTCCTCGACGTACATAGTGGCGCGCCGGAGTTGCCACCAGCGGCGGCTTGGAGCGCGGCGCGGGGTGGTGGGGGGCGGCGGGGCAGGGGCGCCCTCGGGTGTCCGTGGGGACGGTGGCGGCGCGGACGGCGTGGCTGCGGAGGAGGCGGGCCGTGGCGCTGTTTGGGACGCGGGACCGTCCACCGCGTCCGCGACTTCCGCGTAGAGGTGTTCATATTCGTCATCTGTCCACTGGGGTGACGTGCGGAAGTCGGCGGACACGCTGGCCGACGGACCCGGCGATGACGGCGGCGTTGGGGTCGGATGGTCTGGCGGGATGTCGCCGTCTACTGCAGCCGACACCTCGTCGTAGAGGGCCTCGTACTGGGCGTCGGTCCACGGTGGTGACGCCGATCGAGGCCGTTTTGGCGACGGGGAGCCGGACCACGTCGTCGGGGTTGAAGCGCCGGAAAGGTCCCGCTGCGACGACGGGGTGCCGGTGTCGCGGGCGGTGGAAGTCCGGGGGGTCGGCATCGGGACACGCGGGGTGTAGAGTACCGAGTACGGCCGGACGATATTGACTCTGCCCCGGAAGTCCTCGGTTTGGAGGTGCGCGACCCCCGGTGGCAAGGTCTCGGACACGGCCGTCGGGGTGGCCGCCTGGTGTGGTCGTGTGCTCAGCGGGCCGTATGATGCTGGGCGCGGGGCCGGCAGGCGGACGTGGAGGCGCGCATCAACGGTGGCCTCCTCTGATAGGCACGGCGACGGTGGTGGTGGAGGCGGAGGGGAGCTGGCTGAAGTCCGGTCGCGGCAGTCGGGGAAGCAGCAGGAGTGCGGCGGAGGCCCCTGCGATGTGCCCGCCGAAGAGGGCAGCTGCTCGGCCGCGCGCCTCGGAGCCGGAGGGGAAGGGCTGGCTGGTGGCTGGATGGGCAGGGGCGCTGGCTGCGGCCAGCGGGCCGAGTTCCAGCTCACCTCAGCTGGGTCCAGCTTGGCGAAGTCGGGCCGGAAGTTGACGTAGGTATGGTCCATTGCAGCTTGCTGGCGGAGCAGCTGCTGGCGGCGGGAGCCGGACACTCGAACCATGACCGGCTCCGCCGCTGGTAGTGGCACGTTGGGCAGGCGACAAGTCTTGGGAATGCACCGAAAGCAGCCGGGGCCCCAGGCGGCACCAGGCAGTAGGTTTCGTCCGGCGGCGTGAGGCAGCCCGGGCAAGCCTCGGTGATCGTGAGGTGCAGTTGCGGCAGCGTGTTTTTTATGAGATTATCGACGCGGCGGACCGCGGAGATGAGGCGCGCCCTGGTGAGGGAGAGCGTCCTGAGCTGGGGGCGCGTGAGGCCAGCCGATGTCGTCGGCAAGCCCTCGGTGCGGTAGCGGGCCAGCACGGCCGCCTCGAAGGCCATGGTGACGGGACATCCAGGGCAGTCCTGCATGGCGGCGAGCTGGATCTTGACTGGCCGTGGAAGACGATCGGGCCGCGTTTTATCTGGTCCCGGAGGGTTGATTTGGAAGGGAGGGGGGTGCAGTGGGGAAGTCGGAGGGGGGAGGGGGGGGGCACGTCCGGGCTAGGCAATATGTCGCGGAGTCGTGCTAAGGAGCTATTCCTTATAAATTTGGTTAAACGTAGACGGGCTAAGCGTCTCTACGCGCGGGGTTGGAGGAAGATCCTCGGAGGGGGGAGGGGAGGTAGCACGGCGTTTTGGGGCGGGGCGCGGCGTAAGAGAACGCAGCAGATTGATAATTGTCTCACGGTGCTGCGACGCGTCTGCCAACGAGACAGCGTATTGGTGGGACGGGCTGGGAAGACGCGCGACACCGTCCAGAAACGCTGCGGCAGCTCGTAGAGACGGGCCCCACCGCTTTAGTAGCCGGTCGTTTGCGTCCATAAAGATGAGCAAGGACTAGTCTGCACTAACACACGCACACACGCGCACAAGCACACACAAAAACACACGCACACTTGTTGACACACGCGAACGCGAGGGCGCGGATGCGCGGCGCGAGGGAGCGAAGGCCGGCAGTACCAGCGGGCAACACAAGAGTACGGACACAGACGAGTCGTAGTAGGCGAAGAGAGCGAGGAGAGTTAGTAGCGTTCGGTTTGGAAACTCGAGACGAACTACTTCGTTGACCAACTGACCGACCTGGGCTGGGGTGTCATCGTAGTGTCTTGGCCCGTCGAGGGGAGGGGGCGGCGGACATGCGAAGGTGTCGCATAAAGGTTGGACACGGGAGCAGGGGGAGGTGGAGGAGGTGGAGGGGGTGAGGGGATAGGTGCCGCCGAGCCGCCGAGTCCCTTGACTTCCGAAATGGGAGCCCGTGATTGGCTCTTCGTTTCATTGATACATTCGTAGAGCGGGACGCTCGGCGGAACAGGGCTCGGCGGTGGGAGTTCGGGGTAGATCGGGGGGGTGGGGGTTGGAGCGGGAGCGGTGGTGGGAAATTCAAAACGAATCTCGGCTAGGTTTGCCGTGGGGAGCCCGCCGGGCGGCGGGGGGGAAGGCGCGGGCATCTTATGGTAGGAAGGAGGGGAGGGCGGAGGGGAAGGGGGACGCTTTCGCTCGGATTTGAGCTTGTTATGAAGCAGAAAACTGGCCAGGGCGGACCAAAATGCCGTCAGTAATTGCCAACGGAATCCGTATTCAGAATAGAGATGGCCGCAGCGCAGCAGCGTACTGAACGCAAATTTAATGCACTGCACACAAAAGAGGATTCCAAGTATGGTCGATGTGACCAAACCAATCGAGTTAAGAATGTTAAGAAGCTCCTGAAATGTTGACTTGGCCATAGCTTTAAGCTCCTGGGGGCTAAACAGATCTAAAGTAGAATAGGGCGTATGGACCGAATGGTCTCCCAACATTTTATGTACTATTTGAGAAGTAATAGCGGAGCGTTGGTTTGGAAGTAACAGTGTTTTTTGGAAAGCCTCCAAATCCTGGGTGGAAAACAATCCTTTTCCACTGACATGCTTTATGTTTTCAAAATCCAGGGAGGCGTCGCGGAAGGGCCGCAGGACTTGGGGAACGTCAATAATACGTTCCAAATTGGGGTTAAGGGCGTAGTAGTGCCCATTTTGCAGTTGGAAGATAGGAGGGTTGATGCGTGAACACACCGTTTTTTCCGCGTGTTCCTGCAAAATATGGCTAACGGGGGCCATGAAGACCGGTCGCCCGTTGTGTGACACTGGAATGCTAGTGTAACATGTCGAGTTCACAGGTCGAAGTGTCACTGGCGTTTGTACGCACTGAAGCACCGTGGCGGATTCGCCGTGAACTGTGGCAGATACGCCCGCCGGCGAATCAAACAATATGGCAGCCGCCGCGCTTGGATAACTGCGCAGCATCGCCAAGCGCTGCCGGAGAAGGGAGCGCTCTAATTCGCAGCGGCGGCGGCTGGAGTACAGATGCAACTTTTGGAGCCCAGCCTGGCTTTCATACTGCAAAAGCTGAATCTTGGCGCTGAAATGAGCCGCCAGATCCACGGTTAGGTCGGCATGCGGATCCGAAACGAAGGGGAAATCCGCTTCTTCCGAGATATAGACAAAAAGACCAGCGTGTTCCGTTTTGCGCAGAGTGTGCTGGCAGCGCGGGAAAGAGTCGAGTAGTTTGAGTGCAAAAGAGTGGTCGCCGTGTTCTGGTGAAACCACCAAGTAGTCGTCGCGCCGTTTGGACATAGCGCTTTCGGACACAACTTTGAGGGCAGGACCCTGGTAGAGCACTTTGAACGCATCCCTGCTGCATTCGATGCGCTGCGCCGCCTGTTTCCATATGGAACGGCCTAAAATTGCGTCGTCGCAAAAGCCTTTGGTGTAATCACAGGATAGCCCGCTGCGCATATGGATTGTTTTAGATGTGGTGTCGAGCCGTGCTGTGTATTGGTGGGCTGAGACAGTGACCAGTATGTCGACGACAACTTTGTGGTGTGAGCCATCGTGGTCGATGAAAGTGTCTTGGTTTTTACAGTCGCCTGTGTGAGGATCGCGGGAACCAGCAACAACGAGTGGATATGTTTGTGTATCATTAATCGGAATGTTATGAATGCTTTGTCCGTAGATGTGCAATGTATTGTATTCATGGAGGCGTTCGCATTCGTCTCGTGAAAGTGTGTGTAAGAATTGTGCACGACTGCGGTCCGTGCTGTGGTCAAACATGGCACATTGTTTAATGTCCCTATTGATCAGGATGGAGCACGATTTGACCTCGACAAAATCGTAGGCCGGCAGGAGCAGAACCTGCACTGTTTTGTTATATGTGCGGCCGACAATGTCGGCGTCCTCACACGGGGCGACATCAATGAGTGATATTTTGGAGACGTTTGTGGCCTCGTGGGCGCAGTTGTATGCCAGCAGGTGATACGGTTCCATGGTCGGAAAGGACCTTGTAGGCTGGGGCAAACATAGCAGGGCCGTGGTGACCACCCAAATGGGGAGGGCGGGGACCATGGCGACTCCTTCTGAAACAGGCGAAACACAAAGGCCCCTTAGGGAGGCGGGGGTTAAAGCAAGCAAGGAGAGAAAAGCAATAGGGGAAGGCGGGTGAAGAAGGGGAGGGGGGGGGGGTTAGAGGGGAATCAGAATTGCATCGCATGGCCGATGCGCGACGCCCGCTGTGACGGCGGCGGCGGCGGTGGCAGGGGACCGGTGTCCGGCCGCTGCGGGGCGTAGGGTCTGTTGGTCTGCGGCGGTCGCGCCGTTTGAGCCGCGGCCCCATGGGGCGCAAGGGCAGGTTGCGCAGTTTGGCTGGGAGAGACCGAGCCGCGCCGAGAGGCAGGCCGCTCGGGGCGCGGCAGGGATATAACCACGACCTTGGGCCGAGGCGTGCCGGGGCGTGCGTGTGGGCGTGCACCCTGGGTCGGGCGAGAATCCACGCGCACGCCTGTCTGAGATGCGTATGGGTGTTGTCGGCCAGAGGCTAATGTGAGCCGCTGTGGGTACGGCCGCCGCGCTTGGCTGGCGGGTGGGGCCGGCGGGGGGCTTGTGTTGGCCACCACCGCTGCGGCCAAATGTAGTAAGGACGCACGGGTGGTCGCCAGGCAGTGGGACATAAAGGCTATTTGGCGGCTGTCACTGCCTGCCGGTACGTTACGAGCGATGCGTTGCAGCGCTTCGATCTGGTATTGCCATCCCGATGCCCTGGACTGAATGTATTGAGCCAGGTGCCGGGACGCCGAGACTAATTCCGGCGAGGGGGGGACCATCGTGAATGGCGGGCTAGCAGAGGGCGGGGGAGGAGCGCACACACACACTTCCTATCGCGGTCTGCAACAAAGGAATTCGCACAGATCAAAGTCTGGGGAAAAAAAGGGAGGGGGGGGGGGGCGAGAATGGCGGGGCCCTTAGATGTAGAAAACGATGTGAGTGGGCATATGGCCGAAAAAATCATTAACAACTGCGGCCAGATGCATTTTGCCAATGGGCTCGAACGTAGCCAAAAGAAAGTTCAAGACTGGCACTTGGTGTTTTACTACGTGTTTACGGAGTTTATACATGGCGTATCGCAGGCAGCAATAGCACTGCAGGTCCCATGCGTTTTGCTTGGTTACGCAAGAGATGAGTTTGCGCTGACGCCTTTGGATGATAAGCATTGACGGGAATATCCGCGGCCGCGCACAGAAGGCAGTCTGCAGGTTAAACCGTCTGTCCAAAGGAATGAGGTGACGGTGATCCCGCGTCCAGCTGCCATCTATGGCCAGACCAATAACAATGGGGTGGGGAGAGGTAAGGATATCACGCTCACTCAGGGTAAAATGCATCTGTAACACACAGTGACAAAGGGGGTCGTAAACCCAAGGAAAGCAGAGGGGCGAGGGGGGGGGGCTGTCTTGCCAGAAAATCGGAAGACGTTGCGCGGGAATAGCCGAAACGCAGTATTGTGCGTTGACCGAAGGGGGGAGCAATAGCGGGGTGGAGGGGAAGGGGAGGGGGGGGGGGCTCATTATACCAAGGACGGAATCTGGGTCGCGGGCGGCGGTTCCTCGAGAAAGGACGGCCTGCGGAGAAAAGGCTTGAGAAAATTTACATGATACTTCACATCCTGTAGGCGTCCATGGACCCGAACGCGCACAATATAAGAGGACACGGAGCACTGGGAGACAATCGTGAACGGGCCGATCCATCGAAAGCGGAACTTATAAAAGTGCTTTTGACTTCGGCGAAACACCCATACCGAGTCTCCAGGGGAGTATTGTCGGTGCCGACGTTTGGAGTCGTACCTGCGTTTGATCTGTACCTGGTGGGCATGCAGCGTGGCCTGTGCTGCTTGCCGAAGGCGAAAGTGCTCCAATAACTTTGTTGTCGGAGACGCCTTTCGAGGTATACAGTAACGCACATTAGAGGGCGTGAGGGCCTGAGCACCAAACATCAAGGCGTGTGGGGACGCATTGAGATAGAAATTGATGGAAGTGTTGAGGGCGAACACTGCCGGCTGCAATAACTTATCCCAGTCAAGGAGGTTTTCTTGACAGAGTAGCGCCAGGCGGTCTCCAACCGAGCGAACGCTGCGCTCAGCGAGGTTCGCATCATGGTGGTAAACCGGGGCTAAATGCACGCGAGCCCCAATCTGACTCATAAATGCCTGAAAGGTCCGGTCCTTAAAATATGAGGCTTGATCCACTACTAAAGTGCGGAAAGCACCAAATAGGAAAAAATATTCCTTGAATTTTTCAATAATTTCCACTGCTTTTGTGGTTTTGAGAGGGCGCGCAAAAATATAGTGCGTAAATTGTTCCGTTAAAATAAGCGCATAATTATAATTAGATCGCGATCTAGGGCAGTGTTTTACATCTGCGGATACAATGTCATTTAGAAACAAGGGACGTGCTGACGTCATGACACCTTCCAAATGAGGTTTATTTTTATAACGTTGGCAAATGATGCATGTTGAAGTATATAGCTTTATATCGCGGGCCATTTTGGGCCAAAAATACATATGAAGACGAGCCAGCGTCTTTCGGTAGGCAAGATGGCCTCCGATTATTTGCGAATCGTGAGCTTCCTTTATGAGCTCCAGCCGCAGGCAGGCGGGGACATACAAGCGAGGGGAACCCAATGGGAGCCGCGTATGCACAATGTCATTTATCAGCCGAAAGCGCCTGCGGGCCGATAGGGGGACGTGGGGTGATTTTAACTGCGAAAAGATTTTAAGAATAGGAGGGTCCTTTTGTTGGCGAAGGAATAGTTCTTCGCGGGCCACTGGTTGGGAGGGGTGCGGCAATGGCGCGAAAAAGGCAGGTGGGGTTTCCTTGTCGGTCTCCCCTGTATCGTCTTCGCAATTCGCGTCACCGCTAGGCGTGACGGGGCGGGACGAAGCAGGGGTCAGACTGGCAGGGGGAGGGGAGGCTGGCCGCGTGTGCGGCGCGGGCGCGGACGTGTGCGGGGAAGCGGGTACGGGTGGAGGGGGAGGGGAGGGGTCACTGTGGGCCAGTGCCGGCGCGTGGTGACGCGGGCTGCGGCGAGGCGCCTTGGGTGCCGGCGGGTCGGAGGGGGCCGAGGCCGGGGTAGCAAGAGGGGAGAGGGTGCGTTTACGTGCACGTAGGTTATAGGCATGAGGATTAGCCGTTGGGGCCCGCGGTGTCGCCGCGGCGGCAGATGCTTGCCATTCTGGCGTGTCCAGACTTGCCGCCGTGTGCGGAACCAAATCTTGTTGGGCGGGCCCAGTGCGGCGTGGCGTAACCTGGGCGTGGTCGGGTGAGGGGGACTGCCGAGTGCGACGCGTGGCGCGCTGCGCTGCGGCGACCATATCGAGCATTTGGGGTGTGGTGTCAAGAAGTTGCCCTGTGATCGCGTGCCGCGGCGGGTCACACGGCGGCCGCTCGTCCTCCGATGTGTCATCGGGGAGGGGGACGGTGGCCGGGGCCGCGCCGGGGACGGGTGAGGAGGGCGGGCTCGGTGTAAAAATATGATCGTCGGGCAGGCGCGGGCGCTCCTCGTAAGGTGTGCTCGGCTTGGTTAATGGGTCCGGGGCGCGGGACAAGGCGTCGGCTCTGTTGGTAATGCCGGGTTTATAAATAATACGGTTGATTTGAAACTGCGCTAGCACGGCGATATGCCGGGCCAGGCGAGGCGAAGGGGATTGGTTGCGAGGGAGGTGCACTAAACCAATTGCATCCGTAATGAGGTCAAAGCCGTGTTGTAAGCTAAGTAACTCGCTTTTCCAGTGGTTACAGGCTTCCGTGACACTCAGACACTCTAACCAGAATCCCACTTGCTTTTGTTCTGCCGTAGAACACACACGAGACCAGTACGCGTATGGTATGTACACGCCGTCGTCTCCCTTCAGCTCGAGACAGGCCGCAAGGCCCGTAGTCGATGCGTCAGTATAGAGACGCGCGTGACGGGAGGGGTCGAAGAGGGGCAGGGAGGCCGCCTTGATTTCGGCGAATATTTCGCGCACTATTTGACGGTGTACCTCGGTCCATTCAAACGGCTGACTGGCGGAGGCCGCGAGGGAGAGCGGCCGAGTCCGGCGGCTAAATGCTTTACAGTAACGTCGATAATAAGAAAGAAAACCGAAGCAGCGCCGGGCCTCCTTCTTATTGCGCACTGTCAGCAGTTGATCTAGGGCCCGGAACCGGGTGGGGTCGGGCCGTGTCGCCGTCAACCCCACGATGGTACCGAGGACCGATAACTCAGGGTAAAAGAATTGACATTTTGAAGGTGAAAGATACAAACCGGCCTCTCGCAGGCGTGCGAAGAGACGGGACAAGATATCGACCATTCCTTCAAAGGTATTGTGGGAGGAGTAAATATCGTCGATATAAGACCAACATTCCTTGAACAGCATGCCCTTGAGTGTTTTGGCCATGACAGAGGACCATAAACTCACAGCGCAACTAATGCCCATCGGCAGCACGTTCAAAACGTGTTGGGTGCCATTGACAATGAAACTGGTATATTTCCGAGAGGCTTCCGATAGGGGAAGCTGGAAATAGGCACATTTGATGTCGCAGCTGCATTTGTATTTTTTAAATGCCATGCTATCAATAATATCCTGGACAGGAGGGAGGCAAAAATTTTGCCGGCCAATTACGCTGCGATTAATTCGGGCCATGCTGATAAGGAATCGATATTGAACTGGTTGATCGGGGGCCGTACGTGGCTTCTCGATCACAAACACCGGATTGTTATACTCGCTGGTCTGGGGGAAGCCAGGCCATGTGCTACGAGCTGTTCGACGTATTTAATGGCGGCTTCATTCTCAGGGGGCGGGAGGCGGTAAGGTGCTTGGAAAATGACGCTGTGGTCGGGCCGGATGGGGAGATGGGCCGTGTATTTGCATTTTCTAGTCATGTCACCCCAATCTTCGGCGAAAACGTCAGAATTGCGGGTTAGCAGATCCTGCGCTTGCCGCAACTGGTCGGGTGTCAAACCAGAGAAAATGTCGAATTTGAATACTTTGGGCGGTCTAGGCGACGCGGGGGGAGGGGGAGGGATAGGCACTTCTGCATAGTCCTGGGAGGAAAAGGCAGGTGGCGCCGTGCTGGCTGCCATGGCTGGGCCGTCGACTGTGAGGAGCCCAAGAGACTGGCGGGCGCGTACCAAAACCGGGGAGTCGGTTGCATTGTATAGCGTGATACAATGGCAGCCGGGCTCCATAAGAAACAGCACATCGGCGTTGCCTATCGAGGCGGCCAGCCGAGGCGCGGGCTCTAGAACTCCCGGGGAAGAGAGGGGGTGGGGCGCAATTGTAATGGGGATTTTAGTAAAGGTTTGTGGTGCCAACGAGACGTCGCTGGCCGCGCGGACCGTGCGGTGTGCGCAGTACACACTGGGCACGTCTATCCGGGCCAGGTCGTCGACGGAGTAGGCCGTCAACTTCGGAATCGGCGGCTGGAATGCGTGCGTATGGCGAGCCGCTCCGTCGCCAAACGCTACCGTGTCATTTCGGAAGTCGAGGACTGCACCCGAGCGGTAACAGAAGTCGAGACCCAATATCAAATCATATGACAAGTTATCACAAACCAGCAAAGGGTGATTTAAAGTGACCGGACCGCACTCAATGTCAACATAGATGACGCCGGTTATGCGTATGGAGCTTCCGGAAGCGGAGCTGAGCAAGGGCCGCTGTGTCACAGGCTGGATGAGGCTGTCGTCCAACACGTAGCGGCGCACCAAGCTCCAGCTGCTGCCGGAGTCCCATAGGGCGGAGAGCCGGTGGCCCAGTATTTTGACCGGGACTAATAGGCGAATGCGCGGCGGCGGCGGGGGACAGGCCATATGGACGGCCGGTGCGGCGTCCGCATCGCTGTCGCTATTGTCCGCGCTGGGCGCGCAGGGAGGGGAAGATAGGGGGGAAGAGCGGGGCCGATCAGCGGAGTCCTTGGCGACAGCTTGGCGGCGGCGGCGGCGCGAATTGCGCGTCTTCGCCGACGGGGAGGGGTCGAGACCCAAGATGCTGTCGGAATCATTTGATTCGGCCAACTCCAAGAGGGGTGAAAAGCGATTTACGAGCGGGATGGGGGGAGGACAAGAGGGGAGCGCCGAGACAGGACTGAACTTGCGCGGACCGCGGGCAGGGCGCTGCTGGGGTGACCCAGTGCGTGGCGCACCTGGTGGGTGGCGCGATCGAGGGGGGGGAGAGAGGGGGGTGCGGTGCCTTGGCGGCATCGGCGCTGGGCCGGCACACGTGTCATCGCGACGCTGGGTCTTTTGCGATGTGTGCACGCGGCGACCGTTGCTACCGACGGGAGGGGAGGAAGGGGGCGGCAGGCGAACCGTAGAAGCATAGCTGCGGGGAGGCTGTATGCTAGGGTGAAACGGTTCAAAGTGGCCGGCATCGAAGGGACCCGTATGCTTCAGATATATAACTTGCTGGGCGCGAGGGACACGATAGTGCAAGACGCCTGTGGCGGTGTGCACCACCAGGTGAAACGCAAACAATTGACTCAGGGCGGAGACTTCGCATTCTGTGGCAAACGCGGAGTCACGGCCCATGAATGCGGCATACTCAGAGGGGGACCGCGCGGGGCGATCTAGGATGTATGCGGCGTGTCCAAACGTGTCCCAGTGTCGCACCACATGCTGCACTGTGAGCTTGCGCAGAGCCGAGGTATAAAACTTGTCGGCGAAATGCATAAGGGACACCGATTCGAAGAAACAGTTTCCTGTCGGGGCGATGGGGAAGGTTTGAATGTCCTCGTATTGTAAATGCTCGGAGGGCGGGTGGGGAGGGGAAGGCGATACCATACAGACCACCCCGTGCATGGTCTGCATTATTGCCCGTTTTTTGAGTTAAGAGAGTTACTCAGAGGGCAGTGGCGATCGAAGTGACCACCACCACACATGTTACAGCGGGGTGGACGACGGTCCGACCGAGGGGAGGGCGGAGCACGCAGATTTTCCTCAATCTGGGGTGTGGAGAAATCGCGAGGAGGGCCCGGGGACCGGAAAGAAGGGTTACCTTTGGGCTGGGGACGGCCTGAGAAGTTTTGGCGTGCGCCATTAGAACGGAAGTTATTGTTGGCGTTCGGGCCGCGGCGGTAGTTGTTTCCACCGAAATTATTTCTATTGTAGTTATTGAAATTGCTATTATAGAACTGGCGGGTTCCCCGCGAGTTCCATGGGGTTTGCTGGGGACGCTGTTGGTAGCCTTGATTCCGCCGGGGGAACGAAGGGGAGGGGGGCTGCACTGCATGGACACCATGATCGGCGACCATCATTCTTTTCAAAGCCTCCAGAATGGCGCGGGCCTCGTCTGAGAGGGGGACCGCAGGGACCCGGGGGACAGAGGGGGAGGAGGGGAGGGGTGGGGCGGAGGAGGCGGGGGCAGCGGCAGGCTGCACTGCAGGGGGCTGAATGGGGGGAGGAGCCGCTGCAGCGGGCTGCTGTGTTCCAAACAAACCCAAAGATGACAATTGGACGGTGTCTTTGAGTGCATTTTCGGCGTGGGCTCGGACGGTTGCCCGGTGGGTGGCGTCCAAATTGTGCACTGCCGTAAGAAAAGTAGCCACGTCCGTGTAATCTGTCGGGCGGAGACAGCAAGCAATTGTCATGGGCAGCCCTTTGTGGGCTTGTTTGAGTTTGTCCGCCATAGACAGGATTCCGGCTCGGTGGCACAATTCGAGAACGGCCGTAAGGTATGCACTATAGGTTTCATCATCCTTTTTGACCCGACGCTGGAGCATGTCCTTGTACTTGTTGACATCATGGTTAGATTTGAAACCAGCCTGCAGTTTTCCACGAATGTGATTATAGATATTTTCCGGGGTCCTCTCTGCTGGAGGTGCCGCGGGATTGTCTGCCAAATTTTGTAGTTCCAAGTGGACAAGGGCGAGTGCGGGACCTTTTACCTGGTTTTCCAAGTAGAACAAACGAGTCTCATAGGTGGCGTTGGGATGCACCGCGAGTACTCGGTCCAGGCGGGACAAAAAAATATCCACGCACTCCTCCTCGTTACCCGAGAAGGTAGGGAGGGAGGGGGAGAGGGTTAGCAGAGGCTGTGCCATTGTCAACTGGCGTTCAGTGACGGCAAATGGAGGAATTACCGGCTCCTCGAGCTCGTTGTTGTAATCAACGGTACACGCCGAGACGTGCCGAACGCTGAGGGCTAGTATAAAAATCAAATACGGCTTTGTCAGGCGAAGCGTTCGCAAACATTGAAGGAAAATGTGCGTTCGTCGCAAGGAGAAGCGCAAAACGTCAAAATGAACGTGGTCGTTATTCTGGACTAACTGCAAAGTAACACGATGCGGCAGTTCCGGAGAGGGGTGGAGGCGTTCGAATGTTCGAACCGCGCTATTAATCGGAAGTTGACGCCGGTCAGGATACGAAAAGGCCACATACAGAGGCTTTACACAGCCCACTAGCTGACGAGCTAACGCTTCGGCGACGGGGATAGTCACAGGGGCCCGTGAAGGGAGGGTCAAATACGGAAAGTTATCATGAGTGGTACAAGTACGGAGCCAAACAGAGGCACGTTCTCGTAGGTCCGCTAAACGAACTGGATCGAGTTGGCGGTCCATACGGGCGGAGGTGGACAAGGGCAGCGGTTATTAGCGGGGGTGGGTTGGGCGGGTATGGGGGAGCCCAAAATTACACACAGAAAAACAGAAAGAATAGAAGCACACAACAAACAACCACCGAGAAATACATAAGGCAGCGGAACGCACATCATTTCGACGCGCTCTATGTAAATTAATTACCGGATTTATCGAGAAGAAAAAAAAAATTCCACAATCGAATCTATCGAACCGAATTCCCGTGCGATGCACCACGTTGTGTGAGTCTGGCTTATAGACTTTAGACTCTAGCCTCGGGTTCTAGATTCGGAGGATAGGGTTCGATGTGGAGTAATACTAGTATTTAAGAATGCGCAATAGCGTAATCTGTTTTATTGTAATACCTTTTGCACACTCAGTCGACAGTCAAAGTTGGTGTAATCAGATGTCTCTCTCTCTCGGGGAAGGGCTGTAGGTTCGGTCTCTGCGTGGTCCTTGGCGTGCCGAGGAGGGAGCTCTGGAGTCGACTGTGTTCTCCGTTGGACTGAGCCACGAGCAGAGTTCGGGGTTTAATTTATAGTTCGCGAGCCGCGGGACGATCGGACGGGAGCAGGCAGACGGCCTGCTGCCGCCGTCGGTTAGTCGGAGGGTGCGGCCTCGCGAGGGATGTCCCCTCGCGAGGGGTGTGACTCGCGCTATTGTCAAGCCACACCCGGCGTTTAGCGGAAAAGAAGAGGGGGAGCGTATGACTGGTCTTATGATATGTTTGGCTATTAATATTGGTCTATAATGGATCCTAACGAGGGCACCTCCGGAGACTTCGAACTACTGCGGAGTGGATTAAAAGTCGTCAGCAAACGTATGTGATACGCGTCTGCTGACCTCTGCTGACCACCGCTCCAGTAGGAATCCCTTACGGATATTGATTAGGGTTCCTTAACTCCAGGACTAACCCCCCCCCCCCCTCCAAACTTTCAGACCGATGCGGCACGTCTAAACATTGTCCTACCAATCCGGTCAATTCTGTTTATTTTGTATTTTCTTTTTTGCAGTCACCTCCCAACATATTAATATTTTTTGGCATTTTTTTTTGAAATCGTACTAGAGTCCACAAACACGTCACGAAAACAAAACGACACCTTAAAATCATGTTTTGGGTCAGAAGAGCGCCGATGAGTCAATTGACCCACCATGGTAAACGGAGGAGGGCGGCCCAATCCGGTTCCCCTAGTGTTAACCAATTTTCAATCAAGTCTACACTGGTGAATATGGAGGATGAACCAAAACACATAATTACAGCGGCCCCAACTAGCTCACTCACGCGCTCGATTTCTCAATACGTCTAGTTCGGTTTCCACTCTTTCCACCCTACCTTCTTCTCACTTCCAGCTCGCCTCTGCTCCGGACTGCCTTATCGTTTCAAGAAACAGATTAGCGCCGGCTCGCCTTGAACACTTCAAAACGCTGCTAACACAGAGGGACTAGTGAAGTCTCGCGAGCCTGCTCCACACTGCTTAGTACTCGGCTCCGTGTGCTGCGTCTTGTAGCCCTCACCGGTTAATATTTCGGGAATCTAACCAGAAGGTGGATCTATACACAGTTTCACCCGCGCGCTCGATTTATTATCCCTCGCAGGTTTTCTATTTGATCATGTCATTCCGTACCAACTTTCCCCTTCCGGCTCTGACAATCTTATTTGTCTGCTCATTATTTAGTTTGGAGTTCTTCAGGAGTATGACGAAGGGTGGAGGGAAGGGTGCACACGGAGTACGATAATAAAGGTTTCCAACAAGGCCCAGAATCGGAAGTTGAAGATCAAAAAACCTTTCCAGACCGAAAACTCTCGAGATCAGGTATGAGAAATATCGACCCTCCAGGGCCTCGATAAATATGGGAACTGACCTCCAGATTCTCTCAAAACGCCATTGAAGTTTCTCACATTTGCCCTTGAGTTTCCGGTCTGGAAATGTTTTTGGTCTTAAGCTTCCGTTTCCAAAGTTTAATTGAAGACCTCTATTGAAGGCCTCACGGGTTTTTAGGCAGCACTACTAAAATATATTTCACTTAAATGTTTGTTTCGTTAATGCGTGAGAGTAATGGGGCATTCCACTCTCCCCAAACCTGAACCAAAGGAAAGCATTGTGACGCTGCTAACTGTATCCGATACGAAACATCGAGGCCGTGGAACGCCCCCGCGCCGGCGTCCTTCCGATATGTTGGATTCCCGTATTGAGTTTTGTGGAAGTGTCGTGAGCCATCTTAAAAGTCCTCAGCCGGGACATGAATGTGGGTGCCAGTGCTCACCATTGCCTCCAAATGTTGTTGACATGTCCCATTACCACTGCGATTTGTCATGCCGGTAACAGGTTTGGAAGTTACTTTCTTCTTCTTTGGTTCCGGATAGGATGTAGGGAAAGACCCTGTCGCAGGGAACTATGTAGGTGGTGCGCCAAAGTACGTTGTGGGGTAACAAGCAGTCATCGCAGAGCACTCGCTATCCCAGGCGTCTTAAACTCGCGGCTCCCGAGCCACTGGTGGCTCGCCCGGCCGTGCGCGCGGCTCCCCGAGAACCGTGCGTCTCTGGCGTCCGCAAGCCTGCTAGAGTTGGATATGCGACTCGGGCTTGTCCACCTTTCTTCCCAATTCGCAAGCCAGCCTCTCGCTGATTGGTGCAGCTCCCTGTCCCCACTCCAGGTGCCAGTCCAAGTCAGCCTAGTCGCGCTGTCATCCATACTCAGAGGCGCTCTAGCAGACGCCTATTCAGGGTGGCCACACCTCTGGAAAACCTGAAAAAATCAGGGATTTTTAAAATGTCTGGAAAATCTGGAATCCGCTGTCAAACATTGGTGGCCACCCTGCTATTGCTGGCTGCATACCCGGCCAGTAGCTCGGCGCTTCGGCGAGTTTGAAACCCCCTGCACTATCCCGTACCAAGCGTACAACTACACTGGCCGTCCAGCAGATGCCAGTGGACACAGGGGGGTCCTGAGGGCCAAACACGTCTACTTTTCCATTAGCACTTAGCTTTGAATCCGTTTTGGAATAGGGTATTTCGCTGAATCCCAGACGGCAGTAGGAAGAAGGCAAGAAGCATTAACAGATGGGGGAGGTGGGACTGTGTCCGTTTCCGTCCAACACGTCCCCCCTCGCCCTTCCTTTTCTACTTCTTGCCTTCCTCTTATTTCCGTTCTGGGGTTCAGCGGAATATCCTATTGTCTCTTCAGTTAAGGCGTGTTTGCGCGGGTACTAAAAAGATCAAGACTAAAACCCTTAGGTGTCATCAATCCTATGAGAGAGGTTCTCGTCCTCTTTGTCTTGGAGATGGCCATCGGCCCGCTGTGCATCAAACCATGCGCGAGATATCTTGTGGATGGTCAGAACGTCAAGGATCTTTGGGGCTAGTGGGCAGTGGGGTACTAGACCCTTCCTTATTTTGCCGATTTAAGAAATCTAAAGTGTTCCACCCTAGAAAATATCCCTTTGGGTGTCTATTTTCGAAAAAAACTTTGTCCTGTCTCGATATGACGCGGTTAAGTGCTGCCGCGGAGGGCCTAAATACCCCTCTACAAGGGCAAAAAAATAAAGTTTTTAAACAAAAATTAGGTAAAATTCTCAATGTCAATTCGATGAAAGTATAGCGATCTAAAGGGCTAAAATTTAAAGTAAAACGTCGTATCTCTTACGGTTTCTGAGATATCGGCATTGAATGTGCACAAACCGCGTATACTGCGGTTTGGTCGGTTTTGCTTGATTTTTGCACTTTCAATGCCGATATCTCAGAAACCGTAAGAGATACGACGTTTTACTTTAAATTATAGTCCTTTGGACCGCTACTTTCATCGAATTGACATTGGAAATTTTTTCCAATTATTTTTAGAGAAACTCTATTTTTGGCCCTGTAGAGGGGCATTTAGGCCCTCCGCGGCAGCACTTAATGACGTCATGTAGAGACCGGACTATGTTTGTTTCGAAAATAGACACCAAAAGAGATATTGTCTAGGGTGGAACACTTTAGATTTCTCAAATCGGCAAAATAAGGAAGGGTCTAGTGGGGTACCTGGTTTCGCTATCCCTCAGCTAAAAACTCTGAATAAAATACTGTGTCTTAAACTAATTTTTTTAGCCAAAACCGATAGCGAAGCCAGGTACCTTGCTGGCTCAAAGATCCCTTGTCAGTAAAGATTTCTTTGAATTTGGCTCAGTACAAGGGGTGACGAATACGGTCATTCAGCTAAGGGTTAGGCCGGAAACGGAGTTAACGCACGTGTCGTTGCACATTATTGTGCAGAACTATGAACTGAAAGCGTTTCTGAAGTCCCGTATGCTTTAGTGTTCGGATCGCTGTAGCGTGATATATCTCTCCCTTGTTTTGCAGATGCCACGAGCTAAGAGGGCGCATCTTTGGCTCCCGCCTCTGCCACCGGCTGCCGTGAATGGACCTCCGCCTCTGCCTGAGGGGTCACCCGTCAGCTACTGCTACCCGCCGCCCAGCTACTTCAGCCCACCGTTGAACTACTACAGCTCACTATCCGGTTACTTCTGCCCGCCACCTAACTACTACAGCCCACCGCCCGGCTACTTCTGCCCGCCACCTAACTACTACAGCCCACCACCTAACTACTACAGGCCACCACCTAACTACTACAGGCCACCACCTAACTACTACAGCCCACCACCTAACTACTACAGCCCACCACCTAACTACTACAGCCCACCACCTAACTACCACAGCCCACCACCTAACTACTACAGCATACCACCGGCCATGTTCGGCCCACTGCCTCCGCGGGGACTGGGGTACTCTGACAGCCCGCTGTTCAATGCTTTCGGACAGCCGCCCGGCCCTGCCGGGTACGGCACTGGGTACTCCGGTCCGCCCCGACCACCTGCAGGCTACTACTACGAGCAAGGGATGGGCCCTGCAGCCGCCGGCCCCTGGCACGGGCAGCAGCAGCAGGTGGCGCCTCCGGTCGTCGCCCCGTCAGCACCTGCTCCTGCTCCGGGCGCTGCACCGCCTGCACCTGCTAGACCACCCGTCCCTGTCAGTGTCACGTTGCCTGCCGACGTCGGTGGACCGCTGGAGTCTGCTGCGCTCGCGACAGTGGTGAGTATTGGCGCGTCTGAAATCAGATTGTGTATGTGTGTGTGGGGGGGGGGGGGGAGCTCGCGTCCTACATTTCGCAATCTAATTTTGTTTCTAATTGACAATGGTTCAAATTTTGAGGACGTATGTGACGGTCCAACTCCAAGAGTGGAAATTTAAAGATCTAAAATCTAAATCTAAAAACAGGCGCTGAAACTGCCAATTGCACGGAAAAAGGTCACAAATTGTGATTCCGTGGGGCTTTCTTGTGCATCGACTGCGATCGACCCCTTAGAACGACCGAAATAGCCGCTATACTTTAAAAATAACCAACAGTTTTTCTTTTCTTAGTGAATAAATAAGGAAATTTTTTCAAGTATAGCTGCTGAACGGTTGGAGATACGACATTTTCCTTAAAATTTTCGCCCATTAGACTCTATTTCGATGTGTTTACCCTTGGAAAATATTTTAAGAAAAATTATTAAAAAAAAATAATTAAAATGTTTAATTTGGTGAAAGTTCGCGTGGCTCTGGTGCCCAAACCATGAACCGTAGACCCTTTAACGGAACGGAATTCGATAGAGCGTACTTTTGTGGTCTGACGACACTCATTTGGGACTTTTTTCGGTCGGCAGTCTTCGAGAACCCATCTAGTCCCAAATGGTCTAAAACAGCTGTTTTGGGGGGTTTACGACCCCTATAGATCTTATAAGAATGATCGGAAATTGCTATAGGGACTTTTCGGCAGTCCCTATGCATGAAAGGAACCCATAAACCGTGTGGGATCAAATTCGGAAGGGGTCGAAAAACGGGTGGCTTTTTTCGTCTGGAATGCCTCGTAGTGAAGTATCTTATTGTCGCGTTCCCGTTTGGTTCATATTGCAACGCATGTGATCACGCGCTCCTTTGGGAACACATGTTAACATGCATGGATTCCAACACCTGCCATGTGTTCACCCGTTCAAAGGCGTCATGTATTAATTACGTTGTCCGGGGGTGGAGGAGGGGGGGTTAATGAAAAATTAGTTTTTTCCAAATTTATGATTCTTCAGACCAGGCGCTGGGGAAGGAGGGGGGGCAAAAGTGGCCTAAAATCGATGACGTAATTTTTGCATGACGCCAAATTTCACATGAATTTTATTTGCGGAGTCCATGTTACATGTGTCCCCCGAAGGGAACACGTGATGCATGCGTTACTTCTCGGGAACATGTCACATGCATGGCTCCACACATTTTTTCGCTCTGCGGCCTGGGGCATACACTTGTTCATGTTGCGCTGTTTCAACAATTATACCTATACCCTCTGCAAAGGATGGATACAATGGAGTGGTCATTCCACTTCTCGGCTCCGTTGAAATTTTGATTGCGTTTTCTGATCACGCCCTGCAGTGTGCGGAAGAGCCCCCTCCAGACGTAACGAGAAACTTGCCTACCGAACTTCTGCTTGCTGTCTTCCGTCTGTTGGATAAGGAGACTCTGGTCGCTGTAGGTCAGGTAAGGAGACGTGCACAAACTACCTCACCGATTGAAAAAAAATTAGAATTCCAAGTTGGACTTGGACGTAGTGACGAAAAATAGCACCTACATTAGGCTGAACCAGAAAAGCAATACAATTCTAAAATTAACGAAAACCACGGGGTGGTATCCGACGAAATCATGAAATCTGTGTACTTAGTCTAAATGAGCGGTTGCCACCTTGCGTCTGGTATGGACTCAGGCGCTTACCGGCCCCAACGGGAACACTATGTCCATGGTCCTATGCGTGCGCATCGAGAAAATTGTCACCGGGGGCGGCGTGCGAAGAATTAAGATCGTGAACAGGGGTCCATAACTTATCATAACCCGTTACATATTAATGTCATAAAAATAACTTTTAGCAGCATTATTTTGGAATGGTATGTTAAGCTACAGCGTTATTCAAGAGTTCCAGTGTCTCGCGGAACTTCATTTGCGACGGCTCGCAAGACCTGTCACAATATGACAAGCCTTGGTGACCAGTTACCTTAACCATAACTCTGGAATCGACTCTTAACATTATTTTGTGGCGTGAAGGTAACGTTACGTTGAGTTTCAGGTTACAACTTTAACGTATAATTTCAAAAATTCCTAATGTGATATGATAAATTGTAAACCCCTGATCGTGAACCTAATGTGCAAGTGCTGCAAATACAAGTGAATTAATCTCAGTTGTGAGCTTTGTGTAGACCGTGAAAAGTTTCTATTGCACCCCTCTCACGTTAACACTTCAGTCTCAGCTTGAGAGGATCTTCTTTGTTCAATAACAGCTGTACGCAGTCGGGGTAACGGGTGCACTTTGCTCGCAATGTTAAAAGCTTACGAACACTGAGAAAACAAGTGTTGTGCAGAGCAAATGACGAGTGAACTCAATTCGGAGCACGTGACAAGGTGTGCTCCGTCCCCATAGACTACATGGAGATGGCGCACACCTTGTCAAGTGCTCTGTTTTCTCAGTGAAGGCCGTGGCTTTGCTTTACGAAGAAAATGAAGGTATTGCATTAGAACGCGTCGTAGGCTTACAAAGGAATACTTTACACAAATAGTTCGAACGACGGAATTCTTTGGAATACGAAGCTTTTCCTCCACCACGCAAAGAAATACTATATCGAAGAAAGCTTTGTAATGCAATGCCTATTTTCTTAGTAAAGGTTTAACTTTGCGTCTATCATTTCTACGTTTTCTCAGGTATGCCGCCGCTGGCGCTGGGTGGGCCGAGATCGCTCGCTATGGCAGAAGCTGGAACTCGGTTTCAAGAATGACAAGTACGGGCAATACAGCTCCCGGTACTACGACCTATTCGACGAGGCAGAACTGTTGCACGCGATCACAGAGCGTGCCCCGCGCAACGACAAGGAGAATCGCTGTAAGTGTGACTTTGACTGTTACTGCGTGATTTTTCCCCCCTCACTTTCGAAATGTTGATAGGCGCCACAGGTTATGGTTGTGAGAATTTTCATAGTCCCGCAACGGCAACCGTAAAATAAAGGTTCTAGAAAAATAATATTTCATAGTCAATTCGGCCAACGCAGGGCCCTGAAGAGCTAAACGTTTTCAGAAAACGTCGTATCTCTGACTGAGTCTGAGATATCGACATTAAAAGTACGAGATTTTGCTTAACTTAAAGCACTTGAAGTGCCGATATCTGAAAATCCGTCAGATATACCCTGGTCGAAGTATGAACATGGTCAGGGTCATATGGGCAGGTGAACATGGGCAGGATGGTCATGTTATTTGATGACCACAGGCGTCTGCTCATGCATGGTCAGACGGGCTGGTCGTGTAGTGCAGATGAACAGTCGTCCGCCCACATGCCCAGACAGGCTGGATCCCATGTTCATGTAACTGTGTCCCTGCTTGGGCACCCCCAGGTCAGCAGGAACTGGAAAGTAGCTATCTCAGATTTCCTTAAAACGTTTTAAACTTATCTGACCCCTGTTTAAAATAATTTCTTCTGATTTTTCAATTTTTTAAAACTATATTTATAATACATGTAATTTCAGGCTATAAGCGAGAAAACTCACAAAGAAATTAAAAAGCAAAGACTTCACAAAAATAGTTATCAGATATACCGTTTTCTCTAGTCCTCATTTAAATTGACGTTCGTGAACCTTTATTGGTCAATATGTTAATGGTTGGCACTAACGTTGATCCTGAAGTAGAACGCTTTCTTAATTTTCGTGTATCCTGACTTTTTGACGCAATTTTTATGGGGGTGAAACTTGTTTGATGTGTTTCTGTTTGAGACGTGGGGACTATAGAAATTCATTGGGAAAAAAACAAAATCAAATATTCAATCAGATATTCTTTATTCGTTAAAACAAAGGATACAGAGATACATACATCACTAAGCGTGCCTTAGGTACATAACGAAAGGTATCACAACCCTATGGTTGCATTTATAAATTTTCTTCAGATTAGAAAATAGTAAATCAACTATTAGTACCACTAGTTTCTAATTTATTTTACAATTCCTTGTTCAAATTTGCCTAAACAAATTGGACAACAGCGTTCAACAGTTTTAGAGGGTCAACCTAGTGTGAGGAGAGGTGTGTGTAGTTTATACTTGAACCATCTGCGTCAAACCGTTCGCGAGATATCCTGCCTAATAGGTAGTCCAAAAGCGGCCCCCCCCCCCTTCCTAGTCTTTTTCATGATGATTTGGAAATTTTGCAACATAAGTGGCATCATTGCAGTTCATTATGATCACAAGATTGCTCACATCATTTAAAGCCACCATTTTAAGGTCCCCGTACACATTTAAAGAGCATTGTTTAATATGCTCTGCATGGGCACCATGGGGATGCTTTACTATTGACTGATGAAAATGTACTTTTACCTCTCGTACCAGTGCCAAATATCTCGGATTCCCCTCACCCCTGAAGTGTCTAAAATGTAGAATTCTTTGTAAGGCAAATATTTTGTTGTTACCGTACAGCTGAACATGGGTGCTATCAGATTTTTCACCACTTCTTACGTAATACGTGGTATGATACATAACACCATTTATTACTGCTCTTTGAAATGTTTCTGGTGTAACATTATGTCCACTGGCCAGCATGGCAGCAAGTTCCTCTTCTGTCAGAGCAACCACTATTGAACGACCAAGAACTGAACAATTTCCACGTTTCTGAGCACTCTTAGAGGAGCGATAGCTAATCAAGTCCTCACAGTAACGCTTAGTAGTCACACTTACATTGTACAACTCTACTGAGTAAGACATAATTTTGCAACTATTGTACTTTTTAGCAATTTGAGATAAAACACCTCGAGATCCTTTGACTAATCGTATCAAATATCCGTTTGCACTTTCAAAGGAGAACGCACTAAAGCAAAACATAGGGCCATACATAGCCACACATTTTCCCAAGTGAAGAAGGAGATGGACATTAAAATGCATTAGAGGACCAGCAGACAAAATTTTGAAGTCAATACAGTATTTTCCAAGATATATGCATGCTTGCTCTAACTTTTGTCTCGTAATATTTGTCCGCAATAGGATATGAATAGCTGAAACCAAAAGACAATGATGAGCCAGATATCGTTTAGGTAAAACTGACTGCAGACACGGTAAACTGTAATAGAGTAACCAGCTTCTCCACTCATTCGCTTTCCAGTGAACTCTTTCGTCTAAGGTTCTGGGGCGCCTAGATATTGTCACTGGGGGCTTGATGTTTAGAAGTCTAGCATTCACCTGATCTTTATGTCGCACACCACCCATGTAATATGGTTGTCCATTACTTGTCGAATCAAACCACAACTCAGTAGTATGCCTGATGACACCAAGTAGGACTGCATGCATGTAGTCTATAGGAAAGCCAAATGATAGGTCAAAGTCCTGGAAAGGCCATAATATACTCCTTTCTTTTACGCCATTGACATCACCCTCACCCACTTCATTTCTATTTCCTTCTGCCAACTCCATATCAGCCCTAATCGATTCATTGGTCCTATCTTCTACAATGAACAATTTCCTTTCTTTAGTTACTGGATCGTTTGCCAATATAGTGTAACTAAAGCCGTAATCTCTCATTAAACCTAAATCATTGTTCGTTGGATATTTTGCCTGGTTACTTCCATCATACATGACACCTGGGTGTAGACAATGTCCACAGCCATAATAACCATGCATTTTCACACCCTGCACTAGTGGTCGAGCTTCTGTGACACAATTCAGCAAAACTACTTTACTGTCAATTACTTGGCCTTGTGGTGAGTTCCATGAAAAGCCTCTCTCACGTAAGTGCTGCATGTCGTGAACAAACCCTGACAAAAATAATGACATTTTAGGATCACACTTTCCAAACCAAATTCCAGCCAACATAGTATTGACCTGATCAAATCTCACAGCAGGAGGAAACTCATTGATACAAAAGTGTATTGGCCAGAAAGTAGTTTTAGTAGAATCAAAGACTGAAACTCCATCTGTATTAAATGTGATGCTCAAATTATGGCGAGAATGCAAGATGCCTCCCTCTTTAGATAACTTTTTGTAAACGCTGCCATCATAGACATCTGAAATGACATTGTCTTCAACATCTCTTTCCCACCTATGGTTTAAATACTCCATGACATTATAAGTATTCTCAAGGACCATTCTTAGCTGATCTTTCACTGGAAATGTAATATAAAAGCTACCTTGATTCATATTACTGTAAGTGCAGATGGTGTTGCAAACCTGACAAGCCTGAACCCCGGTTATTTTATCTGTACTTCGGAATTCAGTCAAGTATGACAAACAATTGGTGCAGTAAAAGTGGTACACATAATCAGGCTTTCCAAAGATTTGCTTGAACATAAATTCACTTGTTGGCAATTGATCACCACCAAATACTGTATTCACTAACTTACACAGATCCTCTATGGCCACTTGCGTCAATCCATGCCTAAAACTGAAACTCATTATCATAAGAAGACACTCATATTTGGTGCAAGTCAATGGGGGGAAAATTGGCACATCTAATTCTGGCCTTCGGGGAGGCCTCTGCTGATTATTGAAGTCATTGCCACCTTCATTAATATCTGTATCAGGATATTCTCCTGGTTGATCACGAGGATGAACATTTTCTTCATCAGAATCCAGATCCGATCCAGCATTTGACACACCAACCTAGAAAACACATGATTCAATGTAGGCAAGCATTCAAAATGTGTGTGCACAAAGTACGTTATCAAAATCATAGATATCAAACCAACCTCAGAATCGCGATCTCCGATGTAGCTTCCACCTTCATTTTCACTGTCCCCATCAGAAGCACCAGAATTGTTGTGGTCGCTGCCATCTGAATTGGGATAAAGATCCTGGATTTCTTCTTGTGCCTAAAAGAAATATATTTTATTTCATTGATGATGAGGCTGTTGTATTTAATTACCTTAGAAGTGACAGTGGGCTTGGGATGATGTATTCTGCAATTTACTTTCTGACAGGAATCAAATTATTGAGAGATGGCAAAACTCATAGTTAAGTCTCTCACTAACAACTCATGTTGTAAAAGCATTCCACACTTTACACATTTACATTAGCTCAATGTTTCCAAAATTTCTCTATTTTCAGCAGTATTATTTGGGACGATGTTACAACTTAAGTCAGAGGAGATGGAAAAAATTTTGCACACCGTCCAATTTTAGAATTGCTCTCCTCATGCCCACAATGTGGAAGTTTGATGGATCTCACTAAATTTTAATAACAGTGATTCAAAGTACTGCAGTGACAGGGACATGGGGCCTCTTAACCTAACAGGCATTCGTTTACTGAATAGCAAGAATGCAAATGGACCAACCTCATGAGCTCCTTCACCTATATTTGGGTTGTCGGCAGCCACTACTTCATGGATGCCTCTCATATTTCTGTGGACATCGCCAATTTCTGCATTGTTTTGATGATTTCTCATGCCCCCTCTTCTGTACCGGTGTTGAGTAGCTCTCGGGGGTTCCGCATTATCTTGATAAAGCCAACCTCTGTAAGCGGCACGGCCGCCGTCTCTCTCATAAGGATGGAATCTTTCACCATCCATCTTCAGTTTTAACACCTGATCTAAAATCACAAACTTAAGAAATAAGCAGAATAGAAATGTAAACACAAACAACTTAATTTACGCAGACCTACCAGATGGTTTTCTTCTCGTTCTTCGAGATGAACTGCGTTCACACGTCACCGCTCCTTACGACTCGGTCTCAAGTTTAGAAACTTTGAAAACGTCGGAAATAGATGTCAAGACGATTAACATTTGGCGCTTGTTTGAGTCCGAAAAAGGAAAGGGTTGGACGCCGGGGGCCGGCCCAGTTCAGCCGGCCAGGGTTTTCTCGTTCTGTCGTTCAGCATACGGTATGAAAAATCATTAAATTAATAATAAAAGTTCACGGCACGCGGCACGGTATGATGCAACAATAGCATAAAACGGTGTAATAATTATTATAAATATTTCACCGTGTCATTTAAAACAAATAAGATAAATATTACATACAATAATCAAGTGCTTAATTTCTCATACACATGAAGCCTTCCTGCCGTGAGACCAGGCAGCAGGGAAGGTACAGGCTTAGAGGGGTTCATTTGCCAAAAGTGTTAACATGTAACGGGGCTGGTTTAGATTCCGGTTCTGTATTAAAAACCATGAATTTTGGTACCTCGGTTTTTTTATCCGATCACCGGAAGGGGTCGCGCATCGAGCCGGAAGTTTCCATGTTACGCCCTGTACAGGATTTGAAAAAAATTCGAATTACACACAAATAAATAATTTCTGTGGTAAGACACCCCATATTAACACCCATAGGGCGAAAATTTCGTCCGTTTTGCTATATCTGGCATAGTTTCTGAGTTTGAAGCTCTGGAACACTCAAAATGAACAATTTGTTCTTAAAACGTTATTTTGAGTGTTCCAGAGCTTCAAACTCAGAAACGGTGCCAGATAGAGCCAAACGGACGAAATTTTCGTCCCATGGACGTTAATATGGGGTGTCTTACCACAGAAAATATTTATTTGTGGGTAATTCGAATTTTTTTTAAATCCTGTATAGGGCGTAACATGGAAACTTCCGGCTCGATGCGCGACCCCTTCCGGTGGTCGGATAAAAAAAAACCGAGGTACCAAAATTCATGGTTTTTAACACAGAACCGGAATCTCACTGGTGTAAATACATTCAGGATTTTCTCAGTGAAATCCTGAAATTCTGAATGAAATTCTGAATTTCTGAATAGAATTCATTAAAGTCTGAATGGTTTTCTGAAGTCTGAATGCCATTCAGAATATTTGCTGAGTGGTTTTCTGATGTCTGAATGCCATTCAGAATTTTTGCTGAGTGGTTTTCTGAAGTCTGGATGCCATTCAGAACATCTCTGAGTGGTTTACGATGTCTGAACGCCATTCAGAATTTTTGCTGAGTGGTTTTCTGAAGTCTGCATGCTATTCAGAACATCTCTGAGTGGAGTTCTGAAGTCAGAATGGCATTCAGAACATCTCTGAATGGCATTCTGAAGTGTGAATGGCACTCTGAATTTTTTTAGTGGTCATCTGATATCTGAACGCCAATTCAAGAGGTATTGAAATCGGCAGAATTGCATGGGGCCAATTTAATAGGCTGTCGTCGGTAGTGGGCAACCAGGAGACTGGGCATTACGTTGTTCTTGGGTAGCGGCGCGCTGTGAACCGCCGTGGAGGTAGGCAACACCTACGACAGGGCGGGTCGTACGGCGCGGTCACGGTCTCTCTCCACCGTGGGCGCGGTCTAGCCCTCGCTGCGTGTGGTAACGTCAGGACGCTAACTCTCCGCGGGGGAGTGGTGTACCGGGTTGCCTACCCACCACTACTTCGCCGATACCCCGTGTCGCCCGCCGCCGGGGTGTGCCGGGGTATGGCCACAACACGCCTCCAGAGCCGCCTTAGCCCAGCCGCGCGGGGCCCCGCGTCAGGGAGAGGACATCCGGCAACGCGCCCCCTGACTCCGGGGCCGGCGGCTGCGGGCTGCTCGGCCAGGGTCGCAAACCGCCCTGCCGCCCGCCAGGGCCCGGCGGCTCCGCTGCCGAGCAGGCAACCGCGAAAGACACTAGTTGGACGCGCCGCCACCCGGACTGCCCGACGAGCACCGCGCTCCTGTCCGACCGACCTCGTTTTGTCTTAGACCACCCTAGTCTTTAGCGTAGCATGTATATTAACGGTAGGGATTAAACAGTGTATATATAGATGAACAGTGTACATTCTACCCCTTCCTGATCACGCGAACTGAGTAGGAACAGAGACCTACACGTGTGGTAACGTCGCGTCTACGTTTCCTTTGTCTCTGCTGGGCAGCGTACGCGCTTGTCATTAATTCCCAATTTTACTTCACAATGTATTGAAAATTTCAGATGTCGATTCATGGGTGGAGTTTTCATGTAGTACATGACTCATTATAAAAGGGGACGCAAACGCCTCCATTAAGTGATCATGTGAGCTTGTTAGTAATAAATCATGAAGTGGAGATTCACTGGAAACTTCTTAACTTTATACTGGACTTATGTGTATAACTTATGTTTATTGATCTTTCAGTGAGTACGTACAATTTTCATAAGCTTGTTTACCTGTAAAACTAATTGAAGTTTGACTAAAATGAATGTTTAAAAAAGGGATTGAATAAGTTCCTAAGATTATAAAATGCATAATGATAGGGATGGAAACTTCCACACTTTTCCCGCAACATCTGTTTTTAAATGATCTAAAATAGGAGTAACTCCAATCACTGACCAAATTACTCAATACATATTGAAAATATTAGGCATGGGACTAATAAAATGTTCATGGCCATAAGGCATATTTACACAAACAGTGTCGAGCTCTGAAACATATAGTACACAAATATCTTCATCTATTGAAGTAACATTGAATTGACAACATAAGCTGGTATCATAATGGACAACTGATCTGGGACAGTAACGAGAGGGTTGACATCGCACTCTCTGAGCTAGAACAAAAATATCATTTGATCTTTCATTATGAACAATTTTTTTGATGTGAATTATTCTGGTGTCTTTCAACCTGGCATAGGAGTTGTCTGTCTTGTTCTGGTGGGATGACACTGGACCATAATGACACCCATCCTTCTTGATGAGTTTATACTCCACACAATGTACTATATTAACTCCTGCCTTCTCAAAATGCCACTTTTCTTCCCTCGATGCTGTAAATATTTTTGAAACTCCAAGAAGATAAATGTTGTTAACTAATTTTTCTCTCATAGAATGGCTCTTTGGTTCAATTGACTTCTCAAAAGTCTTAGTAAAATCTGTGCTACATGACTTCTTGAGAATGAGTAAGGCATTACTTTCAGAAATACCACGGCAAATCTGATTTGGAATACCGTTGCAATCATGTACCAATTTCTTCAAGCGTAGATTACCAGCTTCAAATGCATATGCACTTAATGCATACATTGGTCCCCATCTCTTGCAGTTTTGGGCAAAATGACGCAGTATATGTAAATTGAAACGCATCATGTGCCGTCCATACAGATGTTCAGTGTTCTTGCAAAATTGCTCCAGTAAATCTTCAGCAAGTTGTACAGCATCAGAATGTATGTTACTCATAAGCAGTAAATAAGTCCCCTGCACGTAGAGAGCCCAATGATTTAAAAATCTGATTGGGAGAATACCTGACAGTGTCGAAAGGCTAAGGAAAAAACACCAGTTCTCTAATTCTCTCCCTGTCCAATAGCTCAGTTGGGAGAAGGTCCTGACACCCTTCCTTAATTCTCTTGGAACTTTCACATGTTTTAAAATTTTGTTCACCTTTTTTATATTGGTAGGTCCAATATAGTAAGGAGTTTTGCCGTCTTCACCTAGCCATGCATTCAAAAATGCCTTAGTACATCCCTCATCCTTGGCATGCATTTGATCTACAACAAAGCCGTTCACCACATGAAAATAAGGAGCAGCAGCTAAGAGACAGAAGTACTTAACTCCATGAACAAAACTTTTGGTCCTCGCAGCTTCTTTTGAATCTTCCCACAAATTCTTGATGGTTCTTGGTGCTGGGAGAGTTTCATAAGGGAAAACTCTTGAATTTACATATTCTTCTCCTTCGCACAAGCACCAACTGCACGGAAAGTCTCCTCTATGGGAGTGGATACCCTGTACATCGCATCTTGCAACAGAGTCTGCAATACAGGCAATGAGGAATGCCTTCAGTCGCCACACATCATGTTCATCATCAAATCTGAAGACAAATCCTGTCTCACTGAGATCTTGTATGTGTTTTACAATAGGAGGAAGAAACAAGTACAATTTTTCTTTTGTTAGCCCAAACCACAGTCCAGCAATAAGCAGATTTTTTGCTCTGATAACAGGGGGCAATTCATTTATCATAATGAAGCATGGGCAAATGGATTGACCACTAAAACTAGAACATAATGATGCACTGTCAACAGACAAAGAGAATGAAACGTACTTTACATTTTCAGAATTGGGAAGTTTGTAAACATTATTAGCAAACAACCTGTAAGATGAACCATGATATAAATCCCTCATAATAAAGTCTTCTGGCTCATGTCTAAAATCAACTGGATTAACTAGTTTTTGTCGCACAGCAGGGTCATCCAGTACAAGTTTCAATTGAGATGGTAAATTAAAAGTTACAAAATAAGAAGCTTTGCTAAGATCTGAAATGACATTGATTTTTGAGCACTTAGTATTTGGACACAGAATTTCAGTTTGAGTATGATTAGTGGCAGACACTTCAAGTAAAAATTGAGAACACTCAGAACAATAAAAAAAGTACTGCATCCCCTCTTTGGAATATAAATACTTATCAAGCAGGAATCGACTACTAGGGACAGCTTTACTATTGAGTAAAGAGTTGGTAAATTTCATAAGGTCTTCTTTCTCTGTGTGATTCCAATTATGTTTCTTCACCAGTATTAAGGCATTCGTCAAAATTTCTCCAACAGATGCTGTGACCGTAGTATTTAATGGATCTTTAAAGCTACCTTCCAGTTGTAATTTTAGGTTCTTGTATAGGTCAACGGTATCATTATCTTCAGGGTCCCCTTGAGATGCAGACTCATTAGATTCATTTTCCTGTAAAAGGACAACACTTTTAAAATAGGAATGTTTTGAAAACAATAAAACAAAAACAAAAAAAAAATAGTAATTAAAACAATAACATATAATTCTCATCAGGATTCTAAACAGAGCAGTGGAGACAAAATTTACCTGGGTTTCTGAGCCCTCAGGTGTTGTTGCTCCTGAGCGACTGTCATCACTTTCTCCATCCAATTCCTGGTTCTCAGCAAAATCTTCATCGCTCACATAGTTTACATTCTCAGCAGTCTGAAAAAGACAGGGGTAATTTACAATAATGCTGTTTGTGTGATGACAGCACAAACACTATTTTTGAAAACAATAACAAATAATTGTCATCAGGATTCTAAAGAGAGCAGTGGGGACATAATTTACCTGGTTTTTTGAGCCCTCAGGTGTTGTTGCTCCTGAACGACTCTCATCACTTTCTCCATCCAATTCCTGGTTCTCGGCATTATTTTCATCGCTCAAATAGTTTACATTCTCAGCAGTCTGAAAAAGACAGGGGTAATTTACAATAATGCTGTTTGTGTGATGACAGCACAAACACTATTTTTGAAAACAATAACAAATAATTGTCATCAGGATTCTAAAGAGAGCAGAGGAGACATTATTTACCTGGTTTTCTGAGCCCTCAGGTGTAGATGCTCCTGAACGAAACTCATCACTTTCTCCATCCAATTCCTGGTTCTCGGCATTATTTTCATCGCTCAAATAGTTTACATTCTCAGCAGTCTGAAAAAGACAGGGGTAATTTACAATAATGCTGTTTGTGTGATGACAGCACAAACACTATTTTTGAAAACAATAACAAATAATTGTCATCAGGATTCTAAAGAGAGCAGTGGAGACATTATTTACCTGGTTTTCTGAGCCCTCAGGTGTAGATGCTCCTGAACGAAACTCATCACTTTCTCCATCCAATTCCTGATACTCAGCAAAGTCTTCATCGCTCGTCTTGTTTACATTCTCATCAGTCTGAAAAAGACAGGGGTAATATAAATTAAGCATAACATTGTTTGGCAAAAGTAATATATTACTAATTAGACTTTGTGTTCTAAGTAAATTAAATATTTACTTGAGATGAAGCTGAGGATAAATTCTCATTGCTTCTTTGGCTTTCCAGTTGATGTTCTTCTGCTACTAAAGGTTGGGTTACTTCCGTATTATCTGTATCCTGAAGGCGTTCAAAAAAAAATATAACCACAACTACAGAACTACAAGTAAAAATTATAATAAAGAAACATACATTGTTACTGCTTGTGGAAGAGCTAGATGACACAGACAGGTCTTCAGGATGTTTTCGCTTTCTTTGAGACCTGAGTGTTGATTCTGGAATTTCTACTGATTCATTCCGCGCCTCTTGAAATGTACGAATGTAAGACTTGTAACGCTTGGGCCGCACTTTCTTTGGTCGCCCCATGGCGTTGTTAATGTCTTGATTTTTAAGAAATGGCTAAACCATGATAACAACAAAAGCAGGCTTTCAGGTATTCGTAGGTTATGGGCAGTCAGTACGCTCCGTCCTTGCCCTGAGATGTCATTTACAGTTTTCAGCAAGGCTTCCAAATGGGTTTCTTAAAATCAAAACAACAGAAAAAATTTAAATAATGTCTCGTGTGCCACAATATGACCTTAAACCCATAAAAATAATATTAAAAACCCCTATTTGTGTCCTTCCCTACGTTTCTCTCCAGCATTGCCAACTTTCACACCGATGTTGTCGTTTTATCAAACTATTTTGAAACAAAAAAAAAACATTTCGATAAAAAAACTAATGCATGAAATAATTTATCAGGTAGATAACGCTTTAAAAAGTCGCAATAAGACGGTCAGGCTTTCACTTCCAAAGCTACAAAATAGAAGTAGCTCGTTGGTCATACTTGTGCGACACTAGCGCCACCTCTTGGCCATTCACCGCACAATGCTCGTGCGACGGTCGTTTGTTCGTTTCGTGGTTGAAGTTGAGTGCAAACGAGTCAAACCGATGCAAGCTGATGCAAGCCAGCAGGTTGAGAGAAGATGACTGGGTATTGTGTGATCAAGTTTGACGACGAAAATGTAGGGAGGATCACACCTACTAGCGGTGTGAAATGGCGCAATCAGAAGAAGTTTCAGCCGGTCTCATGCAAAGATCTGCCTGACGAGAAAGTACTGGTCAAGTGGCAGAAGAGTGCAGTGGATGGAAGTTTTCCGTCTGACGGTTATTTCCTTGCCGACGTTTTAGCAATAGCCGGTAAGTTGGAATGTGAACTCTCTGATCGAAACGTGTTCTCTTGGTTCTCCAATCGGCCGAGTTGATTTTGCCAGCGTCAACTCGGCTCGTTTCTGTGTCCATCAACGATTTATCTTTTGCGTCTTAGCCGCCTGAAAAACGAACGCATGGGGCCTAGTTTGTCGTGTAGTTTCCTCGCAATCACTTTGCATGATTATAAAATGTATCGTGCGCCGCCGGCCGTTCCACCGCTTACCTAACCTAGATACTTACTGTAATGACAATTTTAATTCGGAACGGCAAATACAGTTGCATCTGCAGGTTATGTAAGGGAGGGACAATGTTCTAAAAGTCACGGCAGGGTGCGAGTGCCACCCCGCTGTCATTCCCACTGATTTGTTCATTCTATCTCGCTCTTTAATCTGCTCAGTTCTCTTATCTGTTTTGTTTTCTTTTTTGTGTTTAGGAAGTGTCAAAACAGCCCTGGCTAAAGCCCAGGAAATGAATGTGAGAATGCACATCTCGCCTGTTCTCAGCCTTCCTGAGGCACCTCAGATTAAAAGCCCGGAGTCTAATGTAAGTTATCGTCTGCCAATTTAGGTGCTTGCTGAGGGCAAAGCCCGTTGTATAAAACTAACTAATCTCTTGTTTTCAGAAGCGTAAGTCTCGGAATAGTTCTGCGAAGCAGGAGAGAGTCCCAAAGTCTGGGGGGCAGCGTGAATTGAAGCAGGAGAAGGAAGACACGAAGCCTATTGCTAAGCAGAGTGGCTTGCAGGAACCTCAGGTTTCTATGATGCAGCCGAAGCACGATGCAAATCCTAAGTTACAGAAAAGGCGTTCTGCAAGTAGTGTTGAAAAGGTAAAGCTTATTCCCTACTTTTTCTTATAAAAACTTTTATTTTAAAGATTGACTGTCCCAATTTTTAGCATTCTGTTGATAACTATGCTTTGTTTACAGGTGGACAAGAAAAAGAAAAAAAAATTGAAGTTGAATGATGTTTCTCTGGCCCACTGCACTGCTCAAGCAGATGAAGCTGTGCAAACCAATCCTTTATTGAAGGTAACATAACTGAGGCATCTTTATTTGCACATTTGTTATCATTTCTTGCCCCACAAAATTTTCTTTCTTCTTCCTTTCTTTTGCAGGAGTGTACCAGTGACGATATGTTACATGACCTTGCATTAGAAGGTTTGAACACAGATCCACATTTTGAATCAACCGTAGGTTCCGTGACTGACATTCAAATTGAATCAAGTGGCAAAGCTGTTGGAATAGAATCTCCATCAATCCACAGGGTGTGAAATATTTTTGATCTTATTTTGCACTGCTGTAACGTTCAGTAAGAAACTTTCAAATTTTTCTTGTTTTGCTCACAGGTTGAAGATGATGATGATTTGAATTCTACAGTCTCATTAAATGAAGAAAGTGACAATGAAGCAGAAACTGGACCTACTCTAGATATTAAAAGTAAAAGTGAAGTAGCAGTGCATAAACTTCCTGACAGGGTGCAAGACATGAGTTCAGCTTCGTCAACAAGTGGGAATGATTCCTCGTCAAGCAGCAGTGATAGTGATAGTGATGATGAAGTAGCCAAGTTGTCAGCAGCCAAGGATGTTCTTCAGCAACAGGTGGACACTCTGAAGAAACAATTATCTGACTATAAGAGAGACCTTACTCTTGCCAACAATCTTAGGGTTGCCCACAAAGATGAATGTAAAGAACTTAAAGCACAGCTAGAAAGAAAGGTCAATGAGATCAAGACTCTTCAGAAGAGAAATTCTACACTACAAGATTTGCTGTGCCAAAAGTCTCCTGGTACTCTTAATTTTTAATATCTGCTGGTTCTGACTTTTGCTCGGTATTTTTCTTAAAATATTCACTAATTTTACTCCTGTTTGCTTCTGACAGGTCCAATGGATTCTTCCAATAACTTAGTGGAGCCTTTAGATTTTGATTGTGATGTAAAACATTCCCCATCAAAGGATTGTTTTGGTAAGAGCTTCTTTATCTTTTCTAAATTCTTTTGTCACTTACTGTGTATTGACCCTCATTTTCCCTGTTGTGATATAGACACTGAGAAGTCTCAATCTTCAACTCCTAAGTCCCCATTACCCTCGCCTTTGCTTCCTGAGAAGCAGAGAAGCAAGAAGAGCAAAGGTATTTAAAACCTAGTATTCTGAATTCTTCAGAAATGTCCATTGAATGCCCGTTTCCATAAACCTTGTTTCTATCCAAAATCAAGAAAGTCTGTAGTCAGCATATTTCTAAATACAAGGCAATTGAAAAGGCTACTTATGCCTTTCTCATATTCATTATGAAATTGAATTATATTGGTTTGGTGTGCCAAGAATTCCCTGCCACTTGTACATATACATATATCTGGGGACTATTTGGGTAAACTCTCTGGGAAGGTTTTTGGACTAGTGCATTCAATATCTGAATTTGTCAAATACTTTATTACTACTTGACTTGCTTTGCAGATGGTAAGGAAGATACTAAAGTCATAGACCAGGTTTGCGAGAAAGTTCTGCGTCATTTAAAAGGTGAAAATCCTTTGGAAGAGGACAAACAGGGATTTGTAAGTATTTCAAGTTTGTTTTGATGAGGCTTTACTTTTTCCAACTCTTTGTTTTTCAGTTTATTGCCTATTATTACTGCACTTTCTCTCCTAACTGCTAATTTTTGTGGTTTATCTTTTCCTTAGGTTGACCTTGGCCCTGTCCAGGTGGACAAAAAAGCCATGGAAAAGAATCTGCAGGACTTCAAGGGTGATGTTCAGAAAATTGCAAAAGGAATGGCTACCCTTACATGGACGCCTCAAGAGCGAGCAGAGCGGTCCTTGGAAGGAGGCCGCAACAACAGGTACCCCAGTGCTCCATCCAAAAAGGCTGCTACACCTGTCAAAGTGAATGCCTGCTTAGGTGTGTATGATGTTTTTTAATATTTGTTTTTTTTAACAAATCTCACTGTATCAAAGTGGGAGTAATTTTTTTCAATTTGTTTAGGAATTGTAAAAGCCCACCTCCTTCATGAAGGGGAGAAAGATGGGTCAGGCTTACGCCAAAATTTGAAACTAGGCCGTAGAGCCATTGGAGCTAGGTTCTCCCAAGACTATTCTCAATCTAAGGTATATTTATCAATTCAATTGTATTTAAAAAATTTGATGATGTCTTGTTTCTTTATTTGAATAATCTATGTGATCTGTTTTTGTTTACAGAAATAATAATTGGACTGCTTTCCTGCATTTTATTTTACGGCTTTCATGTGTTCTGTTGATTTGAATATTTCTGCAATGTAAGTCTAAGAATTATTTTAATACATTTGATTTGTGTATTTTTATACTCTTGATTTGAGTATATTTTTATACTTTTGATATACAATAATTGTTCAGCAAGGCAAGCTTTGTTTATTTGTGTTTATTTCACATATGTCATCCAAGCAACAGAAGTCTGCAACTAGGGTCATGTCTAGTGAGTCATGTCACGATTCCAGTCGTTAGGCAGGTAGTGTAATCATAAAGCCAAAAAGCATACGCTTTAGGAAAAGTCATTCAGAAAAAACCATTAAGAAACAAGCAACTAGGATGAAGCCATTCAGAAATGGTAGAGAGACAAGCCACTCAGACTACCCACGCACGGAAAACCACTCAGAATCTACCCATTCAAGACTATAAACCACTCAGACCACCCATTCAGGGAAAAACTACTCAGAGGTGCGCGAAAATGAAGAATGGTTCATTACTCAGAAATTTTTGAAAAACTATTCAGAGGTTTCTGAATGGTCATTCAGAAATTTCTGAGTGCCATCCTGAATGTATTTACACCAGTGCTAAACCAGCCCCGTTACATTTTAACACTTTTGGCAAATGCACCCCTCTAGTACAGGCTCCTGGGAGACGTTGTTCGACCGGTGCCGATTTGCAGACCTTTATGTTTGATGATAAGGCTCGTGAACGGAAAAAAATAAAGTGACCAAACTTCGTTTACACACAGAGGATGGTTGAAACTAAGGGCATGACAATAGTTTTCTACCCGACTCTGTCTGGTTTTTTAGTTTGCGACACGTAAAGTCATCACTCCGCCGTCCGCCGCTTCGTACCATGATCGAAGGAAAGCGGAGGTCCGCGCGGGTCGGCCGGAGCGGTGGCGGAGTGGGGGGGGATCTCGGCTGGCTCAGCCACAACGCTCATGCTTGGTCTCGAGGCACTCGCACGGATTTTGTGTGCTTGAAGTGTTTGCTTATTACGGATTGCCTTTAGTTTTAAAAGCCATAAAGTGGTTTCATGCCCGTAGAGTGGAATTTTCTTCACCGGAAAAAAATTAAGTCGTCAAATTTTAGTCGCCGGTTTTAGAGGAGTTTCATCAAATTCGTGGCGCTGTTCAGTACGCCGTCTGCGAGACCAGCCTATCGGGCGCTCCAGATCGATCTAAAATTGTCGGATCGGAAAGATACGCACATCAACGGATAGCCAAGACTTTATACTAAAAACGCCTTGCTTAAACTCCCCATCTAAGTTAGACCGTTTATGAGCTACGGGCAGGAAAGGGGGAAAAGGGGACCGCGCTGTACTCAACGTCCGTCGCGTCTAGAGATCGAAAATTTCGGAAATTTAAATTTTTGAATTTCAGACAGAAATATTTCCGAAATAAAAGGAAATTTATGGAAATTTTTGAAATATTAGGAAATTTTTATTTAATTGTTCGGTTTTTAATGGTTGACGTGGATTCCAGACGCTTACAGTAAGTAATGAATCCATCTAATAAATTTAGTATCCCATCATTTGCTTCGCCGCAACGAAACTGAACTATAGTATAACTAATTCTATAGCAGGCGGAGCCGACGAATCGAGTGGCGTGGGCGTGGACCAGTGAAAGTGCGGATTTTTACGGAGGATGCAACATTGGATTAATTGAAACGCTCCCGTTTGTTTGTACGCTTTGCGGGTTGCTGTTCTTTTCAAAAGTAGAATGCCCCCCCCCCCCCCATAAATTATCACTTCACAAAAAAAAAGTTTTATCTTTTTTTACCCCTCTTTCGACATCTAGCAGACCGCATCAGGAGACCAGAGTGGGTTGTGATGGAGCACAGGAGCACACGCTCGGTTTGAGAGAATCGGAACTTAAATTCGCTTTTGTTTCGTTTCTGCGATATGTTCAAAATTCCGAAAACACAGTGGAGAAGAGAAGTAGCTGACTTCGAGTTTTCAACGTTTTGAACAGAACTGATTAAATGCGTACATGTTCAGATGGCTGTGAGAAAACTGCGTAAATCTTTTATTTCCATGCCTTACCCACCTTTTTTAAAGATTTTGAGCAAAAATTTCCATAAATTTCCAAAAAGTAAGGTTTCCTGGAAATTTATGAATTTAAATTTCGGAAATTTTGGAAATATTTCCGGAAATCTATTTGAAATATTTCCGCCTTTCTATCTCTAGTCGCGTCTCATGTTTGAATCTGCCCGGTCCGTTCGGTCCGTGACAAGCCAAGCCAACTGCTAGGCTTCCCCGAGAACGTTGTGGCTTTCGCAGGCGGTGGGAAATTTGTTACGATCATGGGGAAGACGCAGCGCTGAATCACTTCTCGTGCGTAAGCCTTTACCTCCCCTGGAACTGGTCTCGTTGGCGGGCAGATTTTGCAGACCCTTTTTCTCGACCACTCGTACTGCCTGCCGTTATTCTCTTACAACACAAATGTGACAGGAAGAAAGAGGATGAATTAAATATTTAGGAGGGATCAATTTTTATGCGCCAAAAAAATTAATGTGTTCAAATAAGATGCGTGAAAATGAGTACGCTGCTGAAAACTAGCGTGGACCGGCAGCCCCTGTGGAATGTACGGGGCGCGGGTGGGAGGGGAAGGAGAATCCAAGATGGCATACTAGCAGATGGCTGCCGACTTCTGCTGAAAGCTGTCACCGGTTAATGATTATTTCGTAATTGTGGTGTTATATAAGCACATTTGGTGCAAATCTTGTGCTCGCCTATTGCTGTGGGGTGCGAGGTATCTGATTCTCAGACTGTCGAAGGCGAGATAACGTCTTAAGTTCAACTTGAATGGTGAAGAATATTTAAGTTGCCCAGTGCGCCCGTTGCACGGATCTGTCAATTTTATTTAGTAGCCGTACACACGTACATATGTCCGAAAAGCAATGCCGAATAGGAAAATTGGACTCACACGAAAGTTCACCTGTATAAAAACACATCAATGGGCTTAATCGACACAAGTACATCGCTATTGTGAATTCTAACCTAACGGGTCGACTGAAACCAACCAGGTCCAGCGGCGGCTTCTTGGTGTTTAAGAACAAGACTTCGTTTAAATTTGCAACAACAGGTCATCCCCAACCCCGAAAATATTCGCAACACCTTTGAAATATCTCAACACGATCGAACCCAATTTAAAAAATGCCGCGGTTTATGCCACTCGCCTCGTAGGCGGCGGTGGCGCTCGGGGTCCGCGCTCGTTCTCAGCCAGCCTACCGAGACTAGTCCTGAACCAGGGGAGGTAAAGGCTTACGCACGAGGAGAAGTGATTCAGCGCTGCGTCTTCCCCATGATCGTAACAAATTTCCCACCGCCTGCGAAAGCCACAACGTTCTCGGGGAAGCCTAGCAGTTGGCTTGGCTCGTCACGGACCGGCAGACCGGGCAGATTCAAACATGAGACGCGACATACGTTGAGTGCAGCGCGGTCCCCTTTTCCCCCCTTTCCTGCCCGTAGCTCAAGAACGGTCTAACTTAGATAGGGAGTTTAAGCGAGGCGTTTTTAGTATAAAGTCTAGGCTATCGGTTGATGTGCGTATCTTTCTGATCCGACAATTTTAGATCGATCTGGAGCGCCCGATAGGCTGGTCTCGCAGACGGCGTACTGAACAGCGCCACAAATTTGATGAAACTCCTCTAAAACCAGCAACGAAAATTTGACGAATTTTTTTTTTTTCGGTAAAGAAAATACCACTTACGGGAATGAGACCACTTTATGGCTTTTAAAACTGAAGGCAATTCGTAATAAGCAAACACTTCAAGCACACAAAATCCGTGCGAGTGCCTCGAGACCAAGCATGAGCGTTGTGGCTGAGCCAGTCACTCCACCACCGCTCCGGCCGACCCGCGCGGACCCCCGCTTTCCTTCGATCATGGTACGAAGCGGCGGACGGCGGAGTGATGACTTTACGTGTCGCAAACTAAAAAACCAGAAAGAGTCGGGTAGAAAACTATTGTCATGCCCTTAGTTTCAACCCTTCCTCTGTGTGTAAACGAAGTTTGGTTACTTTATTTTTTTCCGTTCACGAGCCTCACGGTAAAACCATCGCCTAGGAATCCTAGGAGATTTTGTCAAAACCGAGACAACTTGACCCAAACCTAGGAAGTCCCTAGGAGTTGGGTGCAAATTCCTAGGGACTCCCTTGGAACTGGTCACCTCTGGAGGCTTAGCTCTCGCTGACGATATGTCGCTACCATTTGAAAGGGTCGCACAGCACAGCACATCAACCGCGCGGCCTCCGGATCCGAGGGCCGCGCGGTAGGCGTGCTGTGCTGAGTGACCCTATCAAATGGTAGCGACATATCGTCAGCGAGACCTAAGCCTCCAAATTTTTGACGTTGGCTCGTGGCCGACGCCGCGGCCGGAGATACTCTCTGCTGCGGTTCCCCTCTCTTATTTCCGTTTCGGCTCTTCTCCGGACCCCTGGAAATGGATTCCTAGGGATTCCCTAGGAATCGCGCCGATTTCCTAGGGACTTCCTAGGAACGTAGACCGAGGTGACCAGTTCCAAGGGAGTTCCTAGGAATCTGCACCCAACTCCTAGGGACTTCCTAGGTTTGGGTCAAGTTGTCTCGGTTTTGACAAAATCCCCTAGGATTCCTAGGCGATGTTTTTACCGTGCTTATCATCAAACATAAAGGTCTGCAAATCGGCACCGGTCGAATAACGTCTCCCAGTAGCCTGTACCTTCCCTGGTGAGACCTGCCGTGCCACGTCCCTGTCTGCCGTCTGCTGTTCTGTCGATCAGACGCAACAGACGCCAGTCCCAGCCGTGTTTACGCTTAGCCGAAGCTAGAACAATAGATAGGCTATCTATTGTTCTAGGCCTAAGGGTGGGTTTAGACTGTGAACAAGGCTGGGAAACTCTCGCTGGGGGGAAGAAAGAAAAAAATGCATCGTTGAGCGAGAAAAGGCTCTTGGATTCTTCTGTAACACGGCTTCTGATTGGACCAGGTCGGTCACGTGGCTCGCCCAACGCACAATTTAGCAAAATCCCCCCTCGCCCAGAGTTTCCTGGCCCTGGACTGTGAAGCCGTGAAGGTCAACGCTTCCTAGATTGTTTTGATTTTGTCAACAAAATCGAATCGAAATCGCAAGAATCTAGGAAGCGTTGTCGTTGACGGCTTCACAGTCTTAACCCACCCTAAGGAGGGTTTGGAGTTGACGCGTTACGCTTGACTCTGACGCCCAATGCGTCCTGGATTCTTCTACTTTTTAAACAAAATCGAATCGGAAATGAAAGAATCCATGGGGCATACGGCTTCAGCGTCATGCGTTAAGTGTCGACTCTAAACCGACCTTAAACCAATCTTAACTTTTTCAAACCGTGTTGTTTGTTGCGAGTGTGGTGAAGTGTAAAATTAGCTGAATTTGTTGTATTTCTTTCATTTCTAGAATTAATTTAGTAATATGTGTGAGAGCGTAAGTTCCGAAATCTGGGCGCGTGTTAAATTTCTAGATGGGGGTATTGAAGATGTGCCCATCGCACATTTTAGACATAGGGGGGCATCCATATACCACGTGACCGAATGGGTGGGGTTGGGGGGGGGGGGTTAGCCACAGGTCACGCTCCTATATTAAATACATAAGAAGGTTAGGTTAGCCAGGTCACGCGGGGGGAGGGGGGGGTCTTACAAAACTTTAAAAACACTTATCATTTTCCTAAAGTTCTCGTTGAAAGCGGATAAAAGAGACAATTCTTCCCATGGCACGTAAAAACCTGGAATACGAAGACAACAATGTTGTACGCCTTGTTTGTTGGGTTTAGATGAAAACCAATTTTATTTAACTTTTGATTCCTCCTTGCAGTGCACGCAAGATGGCGGAAACTGCGGAAGAAGTCCTACGTTCGCAGGTTCTTTCGCATTCTGTATTCGGCGCCCTGCATCGACAAGGTCTTCCTGTGTAACGCCTCTCCAGCGATGCTTTTCAGGAAGCTTCTTCTCAACTGCCCATGTGATGAGGTGAGGTGAGGTGTTGCCTCTCTGGCAGAACCAAACTGGTCAAACTTATCAATTTGATATCGAAACCATGTGTAAAATTTTGTTGTTAAACGGACATCAATGTGTATGCCGGATTGTACTTCACTTCGATGCCAAATTGATGTCATATTGCCAAAAAATTATTTATGATTAATTTTTCTAAACGCTGTTGGCCTATCGGAGCACATTGTATACGGCGAACATCTGTCATATCTCAGAAGCCTCCCAAATTAAGAAAAAGAAAATTCCAGCGCCACAAGCACTGAGTCGCCCTTGTTAACCGAACAGCTAATGTTGATAATAAATTGTTACTCACAGCTTGGAAATTTAACGTAAGAAAAGAATTTAAATTTTAAAAAAAGCGTGTTGTACGATCACATCTGAATAAAACATAAGTTTGACTCCAATTCCTGTAGAATTAACCTTCAATCATGCGTTCCAGATTATTTTGTAAGCAACTGTAGAGGGGCGGGTCAATCGGCGCTGGGTGGATGAATTCATGTGATTGTGTTCCTCAAATGCATCTGACTGCGCTGGCGCGAGCTCGGTAATGCGCTGCGCTGGGCTCGTGTTACGGCCCCAGACTTCACTGTTTGGTTTTCACTGCTTCAGGTTCGGACCTTGGCCCTGGACGTATATCCGTACGAAATCAGCAAGACCAGGCCAGACCCAGAATGGTACTTGCAGCTTGCGACGCGGTGGCAGCACAGCCTTAGAGTACTGCATTTGCATACGTTGACTCCTGCCGCACTCGCAGCTGTGGACAGCCTCCCCGCGCTGCACATGCTAACCTTCCTATATACTGTGGATGAGGTGCGTTTTTACATACGGTCGGTCTTTTCTTCACCATACGTGCGGAGAAAGTAAATGGAGTCGAAACCATAGGAGCCACGAGTTGTTTCCTCTCCTGGCCCAGCCGCTATAATTGATTTTCTTCTCGTTTTCTTTTTGGGCCCACTGCGCGCACACGGTCCTGAAATTATTTTCTTTTAAATTTGGAGTACCCATGATGCAGTCCCAAGGTATTAAACTTTAACAATATTCTCGATTTTCAAAAATTAGCAAAAAAATTAAAAATGCTGAAGAAAGACTATAAGTTAAGGTATTGTTTTGCAGCAAAAAGTTGGGCGCTAATTTTGTTGTGCAGTGTAAATGCTAAAACATGTTTTAAAACGGGCAACTAGGTTGAAATCTTGGGATCGGGCTGAGCTTTTTATGTTTTTATGTCCTATGACAAGAATAAATCACCGTTACTCAAAACTAAATTTACAATGCGTTCTGCTCAGTTTTTAAAATTAAACTAGACTGTAAACTGAATCTCATCATGTGTTGACCCCCACTGGGAAAGCACCTTGATCGTCACAATTAATTGGTTGCTTCCAGAGTGCTGGTCTGTCCCCGCCGATATGCCGGGACCGTCTGCCAGGAGAGAGTACCCTGCGAATCATGGTGGCAGGACAGGATTTCCCGTCCAAGAATGGAACATTTGAATCCTTGCTTAAAGCCCACGCGCCGACGTTGGAGGTGGTCAGCATGTTTGGCGCGTTGACTGCACGCGTTCGCCGGTACGTGACTAGCTGTTTGTCCTAGGAATGTAAAACACTGAGAACGAAAGAGCCATGGTCATGAACATGACCCAACTTTGGGCGATGATAGTTTGAGGCTGTTTATGAAATATCTCCGCATTACATTTAAAATTTGAGCAACCTACCCAAATATCCGCATTTTTGGTAAACCCTGGCACCACGGTGTAGACTAACTCAAGTCGCAGATTGTAAATGTAATGGAAAGTTTCCTAGACTGCCTCTTCAAGTCCTATATCGACTAAAATTTGTTTTGATGACTGTGTCTCATTCTGACCTCTCTTCTCAGGGCGCTGAAAGGGTGCCCGCACATCCACACGCTCATCGTGGACAGCCAGGCTCGCCTGCAGGAGCTGGAGACGCTGACGCCGTCGCTGCGGCGCTTAGAGCTGCGCGTGATCCGGCCGGCCGCCAAGCATCTGCTGGGGCTTCCCGCCTGCCTGGAGCACGTGCGCATCAGGGCCACGTACCGCAGGGATGTGGACCGGGAGGTGAGCAGCAATGCGCGCACTGAGATCCAGGGTTGCTGGGTCATACTACGGCGTTACCGTAACGCTTCATATTTTCCCCGTTTTCCTGAAATATTGCATTGCGTTACGTGTAAATTCACAAAGCGACGACAAATCCAGGGGACGAAGTCTTCTTCACTGCTGTTCTGGTCAGGTGTTTGTTTACACTGTAAATCCAGAAGCGGCACGCCTGATGCGTCTGCCACAGAATCCTGTACACCTGACACTGTAAGAATATTTCGTCATGTGACATTAAGTATTAATGACAAACATTCCGTCACTTAAATATTTCGTCTCTGGACCAAATTTTTCGTCAAGTGACAAAATAGTTAGGTGACGAAATGTTCGTCACTTTTAGGCAGAACGCTTAAGAACATGGTTTTCTACCTTATGAAGCACAATTGTTTTTTTTTGTGACGAGTTTTTCGCTGCACCGTGTGTGATTAATAACTCTTGAACAAAATTTGAGAGCGTATTTTTTTGCAAAGTGACGAAGAATATTTTTACATTATAGGGCGTCTCCATCTCTAAACTACATACATGCCTCAGGCGTATCTTTCCTGGATTGTTGTAAGTGCCTTTAACTAATTGTGGGTGGTGTTCCGCATCGACAGCTGGCGGTGCTTGCGCAGCGGTGCCCAGACCTGCCCGCCCTCCGAATGCTCACGCTGCGTGTGGACGGCGGGAAGAAACACTTCCGGACGATGGGTCTGGCAGCGCTGCAGGCGTCACTGCAGCTCTTGCTGCCCGCTGCGGTGGTGGCCGTGGTGCAGGACCAGCCTCTCTACTCGGCGGCTCCGAGGGGCGTGACTATTCCCGCCTACGCGGCCGCGCCATGCCACCAGCAGTGGATCGAAAGTTATTCCAAGCATTACGATCCAGCCAACTAAGCGGGTACGCCCAGAGCCGTACAAATGAAGAGTACCTTGGCGGCTTACGTTCTAAATTTTGCATCAAGTGCATTAATTGTGAATGACGATCAGTCAATGTCCTGTAATAAAAATTGAAAATTTTCCTTAAATGTACCTATTGACAAGTAACGAAATGAAGGTAGTACTCCCTGAACCTCGTAAGTGTGTCGCAGGAAAATGTCTGGCAGAAAGCAGTGCCATTTACATCACGCCTATATCCATCGTGCCGCGCCACGATGGACATTTTTTTTGCACAGTCCCACACCTGCCCACACCAAACTAATAATACAGTAGCTTACGCACATACCTTGTGCATAATAGGGTATTCCGGAATAGACCTTGACCGGAAACGAGAAGACGACAGGAATCACAAAAGCGGCTACGGAAGTATACGGTGCGAAAAATTACGCAGCACGTGCCGCGCCGTCAGCCCGGGGACGTGCATCTTCAGGCCGCGCGGGGTGGTTTCGGCGCTGTCTGACCTTACCAAATGGTCGTGACACATCGTCAGCGAGAGCTAATAGTGCTAGCGGTACACGCCAAATAGCCTAACCTAACCTGCAAATCGACTAACAAGCAAGCGCTTCGGCACACTTGTTCCTTAAATATGTTTCTTGGATTTGAGTCGAAACGTTCAATGAAAATCTCGTGCAGACCCCCCTTTTTGGGGGGTTAACTACCCCCCTCCACCCCCTCTGTGGAAAAAGTTAAAATGTCGTATACATGCAGTGTGGGTATCGATTTCGGACAATATGAGCACCAGAAACTCATTGGTGATGTGCAAAAATGTCGACCGGAACCAGAAGAGGCAATTTGGCCGCCATTTTCGAAAATGGCGGCTTGAAAATGGTCAGATTTAGGAGATATCCCTATATAGTCGTGCGGGTAGTCGTTTCAGTGGTTTCTAGTTGGTTTAATTTAATTTCCGGTGTCTTTAATATTTTCCGGCTACCGGAAGTTACGAAAAAGGCCATCTGAACTTGCAAATCGACTAGGTATGAAATGTTCTGAGCGGTTTGAGGATTAAAATGAAAAAAAAAATGTTTAAAGTTCTGGTATGATTGTGTAACAGTATGATCTACATACCATATCAAGTGAATAAATATATGTACAATTGTGTACATAACATATTAACATATACTATATGTATACTGGTGCGTAAAAATACATGTTTAATTTTTTATACATAACATACAAACATGAAGTCCCAAAAATGAAAATGTTAAAAATCTTCAGCGGTGTTCCGTCAGGTACTGCGACCTGAAATTCAGAAGGGTGCTATTAGCCGCTGTAACTTCTATCGTTGGTAAGTAATCACATTGCGAACTATTATTCTTGTGATTGATGCAGGACAACACCATCAGTGTCTGAGCTGCAAACATCATTATCAGGACCTCAGCCACAGGTGGTGTTGTCCTGGTCTTGTCTCATTTCCCTGAACTACGCGCCAAAGGGTTACAGAACAGAGGCTTGGATACTTTCCTCCTCGGGTGCAACAGAACGGTACATAAGTTTCCGGACAATTGTAGCCGCGTGGGAAAATAAGATCTGTGTCGCACTCAGAGATTTTCATGCCTTCACTGGCTGCGATACGGGATGTACGGCGGGCAGGCTGATGATTCTGTAAGAAACACAAATTCATTCAATAGCAATATCATGGTTGGTAAATTACGAACCTTGTTTATTGCAGGACAATTGCTTAGTCACTCAGTGAATACTGCCCGCGAGACTGATAGTTACTTAAGGGAAGCACGTGGCAGACATTCCACCAACGCAAGATGTCCTGACTGAACACGTTCAACGTGCGGATACAGATGGAATTTCTCGCGAGGAGAATGGAAAGTGAATTGGTCCGCCCTCCCTGAATTGAAGAAAGCTTGTCGTGAACACCCAGAAAAGCACATTTTACTAGATTCAATACCAATGCTCTTGCCTTTAACCGAGAACACATTCTTCTGGGTAAACTGGACAAGTGCGGTTGTGCATCGGGGTGCGAAACAAACTGCTGCCGAAGAAACACACTGGCCTGCAGTCCAGCGTGCACTAAGTGCATGGGAGAATGCAGCAATCACAAGTAAGAATAATAGTTTAAAATGCGATCACTTACCGCGATAAAAGTTACAACGGCTAACAGCACTCTTCTGACTTTCAAGTCACACTATCTGACGGAACACTGCTGAACATTTTTTACATTTTCATTTTTTGAACTTCATGTTTCTACGTTATGTAAAAATAATACATGTATTTTTACGCACTAGTATACATACTAGAAAATATTAATATGTGATGTCCACGCAGCCCATGCAGAACGCTTTCCTTTGGTGGCAAAGAAACTTATCGTACCGCAGCCAGTGAAGGCATGAAAATCTTTAAGTGCGACACAGATCTTATTTCCCCACGCGGCTGTGTTTTGTTGTGTTGCACCCGAGGAGTAAAGTATCCAAGCCTCTGTAACCCTTTAGCACGTAATTCAGGGAAATCACTGCTCTAACAGAAATCGAGGCCCCTCTTTGGGTCCAATTAAGTCTCTCCGAAGTTCCTCCTTTAAATTTGTACTTGAGAGGAATTCCAGGGTGGTTGAAATTCCTTCCGAAGTTCATTGCTGCGAAGTTCCTCGGAAGTCCCTCCCATTTTTTACCTTCCTCGGAGCACCCGGTCCAATCGCAGTATTTTCCTGAAATTTTAGAGTAATTTCATGTATTCCTATGAATTTCAGTGCTACATAGTAGCCCAGGGGGTTTCAATGCAACGTTGGTGGTAGAAATTGGGCGCAGCTAACGCAAACTAAAGAATATGCCTTTTGGCAGTCTGAGGGATTCAAACGCGGATGGACTTAGCGAAAACCCAAGCCCCCCACATGGCACATTTTAGGACTTCCAGGGGATTTGGCCTTTGGGACCTCCACGAAACTTCGCCTTTGGGCCTTGCAGGGGACTTCAATTTCTGTTAGGATAAAAATAAAAGGGTGAGGAACTCAGCCCAAATAAGAGCGAGGAACCCTTCATACTCAAATTTTGGGGAAGATGTTGACCTCACCCAAATTTGAGTGAGGAACCTCACCCAATTTCGGGTGAGACAGGCATTTTCGCCTAAATGCTGACGAGAAAATGCCATAGTCTCACCCAAATTACGGCAAGAACGCCGTCCTCACCTGAATTTTTAATATTTTATGTACCGTTCTGTTGCACCCGAGGAGGAAAGTATCCAAGCCTCTGTTCTGTAACCCTTTGGCGCGTAGTTCAGGGAAATGAGACAAGACCAGGACAACACCACCTGTGGCTGAGGTCCTGATAATGATGTTTGCAGCTCAGACACTGATGGTGTTGTCCTGCATCAATCACAAGAATAATAGTTCGCAATGTGATTACTTACCAACGATAGAAGTTACAGCGGCTAATAGCACCCTTCTGAATTTCAGGTCGCAGTACCTGACGGAACACCGCTGAAGATTTTTAACATTTTCATTTTTGGGACTTCATGTTTGTATGTTATGTATAAAAAATTAAACATGTATTTTTACGCACCAGTATACATATAGTATATGTTATGTACACAATTGTACATATATTTATTCACTTGATATGGTATGTAGATCATACTGTTACACAATCATACCAGAACTTTAAACATTTTTTTTTCATTTTAATCCTCAAACCGCTCAGAACATTTCATACCTAGTCGATTTGCAAGTTCAGATGGCCTTTTTCGTAACTTCCGGTAGCCGGAAAATATTAAAGACACCGGAAATTAAATTAAACCAACTAGAAACCACTGAAACGACTACCCGCACGACTATATAGGGATATCTCCTAAATCTGACCATTTTCAAGCCGCCATTTTCGAAAATGGCGGCCAAATTGCCTCTTCTGGTTCCGGTCGACATTTTTGCACATCACCAATGAGTTTCTGGTGCTCATATTGTCCGAAATCGATACCCACACTGCATGTATACGACATTTTAACTTTTTCCACAGAGGGGGTGGAGGGGGGTAGTTAACCCCCCAAAAAGGGGGGTCTGCACGAGATTTTCATTGAACGTTTCGACTCAAATCCAAGAAACATATTTAAGGAACAAGTGTGCCGAAGCGCTTGCTTGTTAGTCGATTTGCAGGTTAGGTTAGGCCTACCGCCAGCACTATAAGCCTTCCAATGTTTGAGTCGGCTCGTGGCTGACGGCGCGGCACGTGCTGCGTAATTTATCATACCGTATACTTCCGTATCCGCTTTTGTGATTCTTGTCTTCTCGTTTCCGGTCAAGGTCTACTCCGGAATACCCTATTGCACATAAGAACTGTTCCAGCTTTCGCGGTTTAAAATACTGGCATTTAGAGGTGTGTGCTTTTTCGTACCCTGTGTCTTTAAATCATCCACATCGAACTTGGTTCATAACACCTGTGTAAATCAGATCAGAAATTGCTACCAGACATTTTTCTGATTTATTTTCGCTCACCTCTGCGATAGCTGAGTTTCTGACAGCTGTGAACGTCTTATAGCTTACTCTGATAGCTCAAGGCGTCTGAAATGAAATTTTCTGTTTTTACAGCCACGAAAAGTGTCTCATCAAGGTCAGCATCGTTAGTATTGTTAAGTATTAGCGACAAATGTGGGCGATTATTATTCTCATTGCGAATCGTTAGCCCTCTTTAATTTTGGTACAGTGTATCGTATTATCTATGAATTTGCCGATCATGAGGTCTACGATAAGTGTCTCAGTAAGGTCAGCATCGTTAGTATTGTTAAGTATTAACGTTAAAAGCGTGCAATTGCAGTACCCAATTGCGATCCGCTACAATTCCTCAATTTCGGTACAGTGTATCGTATAATCTATAAATTGCCGATCATAACGTCCATGTAAAGTGTCTCAGTAAGGTCAGCATCGTTAGTACTGTTAAGAATTAGCGACAAAGGTGTGCGATTATTATTCCTTATTGGGAATCTTTAGCCCTCTTTAATTTCGGTGCAGTGTAATGCATTATCTATGAAATTTCCTATTTTTATAGCCACGAAAAGTGTCTCAGTATGGTCAGCATCGTTAGTATTGTTAAGAATTAGCGATAGATGTCTGCGATTATTATTCTCATTGCGAATCTTTAGCCCCCATTAATTTTAGTTCAGTGTAATGTATCTATGAAATTTCCTATTTTTACAGCCACAAAAAGTGTCTCAGTATGGTCTGCATCGTTAGTATTGTTCAGAATTAGCGATAGATATCTGCGATTATTATTCTCATTGCGAATCTTTAGCCCCCATTAATTTTGGTAGTGTAATGTATTATCTATGAAATTTCCTATTTTTACAGCCACGAAAAGTGTCTCATCAAGGTCAGCATCGTTAGTATTGTTAAGTATTAACGTTAAATGCTTGCGAATATTATTCCCAGTTGCCAATTTTTAGCCTTCTTTAATTTTGGTACAGTGTATCATAGCATCTATGAAATTTCCTGTTTTTACAGCCACGAAAAGTGTCTCATCAAGGTCAGCATCGTTAGTATTGTTAAGTATTACGTACGTATTAACATACTGAGACACTTTTCGTGGCTATAAAAATAGGAAATTTCATAGATAATGCATTACACTGCACCGAAATTAAAGAGGGCTAAAGATTCCCAATTAGGAATAATAATCGCACACCTTTGTCGCTAATACTTAACAGTACTAACGATGCTGACCTTACTGAGACACTTTACATGGACGTTATGATCGGCAATTCATTGATTATACGATACACTGTACCGAAATTGAGGGCGGCAAGCGATCACAATTGGGAATGGCAATTGCACGCAGTTAACGTTAATACTTAATAATACTAACGATGCTGACATTACTGAGACACTTTCCGTGGACGTAAGGACAAGAAAATTCATTAATGCTAAGGTACACAAACCCGGTCACGAACGGCCTTATGTTGTGCTGCCTATGAGTTCTCTGGGAGTTTCTAGCAGCGCGTATCTGATGTCAATACTTAACTCTACTAACGCAATTAATTGCCTCTGGCATATTTTTTATGGGGGATTTATTACTTGAAAATGTGAGTGATTGTGAAGTTGGCCTGCACCACGTCTTTTTTTTTAAAAAATACAGTGCATGTGTCAATACTTTCGAATTAAGGGCAATACATAACAATACTGACGTAGAACTAACGCATCGCACTATGATTTTGTGGCAGGCTGGTCTGGTGCAGTGCAGCTTTATAGACCTGAGCAGACACGAGCACTCCTCGGCCCGCGTTCGGGGGCTCGCCGCTCGCCCGGTCGCCGCCGACCGGGACCCGACCGGGGCCCCGGCCGGCGGGACTCAGTTCGGGTCGCGTCCGTCTCCGGCGAGGACATCCGTCGTTCCTCTGCCGTACCGTCGCGAGACTCGGGCGCGTTGCACATCCGCCATTGTATAAATCCATAATTCCTATTTCCTAGCCTTACCAGTAGATTGTAATTTAACGGTAGGGAATAAAAGTGTACAAACAGTCATCTCTCTTTGTCAACGCCCGGAACCTATAAACTCCTGCAGACTCCTAAACGTGCCTGATAACAGCAGGGCAAGAACATACTGATATAATCAGTCAATACTGATATAATCAGTCAACAGTTAGACAAGGCCAGAGCCGTTGCCGCAGACTTGGGTTTCGGAGGATATGTCGCGCTCGTTTCCCACATTCAGGCGTTTGTTATGTAGGCTGCCTCCCCCCCCCCCCAATTGAAATAACCCGATAATAGAGCATTTTATCGCGTAGATGACGGGTGCTTACCACATTTACATTATATTCACAACAGCCAAGTCTTTCCTCTGCAATCTAAGACTTATAGCTATACTCTATTTTAGGAAGGCCGCTGGGTTGCAGCGGTAGCAGTTGCATGGGGGTAGGAGGTGGGGGAATGAGGCTCCGGCCGGGCCCCGCCTGGGCCAACCAATGGTGCTATTCACGCTTTAATAGTGTGCAAGTCTCGGCACCGCCTTCAGGCTGTTTAGAGGACAGTGCTAGGCTTGCGGGAATGTAGCCCAGTTCTGGTCTGGGGAACCTTAAGGGTTGAAGGGAAAGTGGAATAATGAGGCCGCTGGATTACCTTTACAATGCTTGTACGTCCCGGCCTCCCCCGGTCCGCTCTGCACCCCTCATACCGACTGACGAGCTCCGCTCGGTCAGGCGGGCTCGCGACTCGGTTGCTCAGTGCAGTCTTGCTGACTTTACAAGTTTTAGGCTTTGGTGGGTGGGGCAGTGCCCCGTTGCGCCACAACGCAACAATAGGGTCTGCTGGAGACCTTTAAATTTATAGTGCTTTCGCATCCGGGCTTAAATTTAGACCAAATAAATGCCACTATTGAATAGAGCTTTCCGCCCGAACCCCGGCTGTGGTGCGGAGCGGCAACGCCGCGCTGCAGCCGCCACTAACCCCACTGCCCCACCGCGCCCGGGATACGAAAGAAAATTCGCATTTCTTTCGTTATTTGTCCACTAATCGATAAACCGAAAACACTAAGCACTAGAGAATTCTTTACTCTACCGCGAGTTAATAAGTTTCGTTCGCGTCAACATCCTACTGATGCACGGTGAAGTGACAACTCGCCGCGGCTGGGAAGGGGACTTCAACACTTTACTTTTCTCACCCCGCATCAGTAGGATGTTGACGCGAACGAAAGTTATTAACTCGCGGTAGAGTAAAGAATTCTCCGGTGCTTAGTGTTTTCCGTTTATCGATTAGTGGCCAAATAACGAAGAAAAGGCGATTTTTGTATATGTCGCGGGTGCGGTGGGACGTGGAGGGGTTAATGGCGGCTGCAGCGCGGCGTTGCCGCTTCGCACCACAGCCGGGGCTCGGGCGGAAAGCTCTATTCTGCTCAAAATTTCATGCTTGCACATATAAAATTTTCCCTGAAAAAGGTGACTCATTCACTCTCTCTCTCTCTCTCTCTCTCTACGTGTTTGTGTCTTTTGCCAAATTGAATTTATGCCCCTATAAGCCGCAATTTTCAAGATATTTTCCTGAAATTTTCAGGATTCATATTTCTTATGGCCCCGAACACAATGCCGTTTGAACCGCGTTAATATCTTTGCCCGTTCAAAATTTCAAACGTGGCCTCCAAGTCTCCACTACCCGAGGTCGCTGCCCCCCACCCGCCTGGTCCCTCTGCACGCACCCGCTTCTGGGGGTCTTTTCACCCCCAGCCCCAGGACCAGCGCGGCTCCAGGTAGTGTTGCTGCAGTTGCTGGCGAAGCAGTGCCATGCAGGCCGAGAGAGCCAGCGGCCTTCCTAAACTAGACAGAGTATAGTTTCGATTTCAACTAGAACTTCAGGTTTGTATGCCGAAAAAAGGGCCTGTTTCGAGTGTACCCCGAGGTGGCGGGGTAGGCGGTGCGAGGTGCGGGGAAGACGTCTCCCCCACCGCTACAACACTGCGCGACGTCTGCCGGAGCACCGGGGACCAATAAACATAACAAGGCGCGGTCCGTCCTTTTAAATCCTGCGGAGATCAACTTTTGACGTTCAAATTTTTCACATTTATGACACTGCCCTCGCACTGCCCAACCTTTTCGTTGCCTCGCGGCAGTGCGATTCCGTTTTTGAACAGAGATCGTGCGACGTTTTAGAGCCGCCTTTGAGTTGCCAAAAACCGGAAGAAGAGCGAAACTGGCCAAACTCTGATCCAGAAAGCAGAAGCTTGCTGGTGACGTGACACCAACATCGGCGACGTTGCAGCGGTGTTGCCACCTTAGCCGGCGGGGAGGTCAGCCTACCCACCCATCCCACCCCCACTTTTGACCAATAGGCGTGACCATCTCGAGAGAAGGAGAGCGATCGGAGACCCTTAACCCCCTAAACAAGCTGGCCCGTCCCGTCCGTCAACCTCGGTGCCAGTTCCGCTCCGCTCCACCGGCACCTCGGTTCGACAGGGGGACTTGGCCAGAGCTTGGCCTGCCGGCGGCGTTTGCGGGGGCTTGGGCCCCCGCCTCAAGTCTCCCTAGAGGTGTCCGATAGCAGATGTATTTGTTACGATTTAAATCGTTAACCTGAGCCCGTCCCTGTGCGCGCCGCGATATGGTAATGGTGTCCGCGCGGCGGCAAACCCTAACCTCAAAAAGCAAGAACAGACAAATTTTCATTGATCAAAAATGCGAAACAAATCGAAAATTGTTGCCACCGTACGTGATTCTACGTTAGAAAAGGAGTTGATCCTCCAAATTTGAAGTTTTTCAGTGAACGATAAGTCGGCGTACACACTACCGAACGAACAAACAGTCGGCATCAGACTATAAGCCCGGCTCCTGCCGTTTCTAAAGAAACGTGTCGGGACGGGCTAAAAAGGCCATTATGTCATCCAAATCAGCTAAGGACGCATCCTGGAGGTAATACCAGACCTTTAGCCCCACAACGCGCTTATAGGCTAACCTAACCTAAGCAACTGCAAGACAATGTGGTAATATTTGATAAAAATGCGAAGATTTGAACCATACTTACTGGACTAGAAGCAAATAAACATACCGCATTTGGATCAGACTCTTTTCTACTGAATGCTTTCCTCCGAAGCTGGGACAGGGACCGTACACAATCATATTGCATGAACCGGCCTGGAGCTCACAGTGCAGATGCGCTGTCCAGCTTCCATTCCACAGGTGGTACATTTTGGTACCAGAAGATAATTATTTGTATGTGCGTTGGCAAACATGCTTCTCACAACTCAGAAATATAACCTCAAAATTGTTATCCGGTCGCCAAATAGAATAGATCTCCTAAACAAGAACAATTATGGTTGTCTTGTGGTTGTTTCTCGTTCAGGACCACACAATAGGGACTTCTCAAAGATTACTTACATTCGCCCAAATTCACTAAGACAGAGCGTGCTATCGGCCCGAATTGGGTGGATAGCACAGCTTAACTTGAACGTCCAGTTTGGTCACCTGGGCAAAACACAGCTATTCGCCCAGGTTTGGGCGAATAACAAGGCCTTCGGGATGCCCGATTTGGGCACTCAGATGAGACTCGGCTATTTGCCCGACTTTTAAGCAAGTAGCTCGACGTATCACTTTGGCCCAATTTATGCACGTAATTAAGAAATTGTTTTCCGTCCAAACGATTTGGGCAACTTATCGAGATACGGTTATTCACCCATCTAGTGTCAGCCTAGTTTACATGGTCTGCCAGCGGACGCGCGAGTTTCGAACTTTTTTGAGATGGGGGTCACAGAATTAAGGCACTTATTTCTAGTAGCATTTTTGGAAAATACACACGGAATGAATGAAATTGATCGAGTAGTTTAATGAATAGAACAGAGCAGGATATATTCACTTTCACAGATTCCTTTGAATAAAAGATTTTCCCCAACTGGGAGCAATGTGGACAAAATGAACCATTGTGCCAATAGGTGCCAGTAAATCCAATACCCCAATTTTTCCCAGCATTTAAGCCAATTGTATCAAAGTAATGACATATTTTGGCTTGGGGTGAAAAGGTCCTGTTTAGCCTTGTTTGAGACCTGTCTTCTGCCCATTCTTTGTGGGAACGAAGATGGCTATTATCCTGCTGAAAAAAATTATTATGGATAACTCTTTTTTAAAACTGTGTCTTTCTTTTGTTTTCTCTGGCAGACCATTTAACTTCTCTTTAAATGCAAGGTAGCATTCAACCGTCAAAAATAATTACAACAGAGATGTTATAAATATTACCTTTTTTAATTTGATGATCACGACTTGACCCAAAAAGATAGTAAAACCAAACATTGCAGAGCACCTTTGAACAATAAAACAAGGTAGGCGTACGCCAGACCGCGTCGTGGCGTAACAGGCTTCGCTCACCGCGAACCACTGTTTCGCCCCTCCACGCCTGGCGTACACCTACCTTGGCCTGCCGGCGGCTGTCACCGGGCGAGTAGGACCCTGCGGGGCTAATCAGTCAGTACGGCGCCCTGCGGGCGCCGGTCTTGAGGCGCGAGGGACGCTACGCTTCTAACCTAACCCCTGGACGTACCTACTCCCACAGTATTGTGAACTTCTCTACCGTACTTAATCGTGCTTAACTCTAACTTAACTTACCCTAGCCTACTCCAACCTTACCTACCCTTCCCTACTCTAAACTAGCCTACCCTAATCTAAACTAACCTACACTACTCTGATCTAGCCTACTCCAACTCCTACTCATTGTGGACTTCCTAACCTACCCTTTCCTACTCTAACCTAGCCTACCCTACTCTTAACTAACCTACCCTACTCTGACCTAGCCTACTCCAACTTCAGCTACTCATTGTGGACTTCTCTACCGTACTCAATGCTGCTCAAACCTAACCTACCCTAGCCTAACCGGTTCCGGTCCAAGGAGGCCCGGCTTTGACAACTGGCACCATCAGCAGCACCTGGGGTCTTCTTCAGGATTGTGATTGAGGTCCTGAGTGTATTTTAAGCGTCATCGGTTCCCATCTTTAAGTTCAAAATACTGCTTTTTTTAGCAGTTTTTCCTTTTGTTCCTGCTCCTGCTCAAGAATGCCCTGGATTGGCCCCCAGCACCTGCAGCAGTACCTAAAGGTCAAATTTGGCATTTTGAATGGGGTCTTAGGGTGATTTAAGAGGAGGTCATTCGCCATGTTTAAGTTTGATATTCTGCACGATTTAGAATTTGGCCCCCGTTCCAGTTCCTGCCCAAGAATGTCCTGTTTTGACCCCTAGCACCTGCAGCATCACCTGGGGTTAATTTCGGCATGTTGAATGGAGTCGGGGTGACTTTAGATGGAGGCGGTGGCCATGTTGAAGTTTAAAATTCTGCACGATTTAAAAGTTTGCCCACATCTTCCAGTTTGTGCTCAAGAAGGCCCTGTTTTGCCAACCGGCACCTGCAGCAGCACCTGGGGTCCTTTTCGGCATTGTATTTGAAGTTCTGAGTGTATTTTAAGCGGGGTCGGTTCCGATCTTTAACCTCAAAATACAGCTTGTTTAGCAGTTTTTCTATTTGTTCCTGCTCCTGCCCAAGAAGGCCTCGTTTTGACCACTAGCACCTGCAGCAGCACCTGGGGTCGATTTCGCCATCTTAAATTGGGTCTTTGGGTGATTTTAGAAGGGGTAGGTCGCCATGTTCATGTTTGAAAATCGACACGATTTAGAAGTTAGCCCCCCTGTTCCAGTTCTTGCACAAGAAGGCCCTGGTTTGTCAACCGGCACCTGCAGCAGCACCTGAGGTAGGATGCCCCCGAGGTGAGGTTGACTCCAGTATGATGCAAGGAGATTGTGGTCCAAATTTGAGCCCTCTACGATGAACCGTTCTCGAGAAATCGCGCGGACAGACAGACAGACACGCAGACAGACAGACAGACAGACAAACAGACAAAACATTTTTGGGCCAGTGGGGTAAGGGCTTCGCTATCGCTCAGCCAATTAAACTTGCAGAGCACATTTAAACTATAAAATTAAACTTGCAGATCACATTTAAACATTAAAATAAACTTGCAGAGCACATTTAAACAATAAAATTAAACTTGAAGAGCACATATAAACAATGCATTTTAAAAAGGTGCTGTCATCTAAATCACCATGTTTAAAATAAAAAATAAATATTTAAAACATCTTTGGAGGAACTCTCAATGATGGATTATTTACATTTAGAATATGTAAATATCTATTTAGATGGTGTGTACGGCTTCTTTACAGGCACTACCCGCCCAGATCTAGTGGCCTGAGACCGCGGTATGTTGTCTGTAGAAAGAACAGGGTAAATAGTACAATGGTGTGTAAGAACGCATGGACATACGAAAAGCATGTGATAAACTATAATACCTGGGTCGTCAGGATCAATGGCATCAAAGTCCTCATCCAATTTTCTCTTTGGAACCTTTTTGGGATGCTGCACAACTGTAACAATAGATTGTCGATATTAACAAAATTTAACAAAATTTCCCTCACAAATAACACATAACAGATGTGCGCCACGAAACAGTTACCATTACCGCCATTACATGCACTGCATATCCTGCCTTTCCCATAGCCCTCATCTTCCCCTGGTGGAGCCACAGAGCATGGGACTATGGCATGAGCTTTGCGTTTGCACTTGAGGCACGAACTGTTTGGTTCTCCCAATTTACAGATGTGACATGGATCTTGTCCTGAAAATGTCAGAAGAAATTAGATGGGGCTGGAAGGAATTTGAGCCCTCTTACTAACATTGCTTGACTTACCAACACTTTTCTTACCAACACTTTTCTCTTTCTGTCCACCTACAAAAGACAGAATTTAATAAATGGGAGCAATGAATCGTACAAGTTAAATAGGAGTTTAATGTGAACCACTCAACAGAAACACACGACATGGATCAACAGGTAGTCTGGAGGCATTGCACTTTTAGTTATGCCTACCCCTTGCCTTGGATAAGGTCATTATTAATTTGGATACGCTCGCCACTAAGTTTAAGAAAGGGCCATGAGGACTGCACATACAGAACAAGGGAAGGCACCGCTCAATAGTGATAAATTAAATAATCCTGTATCAATGCATGCCGTTTGACATTCCTTGCTACTTTGTTTAATCGATTAAACCTCATTGGTACATAAATCATGAAGAAAATCTCTTATCCGCGCTCTACCTTTGAGCAAGACCCTTGTCATGGTTTCAAATGCCTATGAAACAAAGTAAAATCAATCAGAATAAATGTTTATGTGCCAATGCTCGTCGTGCACAAATGTTCAGAAGTAAACACACTGTCGAAACCGGTAAGGTGGATTTAGTTTCGTGTGTGACGGCTGTGTGAGGGCTGAAGCTGAACACGCACATCTTTTGTTTTGGGTCTACCGTAGTTTCGTCAGAAAACGGCCAAACCCAATTCCCACGTAAAACATCAAGTCATAACGGCGATAAAATTCTTACTGCGGCGGCGGCAAGGCCCATCTCTGCTCGTAAGTGAACTTGCGTAGAGTTTTTTGCCCGGTACCTGCCTTCGCTCCGCACCACGCCATGCGCAGGAACTAGGAACAAGCCTCGGGGGGGGGGGGGGGGGGGGGAGAATGAGAATGAGGGAAGGGGAGGGGGGCTGGCGATCGCCATGCGGGGTTAGACAGGGGCAAAAAAATGCGGAGTCAAAAATGCCAATGAGCAAGATCGAATTAGGATGCTATCACAAGATACAAGATCTTCGCGACTTTCGAAAAAAAAAATCGATCACCGGAGGGGGTCGCGCAGGGTCCCAAATGGAATTGGGCATAACTTGCAGGTAAAAATCAATGTTGCAGAAGTTGTTTGAAAACATTTTCTAAGGTCAATTTGTCCAAAGTAGGGGCTTACCGGACCGGGTGGAAGGATCTGTACTGTGGAATAACTTGAAACTAAAGTGGAAAACTATAATGTGGAAAATGCAGTTGAAACTGCAAATAATTTGCGTTACAGCTACAGCAACCAATGAATTTAAAAAGACTCTTATGACTGTAATCAAAACTGCAGTTTGACTATTTTATGTCAGCGGTTGTATTTGAAGTGCTTATCTATGTTCCGATCTGTACTCAGCACTGCTATTTTGCACTACACGTAACCGTATTTCAAAAGGACGATTTTAACATCATGGGATTATTCTCTATTTACATTTAAAAGGCAGACATCTTTGCAAGTTCTAGTCGTGTGCGGGTCTATCGATTCAAAAGTATTTGAGATGATGCATTGAACGCCACTGCATGCTCTTTTCTTACTTGAGAGTGAATGTGCCTAATGAATCGCAAACGCAGTAGAGCAATACTACATTAACTCCTATATCTACAAAGCGAACTTAAGGGAGTTCAGGATGGCCATTTGAAAGTTCGTCATTCCAGTAATCTAGAAAACGGTTACCCTGGTTACCGTAAATCAAGTCGCTGCTGTGACAAGATATGCATTTAAAAATAAATGCCTTAAATTATACTTCAAACACTGATCATCTTGACTCAAACTATAGTTCAAAGTGCAGTTTTTGTGTGCCGCGTGCCGGTCTCCTTGGGGTAGCAATACGCGATCTGACTCTGCAACGCCCATGCGGACGTTACAGTCTAGTGGTTAGGGTGTCGGCGCTAGGATCCAAGGTTCGCGAGTTCGAATCCGCTCAACCTCAGGTAAGTCACTAACAATTTCCTGATGTATTTTTGATTAGTCGGTGTGTACGGAGATCTCGTGTATGATAAATTGTCTCGTTCACTTGAATTCGTATAAGGTCTAATTTTTGTTTTACTAAGTATGATTCTAACAGCACTTAAAAGTCGCGTTTGAAGGATTACCATAACTGATGTTTTATTGATATTCAGGACTGCAATTTAAGTGTAGTGATAATTCAACTGCACCCACATAACTACAGTTTCACTTCAGTTTATCCATAACATTATTTTACTTTTAAGTATCCCCAAGCCACACTTTCTTAGCACTTCGTTTGCACATAGTCTCGTGTTACAAGTAAAGTTGATGTATACTTTCAAATTGCACGTTTGAGTGCAGATCCAAGGAAAGCGCTGTAACTTTTAGGGATGCCCGATACGTATCGATATTATGGAAATATCGATATTTTCTTTCAATGATTGGTATATCTGTTACTGTCTGAGATAGGCGGGCCATCCTAACATGGACTAGTCAATGTTAGGATTGACCAGCCGCTTCGGGCAAGGTCCGAATTACAGTTTTGTTCGGGCAATGTCGACATGGCCCGACCGAGTTCGACAATGTCCGGATAGCAAGTGTTTCACAGCAAGTGTTTTATTTTTGGCGGTTGCCGCGATATTTTTATCATCAAAATTGTTCAGTACAATTCTCACTTCTTACATCTACAATGACTGACGGACGGACAACAGACAACATTGGGGACGACGGGACGGAGGAACTACCTGACACAGCAGTGTTTTACGATCGCCTAGAAACTTTAATAAAATCAAAAAGTGAAGAAAACAGTAATTTCCTTAGCGAGCAGCAGTATGTAAAAATCATCGAAGAGGTCAAGGCGGCTAAAACATCTAGAAGCAGCACGAGAGATTTCCGGCGCGTCAAGAGATACGATGTATTCCAGGTGACCAAGAGAGATGGGACGAAGGAGGAGAAGTTAATAGTTCCGATGAAGGAGGGTGGGAAGATGATTTTTTTTTGTGAAAAATGAAGACCTCTATGATATGCTGCTGCAAGCTCACGTGCAAACTGGACATGGGGCCTGAGACCGGATGGCACAGAAGCTCAAAGAGAACTATGCCAATGTCGGGAAGGAGGTGTGCACTATCTTTAAAGAACTCTGTGGCATTTGCCTCGTCAAAAAACGTACCAAACGGCGGGGCCTCACGGTAAAATCCATGATCTTCAGCCAACTCAATGACCGGGCCCAAGTTGATCTAATCGATTATCAGAGCAACCCAGACACTGGGAAGGAGAAGGACGGGCTTTCCTAATTCCTTAGTCCATCTCCTTTGACTAGGGCTGTGCGGTTAACCTGTTAACCGGATATTGCATTCGGTTATTTTAATAACCGTAGCGTTCGGTTATCTTTTGGGGCACAACCAGTTAACCGGTTAACCGTAAGAAACCGGTTAACCGACAAACCAAAGCAATGTCAATAACCTAACGGCCGTTCTAGGGCAGACTCGGACGGGTATTTAGTTTTGACGGTTTGATCACTGTAATAAAAAACTACGGAAATTTCCGTTATTGAGTAACTTTGGCTGCCCGTGATTTGCCACGGAGCACGGTACGGAACCGTATACCATTTTAGACGCAGAAGTGAAGTGGACGGTTAGCGGACTAAATGGTACGGAGCAGGTTTGAGGATTCCAGCGTGGCCCAGAACGGAGGGCAAATGTACGGAACGTGTCACAGTTTTGGCAAGTTCCGTACATTTGCCCTCCGTTCTGGGGCATGTTGGAATCCCTAAACCTGCTCCGTACCTAAAAATCTCCGTCCGAAAGGTATTGCGTGCCTTGCCAAAAGTTGACCGTAATGACCTGGTCCGTTTTTATACTTCACTGAAATGTTGTGCCAGGTCCGTTCCAATTGCGTCCGTAGCATGTATATGGAGAGTGTGGACATTTTTGGCTGAGCGATAGCGAAGCCCTTACCCCACTGGCCCAAAAATGTTTTGTCTGTTTGTCTGTCTGTCTGTCTGTCTGCGTGTCTGTCTGTCTGTCCGCGCGATTTCTCGAGAACGGTTCATCGTAGAGGGCTCAAATTTGGACCACAATCTCCTTGCATCATACTGGAGTCAACCTCACCTCGGGGGCATCCTACCTCAGGTGCTGCTGCAGGTGCCGGTTGACAAACCAGGGCCTTCTTGTGCAAGAACTGGAACAGGGGGGCTAACTTCTAAATCGTGTCGATTTTCAAACATGATCATGGCGACCTACCCCTTCTAAAATCACCCAAAGACCCAATTTAAGATGGCGAAATCGACCCCAGGTGCTGCTGCAGGTGCTAGTGGTCAAAACGAGGCCTTCTTGGGCAGGAGCAGGAACAAATAGAAAAACTGCTAAACAAGCTGTATTTTGAGGTTAAAGATCGGAACCGACCCCGCTTAAAATACACTCAGAACTTCAAATACAATGCCGAAAAGGACCCCAGGTGCTGCTGCAGGTGCCGGTTGGCAAAACAGGGCCTTCTTGAGCACAAACTGGAAGATGTGGGCAAACTTTTAAATCGTGCAGAATTTTAAACTTCAACATGGCCACCGCCTCCATCTAAAGTCACCCCGACTCCATTCAACATGCCGAAATTAACCCCAGGTGATGCTGCAGGTGCTAGGGGTCAAAACAGGACCTTCTTGGGCAGGAACTGGAACGGGGGCCAAATTCTAAATCGTGCAGAATATCAAACTTAAACATGGCGAATGACCTCCTCTTAAATCACCCTAAGACCCCATTCAAAATGCCAAATTTGACCTTTAGGTACTGCTGCAGGTGCTGGGGGCCAATCCAGGGCATTCTTGAGCAGGAGCAGGAACAAAAGGAAAAACTGCTAAAAAAAGCAGTATTTTGAACTTAAAGATGGGAACCGATGACGCTTAAAATACACTCAGGACCTCAATCACAATCCTGAAGAAGACCCCAGGTGCTGCTGATGGTGCCTGTTGTCAAAGCCGGGCCTCCTTGGACCGGAACCGGTTAGGCTAGGGTAGGTTAGGTTTGAGCAGCATTGAGTACGGTAGAGAAGTCCACAATGAGTAGCTGAAGTTGGAGTAGACTAGGTCAGAGTAGGGTAGGTTAGTTAAGAGTAGGGTAGGCTAGGTTAGAGTAGGAAAGGGTAGGTTAGGAAGTCCACAATGAGTAGGGGAAGTTGGAGTAGGCTAGATCAGAGTAGTGTAGGTTAGTTTAGAGTAGGGTAGGCTAGTTTAGAGTAGGGAAGGGTAGGTAAGGTTGGAGTAGGCTAGGGTAAGTTAAGTTAGAGTTAAGCACGATTAAGTACGGTAGAGAAGTTCACAATACTGTGGGAGTAGGTACGTCCAGGGGTTAGGTTAGAAGCGTAGCGTCCCTCGCGCCTCAAGACCGGCGCCCGCAGGGCGCCGTACTGACTGATTAGCCCCGCAGGGTCCTACTCGCCCGGTGACAGCCGCCGGCAGGCCAAGGTAGGTGTACGCCAGGCGTGGAGGGGCGAAACAGTGGTTCGCGGTGAGCGAAGCCTGTTACGCCACGACGCGGTCTGGCGTACGCCTACCTTGTTTACAGTGATCGTGAGTGCTCTCCGAACGTGCCTCACAGGTGAACATGCTGAATGGCTCACGTTTCTAGGATTGAACAAGGACTTTGTGCCAAAGCCATCGTCGTAAGGCGTACATTGAGATATATATGCGTGATTTCCTAAGCATTTTGGTTGTCTTTTCATTCCTACTAGCTTGCGAAGGGAGCTTCGAAAGGAACAATTACTTATATTTTCCGGTTATTCGTAATGAATATTGGAGAGGAAAAAAAAACGGTCCGGTTACTAAAAAATAACGGTTATTGCAAAATAACCGGTTAATTTCCAATAACCGGTTAACCGGAAGAACTTTCGGTTATCCCTGTAACCGAAGGTCCGGTTATTTTATCAATAACCGCACAGCCCTACCTTTGACCCTTGACCGTTGCACCCAAGGGAGGCCCAGACACAGAGTCAGGGCTCGGTTGAGCGCGCTAACCAGGACATTCAAGACATGCTGACAGCATGGCAACTGCAGCACCACACATCTCGATGGGTCGAGGGGCTCCGGTGGATAGCCCACAAGAAAAAAAATTCCCCTTCACGGAGGAATCAGGAGATCATCCTACGAGGCGCTGTTCGGGTCACCAATGCGGTTGGGGATTACGTCCACCATCCCTCAGCAGATCCTCGGTGACATCGCCGACATCGAGACGGAGGAGGAACTCCAAACCTTGCTGGAAAACATAAAACCTGCCGGGTGAGACTCATATTAAGCAGTATTAAGATTCATATCAAGAAGATGAGTTAATGTACTCCTTCCCCTGTACAGAGAAGAATCAGATGAGGGAGAGCCTCTTCCGTCTCCTTCATCGTTACCCGGACCAACCCCACCCAGACCATGTCTCGCTCATCAGACCCAGCCCTCTCGGGCGACAACGTCCCTTGGTGACAGCCACTCCCCGGACTACTCGTCCACCTCCACAAGCCACTCCCCGGACTACTCGCCGATCACCAGGTCCATACCCGCATGACCGTTACCGTTGACACACTGACAAAAAAAAATGACGTTCTGGTCTGCAGCTTGGAGCACTCCTGGGTAGGGTATTAAAAATACCGGTAATTTTCAATCCAGACGGTAAATTACCGTAAAATTGGTAATTTACCGTAAATTACGGTAAAAAAGGAGAATATTCGATAAAATTGAACTTCTCGTGAGAAGATACGAAAAACGCTGAAATAAGTGATAGTGGGTGCGAGGCAAGCTGAAACTATTGACATTATGGACAAATAATGGTTTAGAAATGTTTAAAAAAAATTATATATTTACTTATAGATGAGTGAACATGAACATCCGTCATCAGTCATCAAAACAACACAGTCCTAATTGACAATGAATCGCAAATAAAATACATTCCGTGGGCACGCTTTGTATCTTATTTGTTGATCGTCGTTCTCAACGCCAACTAATTAATAAAACTTACCTCGTCGTCGACTTATTTACGGACCTGCACCCTCTTATTTCGAGAAAAGAATTAATACAGGTCTCGTCGTAAAAACACATTAACACACTGTACTGCACTGTACACTGACACTGTTCGCAGCGAACGCGCCCTCTGTGACGGACTGCGCTTCACACAGGCGACAAGGCGCAGGCTCTAAGGGCAAAGGGAGGGCAGGGAGGAGGCCCTGGGGCATGCGCGGGAACATTGAATGCAGGAAATCTACTCAACTTCGCAACGGGAACGTTTCAGCTGCGAAAGAACTGCAGAATGTGTGTTTTTTTTGCCATAATTCGAATATTCTCGTTTTTTACCTATTTTACCGAGGCCCGGGTAAATTACCGTAATTTACCGGTAATTTACCCAATCTTACCGGTAATCTTACCACGCTTTAAATCCCTACTCCTGGGCCATTCCTGGGCTGGAGCACTCCTGCTGTACCTGCTCCGGCTACACCTCGCGTAGTCCTCGTCGATGAGGCTGGACCATCTCGTACCATTTCAGTAAATTTGTCCATTTTGTTTTGGTTCAGGGCACACTGGTGTAAGCCTTATGCTCTATTCAGACATAAAATTCACTTTCTCAATATATTTGCTTTTTTTCCAGTGAATTTCCGACTAAATTAGGGAACTAATTGCACTATTTAATTTAGTGCAATGAGAGGATTAAAGAAAGGGGGGGGGGGGTCATCAGCCTTTTTCAAACAATATATGTAGAAGTCTATTATCAAAAAGGACTAACCAGTTTGAGCTTTTGACCAAAATGTTTCAGAAGCAAAAGTGATCCCATTTTCAGAACTGTTATAGTGAGATGAATGTGACGGTTTCTTTAAATTTCTTGTCGAGAAAAAACAAAGATTCATTTATTTGTAATGAGCACTTTGTTAAAATTTTGAAATTGTTAGTATGGACCAGTGCTGTACAGTATGTAGTGTACACTGCGACAGCTGTACCTATACTCTTCATGTTCAATTTTTCAATCGATGGTGTTCAAATGTAAATGTGAATCTTTTAAGGGTGTGCATAGCAGGATAAAAATTTGATGAGTTGAAACGATTGAAGGGGATAACTGAAAAACCTCAAGTTATGAGGTTTGAAGCATGTCATTCCACTAATTAACCCAAATCAATGTTTGCAAAACATATGCTATGTGTTTCCTGTAAATTTGATTAATGTCTGTTGACTGTGCCAGTGCATCAAATAAATTAACTCTTTGTAAATTTATCTCCATTGTGTTTATTAACTTAAAATTCATCACAAGAAGGAAAGTTGAACGACGGGGAAAGGGATACCAAATAAATTTGGTGGAGTAACAGCTCGTTTCTTACCACGACATGTTTCAGAAGTGAGCTGTCTGTTATTTGGCTTCAAAAGCCCAAGTCTTAAAATCTCTAAAGCGAACAGAGATGAAATGGGCAGATTTCGTCCCTCGGTAGAAGTGAGATCTCTGAACAAACAGAGATCTCACTTTGTTGTGGGATCTCTGAACAAACCGAGATCTCTGTTTGTTGTGAGATCTCCGAACAAAGCGAGATCTCGGTTTGGTCAGAGATCTCACTTCAACCGAGGGACGAAATCTGCCCCTTTCATCTCTGAAGGGAGAGATCTCTCAAGGAAGCGAGATCTCTCATATAAGCGAGATCTCTCAAGGAGGCGAGATCTCGCAACGAAGCGAGATTCGGGTGTCGCTCTCCCTACCAGTCGTGCAGTGCTGCCATGCGCACTTGAGTTGCGCGCTCACGCGCACTGCGTACATGGGCAGGAGAGCAACGTGGGGATAGGCAACACGCTAACCATGGGCGTCTTCTGGATATGGCCTGACCAACGACACCGCCGTGTCCACCTTTACTCCCAACTTCGAAAAAGTAACCGATCACAAGCAATCGGTAAAGCACTGCTGTGCTTTGCGACCCTGGCAACGCCCCCCCCCCCCCCCCACTAATAATTTAAAATAAGTCTGATCAGAGCAGCAGACAAAACAAAAGATCTGCAACTCCTATGATTACGATAACATACCTTTAATGAGCAGTAATAAAGACGGCGTGTCACAAATAAAACAAAAAAAAAGCCTTCTTTAAATAAAATACATGCAGTATTTGAGTCGTATTGTAAATACAAAATGGAGTACATAAAGTACAGTCTTCATTCAAAATTAAAGTAGAAAACAAAGATAAGCTTATACAAGATGAAGTACATAAAGTACAGTCTTCATTCAAAATTAAAGTGGAAAACAAAGATAAGCTTATACAAGATGAAGTACATAAAGTACAGTCTTCTTTTAAATTTAAAGTTGAAAACAGATATAAACTTATACAAAATGGAGTACATAAAGTACAATCTTCTTTTAAATTTAAAGTTGAAAACAGAGATAAACTTATACAAAATGGAGTACATAAAGTACAATCTTCTTTTAAAATTAAAAGTAGAAACCAAAGATAAACTTATGACATGACTACAGCTTAGTTAGAACTCAGCACGTCCACAGTAACATCATTGGTTTTCGAACTGGTGCCGTACCCCTCACTTCTCAGCTTCTTCTGCACCTGTCGAATTGCACTCTGAAACCGGACGCGCTCGAGGCGCGGGTGCTTTTCGGGACTCCTTGTGCCCTTGTTTCCCTCCTCCGCCTGGACCCTTTTCACTAAGGAGTCTGGAAGGAAAATGTTCAGTATATATGAGACCATGAAAGCATCCTCTTAAAGGAAAATATTTCTACCAATGTAACAAGAGGTAGACATACCAAAGACTTTCTTCAGCATTGCTTGGTCGAGTGGAGGGCGAGGCTCCTTATCTTCTCCCTTTTTTAAGCCTCTTTTAGTCCCTTTTATGGAGGAAGCCGCCAGGACTTCCGGACCAAAGGCAACAATACATAAATGTTTGATAAACATTAAATCCCCCTTACTACCTGACTTAATGTTTTCAATAACATCCCAAACTTCAGGGGCAACATTGATTCCTTCAATGAGAGTCTGAAAACAAGAATAATTAATTGACAAAAGAAATTATGCAGACAGGATATCTAGAAATGTAGTCAATAATGGAATTAATGCAGTCATAACTTAGAATTTACCTTGGTTTTTTCTTCCTCTCCTGTTTCATGTTCCCCCAAAAAGTTGTCATCATGATCAGACCAATTTCCAAAAACCTCACCACCTTCATTTTCATCACCAGAAAGTGTGGTTTGACATACACTGACTGGTAGCACACCTGCACAGACAAGATTTTTTTAAATTCAAAATGAGTTTCAACAAATTTCATTGATTTAAGTAATATAGCTACTGTACACACCTTCGTCAGATTCATAACCAGATCCGTTGGATGGTACCTTATCTACTTTGGACTTAGACACTAGAACCAAAATAAAGGACAGCATTAGAATAAATCTATAATGAAGTAAGATTTATAGCAGACAATAATATCGAATCACCTGGTTCATTGACAAAAATATTTTGCTTCTTTTCCTTCGGATGCTGTTTGGGAGACTTTGAGATGGAATCATGTGAAGGTTGTTTGGAAGACTTAGAGGTGGAGCCATGTGAAGTCTGTTTGAAGGACTTGGAGGTGGAGCAATGTGAAGCCCGTTTGGGAGACTTTGGGTTGGAGCCATGTGAATCCTGTTTGGAAGACTTGGAAGAAGTGGAGCCATGTGAAGCTACCACAACCCAACATAAAGCATTAGATAAATAGTAAGAAATTTTTAGAGCTTAATTATTTTTTTATCTGTTACACATGGTACTCACTTTTCAAAAGAGTCAATTTCTTCTTGAGTTCTGCATTTTCCTGCTCTAGAAACTCAATTCTATCCTCGTATTTCAAATTTTTTTCTTGATGTCTGACATTTAGGTCATGGAGTCTCTTGATGGTTTGGTTTTTTATTGTAAGTTCAACCTTTTGCTCTTCATATTTCCTTGGTGTGTAATCTGGATCAAATTTTATTTTCTTCGTGGCTCCCAACATCATTCCATCACTGCTGTCACTTGTTGAATATCTCCTCTTTCTGATGGAGGACCTAGAAGACCTTGAGCTCCTGCCACTCATATGTTTTCCTTCCTCGTCTTTTTTAGCATCACTCTCAAAACTTATCTGACGTTTAACACTGCTTGACGCATACTTAAATGAAAAGTCACCAAGGACACCATCACCTACAGTGTCTATCTGCCTTACAGGAGTCATAGCTTCAGAATTCACTTTTACACATTGAGAATTTCCAGCATCTGAGCAGCCTGAGTCACTGCCAGCTTCATCACAACTTTCCTAAGTAAAGAAATAAAAAAAATAAAAAAACAGAAACAATACTCTTACATCTACATCCACTGATGATTTCAAAAACTTAATCTAGCAACAAAAAAATTGTGATAATGCAGGCACAACTAAAAACTTCTCAAACATATCTAAAACAACATTATATATATATATATATATATATATATATATATATATATATATATATATATATATATATATATATATATATATATATATGCCGCAGTAATAAACTAAAGCAGCATCTCATAAATCAATTGGAAAATATACCTGGCCTGAAGATGCTCCATTGTCCTCACTACAGTCTTTTTCCCCTTCACTTTATTTGTTCAGTTGTTTATAGTGAGATGGCTGCTTGAGGGACTCCTTTGGGTCAGGAGAGTTACAAGATTCAAAAGCGGTATCCTTCTTACTTTCCTTCACAGCCTGCCTTGACTCCAATAACTAGTCAGACAATAAAGGAAATTAGATAAGTGAAAAATGGGAATACTTATTATATCTAAGATGTGAGAGAAAGCAAATACCTGAGTGGAATTCAGCAGTGTGTTAGAGCCAATTGAGTATTCCTCATAATTGTTTTTCATATTGTCTTTCTCTCTGGATATTTGCTCTATTTTCTCAGAATTTAAGGAATCTTTCTTACTTCCTTTCCTAGGCTGTTCTGACTCCGATCCCTGGTCACACAAGAAATAGATATAGATAGGGACAACAGGACAATGGAAATCTAGAACAGACAATTTATACCTGGTGGCAAGGTGCTTTTTTGTCTGAAGTCAAGTCTACTTCACCATCCTTTTTCTTGTTTACTAGTTTTAGCTCATTTGTAGATTCAACAGTTTTCAAAGTTTTAGGAACAGGATCCTGCCTACTTCTTTGCACAGCTTGGTTTGACTCTGATCCCTTGTAACACAAAACAAAACAAATATTGTTAAGGTCAATGAAAACTATAATACAAGAGAGAGAGAATGTATACAGGAAAACATACCTGTTTGTAAGATACTCCACTTTCCAAGTCCAATGAGTCTCCTTCATCATCACCAGTCTGACTCAGTTCCTTGGAGAATCGCTTCTGTATGGAATCTCTTGGGTCTGACGTGTTGTGTACTTGAGCACTTTGATTCAGGCCCACACGCTTTCTCTTACTTTTCTTGCCTTTTTCCTAAATCATATCCAGAATTAAGTGAGATGAAGGCTTAAAATATAAGAGACAATTAGTCCTAACTGACAATTGCTTATTTTAGACAAACCTTTTTATGTTTCTCGCCTGAAGTATCACTTTTTGGAACTTTAGATTTGGGTTCATCAAATGATGTATACTTCCTAGTAAGTTGGTTGCAATACCTCTTCGAATCCATGGCTTTTGCTAATTCCTCTTCATTCTCTGAAATAGGGGACACACATGATATGTTTTCGGCTGCAGCCCAATAAAGGCAACCTAACATAGGTGTAAATAGGTTATAAACTTATTATGGAACTGATCAATGATGAATTACTGACCGTCCTATGTTATGATCTCAACGAATAAAACAGAGTTACAAAAACTCCAACTGCTTAGCTACTCAAGTACCACACACCTGCTACTAGTAACACAGACGCCCTGTAGTACCCTGGCTTCACAGCATTGCTCCCTCGCTCAAACACGGGAATCTCCGGCAAACGTTTCAGGGCTTCAGTCGGAGAATCGCCCTTAATTGGGCTCCAGAATACCTTATAAAGATACTCGCGGTCCTAACCTTCGTTTCTCCACTGAGTGGGAAACGTGTGGAAGAACTTCAAAGGTTTTTCGCCATCAACGTAATGCACATAAGCATGTGGTTCATCACGCACGTTCCTAGAACCGAATGCCATTTCGAGGCAGCACAAAAGGTTTTTGAGCATTCAGGAAAACCTTTCTCTGAACGGTGGTTCCGAACTCTTAAAGACTCTACACTGACTATGAAGCCAACGGTTTCTCACTCACCAACACATTCGAAGAACGGATATCGCGGCGCAGCCACAACGGATAACCAACCTTCCAAGTTTCAAACGATCGACGAGACTAATTTTACAATACTACAAGGATTTTAAAATTGAAACATTTAAAAATCTACTGGCTCAATTTAGGGCAAAAACAAGCAGTCTTTGGCCTGCATCAATCGACGTTTGAAGTTTACATTTTAGTGGTAAGGTTGGTCAAATGTCAGGGAAGGGAAGCAGGTGGAGAGAAGAGGGGGAGGGGCGTGTTTACATATAAGTTCAAGTTTAACGCGCAGATTTTGCAACCAACAAGTAGTCCATCAGAGCCATTAGCGCGTTTGTCGACCGTGAAAGGTTCGTGTAACGAAAAAACTGGTTGTCAATTTGCGTTCCAGTTTTCGACACCTTGTGAAATATTTTTTTATCAATTTATGTTGGCTTGTTCCAGTATGGACCGAAACGAAGACGAGCCAGGCAAGAAGAAGAGAGGTCCTTACAGATCGTACTTGTACGATCCGAGCGGTGCAAGGAAAATTCCGAGGCAAACGCTTTACTCAAGGAAAAAAGTCTTAGGTTTGTAGGTTAGGTTCGTATTATTTGTTTATCCCACGTAGCCCCAGGTAGTCCTTTCTAAATTTATGTGTTTTATAACTTTCCAGAAGCAAAGCAGAATGCAGAACAAATTGGACCTGATGTACCTGATGACCAAATTCTTGCTGAAACGAGTTCTGAAGATCATGACAGTTCAAGTCTCCCAGAATCACCCTCCGCAATGGAAGCAGATTCAGTATCAGAGACATCAAATACAATGAAGGTGAGTTTTTTTTTTTGAAAGATTTGTTGCACGTATTCAGATCTAAATTTTAATCATTTCAAGTCCCTCACCCCTCAAAAGTATGAAAGTGTATAGTTTATAAAAGAATAATTTGTAAGTGTATGAGTGTTATTTTTGATTGTGCTGTTCTTTACAGGGAGATGATGAAAAAGATGAAAGTGGCGGTAATGATGATGATTGCTCTGAGAGAACGGCAGACAGATTGGAGGATAATTCTGACGAAACAAGTTCTAATGGAGGTGACGACACTTCCAATACTGAAGGCAGCTCTGGAGATGAAGATTCACTTCATAATGGCGGTGAAAATGATGACAGAACTGAAGCAGAACTGGAAGTCATCGTGGGAAGGCGAAAGAAAATTAATTATATTGAAAAGTATCGTCTTAATGACAGGCTTTATCCTAATCTTCCACTCAGTAGGCTGGATGTCTTAATAATGACACTACACATGGCAATACGCCATTGTAATACTGAGCATTTCATAGAAGACCAGATAAAATTTGTAAACACCTTATTTGGCAGCAATGTTTTGGACATTTCATATCATGTATTCAAGAACCTGTTCCCATCTAGCTCATCAATTGAGAGGCATTATTTTTGTGACACTTGTGAAGTTTATGTTGGAGCTAAGAATGATTTTCCAAAAGAGTTACAGATAGCTAAGTGTCCCAAATGTGACAAAGATATCAATATCCAGTCTGTTGACTCTGGACATTATTTTATAACTCTCTCGATAAAAGAGCAAATTGAAAACTTATTGAAGAGATCTGACATTAAATTACTTTCTAGGGACGAGAGGGAGACTGATGGAATATCAGATATCTATGATGGGGAACTTTACAAAAGATGCTTTGGGCCTGGGTCTCCTTTAGAAAATCTTGATGCTTTGACTTGTATTCTCAATACTGATGGGGCTCAGGTTTTTGAAAACTCAGAGCAAGGTAGTTTATGGCCTGTCTTTCTTCATTTAAACGAGTTACCCCTTGAAGTGCGTTTTAAGACTGAAAACTTAATTTTAGCTGGTCTATGGTGCGGTAAAGGCTCTCCAAATATGGCTCTCTATCTGAAACCAGTGTTGAATCAACTCTTACATCTCTCACAAACAGGTGTGACTGTCCCACAAGCTCAAGGTGGCTCCATGCAACGCCCTGTGTTTGCAATAGGCCTGTCAGTTGATTGTGTAGCAAAACCAAAGTTACTTTGCCAGCGTCAGTTTAATGGTGGATTCTCATGTCTTTACTGCTATCATCCAAATGATGCTGTGTCTGAAGAAAGTAATGCTAATCACAAGCATTTTGACACATCTGTATCTTATCCTAACAGGACAGAAGATGAAGTAATAGAAGACATGTTTGAAGCTGACTCACTGGAACGGGCAGGCCAATTGAGAAAATCAAGTGTTCGGGGTTTCCTTGGCCTTTCTATTTTCCTTATGTTAAATGCACTTGTTGAATCATTCCATTGCAACCCATTCCATTTAGTTTGGTCCGTTGTCATTGATTATATGCATGCACTATTAGAAGGTGTTTCCTCAGATTTGCTAGCGCAGTTTTTAAATATTTTAACTCCAGAGCAGATCAGTATTGTCAATAGCCGCCTTGAGCAAATTACTTTGCCCAAAGGGATATCAAGGAAACCTCGGTGCATAGGGCCTAACGTCAAGTATAAAGCCAAGGAATATAGGTCCTTCTTCCTTTACTTTGCTGTTCCGTGTTTTGAGGACTTATTACCACCAAGACAGTTTTCCAATTTGAAATTTTTTGTCGATGCCCTTCACATACTACTTGGAGATAAAATCACAGAGACAGATCTGGAAAGGGCAAGGGCAGACCTTCTCAACTTCGTCACTGGATACCAAAGTATCTATGGTCTCCATAAGGTCACGTATAATTTACACTTGTGCACACACCTTGTTGATTTAGTTCTCCATATGGGCCCACTTTGGAGTTACAGCAATTTCATTTTTGAATCAGGCAATGGGCTTCTTGTTAAATTAGTCAGAGGGACCAGAAGTGTTATCAATGAGTTATCAGTCAAATTCACTAGAATTCAAGCAGCTCAACTCTGCATAGGTAATAATCCAATCAGCAATCAAGTGTTAACATTTTGTAGTGATTTATTAGGTCGTAAGTATACCAAAGGAGAGAAGTTTGAGGGGGTTTATGTTACGAATTCACACCCGTATGTGACAGTTAGTGATGAGGAGAGGGATCTATTGGAGCAACAAAATGTGACTGTTCAAAATGGTAAGGTGGACGTTTTCAACAGAGCTGTGAGTAATGGAATTGTTTTTGTTAGCAAGGCGTACAGCAAGGCTCGAACAACAAATGACAGCTGTGTACAATTGAAAAATGGATCATATGTAATTATAGATAAAATTGTATCAACTTCTGATAAGTCCTGCTTGAAATGTATTGTGAAACCAATCCGCATAGCCGAGGGAAATTTTCTGTTAAATTCTATGAAGAAATGCTCATACTTTGTTTATGAACCCCTTACCATTGTTAATTTCAATGAAATCTGGAGAAAGTGTGTTTTCATCCAATTTGGTGCCAAGTCCTATGTTTGTCACATGCCTAACTGTTATGAAAGGGATTGAAACAATAAAAATGCAAAAGAATTCAATTTAATTATTTTATTTGTTGTTTTTAATCCTTTGCCTTTTTTTCCCACCTGTGGTTATGAAGTGCGTTCTTAATGATGACCTTTTGCTAGCTCTCTGTAGAGCCTGCTAACTACAACATTGCGTTCAGGATGCCCGTAACAACTGTTCTGCTGAACAACATAGGGTCAGCAAGCAGAGGAGGTGCAGGGCAAGAATCCCCGGACTCGGCAATATGTAGGTAGGCCCAGTCCGGAGGGTGTGCGCCAAAAAAAGGTCATCTGAGAGACCATATTTTCTTAATCACGACCTCGAGAAACGCATTTCTAGATAGGTGTCCCAAAAAATATTTTTGGGATTTTTTTTTGCGTTTTTTGCCTCTTGTTTTGCGGCCCCGAGGTTTGGGTAAAAAAAAAAGTGTCTCTGAGTGGTATATTAAAATGCGTTTTGAGATGCCCCGAGTCGAAAAATATGGTCCCCAGAATTATTTTTTTTTTAAATTGACCAACTTTGGAAGTCTCTGGAGCCCAAACGGTTGGTCCAGAAAAATATTTCGTGTCCGCAACGCCAAAATCCCTCACTAATTTTTCGACGAAATAATTACGATATCAGACTCCAATTGGAAAATACTTGGGAAAAAAAATTTCGAGCAAAATCGTCATTTTGTATCGATGAATTACACCTACTGTTAAAATTTCAGCGAAATCGGGAGGCGGTCGAATTCAAACCGGTCCTTTTTTGAAAGGACTCGCTAAGCCCCTAGAGGGTGGGCAGCTCCGCAATGCCGCGGTGTGCTGCGGGCCGTGACGTTTGCCTACCCTCCACTAGGCGCCCGATCCTAAATGTTTACGAACCCAACAGAGTCTTATATCAATAACTTATACAGCTCGGCGCCGTCTAATCGCTGTAATATTTTGTCCCATGTCTACTCAAACAACACTCTACATGTCCATCTCTAAAAGTCGTTGCAAATCACCAAAGTCGTCCGAGAACTCATAAGATTTTCGGAGATCTATTGTTTTCTGAGATCTCCGATGGCTTTCAGAGATCTCCGATGGCTTTCTGAGAGCTCCGATGGCTTTCTGAGATCTCCGATGGCTTTCTGAGGTCTCAGATGGCTTTCTGAGATCTCCGATGGCTTTCAGAGATCTCCGATAGCTTTTGGAGATCTCCGATGGCTTTTGGAGATCTCCAACGGCTTTCGGAGATCTCCCAAAGTCTTCGGAGATCTCCGAAAATCTTGAGAGATCTCACAAAAAAAGAGAGATCTCTGAAAATCTTGGGAGATCTCGGTTCCTGTTTCGAGATTTTCAGACCTGGGAGTACATGGTCATGAGAGGGATTCACATGCACGGATGTCACTATTATTTAAAACATGTATTATACATAATAGAATGTAACAGGATATGTGAGGGCCATTTAATACAACATTTCTGAACCCATCTCTGAAATGGGGGATGGCTCGATTGGTCTAATGATAGTTGATCTAAAAAGTTTTCTAATTAATCTAAGGTATTTTTAAATATTTAGAAAATTATTGGCATGAGTTCACCTTATTATTCTGAATTATTTATAATTATTTGTAGTTATTTAAAATTATTTGGAATTAAAGAAAATATTGGCAAGGTTAGGTTAGGTTTGGCAAGGTTAGGTTCGGTTAGGTTTTTCTGAGTCGTTTCCATCAGGTACACGTTCCCATCAGGTACAATCCCATGAGGTATAATCCCATCAGGTACAATTCCCATCAGATACAATTCCCATCAGATATAACGCAGTTTTTAATTTTTTCTTATTTATTAAAATCCCATCAGGTACAAATCCCATAAGATATAAAAATATTTAAAAGTATTCAAAATGTATTTTATTTATAATTCAATTCAATTCAGTCGAAAATTCGCGCCACCATGATGATATCCGCCTTGCATGCAGGGCATGTGCTTCCCGGGGTGTCTTTGAGGCGGTCGGCGCATTCCCCGCACAAAATCTTGTGCCCACATGGAAACGATGCGTGCGTCCGCAAATTGGTAAGACAAACACTACAGTCACCTGGAAATGAGACGCAACATTAGCCCTCGTAGTTTGATCGATTGAAAAGGTGCCGAGAAAACGTACTTGTAACCGACGAAGATGAGGCGGCAGGAGGGAGGGGTTGAGTAGCGGCAGCGGTTGCAGCGGCTGCAGCAGCCCTGGTCTGCATCTCCAATTGTTCCTGGCGCCTCGACCGCATTGCCGGGGCAGATTCCCTGGCCATGTCAGGCCCCTCCTCGTCGCTGTCGTCTGCTCGCCTCGCTCCTACTCCTCGTCCCCGCGCACCACGGCTACCGCGCGGGCGACCCCGTGGACGCCCACTGCCTCGCACAAGACCAGCAGGACGATTGAGACGTGGTCGTCCTCTGCGTCCACGTCCGCGCACGCTGACACCTATACAGAATTAACAAGGGTGAGTGAAAATGGGGTGAAACGCTGGAACACCCTATTTTATGTTATTACCTGGTTCCTGCATCGGAGAGGGCGGAGACCGTTGAGGCTCAGGCTGAGTTTGCAGCACCGGCTGCGTTTCGGCGAACAAGTCCTGCGACATCTCAGGCTCAATTTGCAGCACCGGCTGTCGAGTGGCAAAATCGAGGCTGGAGGGTGGCATCAGAAGAGGAGCAGCTTCCAAACTAGCCGGGCCCTGGGTCCTTTGACTCTGACTCTCCTGCGTGACCTGAATGTCCTGCGTGACCTCAGTGCCCTGTGGAGGGGCCTGGTCAACCTGGGTGCCTGCTGGCTCTGATTGGTTCCCTGCAAAATAAGTGCGTTGTTACTTTGACAGTCAATGCTCTAGTAAATTCGAAGATAAACAAAAATTACCGATGAGTTCCTCAGGCAAGTCATCCACTGCTGCCAATGCGACGGGGTATTAGGCTGGCTCTATTCGATCGGTGGCGTTTGGTAGATGCATTTGTACCCGCTGAAGACCCTTAGTCAGGTTCTGAGCTTTGATCAAAAAATCAATAACGTTCAAGTCACCGTTGTCAAGCCGATCAAGCCACCGGCTGATTTAAGTATCTTGGCGCAGCCACTTAGCCTTGCGGCAGCGCTTGGTGGTTTGGTCGGATTGCACCCTGATGACATCCACATTGGCCTGACACAGCTCGTACCAAATTGCCCCTGAAAAATACGACCAATTTCAAATATGGACGAAAGAAAGAGTAAGAGCAAGTGAAAGATGTACTCACTGATGAAGTCCCAAATCGCAGGACGAATCGATTTAATCCGTAGTTGTAGCGCCCTGTGGTACGACTCAACAAAATTGTTTGTCCTGTGAATGGACCTGTACACTGTCAGAAGCGCTGGGCCAATCCGTCCCAGCCAAGTGTCTGAAAACAGAGTCGCGTATCAGAGAAGTTAGCTAGCTAAGCTAGGTAGGTAGCTAAGAAAGCAGGCACGGGGTAGTTACGAAACAGTACGAACCTCTCTCGTACTCCAAAAACTCGTCGAGCTCGTGGATGTTGTTGAGATGTGCTGTGTACTCGATGGCGTTTAGACCCTCCATCATTTTCTCCGCAGGAAGGAGAGGCAGGACATAGCGCATCCGCACTATCATCATTGCATGGAAATTACTCGACAAGAATTGCTTTGGTCCCAAGTAACCGGTCACACGGTGCAAAGCCTGAAAGAAAACAAAACAGTTATGAGAAAAGTACTTCTCCAATAGAGTTTTCCAACAAGGCTCAGAATCGGAAGCTGACGAACAAAAACCTTTCCAGACCGAGTTTTTGTTCTTCAACTTCCGTTTCCAACGAATCATTGGAAACCTCTATTCGAGAGTTCGAAGCCAGACTCCATTCCGTACCTGACAAAAATGAAACCAGCAGCCTTGGTGAGTAGTTTCCGGGAAAAGGTCTCTCAGCGGAGCGACGAGTGCTGCCTCGAAGTCAGTTACAATGTGGAGGGGTGACATGTGCGGTGCAATTTCCTTCAAAAATGTAAATAGGGCACGATAGGCCACTTCCGCTTTGGACACCATGAGTGTGAAGCATACAGGAAATAGCTGAGCAAAAAAATACATTGAGAGAACATAGAGCATCAAACGAGTATGTATGAATAATAAGTCAACTCACCATGTTTTGGTACAACGCCGAAATCACTAAGAGCTGTCGGCTGGCTGGCTTGTCCGGGCGGACTGAGAAAGTCCCGTCAACAAACAGCCAGGTTGCCGCCATCAAGATGTTCAACATCAAGTTGCTGGTCAATACCAGAGATACGTGGCCAGGCGGACCAACAAGGTCACGGGACATGAGTGTCCCATCGGGTAACTGGGAGTACCTCTCCGAGTACCTCTCGTCGGTCAAGTGCTTTTCGAGCTCCTGCAGGTCGTCCGGAACAGGCGGATGAAGGCCGGCGCGGGCCCGGTACATAGCTGACTTCGAAGACAGCTCGAAGACAGCTCGAAAGTCGCAAAGTTCTTGTATTTTGTTATAGCATCCGAATTCGATCTCGCTCACTGACATTTTTGACTTCGCTTTTTTGCCCCTCTCTACAGCCCCCCCCCCTGTCCTTAACCCCGCAAATTGTTTGTTTATTTACTGAGGTGTGGATGTTGTGTCCGAGTATGTAAAGGCGGTGGCTGTGGCGGCAGCGTTGCCGGATGTATCTTTGTGTTCTGCTGTTTGATGCCTTCCCAAATAAATGGCAGTTCAGCCCAGAGACTCGAACGACGACGACCAGTTCTTTATCCGGCTAATCCTGAGCAATCCTCAAACTCAACACATCCTAACTGAGGACAAGTCACAGGCCAGCTGTCACCGCTCCGTCTGCTCCGTCCCCTGTCTGCTCCGTCTGCTCCGTCTGCTGTATCTCTCCCACCATGGAGACACGCGAAGTTCCCAGCATTAAGGGAAAGGGCAAGACGTACACTCGGGGTGACGGGTACTTCTACAAAATTAATTCCAGCAGAGGGGCCACGGTGTACATGAAATGCACCGGGTGCAATTTGCGCGGCAAGTTGGTTAGTGGAGAGCTTGTTCCTAACGCGGGTGACCATTCCCATCCTCCCGACCCACATTTTGAAGGGGTCGCCAATTTAAAGGCTGAAAACAAACAAGAGGCACGAAGTCAACTGGGAGGGAAAGTTCACGACGTGTTTTCTCAAGTCACCGACAAGTGAGTACCCGAGTTGTTGGCTGTTATTGTTATTGTTGCCCATGTTGACCGTTGCATTCGTGTGCAGGGCTCCGGCGAGTCTCCAAGCTGGGGTCTCTTACAAAAACCGTAAGAGTTACAGCGTTTTCCTTGAAATTTAAGCCCTTTAGGGCCCTACTTTGGTCAAATTAACCTGAGAAAATATTTTCAAAATTTTTCTGCAACATTGATTTTGACTGCTGTAAGGGGCAGTTATGCCCCATTCGGATGCCCTGCGCGACCCCTTCCGGTGATCGAAAAAAAATTTCGAAGGTCGCAAAAATCTTGTATTTTGTTATAGCATCCGAATTCGATCTCGCTCACTGACATTTTTGACTTCGCTTTTTTTTTGCCCCTCTCTAGGGGGGCTGGTTACATACAATTTTAATTTATATACATTCATAATTTCAGCAATTATAGCTTAATACATATAGGCTTTACAAGGTTACACCTCTAGACAGGTGGTTATGGTGGAGTTCCTTTATGACTCCCTGTACTGAGACTTTATACCTGTTTGGACCTAAACTTCCCACCACTACTCCTTCATTAACAGGTGATCTCTTGGTGAGTTTAAAATACACAGTTTGAAGTGACTTGTCACCAAGGGGGGCTTACAAGTTGAAGGGAGCAGGTGAGACAGTAGGGTTGTGGGTTTGTAGGATAACAAATGTTCATTTGGGGTCTTACCATCTACAGTGGAAGGGGTGTTCCGATAATTTAACAGAAAACGGCTTAGTTTGAACTGGACCACTGGTAGAAGTTGTTTGCATTTTTGTCAACTCTGATTCAAAAGTTATGTTTTTATGTAATGCTTTGAGTTGCCTGTCATACTCTGATCATTACCATTCATATGTGGTGAAGCGTACCTCTGTTACAAAATTTGTAGGTCTATGTGATCTGTTAGATTATCATCGTGTCCTTTTCTGTGCTGGATTTGATGGTAGAAGTTATGTCACTGTGCATCATATTCTGTAAAACTGATATCTTGATTAAACATTTGTTAAAGTTATTTTATTTGCATCAATTTTTAATTCCCACACTCATTGAAAAGAAAATTGCTTGATTTGATATTAGCTAGACATACAACTCCGTCTGCTATACCAGTGTAGCTTCAGTGGCTAAATGTACCAGCAAAATGTATAGCTCGCTCACCTACACGAGACAGCTAAATGCTTACCTGTCTCAGCTAAACACCTTAGCTAGACATCAGATCTAAAACCGTTTAGGTAGACCACCCAAACGAAGTGACGCTGGCCGTCTGAGTCGTACATCTAGATTTGTCTAGCCAGCCGTGCTAGACAGCACCAGCTAAAGAAATTAGATGCCAGAGCAAGATCGATTTGAGGACCAGATAGAGCTAAAATTTTTAGGTGCTCCACCCAGAAATATAGCAATATCTCCTAAGCGATTTTTTCACGTGTTCAACATCGCTGGTGACGTCGAGGATGAAGACTACGCCGAGTTGATGACTCTCTTCGACACAGAGGGCAATGCATTCCAGTGCTCTGTTGTTCTCACTTAATTTTAGCAAGTTTTAGTTATTTTAGAAGTCTAAGCAAATTTTATGAAACTAAACTGCTAGTCAAGTGCCATTTTTAAGTGTTGTTAATGTTTCTAAACACTTTTCTATTTTTTGTGTTCACTTACTTTTTAGTCAATTGTTTAAAACTGCTAGTCAAGTGCTAGTTTTACCTGCTGTGAATGTTTGCAAACATTTTTTTATTTAATAAATTGTTTCTCTGATCAAATTCATGTTTACTCTGTTCCTAAAAAAGAAATTCGGGGGGAAAAAACCGCGAATTGGGCTATTTTTGTTCTTGACGCGCGTTTTTTGGGCTTCATACAGCCGCGCGGTTTTTGGGCTACACCAGCGCCCACCAGCGGCGGTTTTTCACACTAGGCATCTGGCAACTCTGTCAGGCTGGCCCATCTTGTGCGGCAGTTGACAGCTGATAGGGGAATGAGCACATGGAATCCGTCAGGTGCCTGACTGGAAGCGGCATACCACAAGGGGACTGATGTGAGCTGGGCCCTATGTACTCACGGTTTTGGGCAGGGGTGAACGAATTGGCCATCTCCATCCAGTTCTGCTGGAGCACCGCCCCCACATGGTGTTGCTTGTGGCTGAAGTCCCACAAAACTCGCCTCCTCCGCACCTCGCGTACAGATGTTTTATGTTTTCGTTTGCCATCGTTTTGTCAGATACGTTGGTGTGTGATAAAAAGTGTATAATGGACATAAAAATGCGCAATGTACTCACTAACTAATGAAAAAAGAGAGAGGAGGGGGTAGGCTGGTTGAGCGAAATAATTGTGGTGAGGTGGAGTTTTATTTTCACGCGCTGTGCGAATCTATTTGTTAACCATTCTAGGCCAAAACCTACTTTCGCGAACAAAAAATGATTGCGACGACTCTGTCGGTGCGGCAAGCTGGGCGACGACTTTTGAATTTCAGCGCCGACGCGCTCAGCTTGCTTTGTCCCCCCCCCCTCTGAAGCAAAGAGGCAGTTTTGCTTCAAACATGTTTTGCTTCAAAAGAAAAAGAATCACAACTGAACATAGCTGCAATGATTACATAAACTAAAGAGGAAAAAAAACCATTGAGGTAAGATGTTTAAATTCACTGTGTAGTATGTAGTGGTCTTCTGCTTTTATACTGTAACTCACATTCCTGTGCACATCCTGTGCATGCGCACACAGAGACACCTCACCACCAACAGACCAGACAAATGATTCACCAAACACCTCACCTTTCATTTTTTTAAATTTTGAACATACGTTTGCAAGGGGAAACAGGATCAGGGCATGTGCATGATACTTACTTCTGTGACCGTGTAATGCACTCCAGGTGATTGCGATGTCACTTTCAAAGTGCTATCACCATTCATGGTCACATCTCTGTCTGGAATTGCTTCGCCTAAGTTCTCTCTCTTTCTTCTTCGCCTGTTCCATTTGAAGAGTGTAACTTGACCGTCAGCTTGAAATGTAGGAGAAGAGAACAACTGTAAGGGCTTTTTCTTATAAAGGCAAATAAAGGAATGGTGGCAGAATTCAATTACTGACCTGAAAGACCGATTTGGATTTGATTTGAAAGTCCTTCTGGAAAATGAAGGCCTCTGATGATAACAATTTTTCTGTAGTATAAGGACACCGGACTGCTGGAATCCCACATCTGCAATGCGGTCCATTTTCGGTTGCAGGTGGAGATAGATCCTGCATAGCATGACACAGGAGGTTGACTTGAATTTGCCACTCTCTGGATTTCTGAGTTCTCCTGCTCAGATTCCATGAAGTCAACAAGTGCATTCACGTTCATATCTGAGTCATCCTCCTCCAAAAACGATTTTTCCAAGTCATCAGACAGGCCTCGTACCGCATTACGAGCTATATTGCCATTCAGTATCTGCATGTCAGCTCCTGCAGGTAGCCGAATTGCAAATTGCGACAAAATGAAAATCACAATATACAAAATAACAGAAAAATAAACTCTTACATTGCTGAATGGTTATTGATATTTTAAATACTTACTTTCACCACTTAATGACAACGACTTCTCTGTTGTGTTTCTGTCTGGTTAAGTTCTCTTTTCTGCAGTGGTGTCTGTGCTCCCAGACTAAAATTACCACGATGGTCATGGTAAAAAATAGGCCATGGCCACAAGAAGGCGGAGGAATGCGTCGGGCTGGCAGGGAAGCCAAAGAAGACCACATGGAAGACACCGGAATGTGAGGCCGCCCTGCAATCACGGAAACAAAAATGGCTGGAGGCCCTGGCGGCAGAGAAGGCAGGCCAGGCCTGCCCCCGGCCCAAACAGAAATACGCCCCCCGACAGGAGCCGGAACAGGAGCACAGGACGTGGCACAGACCAGAGCTCCGCAAACCTGGCCGCTCTGGCCGGTCGGCGTGGCCGGACGCCGACCTAGCGCCCGCCAGGCCTGGTCGCACGTCCGACCAAGCGAGTCGCAGCGTGGTCGGCTGGTCCCGACCAGAGCTGGCCGGTGCCGACCACGGCAGACCGGCCTGGGCGATGCACGCTGCGGTGGCGTGGCCCGGTGTGGCGTTGGCGCTGTGAGGCAAAGCGCGCGGAATTTGAACAGCAAGCCAGCTACGCTAGCGCACTAATCGGTTAGTTTGGCTACCGGCTCTGCGCTGCCTTCGGACTAGACCGGCCCCCTTCCCCCGCGCAATCGCATCCGAAAAGCGGTGAAGCTGTTAAAAGACGTACGGAACCGATTCTTTTTTGGCCTGCGGCGGCGGCTATGGGACCCGTTACGTGCGAAAATCGGTTCAGCTTCTCCGAATATAGGGACCGCAAAGGAGCCGATTGATAGGGCGCGCACGTTTTTCTAGAGGCTGCTAGGTGAACCGATTTTTGGGCCGCGGCTTGTCTGTTTAGCCAGTGCGGCTCAGCGCTTCGTTCTACGGTATTAATTGAGTTGCTGTTAAAATAAAGCACTGGTTAGTCAAAAATCAGTCTTTTATTTTTCAGAACGGCTATTTATCCAATGTAAACTAGACAGTTTCTGATGACTAGAATGAAAAAAAACAACAAAAAAACGTAAAAGAAGTGGAGGGAAAGGGGGAAGGGCGGGGAAGGCCCGGAGCAGACGTACACTGTCCGTCATCTCGCTCGCCCGCCCATCCTCCATGGCGAGACGTAGCAGCGAGGCGAAGCCGGACCAGCTGGCCGGCCGCCGGCCGCCACCGATCACGCGTGGTCGGTGCGACTTGGCTAGGCCGGGCGAGGCCGGGCGAGCCGAGTGCGTTCCGAGAGAATTCGTCATTCAAACCGAAGCGTGCCTTGGTTCGTTTCTCTCTCTCTCTCGCACATTTGCCGTCCGGCCTAGCCGTGGTCGGACCGACCACGCCGACCAGCCAGAGCGGCCGGGTTTGCGGAGCTCTGGCACAAACCCCCACGACTCGGACCCACGCGACGCAACTGCCGGGGAATAACCAACGTCCGGACCGAGTACCGTACCCCAGCAAACGCCAATGCATGGCCGCCCCCCCACCACGCCGGCCCCTGGGCCAGACCACGCAACTAACGCAGCCGACAACGCAGCAGCCCGAGGAGCCACAGGACGCCCTGGACGCGTACCGGCAGGCGGCCAGGAGCCACTCACGGCTAAACCGCAAGGCGAAGCGCCTCTTCCTGCACAACGAACTGGACGCCCTGGAAGAGAGCAGGAAGAATGGCGCGGCGGAGGATTTCTTCAGGCGGGTGCGGAACCAAAAGCCCTTCGCGGGCGGATACATCACGGCGCTGCGTGGGACAGACGGCAGCCTGAAGACGTCCCCGGAGGACCTCCTGGACTGCCTGCACCACCACTTCTTGGAATTAAATAGAGCTCCCGAGCCAGAAGACCCGGTGCCGGCGCCAGCCGAGGAAAAGGTAGTGCGGACGGAGGTCCCGCCCCCGACGCTGACGGACGGCCAGGAGGCCATGGCCAGCCTACGGCGCAACGCGCAACACAACCCCGGGCCCGGATGGCATCCCCAACGTCCTGATTAGGAGGGGCGGAGGCGGCCTGGCAGAGGCCCTACACAGCCTGTTCGGGCAAATATGGGCGGAAGAGGTTCTCCCGGAAAAATGGAACGAGTGCATCATTGTGCCCCTGCACAAGTCCGGTAGCAGGACCGACTGCAACAACTACAGGGGCATAACGCTGCTCAATACTACATACAAGCTGTTTACGGTCGTCATTCGGAGAAAACTCGACACCCACGCGGAGGCCGCCCTCGGCGACTACCAGTGTGGTTTCCGTAGGGGACGGTCCACGGTGGACCAGATATTTACGCTACAACAGATCAACGAGAAACGCAGGTGTAAAGGGCTGACCACCCACACCATCTTCGTGGATTTCAAGAAGGCATATGACTCCGTCCACAGGCCTGGTTTCTGGAACGCGATGAAGTCAATCGGGATTCCCGCCAAGCTGGTTGACCTCGCCATGGTCTGCCAGGACAATGCGACTAGCCGGGTGCGCACGGCGCACGGGCTGTCAGCGCCTATCAACATGGACGTTGGGCTGAAGCAGGAGGACATCCTGTCGCCCGGGCTTTTCAACCTTGCCCTGGAGAGCGCACTGCGGGGACTGTACCGGGACATCGTGGAAGAGAACGTCGCACTCCTCCCGGCGCTGCTCGCCTACGCAGACGACATCGCCGTAGTGGCGGAGACCGAGGAGGAGGTGAAGAGCATCACGGAAGACCTGGCCCGCAGGGCGCGGCGACTAGGACTACACATCAACGCTAGTAGTAAGGGTCCCCCATTCTGACGGGCCGCCATCTTGGTCCCCCATTCTAACGGGTAGCTATTTTGGATTTGGACAGGTCCTTTGGGGGTGTAACCCAACCTAACCCAACCTAAGCTTAACCCAACCTAAGCCTAACCCAACCTAAGCCTAACCCCTAACCTAAGCCGGCCTAACCTCAACCTAAGCCTAACCCCAACCTAAGCCTAACCCCAACCTAAGCCTAACCCCAACCTAAGCCTAACCCAGCCTAACCCCAACCTAAGCCTAACCCCAACCTAAGCCTAACCCAACCTAAGCCTAACCCAACCTAAGCCTAACCCCAACCTAAGCCTAACCCGGCCTAACCCCAACCTAAGCCTAACCCGGCCTAACCCCAACCTAAGCCTAGCCCCAACCTAAGCCTAACCCCAACCTAAGCCTAACCCAACCTAAGCCTAACCTAACCTAAGCCTAACCCCAACCTAAGCCTAACCCAACCTAAGCCTAACCCAACCTAAGCCTAACCCAACCTAAGCCGAAGTTACATCGGACATTCGGACAGGAGTGTAACCTCAACCTAATTATATTCCCTAATGTCACCCTGACCCCCAAGTCACCTGTACCCCAGGTCCCCCTCCCCCTTTCTTGTGGTGGTGGTGGTGGTGGTGGTGGTGGTGGGGGGGGGGGGGGGGGTAGGGTACGGCAGGTATTCATGAAATTCGGATTAGTTCGTGCCAGCGAACCAATCCGACATTTTGTGAATACCTTGCTTTTCTCCCTCCCCTTCCCTTGTGGTAGGGGCGTAACCTCAATGTGGATGGCATGACTGAAATGTCGGATTATGTTCGTGGCAGTGAACGCAATCCGACATTTTGTTCATGCCGTCCTGTTACCAACTTCACAACCACAAAATTCTCTCAGCGTTTCCAACTGCACCCACGAGGCACGCTGAATGCAGTCGTTAGAATTTTTTGTGCGAAAAATTCTATCCCCTAGGGGCCTATACAAAGCCGCAAAGATTTTTCTAAATTTTTTGTGCAAAATTGTTTTCGTTAATTTTTTGGTGAAAATGCTTTTGTTTCATTTTTGTGAAAAAATTTTTTGTTTAAAATTTTTTTGTTTTAAATTTTTTTGTAAAAACTTTTTTTGTTTTAAATTTTTTTTGTAAACCTTTTTTTGTTTTAATTTCTTTTGTAAAACTTTTTTCGTTTTAAATTTTTTTTTGTAAAACTTTCTTTGTCTTAATTTTTTTTTGTAAAACTTTTTTTAATTTTTTTGTTAACCTTTTTTTGTTTTAAATTTTTTTGTAATTTTTAAAATTTGTTTAACTAAAGAATTTATTTTTTTCGCGTAGTACACCCTTGTGAATTTTTGTCAGGGACTATACACTTCATGCTGTACATACGTTTAAACATTTTCCTCACTAAGTCATCATTTTTTTCTGCGTGTTTTGTGAACAGCGTTTTTACAAACTTGTGCAGAGTGAAACCGTGTGCTCTGTGTACCAGGTATAGAACACAATACTCTCCACACATTTTCGAATCGAGTGCTTGCAGACTGGTGTGATTATATGTCCACTTTTTGCACACTCTAAGAATTTGCGATGCTGTGATACTACGGGTGGCATGCCATAGGAATCCCAGAACTCCCCAGCTCCATGTTTGTCCATGAAGAAAGCTACCCAATGTGAGCCGGGTTTCGAGATCGGGTCTGTGTTACAGATGAGTAATGCTGGACGTTTTTCTAATCGCCGTGGCAAAGTGTCTGCTGCGAAAACACCTTCAAAGAGAGGAGGGATATCGACGTGCGCAAGCGAGATAGCGGTAACTCCGGCTGACGATAAGAAACGCGGCAACTCGGAGTGCCTCGTAAGAATAGCGGCAACTCGCCGGCCGACCCGACAGAGCAGTAACCCATCTCTCCGGGCCACGAAGACGCAACTGGCGTTCGCCATTAGTTTCGAGAAAAGGGGAATTGAAGTTTTAATCGGCCCAGACAAATCGGGGAGGCAGCAATTTGCCAATTTTTTGACGTTAATCGATTCCTTGCATAACGTTTAATCCGTTACGTAAAAAAATTGATGAAAAAATATTTATTTTCTGGTAGTAAACATACAAAAATTTACGTACGTGATTAGGGCTGCACCCTTGCGAGCTTAAATTCTTACAGGTGACCTAATGGATAGTAATTTTCATTGCCGTTTTCGTTATCTTGAGATGATCCGCGCTGCCCGACCGACGACGTAGTTTAGCAGGCGCGTAACAAGGGCCCTGCAAGGGAAACGCCTGAAGTGCCTTGCCTTAAATGTAGGCCACAAGCGTGGCAGCCCCCCCCCCCCCCCCCCCCCCCCCGAGCCGAGGTACATGTCTGACCATGAGCGCGGGGTGTGCTCCATCCTCCATCGCACTCGTGGACGTGCACGTCTAGCACCCACCCAAAGGACTGGAGCCATAGGCAAAGTCAAAGAGCGCGCCCCCGTGCTACATGACCGGCGACCGGGTTGGGCGGACCCGTGCCTTCCCTGCCGCCTCCGAGCCAAGAAGACGTCCATGGCTTTCTCTGAGGCCGACCGGGCGAGACCCCGTCCTGGCCGTCCTGCGCCGGTATACTTCGCCTATGATAATGATGTCATAGCTCTTTTTGTAATTATTATTTTCCTGGTCCATGTTATTCTGCTTTCTCAGTGTGCGAAGCTGGGTATATGCTTCAAGTAAGAGTCATTTGTAGCTCAGATGTGACAAAATAAGGTGTACGCCTAAAATGAAAGTGGCCAAAGTGGATGCATATCTTTAAAATCTGTGGTTCTATATTCTTGACTAAAAAAAAATTTAACACAGGATTTGGGATTTGGAATCAAAATCAGATGTGATTTCTAGAACAAAAATTTTATTTCTTGAAATACAAAATCCAAAGCCCCTACCTAAAGCAAATATCACGATTGGCTTATTAATGCCATTCAGTTTGACCCAATGAAAGGCCTACTCAGAATCTTTGGACCAAATGAGCAAAAGAGAACAAGCAGAGATCATGCTGATAACACACAAAACATATTTACATTAAGTATTGTGAAAATTGGCATTTTTTTAAAAAGGCCTTTTCATAGACAGATACAATAAAAAATAGTCAACTAAGACGTAAACTGAATTCAAATCTTTATTGAAGTTAGTTACAGCTTACAAGGTACTTCAATATTATACGAAATGAGGGTCAATACAAAAACACCCTCCTCAAAAACACCCCCTCTGAATTAAAATGTAGTTTTTTTGTTTTCTTGACATTCTTGTGTTTTATTTCATTTTCCGTTTTTATAAATGAATGATAATGGTTTTTAAATGAGACACATAATTTATAAAATACTTTTATTGATTTTAAGCGTTATAAAATAATTTGTCGTATTTTAAAAGGCCTGTGGTTCTCTGTTAAACATTTTATTTCAAAATCCTTCTTTTAAACAACATTTCCTACCTATTTAAACGAGCTCGGTGGTCCGCCGCTGACATTCTTATTTTTCATACCAAAAACAACGATCCACAGTTAGGTGACTACTTTTACAGGCCACTTCCCCTACCCCTTGTGGTGCGGGTGCCCGATAGTCCGATAGTCCGTTCGCTTAAAAAAAGAGGTGGCGAACTCTACTAACCTAACCTAACGGGGCAAGGGTCCTCGTTTGTGGGAGCACCCTATAGCGAACGTACTATTGTGTACCCCCACTATTAATTACAGCGTTTGTAGACTCTAGAAAGTGGCCTTCCAAGTCCGGCCCTGTTTTTGGTATGAAAAATAAGAATGAACACGGCGGACCTCCACGCTCATGTGAATAGGTAGGAAATGTTATTCAAAAGAAGGATTTTGAAATAAAATGTTTAAAAGACAACCAAAGAACTTTTAAAATACGAGAAATCATTTCATAATGCTCAAAATCAATAAAAATATTTTTTAAGTTATGTGTCTCATTTAAAATTAAAAATAATTACATTCTAAAAAAGAAAAATTAAATAACCCACAAAAATGGCAAGAATGTAAAAAAAATACATTTTAATTCAGAGGGGGGTGTTTTTGAGGAGGGTGTTTTTGTGTGTTCCCCGAAATGACAGTCACAATTTCACAAGTTGTATCAGTCTCAGAAACTCATATTAAACAGTAAAATGTCAAAAAAATAAAAAAAATGGCACATACAGCATAATAGCATGAGACTAACATCATAATGAGAATAATTACAAACTTGAAAAAAAAAAAAAAAAAAAACATGTTCATGATAGTGCATAGTACAACTGGTATGTCTCCAAAGGGCTTGACCACGAACACTTATCACACACTGGTTAACTTCTTCAGTCAAAATCTCATATATTTTTCTTGCAGTTGTATCAGTCTTGGGAATTCACATAAAAGAGTAAACTAAAATGGCACATAAAACCCTAGACTGAGATCACAAAAAGAATGATTTAAAAACTACAAAATAATCACTCAGCAGCAACAGTCAAATTTTTGAAGAAAGAATGGTGCTGATAGGGGACAGCTCCATCTTTGCAGAGCGTCAGCAGATCATTGTGAAGCGCCTTGCTTATGGGAAGCGGTCCTTCGTAAGCTACGTTTGGCTGGTAGGTCTCCAGCACAACTGGCCGTCCCTTGGCAGTCTTCTTGGTATTGACATGAACTATAGGTGCCAAGTCTCCGTACGCATATTTAAATTTAACAATCTCACTGTGAGTGATACTCATTTGGGTTATTTTTTCCCATTTTACCTTGTTACCATCAATGTCATTGTTCCACTGCATTTTTTCAGCCAAGTCTTTGAAGTCATATATTTTTCCTTTCATCGAAGTAACTTCATATGGCTTTAGGAGCGTTCCAATTTTGGTCTTCTTCTTTCTTGCACTCCTCATGATGTCGTGTAAGTGATCTGGAATGTATCTCTTCTTTCCTTTCGATGCTCTCTCTATACAAGCATGCATTGCATCACCCTCCATTTGAGTGTGGCCTTTCACGAGATATGTGAGTGCAATCTCTAGATTGTACTTTGCAGCCATGAAACGAAAGAGCGCAACCACTTGTCTATTTTTGTTCTGGCCAACACAGTTGTCGGACCAGAACAAGAATTTCTTGGCACCTCCTTTTACCTTGTCTTCTATAAATACTTTTAAAGCCGAAGCAATTTCATTTGATCCTTTTTTCCCCTCACCTTCGTGCCATGTATAGCAGTGTCCACTTGAGCCTCTTTTGGTAGCTTCGCAGCCACCAGCAAACACGGTGAAATTGTAGGTCTTCAGTTTTCTCTTGTAGAAGAATGATGACGCATTGCCTTGAGGAAGGTACAAAATTTTCTCAAGATCAAAGCATGCAAAGACAACACTTCCGTCCTTGTTTGAGGTTGCCTTGTCTCGCTTTTTCATCTTCCTGACTGCAATGACCTTCTTCCTGTGTAGATCATGATTAGGTTTTAATTGTTGTATATCATTCGGATCACAATTGTTGAACTGTACACAAGTGTCACACTGATCTTTCTTAGGTTTAAAAAAGGACAATTTGAATTTAGTATTGAAAGTATCCCTGTATTGCCGGAGAGAGGCAACTTTTACACTAGCCTGATTTTCAGAGCTGCTGCTCGAGCTTTCCCTCACAGGATTTTTTGGAATGTAATGTTCATCTTCTACATTCTCCTCCTCTGGACATTCTTCACCAACATTGTTTTCCAAAGCTTCTAACTGTACCCCATTACCTTCAAATTGCTTTGCTTTGTTTGCCATCCAATCCACATATAAATTATACATGGTAGAAACATTCAATTCTTCTGATAGATACTCATACGTTGTATCTTCCCTGCAGTAATGGGACTCCATACGTGGAAAAGTATTTATGTGCTCAACAATTGATTGAATGACAGCCTCTCTTACAACATTGCTTCTAGAACCAGGACTCTTTCCACGTTTGTCAGGGGACACTTTCAAGGTAGCCTGATGGTCAGTTACTCTTTTCAGAGCAGTTTCCACAACTCTGTCTGAGATATCAAAGGTATCTAAAAACATTTTCTTGCAGACCTTTACCTCTTTTCCATTTTCTATGAGATAATTATGACGGGACATGGATCTTCTGGCAGGGTCTTCAGTCTTGTTCCAAACCGATTTCTTAGGAAATTCTTTCACCAATTTAAGAAGATAATCCCACTGGCGAGTGTGGTCACCAAAAGACCAGTAATCAATCAGCAACTGTTCCCTGCTCCGCTGACTAATTTTTGAGTGACATTTAAATCGACATGTAAGAGAGCAGCCTTCTTTCACACTTCTAGCTTCCTTGAGTTTCCCTCTTGTGTTTACATGTTCTTTACCCTGATTATAGTCTCTTTTCCTCACAGATGACTTCCACATACTTGCATTCCTTTTCTTTTTTCTTCCATCTTGTGGTATCGAAGTGGCTGCCCTTTTTTGCATACGATCCTCTTCATTACCAGAACGGGGTTCAATACCTGCTTCACTCTCATTTATTTCATGGTGCATGATTTCTATGGCAGTGGTCATACCTGCTTCCTCAACTGGTGCTACCAGATCACAATCTCTCTCACTTAAAATCGGATTTTCTCCAATTTCAACCTGAGATTCTTCAATTTCAACTGGAATGTGACATGAAGTGTTTTCCAATTCAGCTAGATTCAAGTTCCATGCATCTTGAATGCCTGGTAAAAAATCACTTTCTTTAGTAACACCTGCACCATAGTCTTGAAGATTTAAAAGATTTGGCTCTGTAATACTAGGCAAGTGAGGTAGAACATTTTCTGAAAACAAAAGAACAATATGAACATATTTGATAGATTAACAGAAATAACTATGCATTAAGAACATTAGTTTTTACCATTGGTTTTAGAAAACTCCAGCTGTTTAGGGCGAAAGGTTGATGAGTTGGCTTTGATTGAACTTCTTTTCTGCTTCTGAGGAGACTGCATGATATTGTCTGTAACCAGAACAATTATAACACTCTAAACTCTGTTAATGCGGGTGAAGTACCCTATCAAGCTACCTGCTGACATGGGAACTATTTTCAGTACATACCATTGCTTTGATTCGTTTCTGGTGTGATAAATAATCGTGAGGGAACTGAAGTGAGTTCTGCCAGGACTGCATCTGTATATGTACAGAAAGAAACGGGATGAGAATAGATATTTAGTTTTCCATAGTTTCTTTCTCTTTCCGAACAAAATAATTTCATTGTGACACTATAAAATATAAACTCTCACTTCATGTTAAATTGAACTGTGAAAATGCAGGATACTTAAAAAATTAATCCCCACAATAAAGTAAATACATCATCCCTTCAAAAACATAATAATAATAATAATAATAATAATAATAATAATAATAATACAAAGTAACCAGTAAGCAGCAGTAAAGTAAACAGTTACATAAATGTTTGGGTTGCTGAGCATAATAGATGCAGTGTATTGAGCTTCCTGTTGCAGTAGTTGAGATACCTAAACTGTGTTGGCAATATTATTATTGGGACATGAGTATTTACCTAGGAAACCAACCCCTTTTAATTACCTAGCCCTTACAATACACATTGTCTAAACAAATAATTACCAACCAGTATCACTATGATAAGGCACCAGGCCTGCTGCTTCACAGCTTGGAGGTAGCAAAAAGTTGAGTGGTGAGAGACCTGCATCCATCAAAGAAAAAAAAAATTACTAACATCTCATACAGTACAATAACATCACAAGCCAGTTATGTGAAAAAAACAAAACCAGGGCACAGTTCTGTAACTCACCATGTTTTACTGGTGATTTAACAAACTGTCCTAGCTCGTGTTCCTTGTGAACATTTTCATTTTTACCACTATCGGGTAACAAGTCTGAAAACAGACAACACAACAGAGAGAAAACTATTACAACATATTATTTACAAGAAGAGAAAAGAACAAAAATATTCACTTAATTCACAATAGACTGTTTGCTATCACCACCCAAAACCCCACGATAGAATTCTGGCACTCACCAAGTAAAATTTTCTTAGGCGACTTCACAAATCGTCCTGGCTCATGAGCCACTGATCGTTTTCGTGGTGATGACACAACATGACCACTTCTGGACAAGGAGCCTGAGAACAGACAACGTGGCATAGAGTTTAAATGAAGAAGATTATAATTAAGGAAGACAAGAGAAAAAAAACACATAATTTGAAGTTTACCATCGTTCTTGTCTTTGAGAGGACTAGAAGTCCATAGTTTTCTCTTGGCATTACTGATTTTAGAATTGTGGTTGAGCTGAGTGTCCTGAATCCACTTTTTCACTTTCTCATTACCAGAAACTGAAAACCAAAGAATCTAATTAGATTAAATGCTCAAACTCTTGAAGAATTGCAGCTACAGAGACAACCACAGTGAGAAAAGGTTACCTGTCAATTTTGGGGGCACAGTAGTAGTCTTGCCTTGTTCTTGATTTGAGGAATCTGTGAAAACAAACAAACCATAAGTTGACAAAACATTATGAAAGAAGCAAAGCAAGGAGATTTAAAAAGTTTTCATGTAATGAGAAGTGAAATAAATTGGAACCAAACAAAAAAACAAAGTCATGACATATAATTGGCTCTTTAAAAAGCACCAAAGATTAAAAAATGAAGCACATAAATGTTATTATAGTCACATTAGCATTGAGAAAGGATACAAGAAAATGAATTAATGCAACCTTACAAAAACATGACAAGGACAGAAAAACTGCATGATTAGAACCAATCGGATTTCACTCTGACTTAAATTTCAATTGAAGTCAGTAATTCCAACACCATTAAATTAAGAAACGAAGAAATGTTTCCATTTGCAAGAGGGTTAGACGGTCGAGGTGGGCGTCACCAGGCGTCATCTTGCTTTCTATTTCGAACACACAACAAGTCGACGTACCTGACAGGTGTAAATTTTTCCTCGCCAAATTCGTGAGGCGTTGGCCCCGCGACACATACTTCATCTTTAATGTTGATTGCTTCCCAACACCACACACACGGATCACAGCCTAGGAGGACGCGAGACGAGCCGGACGAGCCACGGGCATGGAGGCGCGCGGCGAGGAACGAGTTGCTGCTTTGTCGCCCGGCCGGCAGGGGCCGCTTCCGACACAGCCTCTACTTTAAAAGTGAAATTGCGGACAAACTGAATTTTTTACCACCCAAAGTGCCTTATATCATCTGAAAGAGGATTAAAAACTGAATCGAACACAACCAAAAACTGAAATTATCAAAAAATCGCCAGTTGCGTCTTCGTGGCCCGGAGGGATGGGTTACTGTTCTGTCGGGTCGGCCGGCGAGTTGCCGCTATTCTTACGAGGCACTCTGAGTTGCCGCTATTCTTATCGTCAGCCGGAGTTACCGCTCTCTCGCTTGCGCACGTCGATATGCTTGTCCTTTCTCATCATCGTGTCTAACGTACCTCCATCCAAACCGTCGTCCATGATCACACGTTATAGTCCACAATCACGTTTCGGTTTTTATCGATTTCGATCAGGTTTTGGAACTCTGCATAAATGATGCAGTTGACGGGGTGTGCTACAGGCACTCCGAACTTCACTTCAAGACGAAGTGTCCCTTGTCTCTGGAGATTCCAGTGGGGTTCGTTCGCAGACAGATCAGGAGAGAGATCGAAACAGTACAGGGTGTTCCCACCGGGGTACTCAGCAAAACTGATATGGTTTCCCTCGTCCTTCCAATGAATGCCTGTCCCACAGAAGAGCGTGTTGTACGCCTCCATGTACAGACCATTAGCAAAGTCGGGTGTGAGTGGCTGTGCTGTGACGGGGTGTCCGTCCACCATCAGACTGAGGTTATTTACATTCAGGTGCTGGAAGTTAAAGGGATTTCGTGTGAAATCGCCATTGAATGCACGGTTGTCCACGAACCCGATAATGACTCTCTGAGGCATCTGATTCATGAACAGATTATCGATATTGTCAAGGATCAGGCCGGCAGGGAAGTGTGCAAAGGGACTGTATTTCAGGAGCGAGGAACAGGGACACAGGCGGAGCAGGGAGCCGAATAATAACCGCCGAGTGTTGCTACCAGCAACCATGAGCGGCGGGGCGCATGCGCGGCGCCGGGGGGAAGGGCGGTGGGGGGAAACCGCGCAGGGTACCTCTTAACATTATCCCCTCACTTTTCGAAAGGCAGGAAGCAGTTACGATTAGTTTAAAACACGCGAAACAGGAAGTACGGACGGGACGCGACAAGCAAACGGAAAACACGCGGCATTAAAGAAATTCTACTTCCTGGAGACACAAGGTGAAAGTCTGTCCACATGGACCACACGGGGGCGGGATGCAGCATCATTGTGCAGACGGATCCGCACCACCACGTCGTTCAAGAGGTGCAGGACCTCGTACGGTCCGGTCCACCAGGAAGACAGCTTACTGGACCGGCCGACTCGCCTCTGGGGGTTGTAAAACCAGACACGGTCGCCGACGGCGTATGACGGCCGTTTGGCGCGCAGATCGTAGCGCTCTTTCATTCTGAGCGCCGCCGTGTCGACCCGCTCCCGGACGCCGTGGTGGAGGTCCTGGAGCCTGTTGCGGAGCCAGCTGGGGTACTCGGCTCTAGGCAGCCGGGGGACACGCGCGTCGGGTGGGGAGCCCCGCGCCATGGACGGCGGCAGGTTGATGTCCCTCCCGAACATCAGCATGGCGGGTGACACCCCGGTGGTGGCGTGCGGGGCGACTCGGAGGCTCAGGAGGACTAGGGGCACCTGCAAGTCCCAATTCGCGTGATCATCACGACACAGGATAGCGAGCTGACGGGTAATGGACTGGATGAGCCGCTCGACTGCCCCATCAGAGTGGGGGTGGCCGGCGGTAGCCCGGGTCTTGGTGACACCCATCAGCTGCAAGACCGATCGGAACACTTGAGATTCAAAGTTGCGACCCTGATCAGAATGAAGCTCAGCCGGTGGACCAAACCGGCAGAAAACGTGGTCGACTAGAACTCGGGCGACGGTGTCCGCCTTCATGTCCGGCACCGGGAAGGCTTCCGGCCAGCGAGTAAAATAGTCGACGACCACGACGATGTACCGGTTACCCCGACGAGTAGTTGTAAAACCTGATACGATGTCAACCGCGACACGCTCCCAGGGAACTCCGACGTTGTACGGGCGCAGAGGGGCTCGGGGGTGCTCCCGGGGCCCTTTCTTCTTCCGGCAGGCGTGGCAGGACATGACCCACAGCTTCACGTCTTGACACATGCCGACCCAGTAGAAATGACCCGCGCGATGAGTGCGCGGGGGAGGACTACCTGGTTGGTGACGCGTTGGCCTTGCACATCCTGGAAGCGGCGGCAGAGCAGGTCGCCGACGGTTTCGAGCGATTCCCACTGAAACCAAAGACCCTTTGCTTTAGCGCTGGCATCCGACATGTTGTCCTTGGAGGGCTTTACACCGCGCCGCTTCGCCTGGAGTATGGCAACAATGTCCAGGTCGGTGCGCTGTCCCACAGATATTTCAGCCGGCGTCGGTAGGGTGGTGTCGGCGATGCGCGTACTGTTGACGGGGGCGGGCTCCGGGCCGAAACGCTGCTCGGCGCGTACGCACTGGCGGCAGTCGCCGTCACACGGCCGCCGTGACAGAGCGTCGGCGTTGGCGTGCTCCTTGCCGGGCCTGTGGACAATGGAGAAGTCATACGCCTCCAGGCGCTCAATCCAGCGGGCCAGTTGGCCCTCCACGGTGTCCCGGAGCGTTCGGAGCCACTTCAGGGCGGCGTGGTCGGTGCGCACGACGAACGGCGCTCCCGTGAGGAAAGGATGGTAGGCGGCGATGCCGGACACGACGGCGTAGAGCTCCTTCCTGGTCACGCAGTAATTCCTCTTGGCGGCGATGCCGGACACGACGGCGTAGAGCTCCTTCCTGGTCACGCAGTAATTCCTCTTGGGCTTGTCCAGCGTCTCGCTGTGGTAGGCGATGAGGCGTTCCTCGCCGTGCTGCACTTGGGACAAAACAGCACCAACATGACATTGAGACGCGTCGCAGTCCAAGACAAAAGGGCCACCCCTAGGGTCCGGGAAGGACAAGACCGGAGGTGAAGTGAGGGCGACGCGCAGGGCCTCAAAGGCTTCCTGGGCAACAGGGGGCCACTGGAACACACAGTCCTTTCGCAGGAGCCGGTTCAGAGGAGCCACCAGGTGGGCAAACCCCTTGACGAAACGGGCGTAATACTGGGCGAGGCCAAGGAAGCTACGAAGCTCCGTCTTGTTGGTGGGCACTGGCCAGGTGCGCACCTTAGAAGTCTTCGCAGGGTCCGTCGCTACGCCTAGCTCAGAAATGACGTGCCCCAAGTACCGCAGCACACGCTGGAACAGAAAGCACTTTTCCGGATTAAGGAGAAAGTTTGCTTCACGGATGCGTTCGAAGATCACCCTCAGACGCCGAAGTGCTTCCTCAGAAGTAGTTCCCGGCACCACAACGTCATCCAAGTAGACGCGCGCCATGTCGTTGGGGACCGGCTTGTCCATCAGCCGCTGGAAGGTTGCGGGGGCGTTGCAGAGACCAAAGGGCATGCGGAGGAACTCATAGAGGCCATGTCCTGGTAAACAGAAAGCAGTCTTTGGAATGGAATTCTCACTCAGTGGAATATTCCAGTAGCCCCATTTCAGATCCAGAGAGGAGAACCACGACGCGCCGCGCAGGGAGTCAAGGGTGTCATCAATGCGTGGGAGGGGGTACGCGTCCTTACGCGTCACTTGGTTCAGGCGGCGGAAATCAATCGCAAACCTCGGCTTGCCGTCTTTCTTCGTCACAAGAACCACAGGAGAGGCCCAGGGTGACTGCGATGGCCGTATCACGCGCTGTTCGATCATGTCCCTGATGCACTTATTTGCCTGCTCCTGCTTGTGGAAGTCAAGCCGCCGTGGGGCCTGCTTGATGGGGGCGGCGTTGCCGGTGTCGACGCTGTGCTCGACCACACGGCAGTGGCCGATCTCGCCGTTGCAGGAGAAGATGCCGCGAAACTCGTGGAGCAAGGCGCTCACCTGGCCGCGTTCCTCCTCGGAGAGACCCTCGGCGCAGCGGTTGAGGAGATCAACGAGAGGCCGGGGGAGCTCGTCGCCCGCGGACTGTTCGACGAGGATCTCGTTGACGGCGACCAGAGGTAGCTCGACGAGCTGTGCGACGCAGCTGGAGCCGGGCAGGACGACCGCAGACTGGGACGTGTTGACCACGCGAACATAGAGCTCTTCTGCTTCTTCGGCTGCAACAAGCTCCTGGTGGACACGCATACCTGACGGTAGAGGTGACGAACGCAGCTCCATGGGGCAGGTGATGACTCCCTCGACGCCTAAAGATGGCCTCCTCAAGGGCTCGAGCGGAATTTGGCGTCGCTCGCGACCCTCCCTATGTGAATGGGTGGCCAGCCCATCCACATTGGGGAGGGTGGGATCAGTTTCCTGATCCAACACCACCCTGCTGTAGTCAGTCTCCCTCGCTGGCAGCTCGCCGCACCCCTTGACGTACACCGGGACGTACTGACTGCTCCGGGGCTGGATGGTGACACGGGCAACCGTTACCACCCGCATGGAGACCTCGGCGACGTGGGGCGGCGTTGTCACGCGCTTCATCTGCACGCGCACTCCGTTGTAGAAGGTGAGGGCATCGCAGTCGAGCTCGATGCGCTGCACATACGCTGCAAGGAAGTCACCGCCAAGTAGGCACTCATCGTGAATATCTGCCTCGTAGACCCACATGGGCACCTCGGCTGCCTGCAGCGTAAACATTGTACGCCGAGGGCCGTACAAATCATCTGGAGGGGCGGCACTGCCAGCATTTCTCATACGGAGGGCAGAGGAAAGCGGCGGCGTGTCGGGCGGGAAACCGCGCTTGAGGAGGGTGAGGCAGGCGCCTTGGTCGACCAAGAACCGGCATGGCTTACCCGAGACGTGGCCGTCAATGTACCAGCAGATGCGGTCCAGGGGAGTCAGAGGCTGAGGGGCGGGGCGCGCTTGGGCGCAGCTCGCAGAAGCCGGCGGGTTGCCCGTGGCCGCGGCAGCTTGGCGTTTCCCGAGCTGCCGGTGTCGGCACGGGGCACGGCCTTGGTGCTCCGCTCGTCCCTCCTGGAGTGACCCCTGTCCTGGCGCCGGCGGTAGACGCCGTTGTCGGCGGCGCGACGAGGACACTGCGCCTTGAAGTGCCCTTCCTGCCCACAGAAGTAGCAGCCCCCGGACTTGGGGCCCTGGCCCCTGCGGGAGCCGGAGTGGGACCGGTGGCGACGGGACCGGGAGCGCGGTCGGTGGGACCGTCGGCGAGAGCCAGACCGGGAACGGCGGTGGCCGGACCGAGACCTGGAGCGATGGTGGCGCTGCGAGCGCCGGAGGGCTGGAGGGCGTCCCGGAGGCCGTCCAGGGCGGCGGCCAGGCCGTCTGGCTGGCGGCGGCGGTGGGTCGACACATGCCGCACATCGGCCTCCGCCGAGGACGTAGAAGGGGCAGGAGATGCAGCCCTGTTGCCGGAGTCTGAAACTAAGACCTGGGCAGCCTGGGCCATTGGCCGGACCCGTTTAGCACTCGGCTCCATCAACTCCACCGACTCGATGTGTAGGGCGGCGGCGAGAGCGTCCGGGACATTCCACGGGCGGCGGAGGCGGACTTGCTTGCGCAGGTCGGGGTCAGAGACGCCCTTCAGGAAGTACTCCAGCGCGATGGACTGGAGGGGCTCCTCTGGCCAGGTTGGATGCGCCAGCCGCGCCAGGCGGACGACGTCGGCTGCGTAGTCGGCGAGGGACTCACCAGCCTTCTGCGCGCGCGCCTTGAACTGGGCCTCAGTGGCGGCGGAGTTGCACGCCGCGCCGTAGTGCTCCGACAGACGGCGCCTCAGCGCCTCGTAGTTCTGGTAGTCGGCGGGGGCCATAGTGCTAGCGGTACACAAAAACAAACGGCACATTGTGATACCAAGGTCCCACTTGGCACAGTCGTTCCTAAGACCCATTTGGTCGATTTGATCCATGTAACACCCAACTTTTCCCTTGGGGGTAGATTTTACAGGGGGGGGGGGGGGTAATTTAACGTTAAAATTTTGAACAGACCAAATTTGTCCTACACATCCAAACTGGGTGTCGATTCCTAATGATTTTGACTTAAGGATTCCAAATATGACTTTGGAAATGCCCTCCGACAACCGGAAGTCGTTCAAAACCGCCATTTTTTTTTAAAAAAATGGCCGACTGGTTGCTATTTTAAGTTTCGAACGAAAACAGAGCCATGCGAGGTGTCGTTATATATGTTTTCGAGGTCGGCGAGATCAGTCGTGGTTCCGGAAGTGACCTCCGGCAACCGGAAGTGGACTCCACGCCGCGATTGTTGCGCGCAGCGGCGGATGGACGCGCGGAGACGCGCGGAGTAGGTAGGGAGGGGGGGGGGGGGGGTCTTGGCGTACCCGCCGGGTGCCACAAGGACGAAAGGGAGTATTTTGATGCGTGTAACTTGTCACCAGTGCCACGAGTGGACCCTCCAAAACATAGGTATCGACAGCTCGTACAGCCGTGTGCGCGTTAGTAAACGTTGGTTAGAGTGACTTCCGGTGCCTGGAGTCCACTTCCAGGTGCCACAGGTCACTTTCGGTGCCACGGGTGGACCTGCCGCCCTCGAAATTATAGGTATCGACACCTCGTATAGCTGTGGGCGCGTTAGTGAACGTCGATTAGAGTGACTTCCAGTGCCTGGAGTCCACTTCCGGTTGCCGGAGGTCCCTTCCGGCACCACGAATTATCTCGTCGACCTCGAAAACATATGTAACGACACATCGCATGGCTCTGTTTTCATTCGAAACTTAAATTAGCAACCAGTCGGCCATTTTTTTTAAAATGGCGGTTTTGAACGACTTCCGGTTGTCGGAGCGCATTTCCGAGGTCATATTTGGAACCCTTAAGTCAAAATCATTTGGAATCGACACCTAGTTTGGATGTGTAGGACAAATTTGGTCTGTTCAAAATCTACCCCCAAGAAAAAAGTTGGGTGTTACATGGATCAAATCGACCAAATGGGTCTTAGGAACGACTGTGCCAAGTGAGACCTTGGTATCACAATTTGCCGTTTATTTTACGAATCGACGATGTGCCGCTAGCACTACCTGCCCTTGTTGATATCAACGATTTTTCGTTTTGTTTCAGGTTCCCCATGCCGGTGCCAACCCCGCCGTGTGGATGCAGAAGTGATGACCCAACTTTGGACAATTCGTCGGGCACCAACTTCCTTAAATTCACCCCAGGCGTGGCTTCGACCGACACGGCGCTGGTTTCCTCCAGCTCATCAGCCATGACATCAGTTTCAAGAACCGTGTCTACTTGTCTTTCTGCAAATGGCCTCAGTAGCAATTTGGTACGAGACCTGACAAGGTAATACACTTTACCACTGTCAAAATCACCTTTATGTTTTGATATGCCCCGTTGTATGGGTACACTGTGATTTTCCAATAGTAAAATCTTTCTGCGAACATGTATCACTGCATCAAAGTGGCGTAGGAAATCATATCCCAGTAGATTCTCCTCAATGTCTGCTTCATAAACAGGGAATTCATATATTTTGCCTCCAAGATCAACTTGAGTAGCAACAGGACCATAACGATTAGCCCTGTGCGAGGTGGCACTTTTCATTTTTAGTTTTGCCACTGGCAACTCCATTCTGGTTCGTTTGAACACGGTGATACCAGCCCCAGTATCACAGACCGCTGAGTCAGCTCGGCCCTCGATTTTGCATTGCACTATTGGTGCCATCCTTTTGATATTGCTGCACATGTTGCATGATGCCTTATCCTCATTTCTTTCTTCAGGCTCTGGTGCTGGTGGTGACTCATCTTTTCCGTTGTTCCTTGCCTCCAGCACTGGAGCGGAACTGGAATCCATTTCGACAGGTAAGGTTTTCTGTTTTTCCGGAGGAACTTGACTCTGATGTTGTTGTACCTCTTCCTTCTCCGGTCTAGGTGAGGCACTTATCAGTTTCCCTGGTTGTTTGGGACAAATGGCAAAACAGCCAACTGGGCACCGTTGTTGGCGTTGTTGTTGCCATTATTTCCAGCATTATTATTGCCTCCATTTCCATTTCCGTTGTTGCCCCCATTGTTATTGGGACGACCGGCGTTGGCAAACTGGTACATGGCCATGGCTGCTTGCAGTGCTTCAGGTGGGAATACCGGCAATTGGTAATTAGCAACTTGGCCACCATTCTGACCACACTTGTTGCTTCCCTTGTTGCTTCCGCCGTTGTTGCCACTGTTTTGCCGCATCAAGGAGCGACACTCGTTTTTGTAGTGCCCCTTCTTGTGGCAATGATAGCATTCAATGTCCTTTTTGCTATTGTTGTTGTTGTTATTGCCTTGAGGCCTCTTTTTGCACTCCTTGGTGTAGTGCGTTTCCGTCTTGCAGTATGTGCAGTATGGCTTGCTTCTGCACTCATTGGTATAGTGGGTGTTGGTTTTGCAGAATGAGCAAAACGGGGTTCCAGAGCTGGACTGTCCCCCTCGGCCTCCACGGCCTCCACGGCTTCCACGGCCTCCTCGGCTGCCTCGGCTGCCTCGGCCTCCAGTCTGGGTGCTTGAGGTGTGCGATGGGCCAGCGGCCTCTTCTTCGAGGGCCTGGACTTCAACCTCGTTAGTTGCGTCGTCGTCGTCCTCCTCGTCCTCGTCGTAGTTGACGCGGCGGACCTTGGTGGCAGGCCCCTTGGAGGTGGACGGACCCATGTCCAACGAGCGCCCCCGACTGAGGTGACGCATCGCATCCTGGATGGTGTCGACGGACGCGTAGGCCATCCTGCGCACCAGGGCAGGATCGTGGAGCCCCCGGATGAATCGGCGCACCAATTCCTCCTGGATTTGGCGCTCGTTGTGGTTGGCGAGGTATTTTCGCCCCACTCGTTCCACTTCGTTGGCCCAGTCCTGGAAAGACTGGTTCGGCTTCTGGACCAACTCTTCGAACGCAGCCCTGCGCTCCCACAACGACTGGTCTATCGTGTAGGTGCGCGCCAGGACCGTATCCAAGTTCTGGAATGTGTGTTGTTGGCCTTGGTCGCTGAGGAGCGCGATGACGTGGGTGGCGTCCCCGCGAAGACTGCGTAGGAGCTGCCGCCCTTTCGCCTCCTCGGACCAGTTGTTGATCTCCGCTGCGGCCTGGAACTGCGCCCGGTAGATGCCGTAGCATGTCTTGCCGTCGAATTCAGGCGCATCCAGCTTCTCATGTCGTGGCCCTCGTGGCTGTTGCTGGACTTGCTGTGCTGCTTGTTGTGCAGCTTGGTTGGCGGCGGCGACTGCCAGTGCTGCCATTTGGTTCCACTGGTCTGGTGGCGGCCCCTCTACGACGTGGACCCTCAGTGGATGGTTCCTGGGGTCCGGTTGCTGGTCGTGCTGCTGTTGTGGCTGCGGTGCGAAACCATGGAAGTCCTCGTCGCCGTCGTCGGCGTCCATGGCGTTTTCCTGAACGTGCTCGTCAACCTCCATGTCGCCATCGGCGTCCTCCGCGTTGTCGTCGTAGCCATAGCGACGAACCAGGGGCGTCGAACCCGGGGGGGGGGGGGGGGGGGGGGGGGCAGGGGGGGCATTGCCCCCCCCAACTTTTGGGCAGGGGGGGGCAGGGGGGGGCAAGCAAAAATTGAAAAATGTACTTGAGGCCGGCCGCAGGCCGCAGGGGTGCGGCGCGGCGGGGCTGGACGGCACGCTTGCGACGGCAGAAGTGATTACGGAGTGGAGTGTCTTTCGCCGAGACCGAGGGGGTGTCGGGTATCGCGTAGCATGTCTGTGCCTGCGCCTCGGCCGGCTGAACGCCGAACCGTTCGTCGCGCGCCGCTGCCGCCTGCGCCGTTAATACAACACGTAGACACAACAATCACGCGGACGCACCCAGGCTTTGGTTTGGCTCTGGCCGAGTTGCCGGTAGACCAGCGACTGACAACCAGCAAGCAAGGGCTTGCAAGAGCACGAGGTACGAGAGCCAGTGCTGTGGCAAGTCTGGCAGGAGAAAACGTTCCCCGTCCGTTCCCATCATGCGGAAAAGAGGACAGAGGGACATAGCGTCCTTTTTTACGAAGAAGGCCAAGGCTGCAACGTCAGAACCGGAACCTGGTGAGTATTGTGATACTACACTTGCCTACGCGTCCTACCCGCACACGATGCATTGTTTCAATTCGCCCCATTTATTTTCTCTCTATTATCGCAGGTCGGAGATCCAGAGCTCAGGAGGCAGATTCGGGCTCTGACCCAGACGACGATGGGCTGCTACAAGACAGCCATGCCCTTCCGGATCCGGACGTCGTTGCTGTCACTGCTGCTCCTGCGTCTTCCCTAGCGGCTGCGCCGGAGTCATTGAAGAGTGCGGTGCTGCATGAAGACCGTTCTGAAGTATTTCCCGATGGAGGTAAGACAAAGACAATTGTACTGCTAACTTTCCGTCAGTTTTCGTTCTCAATTCTTCAGTTTTAAATAGTAATAGGGTATTTCAAATAGGGTATTCCGAGTCCGACGCTTCAAAACCGGAATCCAGTCGAACTGTTTCCGCTGTTGCTGTTGGGTTTGAACGCTTTAAATTGGAATACCCTATCATGAAAAGGCCAACGTGACTGAAATTCCGTATTTGTTTCGCTTCCTCAGGATCTGAGACTGGCTGTGCTGGCGCTGGCGACGGTTTCGAGGACAACGTTGTTCTCCCTGTCGTGGACGGCGCGGCGGTGGCAGCGACAGCGTCTGGATGCCCCGACGCCGATGGCCCAGACATCGCCTTGCCGACGACACCCCATCAACCGCCCGCCACCACAATCCCGGCGTTTAAAGATGCTCGTCGTCTTCACCGCTTCATCCAGCATTGGTACCTGGACTTCCCGTGGTTGCACTATGACTCGGTAAAGAAATCTGTACTTTGTTTCCCATGCGCCACGGCATCCAGACGAAATCTTGTCCCCCCTGTTATTAAGAAAGAGTTAGCTTTCACGGAGAAGGGCTACTGCAAGTGGAAGGAAGCAAACAAAACATTTGAAGGACACCAACGGTCAGCCTTTCATAAAGCCGCTGTTTCTGCGTTAGTTAGCCTTTCAAAAGTACCAGTGACTGCCCAGCTGTCTTCGGCTGAAAGAAACCAACAGGCGGAGGCGCGTGTGGCCTTGTCTAAAATTTTCTCTACACTGACGAAACTTGCTAGACAGGGCCTAGCTATTAGAGGTTCCACACCTGAGGAGGGAAATTTGCATCAGATGCTGTTGTGTAGGGCAGAGGACGTACCTGAACTTGCCAGGTGGCTGAAGCGTCGTGAAAAATTTCTGTCACCAGAAATTCAAAACGAAATGCTTGAAATCATGGGGCACGAGATTTTGAGAGAATTGATCCAAGAAATTCGCGCGTGTGGCGTGTTCAGCTCCATCATGGATGAGTGCCGTGATGAATCTAATCACGAGCAGTTATCAATTTGCATTCGAACTGTAGACGTCCAAACTCTTAAGCCTGCAGAGCACTTCGTGGGCTTTTACACGACATCTGATACAAGGGGCAAGGCTTTAACCGACATCTACATAGATTCACTCGTTCGAATGGATCTCAATGTTTCAAATCAAAGGGGTCAGTGCTACGATGGTGGATCAAACATGAAAGGCCAATTCAAGGGCGTCCAAGCCCTTATAAAGGAGTTGCAGCCGCTAGCACTGTATGTGCACTGCTGTAACCACTCACTGAATCTAGCAATTCAAGACTGCATGAAACGCCTTCCTGTCGCCCGCGAGGCAATGCAGTGGGTTCATGACGTGGGTGTTATCATAGGGCGGTCTCCAAAGCGCCAGGCGCGTTTCGAGGAGCTCCGAGCAGACTCGCTTGACGAAGCCGATGGAGCAGGACCCTGTAAACAGTGCGCCACTAGGTGGACAGTCCGAGTGCGCTCCTTGGATGGAACACTGAACTGCTACTCCTCCGTGCTGTCCTATCTTGATGAGCTCGCAGGGCAGAAAACTGTGGAGGAAGCAGTGGACGGTCAGAAGGTGAATGTCTCTGCAAAAGCCAAAGGTCTTCATGATCAGTTAGAGAAATCTCAGGTTTATTTCACTCTACTTGCCCTCCACGATTTGTTCATTCCCTGCGAGCAGCTCAGCAAAATTCTGCAGTCCCCTTCATTCACTGTTTCTGGGGCAAATGAAGCCGCTGACTTCACTCTCAAAAAGGTGCAGAGGTTGCGATCTGACGAGCATTTTGAGATTCTGTGGTCAAAAATGGAAGAGGCCCAAGTGAAATATGACCTTGTTAAGCCTTCTCTCCCCAGGAGACGTCGAAATCCAGCCGATGCAAATTCAACATCTCAGGCACACGAATTTGAGAATATCAAGGATTCTATGAGAAAAGACTATTTTGAGATTTTTGACCTAGCAATGAGTGAAATCAAATCTAGATTCAAGCAAGATGATTTTGATAAGCTCATACTTTTGGAGAAAGCACTTCTAACCCCACCTAGTGAATGGGGAGAAAATAGTGGTATAGAAGAGATTCTCGAAGAATTCGGCTTTGACGTGCCCAGGCTTAGGGCCAACCTGGAATCCCTCCCTGACATAGCACCTGGCAAGACCACGACGCGTGAGATCGCGGACGAATTCGCTGCACTCCAACCGGAAACAAGACGGCTTTTCCGGCACATGGAGCAGCTGTTAATTCTCCTGCTAGTCGTGCCTGTTTCCGCGGCGACTGCTGAACGTAGTTTCTCTGTGATGCGAAGGCTGAAAACCTACCTAAGAACTACAACTGGGCAAGCGCGCCTGAATCATTTAGCCATCCTTCACATTTACAAAGAGAGAGTAGACAAGCTTGATGTAACAAAATTAATGAAAATATTCGTTAACAATGAGCACAGGCACCGCATTTTTGGTGCTGTATAGTTTTAAGTTTTTTCAAAACATCCTATGTTTAAGTTGTACCAAAGAGATGTACTTTTACAATCTTTATACCAAATGAAAATACAGATTTTCTTACCATTTACCATTAAAAAAAACGCATTTCTATTTTTATTTTACTTTTCCTTGCCTTGCATGAGCAATACATTAGTGCGCCCCTGAAAGATAGGCAACCCACACGTCACCGAACATTTTGCCCCCCCCAGGTCCAGACCCAGGTCGACGCCCCTGCGACGAACCGGCCGCAACACTCGTCGTAGCTGTGGTCCTGCTGCCGCTCCTTGTTGTGCGCGGCCTCCGCGGCCCCCTCGGGCCCCTCTGGACCTCCTGGCGCCGCGGCCACGGCCACGGCCACGGCCCCGGACGATGGCATCTCTTACGCCGACATCGACGTTTTGGATTTGCTGTTGCTCCATTTCTGGATGTGATGTGACGCCTGTTTGCGTCGCTGGAACCTGTGCTTGCCAGTGACACTGGATACTGTATGTGCCGCTGCGACTTTGGATACCGTATGTGCCGCTGCGACGCTGGATACCGTATGTGCCTCTGCGACGCTGCCCCCTTTGACTGCCCCTTCCCCCTTTTGCAAGTCGAAACGACGACTTTTACCACCAACGGTGGTTGGGATTGGGCCGGAGAGTTTTTGCCTTATACCTTATAGTCATAAATGACTTGCCCTGTTCCTCGAATTCACGTTTCCTCTCTCCAAATGTCCTCCAGGTGGATGGCGGTGCCCCTGGATAAGGCACGCAGTACGTGGGGGAGGTGGTGGCAGCCCACTGATTCAGCTGGCCTGCAGAGTCAAGTGAACTACAGGAGCTAGCTGAACTTGCTCCGGACGGATAAGAACGCACAGGGGTACGTGTGTGTGACGTGCTCCCGTCAGCGCCAAACGTGATGGTGGTCCTGTAATCTGTTATGGTGTTACAGGAACTGCTGCTGGACACTCCTGACGAGCTGGCAGCCTCACTGACGGTCGTGGTGTCAGACCAATCCTCCCCGGAATACCAGGACAGGTCGGGAGCGACGTACGGCACGTACAACGGCATCTGTAGGGAATGACCGAATAAAATCCTTTCCCTTGACAACCTTTGGCTATTTTCTACGTACGAGTCGTACAACGCAACTAATGCAGGTCACTGTCCGAAGACGACGCAACACTAGCAGGTCAACGTGCGAACACGCGTATGTAACTACCGCTACACACAAAAACCCACAACGCAATTAGCACAGGTCAATGCCCCCTAGGCGACGCAGTACTAATAGGTCAACGTGACTTTCTGGTTTGCTTATATGTCGATTCGCGACTCAGCAAGGGCAGGCTGATGTCTGACAGACAGCGCAACCCCCACAGGTCAATGCAGGTCAACGTTTACGTAAAGCAACTATGCACCCCGAACCGCCAAATACGACGCAGTCTTACGACAGGTCAATGTATGTGGACGGACTCGACTGTGACTGTAACTACTCCGTTGTCGGAACGCAGCTTCCAAAGAACAGGTCAATCCGGCAAGCGGGACTCAGTTCCTTTTCCACAGGTTAACCCTTCAACTTTCAGACTACGCGGCTCAACTTCGCCTGGCGGAGCGCAGCGGTCGCTTGACCACCTACTAGGCTTGCTCGGCGGAGCGCAGTGGTCGCTTGACCACAGGCTAACCCGTCCTCGCGGCGCTCTGAGACCGTATGCCTGTCTAACTCCTCTTGCCTTCCTTCCCCCTTGCAAACCGTAGACCGCTGTCACCACTGTTGTATTGGACAGGGCAGGGAATGACAAAGGCTCAGTTGGGCAGTGTGGCTTTATTCAGGCAGGTCTGAGTCAGAGTGCACCGCTCCAAGGGCGAGCGGCTGCTTATAAAGGAAATGCAGAGGAACATCAGGAAGAAGTGAATTATATGGAAGGGGTATTGTAGTGTGTATAAGGAGTAGAGAATGGGCCAGTCGACTGGTTATTGTTGTCAGGTAGGGAATGGATGCATCCAAGATGGCGCCCCGCATGGTAGCTACCAGATCAGGTTAAAGGTTTTGTTTACAATTTAATGCTCGATACAACACTACTCCCTCCTAAAAGAAAAACGGAAACTTCCTTTCAGTTAACAATTCTAGCCTCTGCTTGCAAAAGTTTTCGTTTTTAACATTAAATTGTGAAATTTTCTTCCAGTGCTGACTTGACTTTGACTGTTACTTCTGACTTGTACTGAAAAACATGCGAGGTCCCCCGACAGTGGTTAGCCGCAGGGTTGTCCATCCCTTGACTAGGACCTCACACGTAAACAAAAAGGAAAAATAAAGAATGGGCGTCCCAACGTAGGCCTCGAGTTACTTCCCCCAGCGTACATTCCACGGGTGTGTGGATGCCGTCCCAGGGTACTCCCTCTCGCCTGAAGGTAGAACCCAGAAATCTCAAGTTAGTCACCACGTCGCTCCGTTGACCTGTAACACACAAACAACACCACAACAAAATCCACTCCTACAGCTTCCACACCCTCTCCTTAGGAGGGGCATGCCTCATCCGTCTACTCTGGATTACGGATTGCCTTGGCGCCAGCCTGACTAGCTAAAACCTAACTAATGGCACCGAAACTAAACTGCTTGTCTGAAACCTGTAGCCAGTGTATTCCGGCTTTACCCAGTATACTTAACTCATAATCCAAGTTGTTCCAGTGTCCTTAGCACGTCCCTGTAGACGGCCTCCTTGGACTGGTTGGCGTTGACGATGGTCACAGGAAGTCTCTCCTCCTGCAGCAACCACTCGTCCATTCTGTGATGTAGTTGGTCGAAGTATTCTTGTTTTAGTGAATTCTCCTCCTGGCGGCCACGCCCATAGGCCCTTTTAAAAGCCTCCTGTGCTGGGAGCCTTAAGTAAATAAAATGCTCCTGTCCCTTTGAGAAAACCCTTAGTATCCTTGACACCGCCTGAAGCACCCTTAACTGCTGTTGCTGTAAGTGGCCGTTCTTGATTAGTACTTCTGAGAATAGTTTTTCCACACTGTGGACTGACCTTTCCATGATCAATGTGCCTGAGACTTTACTCATGCTTTGCTCCCATACTGTTACCAGAGCGTAAATTTGAAACATAAAAGCACATTTTTCAGGCTGCTTGCTCACTTGATTCAACAAATTAATTCCATCTAGATTCACCCATTTGTCCACAGGCTCCTCTCGTACTTGATACTTCTTTTGCTCACTTAGTTTTCTCAAAATCGTTGATTTTCCAATATTTCCTTCTATATACACCACTTGTACTTTCTTCCTCCTCAAAAATAGATAGGTTACTACCAAGACAGAAAATGTCAAAACTGCACCTAAAGTCAAACTCTCCATGTTAACTCTGGTTCAACTGGCTAGCTTACTGGTCTGTCACCTACTGAGGTCAAACTCCCCGTTACAAGCATTTGTTCCCTTGCACACTCAGTCTTTCTCTCTTGGATCTCATGTGTCTCTATTGTCGTTACTGCTCATTGGACTCTACACTGTATGATCATTCCCCATTCATATTTTGTTTTACTCCCGCGTCCGTTTATTTGACTCAAGTGGTACCGGTCTCTGCGCGGCTTTTGATTCACTTAGTCAATCCACTCTAGCTGACTTTGCTCGACATGGCTGCTTTGTAATCACCAGTGAAAATTGTAAGTTTTAAATTTAATTTAATTGGTTCTCCCTAGAGTAATGTGTGGTGTCAACATGGGACACAGCTCAGGACTTGTCCCTGAACAGGTCGATTCCTATGTTGGTTTGTGTAGAATGCTCAACACAGTCATTTCTGACAGGTTAACGAGACACTCTCTAGCAGCTTTTACTTCAACTTTATTCTAAAAGATAGGAGTTTAAAAGGAAAATGATTAGGGAACGATAATACAGCGGTTTTAAAAACAAGAGCAAATCTAATTCAAAGAAGAAAACATTTTGACGACATGGTAAGTTTAAATAAACAAACAATTCTTAGGTTATATAAAACACACCTCTGAGATTAAGACTTAATGAAACATAATGAGATCAAAATACTATCTATTATCTATTTACAAATACTATCTGTTTTAAACATGCCTTCTGTTTCAGTTCAGTTCAGTTTACCAAGGAGAGGCGGTGGCCTAACCATTGCGCTCAAGCAGGCTGACTGCTTCGGCGTCTTCTTGTGCAAATCAGGTGAAACTCTTTGGCCAACCTCATCAGCTGAACCTTGCTCAACTCGGTGCATGTTCTTTTTAGATGACCTCGGGCCCCACACCTGCTGCATCGTAGTCGTGGTGTGCGAGACGCTGGGACTGTAGATGCCTCTGGCGCTGGGGCTGGTTCAGCTGCCTCTGGAGCTGCATCTTGTTCTGCTTCCCTTGGTGCTGCATTTGGGGCAGTGTCCTCCGGTTCTGCAGCAGGCGCAACGACTCTGTCCTCTAAATCTTCGGGCCCGGACGGCTTAAAATCCCAGGATTCCGGCTCGGATGGCTCGAAATCCCAAGGTTCCACTTGGTTTTTAAAATCGGCCTCCTCAATCTGAACTGCCTCCAACCTTGAAATAGCCATTTCGATGCACTCGTCCTCAGTGACTGTGACCATCTCGATTCCTGGTGCTATGCGAACAGGCTTTGGTCTAAACTCCTTGATTGCAGCCTGCACAAGGTCCCAGTTCACTTCGCCATTCATCAAGTCCCCGTCTGTCTCTTCGCTCTCCTCCTTTTCAAGCACCATGGTCTCGTTGTCTTCCTCACCTTTCTCCTCTTCGAGCACCATGTCCCACCATGTGGGTCGATCCAGGCGCGGATCCACGGGGGGGGGGGGGGGGGGGGCAAAGGGGTTTTGCACCCCCCAGGATGTTATCAAGGCGCCTGAAATTTAGGCAACCCGCCGAACTTTTCGCCTGTAAGTAGGCAAAAAGTGGTACATTGCCCCCCCCACAAGTCCCTCCTGGATCCGCGTCTGGGTCGATCAGTCACTGTCATCGACTGTGCCAAAGTCGCCTCCAGTTCGCTGATCTCCTCGTCCAGATGCGTGGCTTGCACTTGGGCTCGCCTCCTCTGTTGTTCAGCATCTCGGAGGTCCGCCCGCACCATCTTGGGAGATGTAGGTGCCCCGCGGTGTCCGTCCCGGAGTGATGAGCTTGGCTTAAAACGCCGGCTCCACACACAGGCGACCCTAGCCACTTCCTGTGTCCTCGCCTCCATCACTTGCCTCGCGGTGGCTACCCCATGCCGGACTTCTTCTTGCAGCAACGGGGTGGCGGGTGTTGATTTTACCCTCTTGCTATTCCCGACCAGCCTTTTCGGAATACGGTAACTGCTGCCTAGCTTCCGCATCTGGCTCTTCACACCTTTCTTTACTTCTGGCTTCATCACCACAACACTCTGTTTCTCTCCTCCTCAAATTCGCTTTCACCGTTTCCACTGCTTCTACTGCTGCCACTGACGCCAAGCCAACTCTCTGCGCCTTCCAGCCCTTTGCTGCCTTGGGGCCCAACAATGCACCCTTGGCATAGGCGCCAGCGCGTGGCGGCCCCCTGCGAGCGGGCCTTCCCTGGCACCCCTGGCGCCAGCCACCTGGAGCGGTGTTGCCGGAGCAGTGGTCACGGAGTAGGGACTACCCCCACGTAGTTGAGCCAAGCGCCCGGGGTATCGCCGTCTGTGACGTCACCAACTGTTGCGCGCACATCTGCGCTTAGTGGGAACGGAGCGAGGCGGTCGAGATGGACGAGTTGAAGATTTAGCGGATTCCTGTCTTCTCGAATCCGGGCATTGCAGTCATTTATTATGTCAATCACGGTAAACAAGACCAAAGTTCCCTTGAAGCTGTACAGAGATGGCTTACTTCATGGCCGCTGGCATGTTGATGTCTTGTCTTGTAGTACCATAGGCCTAGAAGACCCTTAGGTGAAACCGTCAAGGGATCTGACACACCCGTGTGTACCCCCTCGGCCCGAGCCCCCGGCAACACCGGTGTAGGAGCGAAGCTGGGCGGCCTGCTAAGAGAACCTGCCCCCTAAGGGTGGTTAAACCAGCTTTTCTTAACCTCCCCTAAGTGGGCCCGGCCTCCGTCAGGGCCCGTTAGGCTGACTCCAGCGGTGGTGGTGGGGTCCCGGGGACGTGGGGGCTAGTAGAGCGGGTATGGTGTCCCAGGGGTATTACAGCGGGCGACGGTTTGTATACCACAGACTGCGCCACTTTCTGCGGTCGCCGCCTTACCACAGAGTTGCAGCGACTCTACTCAGAGTCCGCCTGACCCTCTGTGGGGGCGACAGTTTGGTTTTTGGTGTCCTCGGGCTGGCTCGGACCGCGGCGGCTGCGACGATGGTCTGCAAAAGAGTGAAGAATGGGGGGGGGGGGGGGGGAAGCGTGCGCCGTGCGTAATGCGGGGGGGGGGGGGGGGCCGGGGCCAAAGACCCCCCCCCCCCCCCCCCCCCCCAGGGTAGGTCCTCGGCGGGTGAGTCTGCACCATCCTGCTGCTGGCGCTGCTACTCCATCACCGCCCTCCTCTCCTTGGTGGTCGGGCGTCGCTCTCCGTGGAGGTCCAGAAGCATGCCGATGTCGACCTCCTTCGTGGCGCCCCGGACGGTGGCCGGGCTGCGACATCCTCCCTCCGGATCGCGGGGTAGGTGCCGATCTCCTCCGAGTTGTCCTGGGCGCTGCTCTGCATTTCCCTGGAGGGGGGGGGGGGGGGCGTAGCCGGAGTGCAGACGTCCCGGAAGAGGTGCGTGGGATGCGCCTGGAGTCCTGGCTGTCTTCTGGAGAGGAGGGCGGGGTGCCTCAGTTGCGCCTCGGCGGTAGTTGCGTTGGTGTTTGCTGCTACGGCGTTGCGCCCGCGCCCTCGCCCTGCTGTCCTTGCTCGTGCTGTGAGCGGTCCTCCCTGTAGATACCCCCAACCCTAAAGGATACTCATCTCAGGTTCTGCGGCGTTGGCTGTAGGCGGCGGTGCGGCGGTGATTAGCGTGCAGCAGAGGGGACGGGCTGCATCCGCACAGGCCTCCGGGTCCTCTGGCAGCCCCCACCTTTTCCTTCCTTCCTCTTCAGCGTGTGTACGTTGTTTTCGGGTGCGACCCCTCAGGGTTTTCCTCCGGCTCCAGCCGGGCCGGGCTGTGCGAGCTAGGCCAGGGGGAAGGAGGGGGAGGCGGGAGGCGGGGCGGGGGAGAGGGGAGGGGGGTGTTGTTTGCCTCTTGGTGCACCGCTGCAAAGGAGGCGGGGGAGGGGGGGGCAGGCCAGGCCTATTGTCCGACCATGCCGAGGCATGGGCAACCTAACCTCACTTTGCCGATTTAAAACAGCACTCGGTGGCCTCCAAAGGGCTCTAGCGGGTACCCGGTGAGTGGTGCAGCCGCGGCGCGTTATGCTGTCCGGGCCTGGAAAGAGGGAGGGGCTGGGCGGGGCCAGGGCGGCCAGGGGCACCACCGGTAAGCCGGTGCACTGGGAACGCGCACGTGGAGGGGCGATAGACACACAGGGCACTAGCGTTATGTAGGATCACTAGACGTGCACGCGGCACTACACATCACTTTCACGAAGCACTGGGCACACAACACATCACTGTAGGCACGCTGATTTTGCTAGATAGAACACTTCGGCTTCCCGCCACGGCACCAGGCGACCCCTCGGGTTGCCAAGACACAAAAGCACTGATAAAATGCGAACGGCCGTGATCAGAGACTTGCGACCAATTGCCCAGCTGGGAGATACGGTCCCGGACAAGTCCTGAAAATTTCGGCTGTCTCCGGTTTGATTTAACCACTTAAAACTTGGAAATAGTGAGGAGCTCCGGCACCGCCCGCCCGGCCGGGCGGCTGCCCCCCACTCCTCCCTCATGTTGATGTCGCTGGACCCCTCTACAAAACACAAGAGGGTTATCAGTGGGTACTGGTAGCGGTCGAGGCTTTCTCTGGCTGGCCAGTGGTTTCACCAATGAAGACACAAACAGCAGAAGAAATTGCCAAAACACTGGTCAGAGATGTGTTTTCCGTGTTTGGATCTCCATTATCGGTCCTTACGGATAAAGGCAAACCTGTGGAATGCCAGCTGATAAGAGAAGTAATGGAACTCTATCATATCCGCAAGTATCGGACAACAGCTCAACACCCATCTGCCAATGGCAAAGCCGAGCGCTGGATTCGGACTTTGAAAGACAAATTGCGAATTCTAATGAAGAACGCAAAAGAAGATTGGCTAGATTACTTGCCTTTCATTGCACAGGCGTATCGAAACTTACCCAATCCAGTCCATGGTTTCTCGCCGTTTGAGGTTATGTTCGGCGCTCCGATGCGGACTCCCCTCACTTTGACGAGAGAGTCGCCACCAAAACTGCCGGACATCAGTGATTTCCCGTACCAATTGCGGAGAAATCCGAGGGGGCGATCACTCCACTTTTTTTTGTACACATGATTTCATGTAATCGGATTTCACATGATTTCATCGGATTTCATCGGATTTCGTGGATTTTGCCAGATTTCGACGGATTTCACAGAATTTCGACGGATTTCACTGGATTTCGACGGATTTCACCGGATTTCGTCAGATTTTGCTAGATTTCGCTCAGGATAAGTTGGATTCTACCGGATAACAACGGATTTCAATCCGCAGCACGTACCACCAGGCAAGAGCGCCGCCTGGGCTCGGACTCCTGCACTGCACCCTGCACGGGGGGACGCGGGGAAGGGGAGGGGGGTGTCTCGTGCCGTGACGAAGTCAGCCGAAGTGAATCCGAAACGCAATCTGTTATCCGTGATTGTGTTGTAGTGGTTGCTGTAGGGTTTGGCAACGGCGCTGACTTCGTGTTAAAATGGTACGTTGAAACTTTAATATTCTCATGGCTTTCATTGAATGTCAGAAACTTTAACGTTCATGGCTTTAACTGCCAGTCGGCGATCTAGCCACAATTCGAAACCGAAACCGAAAGTTAGCGTCAATTACTACTTACTCGAACAGGAAACTATTATTTGTTTACTTTCCCTCTCGAGAAAGTCGCGGCCTTCGAACGCTTCGTTTGACCTGCTTGTGCACTGTATGAGAAATAGCGCAACACATACTGCCAAAGTATGACAATCACCACGGTCAGCAGATTCTGGTCAGGATTTCGACGGATTTCGCTGAATGGTGTTGGATTTCAGGTGGATTTCTGCACAATTCCGCGGATTTCGGTGGATTTCGGTAGATTTCGTATGATTTTGGCGGATTTCGGGTGATTCAACGGATTTCGGGTGATTCGGCGGATTTCGCGTGATTACAGCAGATTTCGGTCGGATTTCAAACGGATTTCACAGAATTTGTACACATGATTTCGCGAGTAATCACCCCCTCGGAGAAATCTCATGGAGACCCATGAACAAGTCCGCAGGATGTCTCATGACCTGCAAACAAAATGAAACAGCGATATGATCTCACTGCGAGCTTTTAGGCCTGGAGACAAGGTTTTCCTGTACGACAGAGCTCGTAAAACAGGAGAAATGGGAAAACTCAGGCGGAAATGGCTAGGTCCATTTACCGTGATTGACATAATAAATGACTGCAATGCCCGGATTCGAGAAGACAGGAATCCGCTAAATCTTCAACTCGTCCATCTCGACCGCCTCGCTCCGTTCCCACTAGGCGCAGATGTGCGCGCAACAGTTGGTGACGTCACAGACGGCGATACCCCGGGCGCTTGGCTCAACTACGTGGGGGTAGTCCCTACTCCGTGACCACTGCTCCGGCAACACCGCTCCAGGTGGCTGGCGCCAGGGGTGCCAGGGAAGGCCCGCTCGCAGGGGGCCGCCACGCGCTGGCGCCTATGCCAAGGGTGCATTGTTGGGCCCCAAGGCAGCAAAGGGCTGGAAGGCGCAGAGAGTTGGCTTGGCGTCAGTGGCAGCAGTAGAAGCAGCGGAAACGGTGAAAGCGAATTTGAGGAGGAGAGAAACAGAGTGTTGTGGTGATGAAGCCAGAAGTAAAGAAAGGTGTGAAGAGCCAGATGCGGAAGCTAGGCAGCAGTTACCGTATTCCGAAAAGGCTGGTCGGGAATAGCAAGAGGGTAAAATCAACACCCGCCACCCCGTTGCTGCAAGAAGAAGTCCGGCATGGGGTAGCCACCGCGAGGCAAGTGATGGAGGCGAGGACACAGGAAGTGGCTAGGGTCGCCTGTGTGTGGAGCCGGCGTTTTAAGCCAAGCACATCACTCCGGGACGGACACCGCGGGGCACCTACATCTCCCAAGATGGTGCGAGCGGACCTCCAAGATGCTGAACAACAGAGGAGGCGAGCCCAAGTGCAAGCCACGCATCTGGACGAGGAGATCAGCGAACTGGAGGCGACTTTGGCACAGTCGATGACAGTGACTGATCGACCCACATGGTGGGACATGGTGCTCGAAGAGGAGAAAGGTGAGGAAGACAACGAGACCATGGTGCTTGAAAAGGAGGAGAGCGAAGAGACAGACGGGGACTTGATGAATGGCGAAGTGAACTGGGACCTTGTGCAGGCTGCAATCAAGGAGTTTAGACCAAAGCCTGTTCGCATAGCACCAGGAATCGAGATGGTCACAGTCACTGAGGACGAGTGCATCGAAATGGCTATTTCAAGGTTGGAGGCAGTTCAGATTGAGGAGGCCGATTTTAAAAACCAAGTGGAACCTTGGGATTTCGAGCCATCCGAGCCGGAATCCTGGGATTTTAAGCCGTCCGGGCCCGAAGATTTAGAGGACAGAGTCGTTGCGCCTGCTGCAGAACCGGAGGACACTGCCCCAAATGCAGCACCAAGGGAAGCAGAACAAGATGCAGCTCCAGAGGCAGCTGAACCAGCCCCAGCGCCAGAGGCATCTACAGTCCCAGCGTCTCGCACACCACGACTACGATGCAGCAGGTGTGGGGCCCGAGGTCATCTAAAAAGAACATGCACCGAGTTGAGCAAGGTTCAGCTGATGAGGTTGGCCAAAGAGTTTCACCTGATTTGCACAAGAAGACGCCGAAGCAGTCAGCCTGCTTGAGCGCAATGGTTAGGCCACCGCCTCTCCTTGGTAAACTGAACTGAACTGAAACAGAAGGCATGTTTAAAACAGATAGTATTTGTAAATAGATAATAGATAGTATTTTGATCTCATTATGTTTCATTAAGTCTTAATCTCAGAGGTGTGTTTTATATAACCTAAGAATTGTTTGTTTATTTAAACTTACCATGTCGTCAAAATGTTTTCTTCTTTGAATTAGATTTGCTCTTGTTTTTAAAACCGCTGTATTATCGTTCCCTAATCATTTTCCTTTTAAACTCCTATCTTTTAGAATAAAGTTGAAGTAAAAGCTGCTAGAGAGTGTCTCGTTAACCTGTCAGAAATGACTGTGTTGAGCATTCTACACAAACCAACATAGGAATCGACCTGTTCAGGGACAAGTCCTGAGCTGTGTCCCATGTTGACACCACACATTACTCTAGGGAGAACCAATTAAATTAAATTTAAAACTTACAATTTTCACTGGTGATTACAAAGCAGCCATGTCAAGCAAAGTCAGCTTGGCCTTTTCCTTCTCAGTCATGTTAGAGATTTCTTTAGGCTCACTCATAGTCAGCCTTTCCCTATGGAAACAGTTGGTCTTTCTAATAAAATTGTACCTGAGATGGTAAGCTCTATTGACCCTGGGGTTTACAAATAAAAACCCGTCCGAGCCCGACAATTTGGGTATGCTTGTCAATGACTGTAATAAAGAGGAGGGTTCACTTTTTGATGTCAGATGGCTGGAGATATGATCCATAGAACCTATAATGATTTCTAAGGGTGGAGAGCCGGAAAAAGATAAGATCTTCTACAGAGGAAGAAGTTAGGTTACACGTTGGGCGTCAAATGTAATGTGACGTCGCCACATTCAAAAATTGTTTATCGATACTCGCGATGTTCGCTGTCAAGCCCCGGCTATAGCCGACAGAGGGGTGTGGGTAATTCAGTCTGTGGAAATTATATTTATAGGGCGCCACCACAAACACACACAGGCGATAAATGTAACAATTATTTATTGTAAGCAAACAGGGTGCTGGTACACCAAAACATACAAACTAGAGCACATCAAGCTTCCAAGTACAGACACAAAGTTCCATGTACAAATAACAACGGAAGTAATTGACTGGTGGAAATACAGTAATAAATTTATATGAAGCCTAAAAAAAAACAAATCAAAACCCAAAATTTCGTAAGAACATCATATAAATTGGTCTTAATTCTAAATACACCCTTACACACTGTCACAGAAGAGCACTGTATTTTAACAAGAGACTCGGAGTCACCGAAACAGGGTACAAGGTATATTACTTAATAATAAACAGTAATCTGTATTTCCAACCCACTGAACGCTTCCATAATCATTTCCCGCACTATGGCCCAATCTAATCTATCGCGAACGCATGAAATCCGGGGGATGGAGAGCGACTTCAAGCTTAGCAGCTCCACCCACTTCGCCAACTGTACTAAGGTGGCCCACAAACACTTGTAGGTGGGTTTCATAAAATAACGCGGCTTGGTAATTAGGTAGAACACATAGTGCGGGCCTTCTTCGTTCGCGCCACCTCGCCGATCCGCCAGCCCTCCTCCCTCAATTGGGCCTGGCGGCCGAACTTCCGTTTAAACTGGACCGCTATTCCGGCGGACATGTGGAAGTCCTCTGACACACAATGCGCCAGATTGTCACTCGCGGCGAACAAATCGCCTTTCAGCTCGCGGAATTTCATCGGGGTACAAAATAACAAAGCGACGCGGTAAAATAATACAACGGAAGTCGGTGGCCGAACAATACAATCGACTGGAAACTATCAGTCAGCACGATAACTTGCGATTACAATATAGATTACAAAAGAAATACTGAACTTGTCCAATGTGAGCTCCGGTGGCGGTGTCGGTCGGGTCGGTCCGCGGGGCGGACAGTTACTCGACGGTAAGTATCATCGCCGACCCATCCGGTCCCGGTGTTTGATGGTCACACCGGTACAGACCGTGCCGTGCCCGAGCTGCGGAGCAGCGGCGCCGCAGAGCCTACTCGCTCCTCATCTTGCCGCTTTGACGAGCCCCAGATACTCTGACTCGGTCCACCGCGAATTTACAATAGATCCGGCCTATAACAGAGCACCACGGACATCAGCCCCCCTAACGGTTACAAATTCGCCGGCCACTTCCAAAAACACCCTCCCCTCCCCCCGATTTCGACGTACCGAATAAATTCAAGGCGCCGGCTCGGTGGCTTCCAAGTGTCTCGTGCGAGAGCTGGTAGACGAGTGAGGACGGTGCCGCCGCTACCTGGCCGCCGTGTCGAGAGAGCGGGTGCGGGACGAGGAGGGGGCTCAGAGCGGGTCGGACATGGTGCTGGACCAATCGGGGGCGGCGCGCGGGCGAGAGGGGAGGAGGCGCGGTTCGACTCGACCAGCCGAACGGTCGGCAGCAGCCGACGCGTGGCCCGTCACAGCCTCTCGTCGCCCGAGCCCCCGGGCGGGTAGGCAACCCACGGGCCTCTCGCCCCCATGGCCGAAAGCCTGCCTACCTCCCCGGCGTCTACTCGCTTAGGTAACGGGGTCCGTTACATTAACCCTTTTTTTTTTTTTTTTTTTTTTTTCTAAATCTAAGGTCCAGATAGTCTTATGGCGTGGAAGAGTCTGGCATGATAGGGGGACTTGAAATGATATCTAAGGCATAGAGTTTGGCAGGTAGTAGCTAAGTTGGCCCTTAAGAAAGCCATGAGGTCTGCTGGAGTGGCTTTTGGTCTGGATTGCAAGTAGCTGGGGACAAGTTCCCAATCAGCCATTAATGCGGTCAGTCGTTGACTTTTGGTGGTCATTCCCGAGAACAGCTTGTCAATTAGCATCACAGCTCTGGGATCCCAAGATGAAGACATAGAAATCAAGCCATTGCCTCCTCTTTGAAACGTCCACTTAATTCCAGTTTTATTATGATATTCGGCCGGATCCATGTAAAGTTTGTCAGGATCAACTGATTCTCTGATGCACATGTTGTAGAACGGCCCTTTTGTTGGAAAACAGTAAAAGTTGGTCAAGTTATTTTCCCTGATCCATTTTTCTCGCTGTGCCTTGTTTAATCCATTCTTCTTTACTGGTGGACCTCTTTCCATGACATCGACAAATCCTTTGTATTCTTCATACTCAGAGGAAACTATGTTTTGTAAGCTTGGGGAATACTCAGAAATCAAATCCTCAAAGGTAGAAGGCGGATCTTCATATGGGGGCAAGTCAGCTCGGTTTTCGGATGCCCTTAAAGGAATCCGTATCCAAGGGAGCTTGGAAGCATTGACGTTAATGGAGTCATCATCAGAGGGACCTTCGATCTCTATTTCTGGGCATATAGTGGTAGAGGGTGGTGCCGACCGGCTAGTCGATGGGCCGCTAGTCGATAGTAAATTCTGTGTTTTAGAGGGTCCTTCTTTATCTGAATGTTGGAGAGCGAATTTCTTTACTAATTCTTTCTCTTGTTCTGCTCTACTATCAACCTTCTTCTGGGTAATGTCTGCACAAATCGCCTGGCAATTGTTCAAGACTGAGTGAACACCCTTTGAGAAATTCTCCACAGAAGTGAGTAGAGTTTTCAGATTATCATTAGTGGCATCTAATTTTTCTGTGGCCATTTTCAATTTATTTTCAGTGGATGCAGCTAATCCCTTCTTGAAACTAGTCATACTCAAGAATAACTCTTCAGGAGTTCGATAAACATTGTCAATCATCAGGTCCAAATATGCTCTCCGGGAAGCAGAATCTATGGAGATCAGATTCCAACCCATATAGAACTCTTTGGTAGACCTTGTACGGGACAAGTCCTTTTACAGACGACCAAGTATTTACCAAGTTGTGAACTTGATCACTTTCAATGGTCCTCATCATTCTAAATTTAGAAAAGACACTGCAAATCTCCTCATGATCGCTGATCGGTAAGAGAGAGATCCAATCTCCTGGCCAGAAATCAAAAGGCAACTTGTCCAGAATCTGAGGTCCCTCTATGGCTATTAAATCCTCACGAAGTTTGCTCAGCTTGACTTGAAGGTCTGAGAACCTTTTCATCAGGTTTCCGGCAGGATCATTTGACATTAGGGGGACATTACCTGTATCTTGGATGTCTTTTTCCAGAATTATGGTGGATCCTTGAAGAGGACTTGTTGTTAGTGGTAGTGCTAGTCCAGATAACAAGGTTTGCCCAGGTGTGACACCTGTAGAAGACACTTTTAAGATTGGCTCAGGATGAATAGACAGAGGGACTTCCGGTGTAGGCAATGGAGAAGAGGCAGTTAGAGGCTCTGGTGCCTTTCTTGTGTCAGTGGATGGAGGGGTAAGCGCCCTCTTTGGAGCTTGGGGGAGGTTCTCCGCAGTGGCCTCACCCATTTTCCCCTTCTTCTTCCTCCCCTTGCTCTTCTTGGAGGGGGCTGAGGAGGTTGACCCCATCTCACTGTCTGATTGGCGAGTTAGACATGTGGCCTGTTGAGTCACATCTTTCTGAGGAAGTTCAGGAAACTCTGAAATTGACAAGTCCAGATCCTTCCTCATCAAATCATCTGGCACATCCATGTCCTCTAGTCCTTCAAAACTGGCCTTGACTTTGTGGGACGGTCCGATCCCCATTCTGGACAGTAGCTTGGCCTTTTCCTTCTCAGTCATGTTAGAGATTTCTTTAGGCTCACTCATAGTCAGCCTTTCCCTATGGAAACAGTTGGTCTTTCTAATAAAATTGTACCTGAGATGGTAAGCTCTATTGACCCTGGGGTTTACAAATAAAAACCCGTCCGAGCCCGACAATTTGGGTATGCTTGTCAATGACTGTAATAAAGAGGAGGGTTCACTTTTTGATGTCAGATGGCTGGAGATATGATCCATAGAACCTATAATGATTTCTAAGGGTGGAGAGCCGGAAAAAGATAAGATCTTCTACAGAGGAAGAAGTTAGGTTACACGTTGGGCGCCAAATGTAATGTGACGTCGCCACATTCAAAAATTGTTTATCGATACTCGCGATATTCGCTGTCAAGCCCCGGCTATAGCCGACAGAGGGGTGTGGGTAATTCAGTCTGTGGAAATTATATTTATAGGGCGCCACCACAAACACACACAGGCGATAAATGTAACAATTATTTATTGTAAGCAAACAGGGTGCTGGTACACCAAAACATACAAACTAGAGCACATCAAGCTTCCAAGTACAGACACAAAGTTCCATGTACAAATAACAACGGAAGTAATTGACTGGTGGAAATACAGTAATAAATTTATATGAAGCCTAAAAAAAAAACAAATCAAAACCCAAAATTTCGTAAGAACATCATATAACTTGGTCTTAATTCTAAATACACCCTTACACACTGTCACAGAAGAGCACTGTATTTTAACAAGAGACTCGGAGTCACCGAAACAGGGTACAAGGTATATTACTTAATAATAAACAGTAATCTGTATTTCCAACCCACTGAACGCTTCCATAATCATTTCCCGCACTATGGCCCAATCTAATCTATCGCGAACGCATGAAATCCGGGGGATGGAGAGCGACTTCAAGCTTAGCAGCTCCACCCACTTCGCCAACTGTACTAAGGTGGCCCACAAACACTTGTAGGTGGGTTTCATAAAATAACGCGGCTTGGTAATTAGGTAGAACACATAGTGCGGGCCTTCTTTCGTTCGCGCCACCTCGCCGATCCGCCAGCCCTCCTCCCTCAATTGGGCCTGGCGGCCGAACTTCCGTTTAAACTGGACCGCTATTCCGGCGGACATGTGGAAGTCCTCTGACACACAATGCGCCAGATTGTCACTCGCGGCGAACAAATCGCCTTTCAGCTCGCGGAATTTCATCGGGGTACAAAATAACAAAGCGACGCGGTAAAATAATACAACGGAAGTCGGTGGCCGAACAATACAATCGACTGGAAACTATCAGTCAGCACGATAACTTGCGATTACAATATAGATTACAAAAGAAATACTGAACTTGTCCAATGTGAGCTCCGGTGGCGGTGTCGGTCGGGTCGGTCCGCGGGGCGGACAGTTACTCGACGGTAAGTATCATCGCCGACCCATCCGGTCCCGGTGTTTGATGGTCACACCGGTACAGACCGTGCCGTGCCCGAGCTGCGGAGCAGCGGCGCCGCAGAGCCTACTCGCTCCTCATCTTGCCGCTTTGACGAGCCCCAGATACTCTGACTCGGTCCACCGCGAATTTACAATAGATCCGGCCTATAACAGAGCACCACGGACATCAGCCCCCCCTAACGGTTACAAATCCGCCGGCCACTTCCAAAAACACCCTCCCCTCCCCCCGATTTCGACGTACCGAATAAATTCAAGGCGCCGGCTCGGTGGCTTCCAAGTGTCTCGTGCGAGAGCTGGTAGACGAGTGAGGACGGTGCCGCCGCTACCTGGCCGCCGTGTCGAGAGAGCGGGTGCGGGACGAGGAGGGGGCTCAGAGCGGGTCGGACATGGTGCTGGACCAATCGGGGGCGGCGCGCGGGCGAGAGGGGAGGAGGCGCGGTTCGACTCGACCAGCCGAACGGTCGGCAGCAGCCGACGCGTGGCCCGTCACAGCCTCTCGTCGCCCGAGCCCCCGGGCGGGTAGGCAACCCACGGGCCTCTCGCCCCCATGGCCGAAAGCCTGCCTACCTCCCCGGCGTCTACTCGCTTAGGTAACGGGGTCCGTTACATTTACCCTTTTTTTTTTTTTTTTTTTTTTTTTTCTAAATCTAAGGTCCAGATAGTCTTATGGCGTGGAAGAGTCTGGCATGATAGGGGGACTTGAAATGATATCTAAGGCATAGAGTTTGGCAGGTAGTAGCTAAGTTGGCCCTTAAGAAAGCCATGAGGTCTGCTGGAGTGGCTTTTGGTCTGGATTGCAAGTAGCTGGGGACAAGTTCCCAATCAGCCATTAATGCGGTCAGTCGTTGACTTTTGGTGGTCATTCCCGAGAACAGCTTGTCAATTAGCATCACAGCTCTGGGATCCCAAGATGAAGACATAGAAATCAAGCCATTGCCTCCTCTTTGAAACGTCCACTTAATTCCAGTTTTATTATGATATTCGGCCGGATCCATGTAAAGTTTGTCAGGATCAACTGATTCTCTGATGCACATGTTGTAGAACGGCCCTTTTGTTGGAAAACAGTAAAAGTTGGTCAAGTTATTTTCCCTGATCCATTTTTCTCGCTGTGCCTTGTTTAATCCATTCTTCTTTACTGGTGGACCTCTTTCCATGACATCGACAAATCCTTTGTATTCTTCATACTCAGAGGAAACTATGTTTTGTAAGCTTGGGGAATACTCAGAAATCAAATCCTCAAAGGTAGAAGGCGGATCTTCATATGGGGGCAAGTCAGCTCGGTTTTCGGATGCCCTTAAAGGAATCCGTATCCAAGGGAGCTTGGAAGCATTGACGTTAATGGAGTCATCATCAGAGGGACCTTCGATCTCTATTTCTGGGCATATAGTGGTAGAGGGTGGTGCCGACCGGCTAGTCGATGGGCCGCTAGTCGATAGTAAATTCTGTGTTTTAGAGGGTCCTTCTTTATCTGAATGTTGGAGAGCGAATTTCTTTACTAATTCTTTCTCTTGTTCTGCTCTACTATCAACCTTCTTCTGGGTAATGTCTGCACAAATCGCCTGGCAATTGTTCAAGACTGAGTGAACACCCTTTGAGAAATTCTCCACAGAAGTGAGTAGAGTTTTCAGATTATCATTAGTGGCATCTAATTTTTCTGTGGCCATTTTCAATTTATTTTCAGTGGATGCAGCTAATCCCTTCTTGAAACTAGTCATACTCAAGAATAACTCTTCAGGAGTTCGATAAACATTGTCAATCATCAGGTCCAAATATGCTCTCCGGGAAGCAGAATCTATGGAGATCAGATCTTCCAACCCATATAGAACTCTTTGGTAGACCTTATACGGGACAAGTCCTTTTACAGACGACCAAGTATTTACCAAGTTGTGAACTTGATCACTTTCAATGGTCCTCATCATTCTAAATTTAGAAAAGACACTGCAAATCTCCTCATGATCGCTGATCGGTAAGAGAGAGATCCAATCTCCTGGCCAGAAATCAAAAGGCAACTTGTCCAGAATCTGAGGTCCCTCTATGGCTATTAAATCCTCACGAAGTTTGCTCAGCTTGACTTGAAGGTCTGAGAACCTTTTCATCAGGTTTCCGGCAGGATCATTTGACATTAGGGGGACATTACCTGTATCTTGGATGTCTTTTTCCAGAATTATGGTGGATCCTTGAAGAGGACTTGTTGTTAGTGGTAGTGCTAGTCCAGATAACAAGGTTTGCCCAGGTGTGACACCTGTAGAAGACACTTTTAAGATTGGCTCAGGATGAATAGACAGAGGGACTTCCGGTGTAGGCAATGGAGAAGAGGCAGTTAGAGGCTCTGGTGCCTTTCTTGTGTCAGTGGATGGAGGGGTAAGCGTCCTCTTTGGAGCTTGGGGAGGTTCTTCGCAGTGGCCTCACCCATTTTTTCCTTCTTCTTCCTCCCCTTGCTCTTCTTGGAGGGGGCTGAGGAGGTTGACCCCATCTCACTGTCTGATTGGCGAGTTAGACATGTGGCCTGTTGAGTCACATCTTTCTGAGGAAGTTCAGGAAACTCTGAAATTGACAAGTCCAGATCCTTCCTCATCAAATCATCTGGCACATCCATGTCCTCTAGTCCTTCAAAACTGGCCTTGACTTTGTGGGACGGTCCGATCCCCATTCTGGACAGTAGCTTGGCCTTTTCCTTCTCAGTCATGTTAGAGATTTCTTTAGGCTCACTCATAGTCAGCCTTTCCCTAGGGAAACAGTTGGTCTTTCTAATAAAATTGTACCTAAGATGGTAAGCTCTATTGACCCTAGGGTTTACAAATAAAAACCCGTCCGAGCCCGACAATTTGGGTATGCTTGTCAATGACTGTAATAAAGAGGAGGGTTCACTTTTTGATGTCAGATGGCTGGAGATATGATCCATAGAACCTATAATGATTTCTAAGGGTGGAGAGCCGGAAAAAGATAAGATCTTCTACAGAGGAAGAAGTTAGGTTACACGTTGGGCGCCAAATGTAATGTGACGTCGCCACATTCAAAAATTGTTTATCGATACTCGCGATGTTCGCTGTCAAGCCCCGGCTATAGCCGACAGAGGGGTGTGGGTAATTCAGTCTGTGGAAATTATATTTATAGGGCGCCACCACAAACACACACAGGCGATAAATGTAACAATTATTTATTGTAAGCAAACAGGGTGCTGGTACACCAAAACATACAAACTAGAGCACATCAAGCTTCCAAGTACAGACACAAAGTTCCATGTACAAATAACAACGGAAGTAATTGACTGGTAGAAATACAGTAATAAATTTATATGAAGCCTAAAAAAAAACAAATCAAAACCCAAAATTTCGTAAGAACATCATATAAATTGGTCTTAATTCTAAATACACCCTTACACACTGTCACAGAAGAGCACTGTATTTTAACAAGAGACTCGGAGTCACCGAAACAGGGTACAAGGTATATTACTTAATAATAAACAGTAATCTGTATTTCCAACCCACTGAACGCTTCCATAATCATTTCCCGCACTATGGCCCAATCTAATCTATCGCGAACGCATGAAATCCGGGGGATGGAGAGCGACTTCAAGCTTAGCAGCTCCACCCACTTCGCCAACTGTACTAAGGTGGCCCACAAACACTTGTAGGTGGGTTTCATAAAATAACGCGGCTTGGTAATTAGGTAGAACACATAGTGCGGGCCTTCTTTCGTTCGCGCCACCTCGCCGATCCGCCAGCCCTCCTCCCTCAATTGGGCCTGGCGGCCGAACTTCCGTTTAAACTGGACCGCTATTCCGGCGGACATGTGGAAGTCCTCTGACACACAATGCGCCAGATTGTCACTCGCGGCGAACAAATCGCCTTTCAGCTCGCGGAATTTCATCGGGGTACAAAATAACAAAGCGACGCGGTAAAATAATACAACGGAAGTCGGTGGCCGAACAATACAATCGACTGGAAACTATCAGTCAGCACGATAACTTGCGATTACAATATAGATTACAAAAGAAATACTGAACTTGTCCAATGTGAGCTCCGGTGGCGGTGTCGGTCGGGTCGGTCCGCGGGGCGGACAGTTACTCGACGGTAAGTATCATCGCCGACCCATCCGGTCCCGGTGTTTGATGGTCACACCGGTACAGACCGTGCCGTGCCCGAGCTGCGGAGCAGCGGCGCCGCAGAGCCTACTCGCTCCTCATCTTGCCGCTTTGACGAGCCCCAGATACTCTGACTCGGTCCACCGCGAATTTACAATAGATCCGGCCTATAACAGAGCACCACGGACATCAGCCCCCCTAACGGTTACAAATTCGCCGGCCACTTCCAAAAACACCCTCCCCTCCCCCCGATTTCGACGTACCGAATAAATTCAAGGCGCCGGCTCGGTGGCTTCCAAGTGTCTCGTGCGAGAGCTGGTAGACGAGTGAGGACGGTGCCGCCGCTACCTGGCCGCCGTGTCGAGAGAGCGGGTGCGGGACGAGGAGGGGGCTCAGAGCGGGTCGGACATGGTGCTGGACCAATCGGGGGCGGCGCGCGGGCGAGAGGGGAGGAGGCGCGGTTCGACTCGACCAGCCGAACGGTCGGCAGCAGCCGACGCGTGGCCCGTCACAGCCTCTCGTCGCCCGAGCCCCCGGGCGGGTAGGCAACCCACGGGCCTCTCGCCCCCATGGCCGAAAGCCTGCCTACCTCCCCGGCGTCTACTCGCTTAGGTAACGGGGTCCGTGACATTAACCTTTTTTTTTTTTTTTTTTTTTTTTTTTTCTAAATCTAAGGTCCAGATAGTCTTATGGCGTGGAAGAGTCTGGCATGATAGGGGGACTTGAAATGATATCTAAGGCATAGAGTTTGGCAGGTAGTAGCTAAGTTGGCCCTTAAGAAAGCCATGAGGTCTGCTGGAGTGGCTTTTGGTCTGGATTGCAAGTAGCTGGGGACAAGTTCCCAATCAGCCATTAATGCGGTCAGTCGTTGACTTTTGGTGGTCATTCCCGAGAACAGCTTGTCAATTAGCATCACAGCTCTGGGATCCCAAGATGAAGACATAGAAATCAAGCCATTGCCTCCTCTTTGAAACGTCCACTTAATTCCAGTTTTATTATGATATTCGGCCGGATCCATGTAAAGTTTGTCAGGATCAACTGATTCTCTGATGCACATGTTGTAGAACGGCCCTTTTGTTGGAAAACAGTAAAAGTTGGTCAAGTTATTTTCCCTGATCCATTTTTCTCGCTGTGCCTTGTTTAATCCATTCTTCTTTACTGGTGGACCTCTTTCCATGACATCGACAAATCCTTTGTATTCTTCATACTCAGAGGAAACTATGTTTTGTAAGCTTGGGGAATACTCAGAAATCAAATCCTCAAAGGAAGAAGGCGGATCTTCATATGGGGGCAAGTCAGCTCGGTTTTCGGATGCCCTTAAAGGAATCCGTATCCAAGGGAGCTTGGAAGCATTGACGTTAATGGAGTCATCATCAGAGGGACCTTCGATCTCTATTTCTGGGCATATAGTGGTAGAGGGTGGTGCCGACCGGCTAGTCGATGGGCCGCTAGTCGATAGTAAATTCTGTGTTTTAGAGGGTCCTTCTTTATCTGAATGTTGGAGAGCGAATTTCTTTACTAATTCTTTCTCTTGTTCTGCTCTACTATCAACCTTCTTCTGGGTAATGTCTGCACGAATCGCCTGGCAATTGTTCAAGACTGAGTGAACACCCTTTGAGAAATTCTCCACAGAAGTGAGTAGAGTTTTCAGATTATCATTAGTGGCATCTAATTTTTCTGTGGCCATTTTCAATTTATTTTCAGTGGATGCAGCTAATCCCTTCTTGAAACTAGTCATACTCAAGAATAACTCTTCAGGAGTTCGATAAACATTGTCAATCATCAGGTCCAAATATGCTCTCCGGGAAGCAGAATCTATGGAGATCAGATCTTCCAACCCATATAGAACTCTTTGGTAGACCTTATACGGGACAAGTCCTTTTACAGACGACCAAGTATTTACCAAGTTGTGAACTTGATCACTTTCAATGGTCCTCATCATTCTAAATTTAGAAAAGACACTGCAAATCTCCTCATGATCGCTGATCGGTAAGAGAGAGATCCAATCTCCTGGCCAGAAATCAAAAGGCAACTTGTCCAGAATCTGAGGTCCCTCTATGGCTATTAAATCCTCACGAAGTTTGCTCAGCTTGACTTGAAGGTCTGAGAACCTTTTCATCAGGTTTCCGGCAGGATCATTTGACATTAGGGGGACATTACCTGTATCTTGGATGTCTTTTTCCAGAATTATGGTGGATCCTTGAAGAGGACTTGTTGTTAGTGGTAGTGCTAGTCCAGATAACAAGGTTTGCCCAGGTGTGACACCTGTAGAAGACACTTTTAAGATTGGCTCAGGATGAATAGACAGAGGGACTTCCGGTGTAGGCAATGGAGAAGAGGCAGTTAGAGGCTCTGGTGCCTTTCTTGTGTCAGTGGATGGAGGGGTAAGCGCCCTCTTTGGAGCTTGGGGGAGGTTCTCCGCAGTGGCCTCACCCATTTTCCCCTTCTTCTTCCTCCCCTTGCTCTTCTTGGAGGGGGCTGAGGAGGTTGACCCCATCTCACTGTCTGATTGGCGAGTTAGACATGTGGCCTGTTGAGTCACATCTTTCTGAGGAAGTTCAGGAAACTCTGAAATTGACAAGTCCAGATCCTTCCTCATCAAATCATCTGGCACATCCATGTCCTCTAGTCCTTCAAAACTGGCCTTGACTTTGTGGGACGGTCCGATCCCCATTCTGGACAGTAGCTTGGCCTTTTCCTTCTCAGTCATGTTAGAGATTTCTTTAGGCTCACTCATAGTCAGCCTTTCCCTAGGGAAACAGTTGGTCTTTCTAATAAAATTGTACCTAAGATGGTAAGCTCTATTGACCCTAGGGTTTACAAATAAAAACCCGTCCGAGCCCGACAATTTGGGTATGCTTGTCAATGACTGTAATAAAGAGGAGGGTTCACTTTTTGATGTCAGATGGCTGGAGATATGATCCATAGAACCTATAATGATTTCTAAGGGTGGAGAGCCGGAAAAAGATAAGATCTTCTACAGAGGAAGAAGTTAGGTTACACGTTGGGCGCCAAATGTAATGTGACGTCGCCACATTCAAAAATTGTTTATCGATACTCGCGATGTTCGCTGTCAAGCCCCGGCTATAGCCGACAGAGGGGTGTGGGTAATTCAGTCTGTGGAAATTATATTTATAGGGCGCCACCACAAACACACACAGGCGATAAATGTAACAATTATTTATTGTAAGCAAACAGGGTGCTGGTACACCAAAACATACAAACTAGAGCACATCAAGCTTCCAAGTACAGACACAAAGTTCCATGTACAAATAACAACGGAAGTAATTGACTGGTGGAAACACAGTAATAAATTTATATGAAGCCTAAAAAAAAACAAATCAAAACCCAAAATTTCGTAAGAACATCATATAAATTGGTCTTAATTCTAAATACACCCTTACACACTGTCACAGAAGAGCACTGTATTTTAACAAGAGACTCGGAGTCACCGAAACAGGGTACAGGGTATATTACTTAATAATAAACAGTAATCTGTATTTCCAACCCACTGAACGCTTCCATAATCATTTCCCGCACTATGGCCCAATCTAATCTATCGCGAACGCATGAAATCCGGGGGATGGAGAGCGACTTCAAGCTTAGCAGCTCCACCCACTTCGCCAACTGTACTAAGGTGGCCCACAAACACTTGTAGGTGGGTTTCATAAAATAACGCGGCTTGGTAATTAGGTAGAACACATAGTGCGGGCCTTCTTTCGTTCGCGCCACCTCGCCGATCCGCCAGCCCTCCTCCCTCAATTGGGCCTGGCGGCCGAACTTCCGTTTAAACTGGACCGCTATTCCGGCGGACATGTGGAAGTCCTCTGACACACAATGCGCCAGATTGTCACTCGCGGCGAACAAATCGCCTTTCAGCTCGCGGAATTTCATCGGGGTACAAAATAACAAAGCGACGCGGTAAAATAATACAACGGAAGTCGGTGGCCGAACAATACAATCGACTGGAAACTATCAGTCAGCACGATAACTTGCGATTACAATATAGATTACAAAAGAAATACTGAACTTGTCCAATGTGAGCTCCGGTGGCGGTGTCGGTCGGGTCGGTCCGCGGGGCGGACAGTTACTCGACGGTAAGTATCATCGCCGACCCATCCGGTCCCGGTGTTTGATGGTCACACCGGTACAGACCGTGCCGTGCCCGAGCTGCGGAGCAGCGGCGCCGCAGAGCCTACTCGCTCCTCATCTTGCCGCTTTGACGAGCCCCAGATACTCTGACTCGGTCCACCGCGAATTTACAATAGATCCGGCCTATAACAGAGCACCACGGACATCAGCCCCCCTAACGGTTACAAATTCGCCGGCCACTTCCAAAAACACCCTCCCCTCCCCCGATTTCGACGTACCGAATAAATTCAAGGCGCCGGCTCGGTGGCTTCCAAGTGTCTCGTGCGAGAGCTGGTAGACGAGTGAGGACGGTGCCGCCGCTACCTGGCCGCCGTGTCGAGAGAGCGGGTGCGGGACGAGGCGGGGGCTCAGAGCGGGTCGGACATGGTGCTGGACCAATCGGGGGCGGCGCGCGGGCGAGAGGGGAGGAGGCGCGGTTCGACTCGACCAGCCGAACGGTCGGCAGCAGCCGACGCGTGGCCCGTCACAGCCTCTCGTCGCCCGAGCCCCCGGGCGGGTAGGCAACCCACGGGCCTCTCGCCCCCATGGCCGAAAGCCTGCCTACCTCCCCGGCGTCTACTCGCTTAGGTAACGGGGTCCGTGACATTAACCTTTTTTTTTTTTTTTTTTTTTTTTTTTTTTTCTAAATCTAAGGTCCAGATAGTCTTATGGCGTGGAAGAGTCTGGCATGATAGGGGGACTTGAAATGATATCTAAGGCATAGAGTTTGGCAGGTAGTAGCTAAGTTGGCCCTTAAGAAAGCCATGAGGTCTGCTGGAGTGGCTTTTGGTCTGGATTGCAAGTAGCTGGGGACAAGTTCCCAATCAGCCATTAATGCGGTCAGTCGTTGACTTTTGGTGGTCATTCCCGAGAACAGCTTGTCAATTAGCATCACAGCTCTGGGATCCCAAGATGAAGACATAGAAATCAAGCCATTGCCTCCTCTTTGAAACGTCCACTTAATTCCAGTTTTATTATGATATTCGGCCGGATCCATGTAAAGTTTGTCAGGATCAACTGATTCTCTGATGCACATGTTGTAGAACGGCCCTTTTGTTGGAAAACAGTAAAAGTTGGTCAAGTTATTTTCCCTGATCCATTTTTCTCGCTGTGCCTTGTTTAATCCATTCTTCTTTACTGGTGGACCTCTTTCCATGTCATCGACAAATCCTTTGTATTCTTCATACTCAGAGGAAACTTTGTTTTGTAAGCTTGGGGAATACTTAGAAATCAAATCCTCAAAGGTAGAAGGCGGATCTTCATATGGGGGCAAGTCAGCTCGGTTTTCGGATGCCCTTAAAGGAATCCGTATCCAAGGGAGCTTGGAAGCATTGACGTTAATGGAGTCATCATCAGAGGGACCTTCGATCTCTATTTCTGGGCATATAGTGGTAGAGGGTGGTGCCGACCGGCTAGTCGATGGGCCGCTAGTCGATAGTAAATTCTGTGTTTTAGAGGGTCCTTCTTTATCTGAATGTTGGAGAGCGAATTTCTTTACTAATTCTTTCTCTTGTTCTGCTCTACTATCAACCTTCTTCTGGGTAATGTCTGCACAAATCGCCTGGCAATTGTTCAAGACTGAGTGAACACCCTTTGAGAAATTCTCCACAGAAGTGAGTAGAGTTTTCAGATTATCATTAGTGGCATCTAATTTTTCTGTGGCCATTTTCAATTTATTTTCAGTGGATGCAGCTAATCCCTTCTTGAAACTAGTCATACTCAAGAATAACTCTTCAGGAGTTCGATAAACATTGTCAATCATCAGGTCCAAATATGCTCTCCGGGAAGCAGAATCTATGGAGATCAGATCTTCCAACCCATATAGAACTCTTTGGTAGACCTTATACGGGACAAGTCCTTTTACAGACGACCAAGTATTTACCAAGTTGTGAACTTGATCACTTTCAATGGTCCTCATCATTCTAAATTTAGAAAAGACACTGCAAATCTCCTCATGATCGCTGATCGGTAAGAGAGAGATCCAATCTCCTGGCCAGAAATCAAAAGGCAACTTGTCCAGAATCTGAGGTCCCTCTATGGCTATTAAATCCTCACGAAGTTTGCTCAGCTTGACTTGAAGGTCTGAGAACCTTTTCATCAGGTTTCCGGCAGGATCATTTGACATTAGGGGGACATTACCTGTATCTTGGATGTCTTTTTCCAGAATTATGGTGGATCCTTGAAGAGGACTTGTTGTTAGTGGTAGTGCTAGTCCAGATAACAAGGTTTGCCCAGGTGTGACACCTGTAGAAGACACTTTTAAGATTGGCTCAGGATGAATAGACAGAGGGACTTCCGGTGTAGGCAATGGAGAAGAGGCAGTTAGAGGCTCTGGTGCCTTTCTTGTGTCAGTGGATGGAGGGGTAAGCGCCCTCTTTGGAGCTTGGGGGAGGTTCTCCGCAGTGGCCTCACCCATTTTCCCCTTCTTCTTCCTCCCCTTGCTCTTCTTGGAGGGGGCTGAGGAGGTTGACCCCATCTCACTGTCTGATTGGCGAGTTAGACATGTGGCCTGTTGAGTCACATCTTTCTGAGGAAGTTCAGGAAACTCTGAAATTGACAAGTCCAGATCCTTCCTCATCAAATCATCTGGCACATCCATGTCCTCTAGTCCTTCAAAACTGGCCTTGACTTTGTGGGACGGTCCGATCCCCATTCTGGACAGTAGCTTGGCCTTTTCCTTCTCAGTCATGTTAGAGATTTCTTTAGGCTCACTCATAGTCAGCCTTTCCCTAGGGAAACAGTTGGTCTTTCTAATAAAATTGTACCTAAGATGGTAAGCTCTATTGACCCTAGGGTTTACAAATAAAAACCCGTCCGAGCCCGACAATTTGGGTATGCTTGTCAATGACTGTAATAAAGAGGAGGGTTCACTTTTTGATGTCAGATGGCTGGAGATATGATCCATAGAACCTATAATGATTTCTAAGGGTGGAGAGCCGGAAAAAGATAAGATCTTCTACAGAGGAAGAAGTTAGGTTACACGTTGGGCGCCAAATGTAATGTGACGTCGCCACATTCAAAAATTGTTTATCGATACTCGCGATGTTCGCTGTCAAGCCCCGGCTATAGCCGACAGAGGGGTGTGGGTAATTCAGTCTGTGGAAATTATATTTATAGGGCGCCACCACAAACACACACAGGCGATAAATGTAACAATTATTTATTGTAAGCAAACAGGGTGCTGGTACACCAAAACATACAAACTAGAGCACATCAAGCTCCCAAGTACAGACACAAAGTTCCATGTACAAATAACAACGGAAGTAATTGACTGGTGGAAATACAGTAATAAATTTATATGAAGCCTAAAAAAAAAACAAATCAAAACCCAAAATTTCGTAAGAACATCATATAAATTGGTCTTAATTCTAAATACACCCTTACACACTGTCACAGAAGAGCACTGTATTTTAACAAGAGACTCGGAGTCACCGAAACAGGGTACAAGGTATATTACTTAATAATAAACAGTAATCTGTATTTCCAACCCACTGAACGCTTCCATAATCATTTCCCGCACTATGGCCCAATCTAATCTATCGCGAACGCATGAAATCCGGGGGATGGAGAGCGACTTCAAGCTTAGCAGCTCCACCCACTTCGCCAACTGTACTAAGGTGGCCCACAAACACTTGTAGGTGGGTTTCATAAAATAACGCGGCTTGGTAATTAGGTAGAACACATAGTGCGGGCCTTCTTTCGTTCGCGCCACCTCGCCGATCCGCCAGCCCTCCTCCCTCAATTGGGCCTGGCGGCCGAACTTCCGTTTAAACTGGACCGCTATTCCGGCGGACATGTGGAAGTCCTCTGACACACAATGCGCCAGATTGTCACTCGCGGCGAACAAATCGCCTTTCAGCTCGCGGAATTTCATCGGGGTACAAAATAACAAAGCGACGCGGTAAAATAATACAACGGAAGTCGGTGGCCGAACAATACAATCGACTGGAAACTATCAGTCAGCACGATAACTTGCGATTACAATATAGATTACAAAAGAAATACTGAACTTGTCCAATGTGAGCTCCGGTGGCGGTGTCGGTCGGGTCGGTCCGCGGGGCGGACAGTTACTCGACGGTAAGTATCATCGCCGACCCATCCGGTCCCGGTGTTTGATGGTCACACCGGTACAGACCGTGCCGTGCCCGAGCTGCGGAGCAGCGGCGCCGCAGAGCCTACTCGCTCCTCATCTTGCCGCTTTGACGAGCCCCAGATACTCTGACTCGGTCCACCGCGAATTTACAATAGATCCGGCCTATAACAGAGCACCACGGACATCAGCCCCCCTAACGGTTACAAATTCGCCGGCCACTTCCAAAAACACCCTCCCCTCCCCCCGATTTCGACGTACCGAATAAATCCAAGGCGCCGGCTCGGTGGCTTCCAAGTGTCTCGTGCGAGAGCTGGTAGACGAGTGAGGACGGTGCCGCCGCTACCTGGCCGCCGTGTCGAGAGAGCGGGTGCGGGACGGCGGGGGCTCAGAGCGGGTCGGACATGGTGCTGGACCAATCGGGGGCGGCGCGCGGGCGAGAGGGGAGGAGGCGCGGTTCGACTCGACCAGCCGAACGGTCGGCAGCAGCCGACGCGTGGCCCGTCACAGCCTCTCGTCGCCCGAGCCCCCGGGCGGGTAGGCAACCCACGGGCCTCTCGCCCCCATGGCCGAAAGCCTGCCTACCTCCCCGGCGTCTACTCGCTTAGGTAACGGGGTCCGTTACATTAACCCTTTTTTTTTTTTTTTTTTTTTTTCTAAATCTAAGGTCCAGATAGTCTTATGGCGTGGAAGAGTCTGGCATGATAGGGGGACTTGAAATGATATCTAAGGCATAGAGTTTGGCAGGTAGTAGCTAAGTTGGCCCTTAAGAAAGCCATGAGGTCTGCTGGAGTGGCTTTTGGTCTGGATTGCAAGTAGCTGGGGACAAGTTCCCAATCAGCCATTAATGCGGTCAGTCGTTGACTTTTGGTGGTCATCCGAGAACAGCTTGTCAATTAGCATCACAGCTCTGGGATCCCAAGATGAAGACATAGAAATCAAGCCATTGCCTCCTCTTTGAAACGTCCACTTAATTCCAGTTTTATTATGATATTCGGCCGGATCCATGTAAAGTTTGTCAGGATCAACTGATTCTCTGATGCACATGTTGTAGAACGGCCCTTTTGTTGGAAAACAGTAAAAGTTGGTCAAGTTATTTTCCCTGATCCATTTTTCTCGCTGTGCCTTGTTTAATCCATTCTTCTTTACTGGTGGACCTCTTTCCATGACATCGACAAATCCTTTGTATTCTTCATACTCAGAGGAAACTATGTTTTGTAAGCTTGGGGAATACTCAGAAATCAAATCCTCAAAGGTAGAAGGCGGATCTTCATATGGGGGCAAGTCAGCTCGGTTTTCGGATGCCCTTAAAGGAATCCGTATCCAAGGGAGCTTGGAAGCATTGACGTTAATGGAGTCATCATCAGAGGGACCTTCGATCTCTATTTCTGGGCATATAGTGGTAGAGGGTGGTGCCGACCGGCTAGTCGATGGGCCGCTAGTCGATAGTAAATTCTGTGTTTTAGAGGGTCCTTCTTTATCTGAATGTTGGAGAGCGAATTTCTTTACTAATTCTTTCTCTTGTTCTGCTCTACTATCAACCTTCTTCTGGGTAATGTCTGCACAAATCGCCTGGCAATTGTTCAAGACTGAGTGAACACCCTTTGAGAAATTCTCCACAGAAGTGAGTAGAGTTTTCAGATTATCATTAGTGGCATCTAATTTTTCTGTGGCCATTTTCAATTTATTTTCAGTGGATGCAGCTAATCCCTTCTTGAAACTAGTCATACTCAAGAATAACTCTTCAGGAGTTCGATAAACATTGTCAATCATCAGGTCCAAATATGCTCTCCGGGAAGCAGAATCTATGGAGATCAGATCTTCCAACCCATATAGAACTCTTTGGTAGACCTTATACGGGACAAGTCCTTTTACAGACGACCAAGTATTTACCAAGTTGTGAACTTGATCACTTTCAATGGTCCTCATCATTCTAAATTTAGAAAAGACACTGCAAATCTCCTCATGATCGCTGATCGGTAAGAGAGAGATCCAATCTCCTGGCCAGAAATCAAAAGGCAACTTGTCCAGAATCTGAGGTCCCTCTATGGCTATTAAATCCTCACGAAGTTTGCTCAGCTTGACTTGAAGGTCTGAGAACCTTTTCATCAGGTTTCCGGCAGGATCATTTGACATTAGGGGGACATTACCTGTATCTTGGATGTCTTTTTCCAGAATTATGGTGGATCCTTGAAGAGGACTTGTTGTTAGTGGTAGTGCTAGTCCAGATAACAAGGTTTGCCCAGGTGTGACACCTGTAGAAGACACTTTTAAGATTGGCTCAGGATGAATAGACAGAGGGACTTCCGGTGTAGGCAATGGAGAAGAGGCAGTTAGAGGCTCTGGTGCCTTTCTTGTGTCAGTGGATGGAGGGGTAAGCGCCCTCTTTGGAGCTTGGGGGAGGTTCTCCGCAGTGGCCTCACCCATTTTCCCCTTCTTCTTCCTCCCCTTGCTCTTCTTGGAGGGGGCTGAGGAGGTTGACCCCATCTCACTGTCTGATTGGCGAGTTAGACATGTGGCCTGTTGAGTCACATCTTTCTGAGGAAGTTCAGGAAACTCTGAAATTGACAAGTCCAGATCCTTCCTCATCAAATCATCTGGCACATCCATGTCCTCTAGTCCTTCAAAACTGGCCTTGACTTTGTGGGACGGTCCGATCCCCATTCTGGACAGTAGCTTGGCCTTTTCCTTCTCAGTCATGTTAGAGATTTCTTTAGGCTCACTCATAGTCAGCCTTTCCCTAGGGAAACAGTTGGTCTTTCTAATAAAATTGTACCTAAGATGGTAAGCTCTATTGACCCTGGGGTTTACAAATAAAAACCCGTCCGAGCCCGACAATTTGGGTATGCTTGTCAATGACTGTAATAAAGAGGAGGGTTCACTTTTTGATGTCAGATGGCTGGAGATATGATCCATAGAACCTATAATGATTTCTAAGGGTGGAGAGCCGGAAAAAGATAAGATCTTCTACAGAGGAAGAAGTTAGGTTACACGTTGGGCGCCAAATGTAATGTGACGTCGCCACATTCAAAAATTGTTTATCGATACTCGCGATGTTCGCTGTCAAGCCCCGGCTATAGCCGACAGAGGGGTGTGGGTAATTCAGTCTGTGGAAATTATATTTATAGGGCGCCACCACAAACACACACAGGCGATAAATGTAACAATTATTTATTGTAAGCAAACAGGGTGCTGGTACACCAAAACATACAAACTAGAGCACATCAAGCTTCCAAGTACAGACACAAAGTTCCATGTACAAATAACAACGGAAGTAATTGACTGGTGGAAATACAGTAATAAATTTATATGAAGCCTAAAAAAAACAAATCAAAACCCAAAATTTCGTAAGAACATCATATAAATTGGTCTTAATTCTAAATACACCCTTACACACTGTCACAGAAGAGCACTGTATTTTAACAAGAGACTCGGAGTCACCGAAACAGGGTACAAGGTATATTACTTAATAATAAACAGTAATCTGTATTTCCAACCCACTGAACGCTTCCATAATCATTTCCCGCACTATGGCCCAATCTAATCTATCGCGAACGCATGAAATCCGGGGGATGGAGAGCGACTTCAAGCTTAGCAGCTCCACCCACTTCGCCAACTGTACTAAGGTGGCCCACAAACACTTGTAGGTGGGTTTCATAAAATAACGCGGCTTGGTAATTAGGTAGAACACATAGTGCGGGCCTTCTTTCGTTCGCGCCACCTCGCCGATCCGCCAGCCCTCCTCCCTCAATTGGGCCTGGCGGCCGAACTTCCGTTTAAACTGGACCGCTATTCCGGCGGACATGTGGAAGTCCTCTGACACACAATGCGCCAGATTGTCACTCGCGGCGAACAAATCGCCTTTCAGCTCGCGGAATTTCATCGGGGTACAAAATAACAAAGCGACGCGGTAAAATAATACAACGGAAGTCGGTGGCCGAACAATACAATCGACTGGAAACTATCAGTCAGCACGATAACTTGCGATTACAATATAGATTACAAAAGAAATACTGAACTTGTCCAATGTGAGCTCCGGTGGCGGTGTCGGTCGGGTCGGTCCGCGGGGCGGACAGTTACTCGACGGTAAGTATCATCGCCGACCCATCCGGTCCCGGTGTTTGATGGTCACACCGGTACAGACCGTGCCGTGCCCGAGCTGCGGAGCAGCGGCGCCGCAGAGCCTACTCGCTCCTCATCTTGCCGCTTTGACGAGCCCCAGATACTCTGACTCGGTCCACCGCGAATTTACAATAGATCCGGCCTATAACAGAGCACCACGGACATCAGCCCCCCTAACGGTTACAAATTCGCCGGCCACTTCCAAAAACACCCTCCCCTCCCCCGATTTCGACGTACCGAATAAATTCAAGGCGCCGGCTCGGTGGCTTCCAAGTGTCTCGTGCGAGAGCTGGTAGACGAGTGAGGACGGTGCCGCCGCTACCTGGCCGCCGTGTCGAGAGAGCGGGTGCGGGACGAGGCGGGGGCTCAGAGCGGGTCGGACATGGTGCTGGACCAATCGGGGGCGGCGCGCGGGCGAGAGGGGAGGAGGCGCGGTTCGACTCGACCAGCCGAACGGTCGGCAGCAGCCGACGCGTGGCCCGTCACAGCCTCTCGTCGCCCGAGCCCCCGGGCGGGTAGGCAACCCACGGGCCTCTCGCCCCCATGGCCGAAAGCCTGCCTACCTCCCCGGCGTCTACTCGCTTAGGTAACGGGGTCCGTTACATTAACCCTTTTTTTTTTTTTTTTTTTTTTTTTTCTAAATCTAAGGTCCAGATAGTCTTATGGCGTGGAAGAGTCTGGCATGATAGGGGGACTTGAAATGATATCTAAGGCATAGAGTTTGGCAGGTAGTAGCTAAGTTGGCCCTTAAGAAAGCCATGAGGTCTGCTGGAGTGGCTTTTGGTCTGGATTGCAAGTAGCTGGGGACAAGTTCCCAATCAGCCATTAATGCGGTCAGTCGTTGACTTTTGGTGGTCATTCCCGAGAACAGCTTGTCAATTAGCATCACAGCTCTGGGATCCCAAGATGAAGACATAGAAATCAAGCCATTGCCTCCTCTTTGAAACGTCCACTTAATTCCAGTTTTATTATGATATTCGGCCGGATCCATGTAAAGTTTGTCAGGATCAACTGATTCTCTGATGCACATGTTGTAGAACGGCCCTTTTGTTGGAAAACAGTAAAAGTTGGTCAAGTTATTTTCCCTGATCCATTTTTCTCGCTGTGCCTTGTTTAATCCATTCTTCTTTACTGGTGGACCTCTTTCCATGACATCGACAAATCCTTTGTATTCTTCATACTCAGAGGAAACTATGTTTTGTAAGCTTGGGGAATACTCAGAAATCAAATCCTCAAAGGTAGAAGGCGGATCTTCATATGGGGGCAAGTCAGCTCGGTTTTCGGATGCCCTTAAAGGAATCCGTATCCAAGGGAGCTTGGAAGCATTGACGTTAATGGAGTCATCATCAGAGGGACCTTCGATCTCTATTTCTGGGCATATAGTGGTAGAGGGTGGTGCCGACCGGCTAGTCGATGGGCCGCTAGTCGATAGTAAATTCTGTGTTTTAGAGGGTCCTTCTTTATCTGAATGTTGGAGAGCGAATTTCTTTACTAATTCTTTCTCTTGTTCTGCTCTACTATCAACCTTCTTCTGGGTAATGTCTGCACAAATCGCCTGGCAATTGTTCAAGACTGAGTGAACACCCTTTGAGAAATTCTCCACAGAAGTGAGTAGAGTTTTCAGATTATCATTAGTGGCATCTAATTTTTCTGTGGCCATTTTCAATTTATTTTCAGTGGATGCAGCTAATCCCTTCTTGAAACTAGTCATACTCAAGAATAACTCTTCAGGAGTTCGATAAACATTGTCAATCATCAGGTCCAAATATGCTCTCCGGGAAGCAGAATCTATGGAGATCAGATCTTCCAACCCATATAGAACTCTTTGGTAGACCTTATACGGGACAAGTCCTTTTACAGACGACCAAGTATTTACCAAGTTGTGAACTTGATCACTTTCAATGGTCCTCATCATTCTAAATTTAGAAAAGACACTGCAAATCTCCTCATGATCGCTGATCGGTAAGAGAGAGATCCAATCTCCTGGCCAGAAATCAAAAGGCAACTTGTCCAGAATCTGAGGTCCCTCTATGGCTATTAAATCCTCACGAAGTTTGCTCAGCTTGACTTGAAGGTCTGAGAACCTTTTCATCAGGTTTCCGGCAGGATCATTTGACATTAGGGGGACATTACCTGTATCTTGGATGTCTTTTTCCAGAATTATGGTGGATCCTTGAAGAGGACTTGTTGTTAGTGGTAGTGCTAGTCCAGATAACAAGGTTTGCCCAGGTGTGACACCTGTAGAAGACACTTTTAAGATTGGCTCAGGATGAATAGACAGAGGGACTTCCGGTGTAGGCAATGGAGAAGAGGCAGTTAGAGGCTCTGGTGCCTTTCTTGTGTCAGTGGATGGAGGGGTAAGCGCCCTCTTTGGAGCTTGGGGGAGGTTCACCGCAGTGGCCTCACCCATTTTCCCCTTCTTCTTCCTCCCCTTGCTCTTCTTGGAGGGGGCTGAGGAGGTTGACCCCATCTCACTGCCTGATTGGCGAGTTAGACATGTGGCCTGTTGAGTCACATCTTTCTGAGGAAGTTCAGGAAACTCTGAAATTGACAAGTCCAGATCCTTCCTCATCAAATCATCTGGCACATCCATGTCCTCTAGTCCTTCAAAACTGGCCTTGACTTTGTGGGACGGTCCGATCCCCATTCTGGACAGTAGCTTGGCCTTTTCCTTCTCAGTCATGTTAGAGATTTCTTTAGGCTCACTCATAGTCAGCCTTTCCCTAGGGAAACAGTTGGTCTTTCTAATAAAATTGTACCTAAGATGGTAAGCTCTATTGACCCTAGGGTTTACAAATAAAAACCCGTCCGAGCCCGACAATTTGGGTATGCTTGTCAATGACTGTAATAAAGAGGAGGGTTCACTTTTTGATGTCAGATGGCTGGAGATATGATCCATAGAACCTATAATGATTTCTAAGGGTGGAGAGCCGGAAAAAGATAAGATCTTCTACAGAGGAAGAAGTTAGGTTACACGTTGGGCGCCAAATGTAATGTGACGTCGCCACATTCAAAAATTGTTTATCGATACTCGCGATGTTCGCTGTCAAGCCCCGGCTATAGCCGACAGAGGGGTGTGGGTAATTCAGTCTGTGGAAATTATATTTATAGGGCGCCACCACAAACACACACAGGCGATAAATGTAACAATTATTTATTGTAAGCAAACAGGGTGCTGGTACACCAAAACATACAAACTAGAGCACATCAAGCTTCCAAGTACAGACACAAAGTTCCATGTACAAATAACAACGGAAGTAATAATTGACTGGTGGAAACACAGTAATAAATTTATATGAAGCCTAAAAAAAAACAAATCAAAACCCAAAATTTCGTAAGAACATCATATAAATTGGTCTTAATTCTAAATACACCCTTACACACTGTCACAGAAGAGCACTGTATTTTAACAAGAGACTCGGAGTCACCGAAACAGGGTACAAGGTATATTACTTAATAATAAACAGTAATCTGTATTTCCAACCCACTGAACGCTTCCATAATCATTTCCCGCACTATGGCCCAATCTAATCTATCGCGAACGCATGAAATCCGGGGGATGGAGAGCGACTTCAAGCTTAGCAGCTCCACCCACTTCGCCAACTGTACTAAGGTGGCCCACAAACACTTGTAGGTGGGTTTCATAAAATAACGCGGCTTGGTAATTAGGTAGAACACATAGTGCGGGCCTTCTTTCGTTCGCGCCACCTCGCCGATCCGCCAGCCCTCCTCCCTCAATTGGGCCTGGCGGCCGAACTTCCGTTTAAACTGGACCGCTATTCCGGCGGACATGTGGAAGTCCTCTGACACACAATGCGCCAGATTGTCACTCGCGGCGAACAAATCGCCTTTCAGCTCGCGGAATTTCATCGGGGTACAAAATAACAAAGCGACGCGGTAAAATAATACAACGGAAGTCGGTGGCCGAACAATACAATCGACTGGAAACTATCAGTCAGCACGATAACTTGCGATTACAATATAGATTACAAAAGAAATACTGAACTTGTCCAATGTGAGCTCCGGTGGCGGTGTCGGTCGGGTCGGTCCGCGGGGCGGACAGTTACTCGACGGTAAGTATCATCGCCGACCCATCCGGTCCCGGTGTTTGATGGTCACACCGGTACAGACCGTGCCGTGCCCGAGCTGCGGAGCAGCGGCGCCGCAGAGCCTACTCGCTCCTCATCTTGCCGCTTTGACGAGCCCCAGATACTCTGACTCGGTCCACCGCGAATTTACAATAGATCCGGCCTATAACAGAGCACCACGGACATCAGCCCCCCTAACGGTTACAAATTCGCCGGCCACTTCCAAAAACACCCTCCCCTCCCCCCGATTTCGACGTACCGAATAAATTCAAGGCGCCGGCTCGGTGGCTTCCAAGTGTCTCGTGCGAGAGCTGGTAGACGAGTGAGGACGGTGCCGCCGCTACCTGGCCGCCGTGTCGAGAGAGCGGGTGCGGGACGAGGAGGGGGCTCAGAGCGGGTCGGACATGGTGCTGGACCAATCGGGGGCGGCGCGCGGGCGAGAGGGGAGGAGGCGCGGTTCGACTCGACCAGCCGAACGGTCGGCAGCAGCCGACGCGTGGCCCGTCACAGCCTCTCGTCGCCCGAGCCCCCGGGCGGGTAGGCAACCCACGGGCCTCTCGCCCCCATGGCCGAAAGCCTGCCTACCTCCCCGGCGTCTACTCGCTTAGGTAACGGGGTCCGTTACATTAACCCTTTTTTTTTTTTTTTTTTTTTTCTAAATCTAAGGTCCAGATAGTCTTATGGCGTGGAAGAGTCTGGCATGATAGGGGGACTTGAAATGATATCTAAGGCATAGAGTTTGGCAGGTAGTAGCTAAGTTGGCCCTTAAGAAAGCCATGAGGTCTGCTGGAGTGGCTTTTGGTCTGGATTGCAAGTAGCTGGGGACAAGTTCCCAATCAGCCATTAATGCGGTCAGTCGTTGACTTTTGGTGGTCATTCCCGAGAACAGCTTGTCAATTAGCATCACAGCTCTGGGATCCCAAGATGAAGACATAGAAATCAAGCCATTGCCTCCTCTTTGAAACGTCCACTTAATTCCAGTTTTATTATGATATTCGGCCGGATCCATGTAAAGTTTGTCAGGATCAACTGATTCTCTGATGCACATGTTGTAGAACGGCCCTTTTGTTGGAAAACAGTAAAAGTTGGTCAAGTTATTTTCCCTGATCCATTTTTCTCGCTGTGCCTTGTTTAATCCATTCTTCTTTACTGGTGGACCTCTTTCCATGACATCGACAAATCCTTTGTATTCTTCATACTCAGAGGAAACTATGTTTTGTAAGCTTGGGGAATACTCAGAAATCAAATCCTCAAAGGTAGAAGGCGGATCTTCATATGGGGGCAAGTCAGCTCGGTTTTCGGATGCCCTTAAAGGAATCCGTATCCAAGGGAGCTTGGAAGCATTGACGTTAATGGAGTCATCATCAGAGGGACCTTCGATCTCTATTTCTGGGCATATAGTGGTAGAGGGTGGTGCCGACCGGCTAGTCGATGGGCCGCTAGTCGATAGTAAATTCTGTGTTTTAGAGGGTCCTTCTTTATCTGAATGTTGGAGAGCGAATTTCTTTACTAATTCTTTCTCTTGTTCTGCTCTACTATCAACCTTCTTCTGGGTAATGTCTGCACAAATCGCCTGGCAATTGTTCAAGACTGAGTGAACACCCTTTGAGAAATTCTCCACAGAAGTGAGTAGAGTTTTCAGATTATCATTAGTGGCATCTAATTTTTCTGTGGCCATTTTCAATTTATTTTCAGTGGATGCAGCTAATCCCTTCTTGAAACTAGTCATACTCAAGAATAACTCTTCAGGAGTTCGATAAACATTGTCAGTCATCAGGTCCAAATATGCTCTCCGGGAAGCAGAATCTATGGAGATCAGATCTTCCAACCCATATAGAACTCTTTGGTAGACCTTATACGGGACAAGTCCTTTTACAGACGACCAAGTATTTACCAAGTTGTGAACTTGATCACTTTCAATGGTCCTCATCATTCTAAATTTAGAAAAGACACTGCAAATCTCCTCATGATCGCTGATCGGTAAGAGAGAGATCCAATCTCCTGGCCAGAAATCAAAAGGCAACTTGTCCAGAATCTGAGGTCCCTCTATGGCTATTAAATCCTCACGAAGTTTGCTCAGCTTGACTTGAAGGTCTGAGAACCTTTTCATCAGGTTTCCGGCAGGATCATTTGACATTAGGGGGACATTACCTGTATCTTGGATGTCTTTTTCCAGAATTATGGTGGATCCTTGAAGAGGACTTGTTGTTAGTGGTAGTGCTAGTCCAGATAACAAGGTTTGCCCAGGTGTGACACCTGTAGAAGACACTTTTAAGATTGGCTCAGGATGAATAGACAGAGGGACTTCTGGTGTAGGCAATGGAGAAGAGGCAGTTAGAGGCTCTGGTGCCTTTCTTGTGTCAGTGGATGGAGGGGTAAGCGCCCTCTTTGGAGCTTGGGGGAGGTTCACCGCAGTGGCCTCACCCATTTTCCCCTTCTTCTTCCTCCCCTTGCTCTTCTTGGAGGGGGCTGAGGAGGTTGACCCCATCTCACTGTCTGATTGGCGAGTTAGACATGTGGCCTGTTGAGTCACATCTTTCTGAGGAAGTTCAGGAAACTCTGAAATTGACAAGTCCAGATCCTTCCTCATCAAATCATCTGGCACATCCATGTCCTCTATTCCTTTAAAACTGGCCTTGACTTTGTGGGACGGTCCGATCCCCATTCTGGACAGTAGCTTGGCCTTTTCCTTCTCAGTCATGTTAGAGATTTCTTTAGGCTCACTCATAGTCAGCCTTTCCCTAGGGAAACAGTTGGTCTTTCTAATAAAATTGTACCTAAGATGGTAAGCTCTATTGACCCTGGGGTTTACAAATAAAAACCCGTCCGAGCCCGACAATTTGGGTATGCTTGTCAATGACTGTAATAAAGAGGAGGGTTCACTTTTTGATGTCAGATGGCTGGAGATATGATCCATAGAACCTATAATGATTTCTAAGGGTGGAGAGCCGGAAAAAGATAAGATCTTCTACAGAGGAAGAAGTTAGGTTACACGTTGGGCGCCAAATGTAATGTGACGTCGCCACATTCAAAAATTGTTTATCGATACTCGCGATGTTCGCTGTCAAGCCCCGGCTATAGCCGACAGAGGGGTGTGGGTAATTCAGTCTGTGGAAATTATATTTATAGGGCGCCACCACAAACACACACAGGCGATAAATGTAACAATTATTTATATTGTAAGCAAACAGGGTGCTGGTACACCAAAACATACAAACTAGAGCACATCAAGCTTCCAAGTACAGACACAAAGTTCCATGTACAAATAACAACGGAAGTAATTGACTGGTGGAAATACAGTAATAAATTTATATGAAGCCTAAAAAAAAAACAAATCAAAACCCAAAATTTCGTAAGAACATCATATAAATTGGTCTTAATTCTAAATACACCCTTACACACTGTCACAGAAGAGCACTGTATTTTAACAAGAGACTCGGAGTCACCGAAACAGGGTACAAGGTATATTACTTAATAATAAACAGTAATCTGTATTTCCAACCCACTGAACGCTTCCATAATCATTTCCCGCACTATGGCCCAATCTAATCTATCGCGAACGCATGAAATCCGGGGGATGGAGAGCGACTTCAAGCTTAGCAGCTCCACCCACTTCGCCAACTGTACTAAGGTGGCCCACAAACACTTGTAGGTGGGTTTCATAAAATAACGCGGCTTGGTAATTAGGTAGAACACATAGTGCGGGCCTTCTTTCGTTCGCGCCACCTCGCCGATCCGCCAGCCCTCCTCCCTCAATTGGGCCTGGCGGCCGAACTTCCGTTTAAACTGGACCGCTATTCCGGCGGACATGTGGAAGTCCTCTGACACACAATGCGCCAGATTGTCACTCGCGGCGAACAAATCGCCTTTCAGCTCGCGGAATTTCATCGGGGTACAAAATAACAAAGCGACGCGGTAAAATAATACAACGGAAGTCGGTGGCCGAACAATACAATCGACTGGAAACTATCAGTCAGCACGATAACTTGCGATTACAATATAGATTACAAAAGAAATACTGAACTTGTCCAATGTGAGCTCCGGTGGCGGTGTCGGTCGGGTCGGTCCGCGGGGCGGACAGTTACTCGACGGTAAGTATCATCGCCGACCCATCCGGTCCCGGTGTTTGATGGTCACACCGGTACAGACCGTGCCGTGCCCGAGCTGCGGAGCAGCGGCGCCGCAGAGCCTACTCGCTCCTCATCTTGCCGCTTTGACGAGCCCCAGATACTCTGACTCGGTCCACCGCGAATTTACAATAGATCCGGCCTATAACAGAGCACCACGGACATCAGCCCCCCTAACGGTTACAAATTCGCCGGCCACTTCCAAAAACACCCTCCCCTCCCCCGATTTCGACGTACCGAATAAATTCAAGGCGCCGGCTCGGTGGCTTCCAAGTGTCTCGTGCGAGAGCTGGTAGACGAGTGAGGACGGTGCCGCCGCTACCTGGCCGCCGTGTCGAGAGAGCGGGTGCGGGACGAGGAGGGGGCTCAGAGCGGGTCGGACATGGTGCTGGACCAATCGGGGGCGGCGCGCGGGCGAGAGGGGAGGAGGCGCGGTTCGACTCGACCAGCCGAACGGTCGGCAGCAGCCGACGCGTGGCCCGTCACAGCCTCTCGTCGCCCGAGCCCCCGGGCGGGTAGGCAACCCACGGGCCTCTCGCCCCCATGGCCGAAAGCCTGCCTACCTCCCCGGCGTCTACTCGCTTAGGTAACGGGGTCCGTTACATTAACCCTTTTTTTTTTTTTTTTTTTTTTTCTAAATCTAAGGTCCAGATAGTCTTATGGCGTGGAAGAGTCTGGCATGATAGGGGGACTTGAAATGATATCTAAGGCATAGAGTTTGGCAGGTAGTAGCTAAGTTGGCCCTTAAGAAAGCCATGAGGTCTGCTGGAGTGGCTTTTGGTCTGGATTGCAAGTAGCTGGGGACAAGTTCCCAATCAGCCATTAATGCGGTCAGTCGTTGACTTTTGGTGGTCATTCCCGAGAACAGCTTGTCAATTAGCATCACAGCTCTGGGATCCCAAGATGAAGACATAGAAATCAAGCCATTGCCTCCTCTTTGAAACGTCCACTTAATTCCAGTTTTATTATGATATTCGGCCGGATCCATGTAAAGTTTGTCAGGATCAACTGATTCTCTGATGCACATGTTGTAGAACGGCCCTTTTGTTGGAAAACAGTAAAAGTTGGTCAAGTTATTTTCCCTGATCCATTTTTCTCGCTGTGCCTTGTTTAATCCATTCTTCTTTACTGGTGGACCTCTTTCCATGACATCGACAAATCCTTTGTATTCTTCATACTCAGAGGAAACTATGTTTTGTAAGCTTGGGGAATACTCAGAAATCAAATCCTCAAAGGTAGAAGGCGGATCTTCATATGGGGGCAAGTCAGCTCGGTTTTCGGATGCCCTTAAAGGAATCCGTATCCAAGGGAGCTTGGAAGCATTGACGTTAATGGAGTCATCATCAGAGGGACCTTCGATCTCTATTTCTGGGCATATAGTGGTAGAGAGTGGTGCCGACCGGCTAGTCGATGGGCCGCTAGTCGATAGTAAATTCTGTGTTTTAGAGGGTCCTTCTTTATCTGAATGTTGGAGAGCGAATTTCTTTACTAATTCTTTCTCTTGTTCTGCTCTACTATCAACCTTCTTCTGGGTAATGTCTGCACAAATCGCCTGGCAATTGTTCAAGACTGAGTGAACACCCTTTGAGAAATTCTCCACAGAAGTGAGTAGAGTTTTCAGATTATCATTAGTGGCATCTAATTTTTCTGTGGCCATTTTCAATTTATTTTCAGTGGATGCAGCTAATCCCTTCTTGAAACTAGTCATACTCAAGAATAACTCTTCAGGAGTTCGATAAACATTGTCAGTCATCAGGTCCAAATATGCTCTCCGGGAAGCAGAATCTATGGAGATCAGATCTTCCAACCCATATAGAACTCTTTGGTAGACCTTATACGGGACAAGTCCTTTTACAGACAACCAAGTATTTACCAAGTTGTGAACTTGATCACTTTCAATGGTCCTCATCATTCTAAATTTAGAAAAGACACTGCAAATCTCCTCATGATCGCTGATCGGTAAGAGAGAGATCCAATCTCCTGGCCAGAAATCAAAAGGCAACTTGTCCAGAATCTGAGGTCCCTCTATGGCTATTAAATCCTCACGAAGTTTGCTCAGCTTGACTTGAAGGTCTGAGAACCTTTTCATCAGGTTTCCGGCAGGATCATTTGACATTAGGGGGACATTACCTGTATCTTGGATGTCTTTTTCCAGAATTATGGTGGATCCTTGAAGAGGACTTGTTGTTAGTGGTAGTGCTAGTCCAGATAACAAGGTTTGCCCAGGTGTGACACCTGTAGAAGACACTTTTAAGATTGGCTCAGGATGAATAGACAGAGGGACTTCCGGTGTAGGCAATGGAGAAGAGGCAGTTAGAGGCTCTGGTGCCTTTCTTGTGTCAGTGGATGGAGGGGTAAGCGTCCTCTTTGGAGCTTGGGGGAGGTTCTTCGCAGTGGCCTCGCCCATTTTTTCCTTCTTCTTCCTCCCCTTGCTCTTCTTGGAGGGGGCTGAGGAGGTTGACCCCATCTCACTGTCTGATTGGCGAGTTAGACATGTGGCCTGTTGAGGCACATCTTTCTGAGGAAGTTCAGGAAACTCTGAAATTGACAAGTCCAGATCCTTCCTCATCAAATCATCTGGCACATCCATGTCCTCTATTCCTTTAAAACTGGCCTTGACTTTGTGGGACGGTCCGATCCCCATTCTGGACAGTAGCTTGGCCTTTTCCTTCTCAGTCATGTTAGAGATTTCTTTAGGCTCACTCATAGTCAGCCTTTCCCTATGGAAACAGTTGGTCTTTCTAATAAAATTGTACCTGAGATGGTAAGCTCTATTGACCCTGGGGTTTACAAATAAAAACCCGTCCGAGCCCGACAATTTGGGTATGCTTGTCAATGACTGTAATAAAGAGGAGGGTTCACTTTTTGATGTCAGATGGCTGGAGATATGATCCATAGAACCTATAATGATTTCTAAGGGTGGAGAGCCGGAAAAAGATAAGATCTTCTACAGAGGAAGAAGTTAGGTTACACGTTGGGCGCCAAATGTAATGTGACGTCGCCACATTCAAAAATTGTTTATCGATACTCGCGATGTTCGCTGTCAAGCCCCGGCTATAGCCGACAGAGGGGTGTGGGTAATTCAGTCTGTGGAAATTATATTTATAGGGCGCCACCACAAACACACACAGGCGATAAATGTAACAATTATTTATTGTAAGCAAACAGGGTGCTGGTACACCAAAACATACAAACTAGAGCACATCAAGCTTCCAAGTACAGACACAAAGTTCCATGTACAAATAACAACGGAAGTAATTGACTGGTGGAAATACAGTAATAAATTTATATGAAGCCTAAAAAAAAAACAAATCAAAACCCAAAATTTCGTAAGAACATCATATAAATTGGTCTTAATTCTAAATACACCCTTACACACTGTCACAGAAGAGCACTGTATTTTAACAAGAGACTCGGAGTCACCGAAACAGGGTACAGGGTATATTACTTAATAATAAACAGTAATCTGTATTTCCAACCCACTGAACGCTTCCATAATCATTTCCCGCACTATGGCCCAATCTAATCTATCGCGAACGCATGAAATCCGGGGGATGGAGAGCGACTTCAAGCTTAGCAGCTCCACCCACTTCGCCAACTGTACTAAGGTGGCCCACAAACACTTGTAGGTGGGTTTCATAAAATAACGCGGCTTGGTAATTAGGTAGAACACATAGTGCGGGCCTTCTTTCGTTCGCGCCACCTCGCCGATCCGCCAGCCCTCCTCCCTCAATTGGGCCTGGCGGCCGAACTTCCGTTTAAACTGGACCGCTATTCCGGCGGACATGTGGAAGTCCTCTGACACACAATGCGCCAGATTGTCACTCGCGGCGAACAAATCGCCTTTCAGCTCGCGGAATTTCATCGGGGTACAAAATAACAAAGCGACGCGGTAAAATAATACAACGGAAGTCGGTGGCCGAACAATACAATCGACTGGAAACTATCAGTCAGCACGATAACTTGCGATTACAATATAGATTACAAAAGAAATACTGAACTTGTCCAATGTGAGCTCCGGTGGCGGTGTCGGTCGGGTCGGTCCGCGGGGCGGACAGTTACTCGACGGTAAGTATCATCGCCGACCCATCCGGTCCCGGTGTTTGATGGTCACACCGGTACAGACCGTGCCGTGCCCGAGCTGCGGAGCAGCGGCGCCGCAGAGCCTACTCGCTCCTCATCTTGCCGCTTTGACGAGCCCCAGATACTCTGACTCGGTCCACCGCGAATTTACAATAGATCCGGCCTATAACAGAGCACCACGGACATCAGCCCCCCTAACGGTTACAAATTCGCCGGCCACTTCCAAAAACACCCTCCCCTCCCCCGATTTCGACGTACCGAATAAATTCAAGGCGCCGGCTCGGTGGCTTCCAAGTGTCTCGTGCGAGAGCTGGTAGACGAGTGAGGACGGTGCCGCCGCTACCTGGCCGCCGTGTCGAGAGAGCGGGTGCGGGACGAGGAGGGGGCTCAGAGCGGGTCGGACATGGTGCTGGACCAATCGGGGGCGGCGCGCGGGCGAGAGGGGAGGAGGCGCGGTTCGACTCGACCAGCCGAACGGTCGGCAGCAGCCGACGCGTGGCCCGTCACAGCCTCTCGTCGCCCGAGCCCCCGGGCGGGTAGGCAACCCACGGGCCTCTCGCCCCCATGGCCGAAAGCCTGCCTACCTCCCCGGCGTCTACTCGCTTAGGTAACGGGGTCCGTTACATTAACCCTTTTTTTTTTTTTTTTTTTTTTCTAAATCTAAGGTCCAGATAGTCTTATGGCGTGGAAGAGTCTGGCATGATAGGGGGACTTGAAATGATATCTAAGGCATAGAGTTTGGCAGGTAGTAGCTAAGTTGGCCCTTAAGAAAGCCATGAGGTCTGCTGGAGTGGCTTTTGGTCTGGATTGCAAGTAGCTGGGGACAAGTTCCCAATCAGCCATTAATGCGGTCAGTCGTTGACTTTTGGTGGTCATTCCCGAGAACAGCTTGTCAATTAGCATCACAGCTCTGGGATCCCAAGATGAAGACATAGAAATCAAGCCATTGCCTCCTCTTTGAAACGTCCACTTAATTCCAGTTTTATTATGATATTCGGCCGGATCCATGTAAAGTTTGTCAGGATCAACTGATTCTCTGATGCACATGTTGTAGAACGGCCCTTTTGTTGGAAAACAGTAAAAGTTGGTCAAGTTATTTTCCCTGATCCATTTTTCTCGCTGTGCCTTGTTTAATCCATTCTTCTTTACTGGTGGACCTCTTTCCATGACATCGACAAATCCTTTGTATTCTTCATACTCAGAGGAAACTATGTTTTGTAAGCTTGGGGAATACTCAGAAATCAAATCCTCAAAGGTAGAAGGCGGATCTTCATATGGGGGCAAGTCAGCTCGGTTTTCGGATGCCCTTAAAGGAATCCGTATCCAAGGGAGCTTGGAAGCATTGACGTTAATGGAGTCATCATCAGAGGGACCTTCGATCTCTATTTCTGGGCATATAGTGGTAGAGGGTGGTGCCGACCGGCTAGTCGATGGGCCGCTAGTCGATAGTAAATTCTGTGTTTTAGAGGGTCCTTCTTTATCTGAATGTTGGAGAGCGAATTTCTTTACTAATTCTTTCTCTTGTTCTGCTCTACTATCAACCTTCTTCTGGGTAATGTCTGCACAAATCGCCTGGCAATTGTTCAAGACTGAGTGAACACCCTTTGAGAAATTCTCCACAGAAGTGAGTAGAGTTTTCAGATTATCATTAGTGGCATCTAATTTTTCTGTGGCCATTTTCAATTTATTTTCAGTGGATGCAGCTAATCCCTTCTTGAAACTAGTCATACTCAAGAATAACTCTTCAGGAGTTCGATAAACATTGTCAGTCATCAGGTCCAAATATGCTCTCCGGGAAGCAGAATCTATGGAGATCAGATCTTCCAACCCATATAGAACTCTTTGGTAGACCTTATACGGGACAAGTCCTTTTACAGACGACCAAGTATTTACCAAGTTGTGAACTTGATCACTTTCAATGGTCCTCATCATTCTAAATTTAGAAAAGACACTGCAAATCTCCTCATGATCGCTGATCGGTAAGAGAGAGATCCAATCTCCTGGCCAGAAATCAAAAGGCAACTTGTCCAGAATCTGAGGTCCCTCTATGGCTATTAAATCCTCACGAAGTTTGCTCAGCTTGACTTGAAGGTCTGAGAACCTTTTCATCAGGTTTCCGGCAGGATCATTTGACATTAGGGGGACATTACCTGTGTCTTGGATGTCTTTTTCCAGAATTATGGTGGATCCTTGAAGAGGACTTGTTGTTAGTGGTAGTGCTAGTCCAGATAACAAGGTTTGCCCAGGTGTGACACCTGTAGAAGACACTTTTAAGATTGGCTCAGGATGAATAGACAGAGGGACTTCCGGTGTAGGCAATGGAGAAGAGGCAGTTAGAGGCTCTGGTGCCTTTCTTGTGTCAGTGGATGGAGGGGTAAGCGCCCTCTTTGGAGCTTGGGGGAGGTTCTCCGCAGTGGCCTCACCCATTTTCCCCTTCTTCTTCCTCCCCTTGCTCTTCTTGGAGGGGGCTGAGGAGGTTGACCCCATCTCACTGTCTGATTGGCGAGTTAGACATGTGGCCTGTTGAGTCACATCTTTCTGAGGAAGTTCAGGAAACTCTGAAATTGACAAGTCCAGATCCTTCCTCATCAAATCATCTGGCACATCCATGTCCTCTAGTCCTTCAAAACTGGCCTTGACTTTGTGGGACGGTCCGATCCCCATTCTGGACAGTAGCTTGGCCTTTTCCTTCTCAGTCATGTTAGAGATTTCTTTAGGCTCACTCATAGTCAGCCTTTCCCTAGGGAAACAGTTGGTCTTTCTAATAAAATTGTACCTAAGATGGTAAGCTCTATTGACCCTAGGGTTTACAAATAAAAACCCGTCCGAGCCCGACAATTTGGGTATGCTTGTCAATGACTGTAATAAAGAGGAGGGTTCACTTTTTGATGTCAGATGGCTGGAGATATGATCCATAGAACCTATAATGATTTCTAAGGGTGGAGAGCCGGAAAAAGATAAGATCTTCTACAGAGGAAGAAGTTAGGTTACACGTTGGGCGCCAAATGTAATGTGACGTCGCCACATTCAAAAATTGTTTATCGATACTCGCGATGTTCGCTGTCAAGCCCCGGCTATAGCCGACAGAGGGGTGTGGGTAATTCAGTCTGTGGAAATTATATTTATAGGGCGCCACCACAAACACACACAGGCGATAAATGTAACAATTATTTATTGTAAGCAAACAGGGTGCTGGTACACCAAAACATACAAACTAGAGCACATCAAGCTTCCAAGTACAGACACAAAGTTCCATGTACAAATAACAACGGAAGTAATTGACTGGTGGAAACACAGTAATAAATTTATATGAAGCCTAAAAAAAAACAAATCAAAACCCAAAATTTCGTAAGAACATCATATAAATTGGTCTTAATTCTAAATACACCCTTACACACTGTCACAGAAGAGCACTGTATTTTAACAAGAGACTCGGAGTCACCGAAACAGGGTACAAGGTATATTACTTAATAATAAACAGTAATCTGTATTTCCAACCCACTGAACGCTTCCATAATCATTTCCCGCACTATGGCCCAATCTAATCTATCGCGAACGCATGAAATCCGGGGGATGGAGAGCGACTTCAAGCTTAGCAGCTCCACCCACTTCGCCAACTGTACTAAGGTGGCCCACAAACACTTGTAGGTGGGTTTCATAAAATAACGCGGCTTGGTAATTAGGTAGAACACATAGTGCGGGCCTTCTTTCGTTCGCGCCACCTCGCCGATCCGCCAGCCCTCCTCCCTCAATTGGGCCTGGCGGCCGAACTTCCGTTTAAACTGGACCGCTATTCCGGCGGACATGTGGAAGTCCTCTGACACACAATGCGCCAGATTGTCACTCGCGGCGAACAAATCGCCTTTCAGCTCGCGGAATTTCATCGGGGTACAAAATAACAAAGCGACGCGGTAAAATAATACAACGGAAGTCGGTGGCCGAACAATACAATCGACTGGAAACTATCAGTCAGCACGATAACTTGCGATTACAATATAGATTACAAAAGAAATACTGAACTTGTCCAATGTGAGCTCCGGTGGCGGTGTCGGTCGGGTCGGTCCGCGGGGCGGACAGTTACTCGACGGTAAGTATCATCGCCGACCCATCCGGTCCCGGTGTTTGATGGTCACACCGGTACAGACCGTGCCGTGCCCGAGCTGCGGAGCAGCGGCGCCGCAGAGCCTACTCGCTCCTCATCTTGCCGCTTTGACGAGCCCCAGATACTCTGACTCGGTCCACCGCGAATTTACAATAGATCCGGCCTATAACAGAGCACCACGGACATCAGCCCCCCTAACGGTTACAAATTCGCCGGCCACTTCCAAAAACACCCTCCCCTCCCCCGATTTCGACGTACCGAATAAATTCAAGGCGCCGGCTCGGTGGCTTCCAAGTGTCTCGTGCGAGAGCTGGTAGACGAGTGAGGACGGTGCCGCCGCTACCTGGCCGCCGTGTCGAGAGAGCGGGTGCGGGACGAGGCGGGGGCTCAGAGCGGGTCGGACATGGTGCTGGACCAATCGGGGGCGGCGCGCGGGCGAGAGGGGAGGAGGCGCGGTTCGACTCGACCAGCCGAACGGTCGGCAGCAGCCGACGCGTGGCCCGTCACAGCCTCTCGTCGCCCGAGCCCCCGGGCGGGTAGGCAACCCACGGGCCTCTCGCCCCCATGGCCGAAAGCCTGCCTACCTCCCCGGCGTCTACTCGCTTAGGTAACGGGGTCCGTTACATTAACCCTTTTTTTTTTTTTTTTTTTTTTTTTCTAAATCTAAGGTCCAGATAGTCTTATGGCGTGGAAGAGTCTGGCATGATAGGGGGACTTGAAATGATATCTAAGGCATAGAGTTTGGCAGGTAGTAGCTAAGTTGGCCCTTAAGAAAGCCATGAGGTCTGCTGGAGTGGCTTTTGGTCTGGATTGCAAGTAGCTGGGGACAAGTTCCCAATCAGCCATTAATGCGGTCAGTCGTTGACTTTTGGTGGTCATTCCCGAGAACAGCTTGTCAATTAGCATCACAGCTCTGGGATCCCAAGATGAAGACATAGAAATCAAGCCATTGCCTCCTCTTTGAAACGTCCACTTAATTCCAGTTTTATTATGATATTCGGCCGGATCCATGTAAAGTTTGTCAGGATCAACTGATTCTCTGATGCACATGTTGTAGAACGGCCCTTTTGTTGGAAAACAGTAAAAGTTGGTCAAGTTATTTTCCCTGATCCATTTTTCTCGCTGTGCCTTGTTTAATCCATTCTTCTTTACTGGTGGACCTCTTTCCATGTCATCGACAAATCCTTTGTATTCTTCATACTCAGAGGAAACTTTGTTTTGTAAGCTTGGGGAATACTTAGAAATCAAATCCTCAAAGGTAGAAGGCGGATCTTCATATGGGGGCAAGTCAGCTCGGTTTTCGGATGCCCTTAAAGGAATCCGTATCCAAGGGAGCTTGGAAGCATTGACGTTAATGGAGTCATCATCAGAGGGACCTTCGATCTCTATTTCTGGGCATATAGTGGTAGAGGGTGGTGCCGACCGGCTAGTCGATGGGCCGCTAGTCGATAGTAAATTCTGTGTTTTAGAGGGTCCTTCTTTATCTGAATGTTGGAGAGCGAATTTCTTTACTAATTCTTTCTCTTGTTCTGCTCTACTATCAACCTTCTTCTGGGTAATGTCTGCACAAATCGCCTGGCAATTGTTCAAGACTGAGTGAACACCCTTTGAGAAATTCTCCACAGAAGTGAGTAGAGTTTTCAGATTATCATTAGTGGCATCTAATTTTTCTGTGGCCATTTTCAATTTATTTTCAGTGGATGCAGCTAATCCCTTCTTGAAACTAGTCATACTCAAGAATAACTCTTCAGGAGTTCGATAAACATTGTCAATCATCAGGTCCAAATATGCTCTCCGGGAAGCAGAATCTATGGAGATCAGATCTTCCAACCCATATAGAACTCTTTGGTAGACCTTATACGGGACAAGTCCTTTTACAGACGACCAAGTATTTACCAAGTTGTGAACTTGATCACTTTCAATGGTCCTCATCATTCTAAATTTAGAAAAGACACTGCAAATCTCCTCATGATCGCTGATCGGTAAGAGAGAGATCCAATCTCCTGGCCAGAAATCAAAAGGCAACTTGTCCAGAATCTGAGGTCCCTCTATGGCTATTAAATCCTCACGAAGTTTGCTCAGCTTGACTTGAAGGTCTGAGAACCTTTTCATCAGGTTTCCGGCAGGATCATTTGACATTAGGGGGACATTACCTGTGTCTTGGATGTCTTTTTCCAGAATTATGGTGGATCCTTGAAGAGGACTTGTTGTTAGTGGTAGTGCTAGTCCAGATAACAAGGTTTGCCCAGGTGTGACACCTGTAGAAGACACTTTTAAGATTGGCTCAGGATGAATAGACAGAGGGACTTCTGGTGTAGGCAATGGAGAAGAGGCAGTTAGAGGCTCTGGTGCCTTTCTTGTGTCAGTGGATGGAGGGGTAAGCGTCCTCTTTGGAGCTTGGGGAGGTTCTTCGCAGTGGCCTCACCCATTTTTTCCTTCTTCTTCCTCCCCTTGCTCTTCTTGGAGGGGGCTGAGGAGGTTGACCCCATCTCACTGTCTGATTGGCGAGTTAGACATGTGGCCTGTTGAGTCACATCTTTCTGAGGAAGTTCAGGAAACTCTGAAATTGACAAGTCCAGATCCTTCCTCATCAAATCATCTGGCACATCCATGTCCTCTAGTCCTTCAAAACTGGCCTTGACTTTGTGGGACGGTCCGATCCCCATTCTGGACAGTAGCTTGGCCTTTTCCTTCTCAGTCATGTTAGAGATTTCTTTAGGCTCACTCATAGTCAGCCTTTCCCTAGGGAAACAGTTGGTCTTTCTAATAAAATTGTACCTAAGATGGTAAGCTCTATTGACCCTGGGGTTTACAAATAAAAACCCGTCCGAGCCCGACAATTTGGGTATGCTTGTCAATGACTGTAATAAAGAGGAGGGTTCACTTTTTGATGTCAGATGGCTGGAGATATGATCCATAGAACCTATAATGATTTCTAAGGGTGGAGAGCCGGAAAAAGATAAGATCTTCTACAGAGGAAGAAGTTAGGTTACACGTTGGGCGCCAAATGTAATGTGACGTCGCCACATTCAAAAATTGTTTATCGATACTCGCGATGTTCGCTGTCAAGCCCCGGCTATAGCCGACAGAGGGGTGTGGGTAATTCAGTCTGTGGAAATTATATTTATAGGGCGCCACCACAAACACACACAGGCGATAAATGTAACAATTATTTATTGTAAGCAAACAGGGTGCTGGTACACCAAAACATACAAACTAGAGCACATCAAGCTCCCAAGTACAGACACAAAGTTCCATGTACAAATAACAACGGAAGTAATTGACTGGTGGAAACACAGTAATAAATTTATATGAAGCCTAAAAAAAAAAACAAATCAAAACCCAAAATTTCGTAAGAACATCATATAAATTGGTCTTAATTCTAAATACACCCTTACACTTTGTCACAGAAGAGCACTGTATTTTAACAAGAGACTCGGAGTCACCGAAACAGGGTACAAGGTATATTACTTAATAATAAACAGTAATCTGTATTTCCAACCCACTGAACGCTTCCATAATCATTTCCCGCACTATGGCCCAATCTAATCTATCGCGAACGCATGAAATCCGGGGGATGGAGAGCGACTTCAAGCTTAGCAGCTCCACCCACTTCGCCAACTGTACTAAGGTGGCCCACAAACACTTGTAGGTGGGTTTCATAAAATAACGCGGCTTGGTAATTAGGTAGAACACATAGTGCGGGCCTTCTTTCGTTCGCGCCACCTCGCCGATCCGCCAGCCCTCCTCCCTCAATTGGGCCTGGCGGCCGAACTTCCGTTTAAACTGGACCGCTATTCCGGCGGACATGTGGAAGTCCTCTGACACACAATGCGCCAGATTGTCACTCGCGGCGAACAAATCGCCTTTCAGCTCGCGGAATTTCATCGGGGTACAAAATAACAAAGCGACGCGGTAAAATAATACAACGGAAGTCGGTGGCCGAACAATACAATCGACTGGAAACTATCAGTCAGCACGATAACTTGCGATTACAATATAGATTACAAAAGAAATACTGAACTTGTCCAATGTGAGCTCCGGTGGCGGTGTCGGTCGGGTCGGTCCGCGGGGCGGACAGTTACTCGACGGTAAGTATCATCGCCGACCCATCCGGTCCCGGTGTTTGATGGTCACACCGGTACAGACCGTGCCGTGCCCGAGCTGCGGAGCAGCGGCGCCGCAGAGCCTACTCGCTCCTCATCTTGCCGCTTTGACGAGCCCCAGATACTCTGACTCGGTCCACCGCGAATTTACAATAGATCCGGCCTATAACAGAGCACCACGGACATCAGCCCCCCTAACGGTTACAAATTCGCCGGCCACTTCCAAAAACACCCTCCCCTCCCCCCGATTTCGACGTACCGAATAAATTCAAGGCGCCGGCTCGGTGGCTTCCAAGTGTCTCGTGCGAGAGCTGGTAGACGAGTGAGGACGGTGCCGCCGCTACCTGGCCGCCGTGTCGAGAGAGCGGGTGCGGGACGAGGAGGGGGCTCAGAGCGGGTCGGACATGGTGCTGGACCAATCGGGGGCGGCGCGCGGGCGAGAGGGGAGGAGGCGCGGTTCGACTCGACCAGCCGAACGGTCGGCAGCAGCCGACGCGTGGCCCGTCACAGCCTCTCGTCGCCCGAGCCCCCGGGCGGGTAGGCAACCCACGGGCCTCTCGCCCCCATGGCCGAAAGCCTGCCTACCTCCCCGGCGTCTACTCGCTTAGGTAACGGGGTCCGTGACATTAACCTTTTTTTTTTTTTTTTTTTTTTTTTTTTTTTTTCTAAATCTAAGGTCCAGATAGTCTTATGGCGTGGAAGAGTCTGGCATGATAGGGGGACTTGAAATGATATCTAAGGCATAGAGTTTGGCAGGTAGTAGCTAAGTTGGCCCTTAAGAAAGCCATGAGGTCTGCTGGAGTGGCTTTTGGTCTGGATTGCAAGTAGCTGGGGACAAGTTCCCAATCAGCCATTAATGCGGTCAGTCGTTGACTTTTGGTGGTCATTCCCGAGAACAGCTTGTCAATTAGCATCACAGCTCTGGGATCCCAAGATGAAGACATAGAAATCAAGCCATTGCCTCCTCTTTGAAACATCCACTTAATTCCAGTTTTATTATGATATTCGGCCGGATCCATGTAAAGTTTGTCAGGATCAACTGATTCTCTGATGCACATGTTGTAGAACGGCCCTTTTGGTGAAAAACAGTAAAAGTTGGTCAAGTTATTTCTCCTGATCCATTTTTCTCGCTGTGCCTTGTTTAATCCATTCTTCTTTACTGGTGGACCTCTTTCCATGACATCGACAAATCCTTTGTATTCTTCATACTCAGAGGAAACTATGTTTTGTAAGCTTGGGGAATACTTAGAAATCAAATCCTCAAAGGTAGAAGGCGGATCTTCATATGGGGGCAAGTCAGCTCGGTTTTCGGATGCCCTTAAAGGAATCCGTATCCAAGGGAGCTTGGAAGCATTGACGTTAATGGAGTCATCATCAGAGGGACCTTCGATCTCTATTTCTGGGCATATAGTGGTAGAGGGTGGTGCCGACCGGCTAGTCGATGGGCCGCTAGTCGATAGTAAATTCTGTGTTTTAGAGGGTCCTTCTTTATCTGAATGTTGGAGAGCGAATTTCTTTACTAATTCTTTCTCTTGTTCTGCTCTACTATCAACCTTCTTCTGGGTAATGTCTGCACGAATCGCCTGGCAATTGTTCAAGACTGAGTGAACACCCTTTGAGAAATTCTCCACAGAAGTGAGTAGAGTTTTCAGATTATCATTAGTGGCATCTAATTTTTCTGTGGCCATTTTCAATTTATTTTCAGTGGATGCAGCTAATCCCTTCTTGAAACTAGTCATACTCAAGAATAACTCTTCAGGAGTTCGATAAACATTGTCAATCATCAGGTCCAAATATGCTCTCCGGGAAGCAGAATCTATGGAGATCAGATCTTCCAACCCATATAGAACTCTTTGGTAGACCTTATACGGGACAAGTCCTTTTACAGACGACCAAGTATTTACCAAGTTGTGAACTTGATCACTTTCAATGGTCCTCATCATTCTAAATTTAGAAAAGACACTGCAAATCTCCTCATGATCGCTGATCGGTAAGAGAGAGATCCAATCTCCTGGCCAGAAATCAAAAGGCAACTTGTCCAGAATCTGAGGTCCCTCTATGGCTATTAAATCCTCACGAAGTTTGCTCAGCTTGACTTGAAGGTCTGAGAACCTTTTCATCAGGTTTCCGGCAGGATCATTTGACATTAGGGGGACATTACCTGTATCTTGGATGTCTTTTTCCAGAATTATGGTGGATCCTTGAAGAGGACTTGTTGTTAGTGGTAGTGCTAGTCCAGATAACAAGGTTTGCCCAGGTGTGACACCTGTAGAAGACACTTTTAAGATTGGCTCAGGATGAATAGACAGAGGGACTTCCGGTGTAGGCAATGGAGAAGAGGCAGTTAGAGGCTCTGGTGCCTTTCTTGTGTCAGTGGATGGAGGGGTAAGCGTCCTCTTTGGAGCTTGGGGAGGTTCTTCGCAGTGGCCTCACCCATTTTTTCCTTCTTCTTCCTCCCCTTGCTCTTCTTGGAGGGGGCTGAGGAGGTTGACCCCATCTCACTGCCTGATTGGCGAGTTAGACATGTGGCCTGTTGAGTCACATCTTTCTGAGGAAGTTCAGGAAACTCTGAAATTGACAAGTCCAGATCCTTCCTCATCAAATCATCTGGCACATCCATGTCCTCTAGTCCTTCAAAACTGGCCTTGACTTTGTGGGACGGTCCGATCCCCATTCTGGACAGTAGCTTGGCCTTTTCCTTCTCAGTCATGTTAGAGATTTCTTTAGGCTCACTCATAGTCAGCCTTTCCCTAGGGAAACAGTTGGTCTTTCTAATAAAATTGTACCTAAGATGGTAAGCTCTATTGACCCTAGGGTTTACAAATAAAAACCCGTCCGAGCCCGACAATTTGGGTATGCTTGTCAATGACTGTAATAAAGAGGAGGGTTCACTTTTTGATGTCAGATGGCTGGAGATATGATCCATAGAACCTATAATGATTTCTAAGGGTGGAGAGCCGGAAAAAGATAAGATCTTCTACAGAGGAAGAAGTTAGGTTACACGTTGGGCGCCAAATGTAATGTGACGTCGCCACATTCAAAAATTGTTTATCGATACTCGCGATGTTCGCTGTCAAGCCCCGGCTATAGCCGACAGAGGGGTGTGGGTAATTCAGTCTGTGGAAATTATATTTATAGGGCGCCACCACAAACACACACAGGCGATAAATGTAACAATTATTTATTGTAAGCAAACAGGGTGCTGGTACACCAAAACATACAAACTAGAGCACATCAAGCTTCCAAGTACAGACACAAAGTTCCATGTACAAATAACAACGGAAGTAATTGACTGGTGGAAACACAGTAATAAATTTATATGAAGCCTAAAAAAAAAAAAATCAAAACCCAAAATTTCGTAAGAACATCATATAAATTGGTCTTAATTCTAAATACACCCTTACACACTGTCACAGAAGAGCACTGTATTTTAACAAGAGACTCGGAGTCACCGAAACAGGGTACAGGGTATATTACTTAATAATAAACAGTAATCTGTATTTCCAACCCACTGAACGCTTCCATAATCATTTCCCGCACTATGGCCCAATCTAATCTATCGCGAACGCATGAAATCCGGGGATGGAGAGCGACTTCAAGCTTAGCAGCTCCACCCACTTCGCCAACTGTACTAAGGTGGCCCACAAACACTTGTAGGTGGGTTTCATAAAATAACGCGGCTTGGTAATTAGGTAGAACACATAGTGCGGGCCTTCTTTCGTTCGCGCCACCTCGCCGATCCGCCAGCCCTCCTCCCTCAATTGGGCCTGGCGGCCGAACTTCCGTTTAAACTGGACCGCTATTCCGGCGGACATGTGGAAGTCCTCTGACACACAATGCGCCAGATTGTCACTCGCGGCGAACAAATCGCCTTTCAGCTCGCGGAATTTCATCGGGGTACAAAATAACAAAGCGACGCGGTAAAATAATACAACGGAAGTCGGTGGCCGAACAATACAATCGACTGGAAACTATCAGTCAGCACGATAACTTGCGATTACAATATAGATTACAAAAGAAATACTGAACTTGTCCAATGTGAGCTCCGGTGGCGGTGTCGGTCGGGTCGGTCCGCGGGGCGGACAGTTACTCGACGGTAAGTATCATCGCCGACCCATCCGGTCCCGGTGTTTGATGGTCACACCGGTACAGACCGTGCCGTGCCCGAGCTGCGGAGCAGCGGCGCCGCAGAGCCTACTCGCTCCTCATCTTGCCGCTTTGACGAGCCCCAGATACTCTGACTCGGTCCACCGCGAATTTACAATAGATCCGGCCTATAACAGAGCACCACGGACATCAGCCCCCCTAACGGTTACAAATTCGCCGGCCACTTCCAAAAACACCCTCCCCTCCCCCGATTTCGACGTACCGAATAAATTCAAGGCGCCGGCTCGGTGGCTTCCAAGTGTCTCGTGCGAGAGCTGGTAGACGAGTGAGGACGGTGCCGCCGCTACCTGGCCGCCGTGTCGAGAGAGCGGGTGCGGGACGAGGCGGGGGCTCAGAGCGGGTCGGACATGGTGCTGGACCAATCGGGGGCGGCGCGCGGGCGAGAGGGGAGGAGGCGCGGTTCGACTCGACCAGCCGAACGGTCGGCAGCAGCCGACGCGTGGCCCGTCACAGCCTCTCGTCGCCCGAGCCCCCGGGCGGGTAGGCAACCCACGGGCCTCTCGCCCCCATGGCCGAAAGCCTGCCTACCTCCCCGGCGTCTACTCGCTTAGGTAACGGGGTCCGTGACATTAACCCTTTTTTTTTTTTTTTTTTTTTTTTCTAAATCTAAGGTCCAGATAGTCTTATGGCGTGGAAGAGTCTGGCATGATAGGGGGACTTGAAATGATATCTAAGGCATAGAGTTTGGCAGGTAGTAGCTAAGTTGGCCCTTAAGAAAGCCATGAGGTCTGCTGGAGTGGCTTTTGGTCTGGATTGCAAGTAGCTGGGGACAAGTTCCCAATCAGCCATTAATGCGGTCAGTCGTTGACTTTTGGTGGTCATTCCCGAGAACAGCTTGTCAATTAGCATCACAGCTCTGGGATCCCAAGATGAAGACATAGAAATCAAGCCATTGCCTCCTCTTTGAAACGTCCACTTAATTCCAGTTTTATTATGATATTCGGCCGGATCCATGTAAAGTTTGTCAGGATCAACTGATTCTCTGATGCACATGTTGTAGAACGGCCCTTTTGGTGAAAAACAGTAAAAGTTGGTCAAGTTATTTCTCCTGATCCATTTTTCTCGCTGTGCCTTGTTTAATCCATTCTTCTTTACTGGTGGACCTCTTTCCATGACATCGACAAATCCTTTGTATTCTTCATACTCAGAGGAAACTATGTTTTGTAAGCTTGGGGAATACTTAGAAATCAAATCCTCAAAGGTAGAAGGCGGATCTTCATATGGGGGCAAGTCAGCTCGGTTTTCGGATGCCCTTAAAGGAATCCGTATCCAAGGGAGCTTGGAAGCATTGACGTTAATGGAGTCATCATCAGAGGGACCTTCGATCTCTATTTCTGGGCATATAGTGGTAGAGGGTGGTGCCGACCGGCTAGTCGATGGGCCGCTAGTCGATAGTAAATTCTGTGTTTTAGAGGGTCCTTCTTTATCTGAATGTTGGAGAGCGAATTTCTTTACTAATTCTTTCTCTTGTTCTGCTCTACTATCAACCTTCTTCTGGGTAATGTCTGCACGAATCGCCTGGCAATTGTTCAAGACTGAGTGAACACCCTTTGAGAAATTCTCCACAGAAGTGAGTAGAGTTTTCAGATTATTATTTTCAATGAGAAATAGCGTTGACCGTTGCGAGAGCCCCGCAACATGCGGTGTTGCCTCGTCACTGGCAGTGCGCTCCCGCTCCTACCTGCAGGCGAGCGAGCGCCCGACGCCTAGGCAGCCCAGCTAACCTGCAGCTTGGTTCTGTTGTCTACTTGCAAGGCGTTCTGGCCCGGGTCATCAGGTGAAGAAAAGAAGGTGGCCTAATTGAACTGTTCGGCCGCTTCCCGTAATTGCTTCGACAGATTCGATTTGTTTAAAAGATCAGTGAGTTGCACTGCATGCTGCAGGCGAGTCCGCCCATGAATTAACCAAACACATGCAAGCATGTGGCTTAGGGTTATCGGTTAAACAGTTACTAAGAAATGTACTTGAGCAGCGTCACGTCCTGCGCCACATCCTGCCTCCGAGCCGCTGTGGGGTGAGGGGACAGTACGCCCGGTAGGGCAGAGGACAGCCGCCCCCGCACTGCCTGTCTGGCCTCTCTCTCTCTCTCGCTCTCTCTCTCTCTCTCTCTCTCTCTCTCTCTCTCTCTCTCTCTCTCTCTCGGTCTTCGATATCCTTCTTAGCCCCGCGGTGGTCCTTGACTGGAGGCAAAACTGTAGTTTAGGTGTATTTTAAAACTATGCTCATAGAAGAGCTTTGAAAGTATTAATAATAGCCTGTTCAAAACGCAGTTTACAGTATACTTAGCTTTACAGTCAATAGTACTTTTTAAAAGCGCACTGAAAACTCAAATAAAACTGTATTCACCACTAAGAAATGACATTGCAGTAGCAACTTCTTTTTTAAAGCACAGATAGCGTCGAGTAAAACTAGAGTTTCGCACTGCACATACGATTACAGTGGCTTCTTTCGTTGAAAATGAACCCTGCACTAACTTAATTTTCCACCTTCGACCATAGACAACACTACAAACTCGAACTCCTTCTTTATTACACTTATGACACCGAAAAAAAGGTAGTCAGAGACGTACAGTTTAACATGTACAGTGTGAACACTAAAGATCCTTTCACCCCGGAGGAGACCGTGGCCGCCTCCCGCGGCCAGGCTGAGGGGGCAGGGGCGGAGGACGGCCGCTCGCCGCTGTGGTGAGAGGGCTGAGGCTGAGGCCGCCGGGCGGGGGGGGGGGGGGGGGGGGAGTAGGTCCTATGCGGTGAGAGGGCTGAAGCCGTAGACCGACTCCCGCTGCCAGGACCGAGGCAGAGGGCGTCTGCTCACCGCTCGACTTTCTCCGCCGACTCAGTACGTCGTCGAGCGCCTGACGCTAGGCAGCCCAGCCTACCCGCAGTTGGATTGTGCTGCATACTTGCAAGGCGCTCTTTTTGAACCCGCACATATTACGCCGCGTCTCCCCTCGCCCATAGACACACCGAGTGGAACTGAGCGGAACGAGAATTGTGCGTGCGAGCGGGGAGGTATGGATTTACTGGGAGACGTTACTCGATCGTAAGTAAATTCCCAACGCCCGCGAACGCCCCAACGTTCTCGTTGAAGCCTTAGAGTTGGTTTGACTCGTCACGGAGAGGGCAGTGAGGGGGGGGGGGGGCCGCCTTGCGCGGCCAGTCCGAGGGGTGGGGGCGCTCTCCGCTGCGGTGAGAGGGCTGAAGCTGCCTCCCGCTGCCAGGCCGAGCGCTGCCTACACCACTTAAAATTTTTAATAATTTTCGTCGATTTTCGAAATGGGGAGGGGGGGGGGCAGGCTCACGAGCGGGGTAGGGGGTCGTCGTCGGGCGTGAGATGGTGTGAGCGGCACTGCCCCCCCCCCCCCCTCATTCTCTTACTGATCACGTAACGCTACTCGCTACCCTTCCCAGGTCTAAAAATCCGGTTGATAGGGGTCAATTTCCCGCCGCTAACGCAGCGGATCCGGTTTTAAGGGAATCCGTTATCACCCAGGATCCGGTATGTATGTAGTACGGTGTTGGACCGGATCCTCTGCGTTAGCGGCGCGAAATTTACCCCTTTCAAGCGGATCCGTTCTCGTCTAAGCGGATTCCCTCCCGTAGGCAGCGGATCCCTTATGCCCGAGGGGGTACTCACTCGAAGTATTCTGTGTACACGCCTGGGATATTCATATTCATATTCACAATTATTCTCGAATATTCAAAAGTATTGAGGTATTCACAACTATTCCCTTGTATTCGGAATATATTAAAATATTCATTGATATTAGCAGGTATTCATACATACTCAGTACATATTCAATAGTATTCACACATATTCTGGTGATATTCATATGTATTCATATGATTCATATGTATTGATATGTATTCATATCGTCCATTCGTTACATCCTGCTGCGGGCGCGAGCCACTGCGGGCTGCCGGACTGCTTGTTGGCTGCACTGGCTGCAGTTGGCTGACTTGCCGGAAAGGGCGGGAAGCTTCATCTCAAGAAAGATATTGACTAATGTTCGCTGGTATTCTGAAGTATTCAGTTGATTTCATGAAATATTCAGATTTATTCATAGGTATTCACTGGTATTTAATAATCCCCTATTCTCTAGTATTCAATTAATATTCTCCCCTAAACTCTGGTATTCCCATATATTCATTCCTATTCAAGATGAATCCTATATTCCTCACTATTCCGTAATATTCTTAATATTCACTAGTATTCAGTAGTATTCAATATTCTGTGTACGTCGAAATACAGAGTGAGTACCCCCTCGCTTATGCCTAACTTTCATGAAGATTTTTCTGGGTGCATGTGGAGTATCAGCGCTTTAAAGTACTCCTGGGGTGGTCAAATTGAGTTTGAACCAAATCTGTGTTTATTTTTGCTCTATCTGCAGCCGTTCTCGAGATAGAAAAAATTATACGGGATTTCGCTGATATTAAAACCAACCTAGCTGATATTAAAACCAACCTAGTAAATTTGGATGGCCCTGCAGGGGCCGCAAGCTGGAGCTGCCCTCTGCCGTGCCGCGTTGCCTTGCACAGAGCACAAGGCAAGGTGGAATGGCGGTGTGGCGGCGGGGCTCCACCTTGTCGGAGTTATCTTTGGAGCCGTGGGCCGTGGGCCCTGCAGAGGGGAGCGCGCGGCAGCGAGCGTAAGTGCAGCCGGCAGCCGGCTGGGGCCCGGGCTGCCTCCAACCGTACTACAAGCGATGAGCGAAAGGAAGAGAGCGGGAGAAGTCTGGTAAGCAATGAACGCGAGCGGAAACAGCCCCCCCCCCTTCCCCCTTTTCCCCGTGCGTTTCCCGCGTCGTCCATGCCTTTGTGCGGCTGGTGGTGGAGTTCGCCGTGCATCTAGGCAACCTAACTTACATTGTGCATAGTTTGGTTGCCTACTTGTTAGGCGCCTTGCACCTTTCGATTCGTCTGCTTCGCATGTGCTGTTTAGCGCAAACATCGCAACAGACGGGGGAGAATGAGTATGAGTTAAGTCGAGCTGTACACTGCAAAAAACGCGGGTATGCTACAGAAGGAGGTACGGAACATTAGAAGGTACGGAAACCGATTACATGGCAACCTCCTATACGGTACGGAAAGGGGTACGGACATTCCGTGAAATTTAAACCGCCCGATTCCGTACCATGGCTTCCGTACCATATAGGCATCTCTGTGTATTTCTCCTCCGTAACCGACAGTCTTACGCACCGTATGCTAAAAACAGACTACGGAACTTCCGTTCCGTAAGGGAACGGCCGTCCTAATTTTTTGCCGTGCACCGTCTTTTGTTAGGATTCTGACACGGCGGTTGCACTCGCCGGAGGAAGTCAGAGTGAAATTATTTTTTTACGAAGTTATACACTGAATAAACGAAGGCGCACACTTTCCTGATTTCTGCACTTCCCAGAGGCTGGAAGTCTAAAATTTAACCAATATTCAAATATCTTATGTTGTTACAAGTGTTGGTTATGGGCACAAGTAATATCATCAAATATAATATCATCAGATATAATTCATCAGTAAAATAATATTAAAACAATTATAATGCAAAATACGAAAATAAATTGAGATTAATCGAATATCTCCGTCACCATCAGGACTTCTCCCGGCATATAGGACATAGGCCCTCCTCGTGTATCCTCTGGACACATGGCCCACATAAAACTTTGTGGCCACAAGGGAACATGGCATGCTACTTGGGGCCGTCAAAGCATACGCGGCAGTCTAGAAACCGGAAACGTATAAATTAGCAACAAGTTGTAAGAACTGATTAATTGCACGCAAAATAAATAAAGTTACGCTTACCAGCGGCTGTTTTTTTACGGCTTCCTCTAAGGCATTCGAATCGGAATCGGAAGTTCAAAAATCAAAGAAAAAGGCTTATCTGCACCCAGAGCCTATTTTGGTTTTATTTGTTCATTACATAAATGTCTCCAAGTTCAGGTCATGGTACTACATTTCCCGAAAACTATTATATGGTGAACTAAGTAAGTACCCACAAAAAAATTCACACAAGTTCAAAGGAAGCAGATGATACCAACTCTAAATGTCGTCCAGTTTCTTAAGGGTTTAGGAAGGTTTAAAATAAAGTTGAAATGAAAGCAGAACTTATCGTTTGTTGTATTATGAGGGAAAGCAGAAGATATTTGAAAGAGAAGAACATCTCCTGAGGCAAATTTGGTAACCGGATAGTTAATTTTCGGTTTCGGTAGAGGCCCTTGGCCAAGCGAGCGAAGGCGAGGCCATAGCTGAGTGCAGGCGGAGCCGAGTCGGCGGCGTTCTGAACAACAATGCTACCCGAGCAGTGCGCGACAATCTCGCGGGGTATGCGCGACCGCGACATCAACACCAACGGCAGAACGCGGCCCCCCCGTGAGGTATACTTCTGCGTGCTCGCCTCCTGCCTCTGCATGAGAGTACAAGCCGCTGATACATTATCTTTATATTATTGTTATTATTATTTTTATATTATTGTTATTATTATTTTTATATTATTGTTATTATTATTTTTATATTATTGTTATTATTATTTTTATATTATTTATTGTTATTATTATTTTTATATTATTGTTATTATTATTTTTATATTATTGTTATTATTATTTTTATTTATTATTATTATTATTTTTATATTATTATTATTATTTTTATATTATTGTTATTATTATAGTTGATGATAGATATATCATTTGCTAAAAAGCGCCTTGCAAGTATGCAACACAATCCAACTGCGGGTAGGCTGGGCTGCCTAGCGTCAGGCGCTCGACGACGTACTGAGTCGGCGGAGAAAGTCGAGCGGTGAGCAGACGCCCTCTGCCTCGGTCCTGGCAGCGGGAGTCGGTCTACGGCTTCAGCCCTCTCACCGCATAGGAGAGCGGCCGTCCTCCCCCCCCCCCCCTCGCCCGGCGGCCTCAGCCTCAGCCCTCTCACCACAGCGGCGAGCGGCCGTCCTCCGCCCCTGCCCCCTCAGCCTGGCCGCGGGAGGCGGCCACGGTCTCCTCCGGGGTGAAAGGATCTTTAGTGTTCACACTGTACATGTTAAACTGTACGTCTCTGACTACCTTTTTTTCGGTGTCATAAGTGTAATAAAGAAGGAGTTCGAGTTTGTAGTGTTGTCTGTGGTCGGAGGTGGAAAATTAAGTTAGTGCAGGGTTCATTTTCACCGGAAGAAGCCACTGTTATCGTATGTGCAGTGCGAAACTCTTGTTTTACTCGACGCTATCTGTGCTTTAAAAAAGAAATTGCTACTGCAATGTCATTTCTTAGTGGTGAATACAGTTTTATTTGAGTTTTCAGTGCGCTTTTAAGAAGTACTATTGACTGTAAAGCTAAGTATACTGTAAACTGCGATTTGAACTGGAGAGAGAGAGAGAGAGAGAGAGAGAGAGAGAGCGATAGCGAGGCAAGACAGGCAGTGCGGGGGCGGCTGTCCTCTGCCCTACCGGGCGTACTGTCCCCTCACCCCACAGCGGCTCGGAGGCGGGATGTGGCGCAGGACGTGACGCTGCTCAAGTACATTTCTTAGTAACTGTTTAACCGATAACCCTAAGCCACATGCTTGCATGTGTTTGGTTAATTCATGGGCGGACTCGCCTGCAGCATGCAGTGCAACTCACTGATCTTTTAAACAAATCGAATCTGTCGAAGCAATTACGGGAAGCGGCCGAACAGTTCAATTAGGCCACCTTCTTTTCTTCACCTGATGACCCGGGCCAGAACGCCTTGCAAGTAGACAACAGAACCAAGCTGCAGGTTTAGCTGGGCTGCCTAGGCGTCGGGCGCTCGCTCGCCTGCAGGTAGGAGCGGGAGCGCACTGCCAGTGACGAGGCAACACCGCATGTTGCGGGGCTCTCGCAACGGTCAACGCTATTTCTCATAGCCTGCTAGCCTCGTAAGGGGAGCGCGCTGTCGGAACGCCGCCGCGGACGGAGGAGGGGTGTAGGCGGAGCCACTGCGCAGCGCTGCACCGCTCCGCCTGGAGTGGGGGGCCCCGAGTCTCCGCGCCTGCTGCCACGCACTCTACGCTGCGCGCAGTTTCACGTGCGCGCAGTTTAACGTGCGCGCAGTTTCAAGCGCGCGCAGTTTCACGTGCGCGCAGTTTAAAGACGGGCTCTTGGCTTCTCCCACAAAATGTGCGCGCAGTTTAACCTGAGCGCAGTTTCACGTGCGCGCAGTTTAACGTGCGCGCACCTTCAAGCGCGCGCAGTTTCACGTGCGCGCAGTTTAAACACGGGCTCTTGGCTTCACCCACAAAATCTGCGCGCAGTTTCACGTGCGCGCACCTTCACACCCAAACGAAGCAAAGAGATGCGCGCAGTTTCACGTGCGCGCAGTTTCATCTGCGCGCAAGTTAAGCGGTCCCAGTGAATCAAAAGCCGCGCAGAGACCGGTACCACTTGAGTCAAATAAACGGACGCGGGAGTAAAACAAAATATGAATGGGGAATGATCATACAGTGTAGAGTCCAATGAGCAGTAACGACAATAGAGACACATGAGATCCAAGAGAGAAAGACTGAGTGTGCAAGGGAACAAATGCTTGTAACGGGGAGTTTGACCTCAGTAGGTGACAGACCAGTAAGCTAGCCAGTTGAACCAGAGTTAACATGGAGAGTTTGACTTTAGGTGCAGTTTTGACATTTTCTGTCTTGGTAGTAACCTATCTATTTTTGAGGAGGAAGAAAGTACAAGTGGTGTATATAGAAGGAAATATTGGAGCTGGAAAATCAACGATTTTGAGAAAACTAAGTGAGCAAAAGAAGTATCAAGTACGAGAGGAGCCTGTGGACAAATGGGTGAATCTAGATGGAATTAATTTGTTGAATCAAGTGAGCAAGCAGCCTGAAAAATGTGCTTTTATGTTTCAAAGTTACGCTCTGGTAACAGTATGGGAGCAAAGGATGAGTAAAGTCTCAGGCACATTGATCATGGAAAGGTCAGTCCACAGTGTGGAAAAACTATTCTCAGAAGTACTAATCAAGAACGGCCACTTACAGCAACAGCAGTTAAGGGTGCTTCAGGCGGTGTCAAGGATACTAAGGGTTTTCTCAAAGGGACAGGAGCATTTTATTTACTTAAGGCTCCCAGCACAGGAGGCTTTTAAAAGGGCCTATGGGCGTGGCCACCAGGAGGAGAATTCACTAAAACAAGAATACTTCGACCAACTACATAACAGAATGGACGAGTGGTTGCTGCAGGAGGAGAGACTTCCTGTGACCATCGTCAACGCCAACCAGTCCAAGGAGGCCGTCTACAGGGACGTGCTAAGGACACTGAAGCAACTTGGATTATGAGTTAAGTATACTGGGTAAAGCCGGAATACACTGGCTACAGGTTTCAGACAAGCAGTTTAGTTTCGGTGCCATTAGTTAGGTTTTAGCTAGTCAGGCTGGCGCCAAGGCAATCCGTAATCCAGAGTAGACGGATGAGGCATGCCCCTCCTAAGGAGAGGGTGTGGAAGCTGTAGGAGTGGATTTTGTTGTGGTGTTGTTTGTGTGTTACAGGTCAACGGAGCGACGTGGTGACTAACTTGAGATTTCTGGGTTCTACCTTCAGGCGAGAGGGAGTACGGCATCCACACACCCGTGGAATGTACGCTGGGGGAAGTAACTCGAGGCCTACGTTGGGACGCCCATTCTTTATTTTTCCTTTTTGTTTACGTGTGAGGTCCTAGTCAAGGGATGGACAACCCCGAGGCTAACCACTGTCGGGGGACTTCGCATGTTTTTCAGTACAAGTCAGAAGTAACAGTCAAAGTCAAGTCAGCACTGGAAGAAAATTTCACAATTTAATGTTAAAAACGAAAACTTTTGCAAGCAGAGGCTAGAATTGTTAACTGAAAGGAAGTTTCCGTTTTTCTTTTAGGAGGGAGTAGTGTTGTATCGAGCATTAAATTGTAAACAAAACCTTTAACCTGATCTGGTAGCTACCATGCGGGGCGCCATCTTGGATGCATCCATTCCCTACCTGACAACAATAACCAGTCGACTGGCCCATTCTCTACTCCTTATACACACTACAATACCCCTTCCATATAATTCACTTCTTCCTGATGTTCCTCTGCATTTCCTTTATAATAGTCCCGGTCCTTCGGCTGATATTTCATAAAAAAACCGCAAATCGTGTTAAAATGATGCGGTTTGCGGCATTCGCTTCCTAAGACCCTAGAGAAAAAATCTGTCCGAAGACTTCTTCGAATTTTTCGTGTGGGGCCCCAGTATTGAACACTTTTGAACACCCTATATTTTGCATTGATAATGCACGTTTCCTACACATTAGAGCCCTCCCAAGCGGTCTAAAACCCGATAATTTGATCGTTTCGTGTTTTGACCTGCATGGTGGTGACACCCTTAGTCCTGGGCCAAATTCTGATTACTTGTGTTCGAATTCGTACACTTTGAACACGGAAAAGTTAAACAGCAACAGTACTCGCACAACCCGCACATGTTAGACTGTAATAAACGTATTTGAAACGATACGTTGCCCGAGAAAAGTCAGTGCTGTTCAAAGGGGCCGTCTCCCGAGTTTACGCTGTGTCCGTGCGATGTTCAAACTTTGAACACTTTGAACACCTGACTAAAAATCAGCTGCTAGCAACGATGTGGCAGTCGTTTTCGGCTGATTTTTTCTAGCTCAAAGCGATAACGGTGTCGAGAACAGTGCTGGATGCACGCCGCGGTCAGACCTTGCAGCCTTGAACATGTTCAATATTGAACAATTTGAACACCTAGCAGAAAATATAACAAAAACCTCGATATGGGTATCGTTTCCGGATAATTCGAACATGCCGAGAACGATTATGACGTTGATTTTGCGTTTGAATCATTACGATGGGGTTATTTGCTTCTTCAGGTGGCTAACTATCCACGGTACTGAATGTCAGAGGAAATGTTTAGTCAAAATTTTCGTCAAATTTTGTGCGCATCCTTAATAAAAGACAATTTTATTACCGGAAAGATACGACTTTGTTTTTCAACGGCCAACAAAATTGTCATCTTTTTGGGTTGTGCACTGAATATGACGATATCACTGTCTGTTGATTTGCAATACAGATGACAAAACTGCTGTATTGCAAACTGTTTGCAACAACGTGGTCCTTATTTCTTATGGGGGTGTATCACTATTTCTTTGCTATAACGATGTATCGCAAATTGTAGTGATATTGTGCATTGTTGGGCGGGGTGAGTCCCGTTGACCACTGCGCAGTTACTAATCGATTGACTTCGCGACAATCCTGTGACAAAATCTGGAAAAAAAAATACAAATAATGAGTTGTCACAAACTCCAGGTGTCGAGTACGTCGGCGCCAAAATATTTTTGTCAAAACAGATGGAAAAGTTTATCTTTGTGCAGGACACGTGGGTCGGTTTTTTCGTCACGCCATACGAATGGAACGTGACGAATGTAATGTGTAAGGTATGAATGTTGTTAAGTGACATGTTTAGGTCTTTAGTGAATTGTCACAGGAGATAACTGGACATACACATTCCATCAGGGGTTCGGGTGCTAGCAAGGGGATGACTGTGTGTAATGAGACATCCAACCGCACAGACTGCCCTCATCCATGACGTGGTCTCCGGGCTGAACTTGGGCAGTCCGTGAAGGGCCTTCCCTCAAATCTAGCCCGCTTCGTTTACGCACACGCAGCACGCAGTGCGTGTTTTGTTAGGGCTGTAGCTGCTGGTGGAATAGTGTGAATGTAGCGGTCAGCAGCATCTGTGAGCACCGTTAGCAGTAACCTTTTCGCCATCAACGCCACATGCTCCCCGGCCATACGAGGTCGCCCTCTAGCTACCACTCGAACCCCTGACAGAATATGCAAGTCCAGTTATTTGCTTGTTTCTCTGTGTCTAAGCACGCTGAAAGAACTTGCAGACGCAGGATGTTGGTTACTTTACAAGTCTTTCATGTTTGTTACCGGTTCGACACCGCGACGCCACCATTTCTCTGCCTAAATGTTCGCCATTTTACAAGAGAAGTTGTGACAATTCATTAAAGAGCCAAACATGTCACTTAACAACATTCATACCTTACACATCACATTCGTCACTTCATTCGTATGACGTGACGAATAAATCGACCCACGTGTCCTGCACAAAGATAAACTTTTCCATCTGTTTTGACAAAAATATTTTGGCGCCGACCTACTCGACACCTGGAGTCTGTGACGACTCATTACTAGTATTTTCAGAATTAGTCACAGGATTGTCGCAAAGTCAATCGATTAATAACTGCACTTGGTCAAGGGAACTCCACCCGCCCAACAATGCACAATATATCGTCATATTCAGTGCACAACCCAAAAAGATGACAATTTTGTTGGCTGTTGAAAAACAAAGTCGTATCTTTCCGGTGATAAAATTGTCTTTTATTAGGGATGCGCACTAAATTTGACGAAAATTTTGACTAGACATTTCCGCTGACATTCGGTATCGTGGATAGTTAGCCACGTGAAGAAGCAAATAACCCCATCGTAATGAATCAAACGCAAAATTAACGTCATAATCGTTCTCGGCATGTTCGAATTATCCGGAAACGATACCCATATCGAGGTTTTTGTTATATTTTCTGCTAGGTGTTCAAATTGTTCAATATTGAACATGTTCAAGGCTGCAAGGTCTGACCGCGGCGTGCATCCAGCACTGTTCTCGACACCGTTATCGCTTTGAGCTAGAAAAAATCAGCCGAAAACGACTGCCACATCGTTGCTAGCAGCTGATTTTTAGTCAGGTGTTCAAAGTGTTCAAAGTTTGAACATCGCACGGACACAGCGTAAACTCGGGAGACGGCCCCTTTGAACAGCACTGACTTTTCTCGGGCAACGTATCGTTTCAAATACGTTTATTACAGTCTAACATGTGCGGGTTGTGCGAGTACTGTTGCTGTTTAACTTTTCCGTGTTCAAAGTGTACGAATTCGAACACAAGTAATCAGAATTTGGCCCAGGACTAAGGGTGTCACCACCATGTAGGTCAAAACACGAAACGATCAAATTATCGGGTTTTAGACCGCTTGGGAGGGCTCTAATGTGTAGGAAACGTGCATTATCAATGCAAAATATAGTGTTCAAAAGTGTTCAATACTGGGGCCCCACACGAAAAATTCGAAGAAGTCTTCGGACAGATTTTTTCTCTAGGGTCTTAGGAAGCGAATGCCGCAAACCGCATCATTTTAACACGATTTGCGGTTTTTTTATGCGTAGGACCAGGACTATAAGCAGCCGCTCGCCCTTGGAGCGGTGCACTCTGACTCAGACCTGCCTGAATAAAGCCACACTGCCCAACTGAGCCTTTGTCATTCCCTGCCCTGCCCAATACAACAGTACATTGCCAAATATGCTTCTAAAGCTGAATCCAAGTCTTCTTCTTTCCAAGGTATGATTAAAAATATGTCCTCTTGTGTTGATGAAGAGAATGTTAACTGCAAGAAATTAATTAGGAAGATATTAATATCTACATAAGCCGAACGTGACTATTCAGCCGAAGAAGTTGTACACTATCTGATGGGATATGGTTTTTATCTTTGTAGCAGGGAATTTGTTGTCCTCAACTTAAAACAGTTTTTATATGACTCTTATGGCACATTCAAAAGATTCAAAAGTATCCTCGAGAAGTATATGGAGAGGCCTTCATATTTAGATCCATATAGCTTATATTTTTTCGCAAGAAATTTCTTGGTTCGTAATGGAATTGTTACCATGAAGACAAAACCTGCAATTGTCCGCATTTTTCCAAGGCCTGTGTTAAATGATGTAAATGAATTGGATACTAATGATATATCAGCTCTCTTTGTATTCTTCTGTCCCTGGGGAGATGTATCTGAAGTTTTGCAACCTTCAAATGTTAATGAACCTGTTGTTAAAGGAACTTATGATATCATAACAACTGTTTTATCTGGTAGTACCATTGATCAAGTTGTTGATAAATTCAATGATGAAGATGATGAAGCTGGATGTTTTGGTCACCTTTTTGAACGCGATGTACAACCTAAAAGTTTTGAACTTATTTCAAGTTATCATCCTGGACAAAGTTCTCGTCGTACTTTAGGTAACAGGAATGTGGATAGGAAATATGATTGGAACCAATAGGACTGCAACCTTAATTACAGTGAGTTGGAGGTTTTATACAGTTCCTTGGTGTCAACAAAAGTTAAGAAAAGTTCATTTGAAATTCTTAATCATGATCTTAGTGAAACTCAAAGCAGAGTCTTAGAAAAACTTGCAGGTGAAATTTTTGAATTGAAAAACCCTGAAGATTATGAAGGATCTGTAACCTTTGTCTAGGGTGGTGCTGGTACTGGGAAAAGCTATCTATTGAAAAGGATGTACAACATGTTATTATCTGAGTTTGGCCCACAAGTTGTTAGGACATTGGGATCCACAGGCATAGCTGCAAAAAATGTTAATGGAGAAACTGTATATTCATTTTTAAGATTAGGAAGAAGGCTATCCAATCATGTTTCACTTATTGGAGATGATCTTGTAAAATTCCAACAATAGAGGTCAGAAGTCAAATTTTTGTTAATAGATGAATTTTCAATGATTGGTATTAGACTTCTTTCTGCCATTCAAAGTAGGATAAGACAAATGTCTGATAAGGAGGCTTTCTTTGGAAACATTTATGTGTACCTTTTTGGAGATTGTAACCAGTTGCCTCCCATAGGTGATTCTCCTTTGTTTGCAAACTTTAAGTCCAGCTATCATTGTAGTTTAGCTTGTAAAGGAAAGATTTTATTGAACAATATTGATTCAGCTTTCGTCCTTGATTTTAATTACAGATCATCAAGTAAAAAGTATAGTCAGTTCTTGAATGATGTAGCTAACGGTAGTTGTACTTCTAGTGATGCAAAGAAACTAAGAAGTCGATGTTACACCAGACTTTCGCGAGATGAGCGTCTGTCATTTGAAAATAGTACCAGGGTTTCTTCAACAAATGAACTTGTTGATTCTTATAATAATGAAAAATTGGAACTTTTAGGAAAAGCAGTAGCTAGAGTGAAGGCTGAAAATTCTAGTAAAACTGCTTTTAATTCAAAAGATGAAGATGCAGATGGCTTACAGAATGTAATATCTATTTCAGTAGGTTCTAAGATAATGTTAAGAAGAAATTTGAATGTTTCAAGAGGTCTAATAAACGGTTCAATTGGGATCATCCAATCAATTCTGTATTTGAATTCTAAACCACCAATGTTACCATGTTTCATTCTGATTAATTTTGACAATGTTTCATTGGATGTCTTTGATGTTAATTATGTTCCTTTGAAACCCGTTCTTAGTAGCTGGCTAAAGAACGGTATTAGGTGTACAAGACTTCAGCTTTCTATTTCGCTTGCATGGGCTTTTACCATTCAGAAGTCTCAGGGCCTTGGTTTTGATAAAGTACTACTAGAACTATCTGAAAGGGAACATTGTATTGGTTTATTGTATGTTGCATTGTCAAGTCTCAAAATTTCACAATATTGCTCTGTTAAATACTCTTACTCTTGAAAGACTGAACTCTGTAAGAAGATCTAAATTTTTTGAACATCAGCAACAGTTTTTAATTTGGCTTAGCTCATTCATTTGAACTTTTTTTCTTCGACGTGATAACTGTAATTCACACTTATCTACAATTATCTTTAACTTCAGTAATATTCTAAGGCTTGTATAATCTGTAACGGGTTACACTCTAGAAACGTTACCTGAATGTAAAGATAGAGGTATGTTTAATTTTATTGTTTCTTCAGCTCCTCATGCATGTCATAAATGCCATTAACCAACCTTACCCATTTAACTATGTGATAAATAGATCAGCAATTCAGCTACTTAATTTTATCACTTCATACCATTCTGGAAACTCAGCAGAGAGATGACTCTATCGTACCATTCACAAATGTGTAGTATTAAATTTTAAGTCCACAACCTACTTCCTTATAGTTATGTCATATTGTTTTGGTATTGTGCTTAAATCCTGAATGTTAAAACAATCATTACACTAATGTTACAGTCTATGAATTATTTCCTTTTATCTCTTCCTTGAGTGCAGAGCTCAGCCGCGCAACTAAAATTAAAAAAAACTGCAGAGACAAATATCAAGGTGAAGGTCCTCATACCACTACCATCTGTGCATGGCACTACACAGATACATATTTTTTCATCGTTTCTTTCTCTGTTCACCCCCGTCACTCTCATCTTCCTGGTTGTTCTCTACACAAGGACCTTAGTGTTTAAACCTTTGCTGGTTTTTATTACTTCAAATTCTACATTTCTTGCAACTCATCCACAAATTGATAGATTCTTTTTATGTCATTTAGGTTCGCAAAGCCAACGAATGGTAATACATTCAATTATTGATAATTGCACTGTACCGATGTAATACTGTGCCTGTTAGGTGATGAAGATTAATTAATTTATCTAATGTGTTCAGTATTATTATTTCTGTTTAGATTAGCATGTTGTTATTCAACCCCTATGGTAACCTGTTATGTAAGACTTTGTGTTAGTAGTAACATTTGTTTGGTCGGCGCTATTGACTAAGTATTTACTGCTATTATATAATAAATTTGGATATAACAATTTCCTGTTGTGCACTCTTTTATTACCAATCACTGTCTGAAGGTTATTGTTATGTAGGTGTTATTCTTGGTGGACCTATGGTTTCATACTGCATATTTCCATTGTTAAATTTTTGTCATGCTATATTGAACTTTCTTAAGGTTTAGACCTAAAAAATCAATATATTTTCTTCATGAATTTGAGAATCTAACTTTAAATTTCTTTACAAAAGTAATTGTCCTTTTTTAAAATTTTGATCTATTAAACTGTATAATGGATTTAGCTGGTTCTTCAAAAGATAATGACGCAACCAAGGTATGGTTTAATTGAAACTGAAATTATTTCTTTCATTCCTTCCTTCCTGTAGTGACTTTTCTACCTTTTTTTGTGTAGTCATCTGATTCTGAAGTTGACATCACCTTTTCGGGTGCTATGTCCGAAATCGAAAACTTTGAGTCACAAGATATCCTAAAGGTATTTTATGAAGTGTAAAAATTCTTAATTAGAAAAGATTTTGTAAGTGTTCTATAGGTGTACAACGAATATGAAATTAAAGAACTTCTAAAAGATAAGAGTGATGACCTCCATGCAATGTTCGCCCAGTTCTTGCAATTCAAACAATTCCTTGGGCTTCATACGAATCTTCCTGGTCCTTCATGTTCACCTCAAACTATTGATGTATTTGAAAGTCACCATCGTGGGATTGCTGATCAAGTAATCAGTCATGATGCTAATTTTGAAATCTATACTATTCTTGTAACTTTCTTACCTCTTTCAATGAATTCCTTGTTTTCACTACATTTCTATTTATCATTATAAGAACTACATCACCAATGTGAGAAAGCTTCAGAAGTTAATGATGGGAAGGTTAGTTTTTAATTACACAAATCTTAAGCAGTCAATAAACTAGTAATATATAATTCCTTCTTTTAGGAGGTACGATCAGATACTAAATTGTTGGAAGATGTAAGTTTTTGATTGCCCCTCCTCTATTAGTTTCTTTTGTATTGAATTGTGCATACACAGCACTTTGTTTTTTTATCATCTTGTTTGTAGGATAGTTCGGATGACCAGAAAGTAGTGGAACCTCCACCCAAAGAGAAGGTAGTTTTCAAGCAATTGGATTAAAATCATTATTGTGAGTATTGGTTGGTATTAACTTAGAGTTATTTTTAACTTATTCAGAAAAGATCCAGTTCGTCAACAGAAAGTGTAAGTTTATTTTATTCTTTCTATTTTCTTCATTGCCTATAATTTCATGATTAAAAATTTAAAACTATCATTCACTTTCATTAAGTCAACAAGCAAAAGCCAAAAAGATAAATCACAAAAAGCTGGCAAGTCTTCAACATCATCACTTAAGGTACATTTTGTTGAATGAAAATCTACAGTTGATTTCATCCTTTTTACCTGTTTTGTTGTACTACAAGAACTTTTCCTTTCTTAGAAAAAAACTTCGAAGAGTAAGAAGTCTCACAAGAAAAAACAGCCCAATAAGGTATCCTATGAAATCTTTTAACTTAGCACTTGATATTAGTTTATCCTCTTTTTTTAACTTTGGGTCATCTTATAGGATCAAGAGCACAATAAATCAGATTCCTCTGAAAATGAAGAAGATGTAAGTGATTACTTTGAAATCTCCTGGTTAATCTTTTGATCTTATATTTAATTCCCTTGTTTTTTGATTTGAATACATCTCAAAGCAGCCAAAGACTTCTAAGTCTAAACGTACTGTTATTTGCGTGTGGGAATGGAATAGAGGAGACGTTCTGAGGATCGTGATTTATTGCAAGTGCACTCTAGCAAGGTTCACAACAGACTGAGGCCAGGAGGCCTCCTTGGTAACCGGCTCGGGAAGTCTCTACAGTGTTTAGAATAAGAGTATGAGAGAGTATAGTCGGAGTGAGTCCTTAGGAAGATGACGGCTTGCATGCCAGTGACCAGAATGGGTTATGTTTACTTTTCAATTTACATCAGACCATAACATCACTCCCTCCTAAAAAGAAAAGTAAACTTCCCGGCCTTACAATAATTGACTTTTATACTGCATTTTCTTTGAAATTCTGGAAGTTCTAGAAGTGTAGACCTGTGAAAACCCTCAGTACCAGACTCCCACCTACAACAGCTTGTCTAAGGCGTCCAACCCTTGACAGGGAATCCAGTACTATTCTACACCTCAATACTTCAGCGTATTGTCAACAACATTTTCTCTTCGGGCCCACTTCCACCACAGTGTGGGTGTAGCCTTTCAGATACTCTGTCGAGACGTAAGGGGTAGGATCAACTAAGAAAAGGGTTAGTATTCCTGGAATGGAGATGATTTCACCTGAAACACACAACACACATCTCCCACAGTATTTACTTTGCTACTTTGCTATTTACTTAGCCTACCCAATCCTTGGGGTGGCTTGTCCTCATCCCTCTGACTATTGTAGGGAATGCCTCGATGCCATCCTAGTCCAAATTTTAATCTAAGCCTACCTAATGGCATCACTACGAATCTCTTACTGCTAAGGATCCCTAGCACCAGTTTTCATTTAACTTAACTTTTAAGACCGCTCAACTGCTTGTGGACTGCAGTAGCTGGACATCTGGGACACCGTCGTCTCAGTAGTCCGTAGTACGGATCTCTGCGTAGTTGCTAAAGTTTTCTAAAAGGGAAGTGTTTGGAAATGGGAACTGGGACGTTGGTAAGACTTTGCACTTGATTGCATTCTCTTCGAGTCTGCTGTCGCAGGTTCATTCTCAAAATGAAAGTCATTACTAGTTTTCAACAATATCAACAGTATATATATATATATATATATATAAATATATATATATATATATATATATATATATATATATATATATATATATATATATATATATTTTATATCATTCCCTTAATCCGCCCTGTAGGTAGTTTGGCATGCGTTGCCACTTGTCTCGGGGGTGTCTTCTTTACGGTCTGGCCTCACTGTGAACAGCCATGTGTAGAACTGGGGTCGTTGCTTATTCTTGACCACTAACGCATATCGTTTTGGTCTAGTCGCACCCGGTGCCCAGCAGGACACGACGTAAAGTGAACGTCTCTCTGGGGGGGGGGGGGGGGCGGTACCGCCCGCTTTTACTTCAGTGACATCTACCCTCTCGATGACTGCATAGGGAGTACAAGGGGTGGAGGACACTAGTAAACCTAGTAGGAGGGTATTTATGATAGTCGTGCCATGTTTTAAAACTCACTGTCGTCCACGGGGAGTCCCCACTCGTTTCCCGGATCGGCATTCATTTTCCTTCGCTTTCCTTTACGAGGAGTTGTCTTTGGAAATTCTGTTTGGATTCAGAAAGTGGACAGACTATGGTTGGTTGTCATCCGTTGTTCTTGATAACCGTTTCTTAGGTTGAGAGTTGATTGCTTTAGCTTTCGTACTCGGTCAGCTTATCCGCGTTCGAGTTCGTAATTCAATTGTTTTCGCGCCATACGGCAAAAAGGGTTACCACCTTCCGCCTTAGAATGGGAGTTGGCGGGGAGCTTTGCTCTAGGTAGGGGTCCGTGGTCTATTGGGAGCTTAGTTCAAACTTCTTTGAAGAAGAGTTCCCAGATGTTAGTTAAACGACTGATTTTATCAAATCAGTCATCATTGGATTAATGGATCCACGACTGGGAGTTGAACCGGGTACATTCCTCACCCGACGCGACACTCCTACCAACTAGGCCACATGTTGTTATTAGGAACGTAGTGACGTCTTTTCCTCTTGAAGCACCGAGGTCGTCTCTGACGTCTCCAGTATTTATTTTGCCTTAATCAGTCTGAGTTGTTCTGACTCCAGTGGTCGTTTAGCTTCTCTCGTTTCCGATTGGTCGGCTATGTTAGCGTCGGTATGCGGAGTGTTAGTGTATCAAAAGTGGTGAGTAATATTTCTCCTTTAACGATTGCTTTCCTTTTTAAACAGTCCAGTTTATTTTAATAATATTCGTCTCCCTTCCTTCGAAAAAGGGATTGTGTGTGACCATTTGTTTTGATTTAGGTTTGACAAGTACTTCAGCACAGAGGTTGGTCCCCAAACAGGCTTATTGAGTACTGCAGTTAGGTTATCGGAAACCTGGCACAGCCGTCTGACAGGCCAATTGGTTCAGTATTTAATATTTCAAAAGGATTTCAGGTATCAACAGTAACACAGGTTTGTGGTTGAGGTATTTTATTTACTTTCACTCTTAACCTTAAAGGAAAAATCATGGCATTAGGCAATGAGGCAATTAGCACTTAACAGTCATTGGTGCTAGTAGTCCTCCAGGAACGTGAACGGCTTCGGGGGTTCTGGTAGAAAGACAGCCGCTAGCGATGCCCGATATGATATCGAAATATCGATATTTCGTTGCGATAATTCGATAATATCGTATCGAAACCTTCCTTTGCGATATACTCGATAATCGATATTTTGTCCCGATATATCGCGGAGAACGAAAGTTTCTTTTACTACGCAACAATCTGTGAAAGCTCCCTGCAATATGTTCTGTCGACGATGCCGTGACTATCCGCTACGCGAGCCACCCGAAACGCCAGCCGTTTCTGCTCTGTCGCATCGCACTGGCCTGGCACCGACCCGACAGGCTCAGACCTGGTCGCCCCCCCCCCCCTCCCCACCGCGTCTCGCAGTCCCAGTACTGCCAACGTCTCGAGGCCGCTCAACCAGCTGTGTTGGTAGTAGCGAGCAGCCGTTTCCGGATCGTTCGGTTGTCCCTACTTGTCGAGTGCACGGTCGCGCAACATTTTGAATGCGTGCGAGAGAAATTATCACATCACGCTCGCAATGACACCCACTAGGAGTGGTGTTTGGAGGCACTTCGATAGGAAAGATAAATTATCGGCTCAATGCCGAATGTGCAACCAAGTCATTAAAACTAGCAAGAACACTAGTAACTTGTGGTCGCATTTAAACGTGCACCACAATTTGAAGAGGCCCACTGCCGGGCAGACCACAACGGCTCGGGGTGTCAGTTCTCGTCCAGAAGCAGAAGATCCCGAAGAGGACCCTGATGATGTGGAGGTTAGTAATTCGGCCGGCCCAAAGAGCTTGCTGTTTAGATTTCATGCATGTAGTTTGGCCTAGAACTTTCCTGTCCATACGTAATCCGGAAATAGAGGATTTCGCCGATTAATTCAACTGTCTGGTCGTGTTAATTTGATATCTTGCTGTACGAACATCGGTACAAGGCGTAATAGTGCGCTTACGGGGTCTCATCAGGGCGTAATTTTGGTGTATTTTACGACTGAACCTTTCACGCCTCCCCGGGGCGCACTGCTACGCTATAGTCTTTCCAGTGAACTCTGCAATCTTCAGTCCGTTTTCAGTTTGCACCTTACGAATACGTTTCGCTTATAAGTTACGCACGCTTTGCCCCTCGCAATCGCTGTGAAGCTGAATTCAAAATAATAAGAGGAAGGTTTACGCCGATTAATGAAGTCGCAATAGTCCCCGGTTTTAAATAATCAATAATTTTCATTTCTCTCCTGGTAGGCGGTCAGCGATGGTGGTGCCCGTTCTCCAGAGTCTCAATCAACGCCAGCTGCTTCGAACGCTCCTAGCGTTTTGTCCCTTCTTGGCAAAAGGAAGAAAACCACCGACAGCGGAGCCTCAAGCTCGTCTTCGAAGCAGCCGACACTAGGAGAGTCCCTGCAGAGAGCCGGATCTTTTAAAGGTACGTTTCACGTTTCCCACGCTGGTCTATAGTTTAGGAATGCACTGAAATTGCTAAAATAACTTTGTCGACCCCTTAAATATCTCAGAATAATCGAAAAAAACAAACCAGTCAAACATTCGAACAATTCGAACTTCAAATATTTTGTTGAAATAGCGGGTTCCGATGTCCAAACCGGAACCTAGACTATCTGTTTCCTGCGCCGTACTCGAACGCTGATTTTCCAGGTCTATGTAAGATCAGTATCCTCGGGCACTGACGGCCAGTCAGCGCTCGAGTTCGGAGGCAGAAACAGCGCCTCTATGTTTCGGTTCAGATTCTATACTCTGTTGGGGTAGAAATTCGTCGCCCTACGATTTACAGTGCAATAAGGGTCTCGCTTTCCAGAGGGCGGTCGGCGCGCCACCGAACTTGATGACGCCTTCCTCTACATGGCGATGAAGGACAACCTTTCCTTAAGAGCCGGCGAAAAGGAGGGCTGTCAGTATTTCATGAAGAAGGCCATACCTCTATGGTCACCTCCAGGCAGAAACAAGCTCACTAGTCTTATGGAAAGGAAGTATGATTCAGCTGCAGAACTTGTTAGGCAAGCCCTTTCGCAGGTGCCGTCGGTCTGCTTGACGGCCGACTGTTGGACCGAATCACACAATACGACAAGTTTCCTAGGAGTCACCTGTCACTTCCCCCTCGAGTGCGAGATGGAAACTGTTGTGCTAGGACTCAAACTATTAGAAACAAATCATACTTCAGAATACCTAGCTAAATGTTTTGACTCTATTTTGGACGATTGGAGTATTCCTAAGAAGAATGTAAATATCATCGTCACTGACAATGCTGAAAACATGAAGTTAGCAGCCCGCTTAGCTTTTGGAAGTGACCGGCACCTTGGCTGCTTCGACCATACTCTAAATTTAATACCCAAGAACGCTCTAGGATACAAGAAAGTTGATGGCGTCAACATGCCTTACGTTCCAGGCATTCCTGAGCTGCTGAGGGATATGAGGAGAGTGATAACTCATTTCCATGTCAGCTCTAACTTTGCGAACGAACTCAGGCGAATTCAGTATGAAAGGGGATGTACCGAAGGTACCGCACTTCGTCTGCTGCGAGATGTCGTAACTAGATGGGGGTCTACATTTGAGTCGGCAGACCGCTTCCTGCGAATGAAGGACATCACCACTCCGGCTTGCTTGAAGTTCCCCAATGACGTGGTGATGCTGTCGGCTTCTCAACTGGCCACCCTCAGCACTGTTCGGGACATCTTGAAGCCATTGCACATAGCTACGTCACAGATGGGCGCGGAGAAGGTCACCACGGCGAGCTCCATCATCCCTATCGTTTCACTCATCCGGAGGGTACGTAACCTTTGACAGCACACAGAAAATGTGTATGCACTTTTCATCTGTACGTAAGGCTTGCGCACGCGAATACATATATAATTAAGTACCATTTTGGTTTGTACTCAATAACGCATCTTTTTGTTCGCAATCTATGAAGTTCTGTAAGTAAGCGTAGTCGCGTACAATTAAAATTGTACACACGTACGCACAAAATTATCCATAATGACGCAAAATTGTGTAAGCATGAGTGCATTGCTTGATATGTACGTAGTTACTGTTGCTTACAGAACTCCATAGGCATTGTACAAATGGATGCATTACTACGTACAATATTGTACATCGAATAATATTTAGCACAATATTACGCTCCAAATAGTCCTTCATTATGTATGAATTCAGGTGCGAAAGCCCTACGCATAAACATTATCTGCATCCGTTAAGATTGAAAAAAAGTCCGTAAGCATTTAGTGGACAGGCAATAAAATCGAAAATCGCTCTCTGGAAAAAGGAACATTTACAAGAGACGGCCTTTTATGGGCGTGGCAATGTTCGAATTTAATCGACTCAGAGCGTAATCTAGCTTTGTTTCGTTTTTGTTGTGACATCGGTTCTATTCCCACGGAGTGACTATTTCTGATTTTGTTTTCTGCATAGAATACGAATTAACAATCATGATTCTATTCGCAGAAACTCGAGGCGATCCCCGCTCCGAGGAATGACGAGATTGATTGCAGCTCGTTTCAGAACCTTCGTGTTTGAAGAATTCGACCGCCGCTTTCAGCATATCGAAAGCTGCATGCCACTTGCCATCTCCACCCTAGTCGACCCGCGGTACATGAAGGTCTACTTCAAGAGCATCACCGCGGTTGCGAGGGCCCGCTCTCTCATTGAGTCAGAAATGAAAGGTTACATCCAATCTTCAATGCAGGTTGCTGGAGCAGCACGGGATCCTGCTACGCCTCATGAAGCTTCTGTTAGTGTTCATTCTTTTGTGATAGTTGACATATTCGAAACTTCACAGTGCGAAATTTTTGAAGCGATTACGTTTTGATACCGATTTTAATGTCTGAATGCCCATGTGGGTCTCGAAAAAGGCAAGTTGGGTTCATGAAGCAACGTCGTTTTGATGCCGCATGTCGCCAACTTGTCGATGTTTGCACCAAGCAACTGTGCATTTCGACATCAAAATCTATTTCAAAATGTCATCGCTTCATAAATTTCGCACCGCATTCCACCCGTTTTTAGTTTTTATTTCCTTTTCCAGGCCCGTGCAGATGATGATGACCTGTGGGCCCCACACAAGGCGATGGTGGCCGCAGCTTATGTCGCCAACACCGTCGACGACATCCCGGGGAAGGCCCGTGCAGAACTTCGGGCTTTTCTCGACCGACCGCCAGCTCCTCGGGAGAGCAACCCCCTTCGGATCTGGGATGGGATCAAGCACGAGTATCCCTACGTGTACCAAGTGGCCTGTAGGGCTCTCCCAGCCGTGGGGACGTCCGTCGCGTGCAAGCGCTTCTTCTCCGACGTGGGCCGCATCACGACGAATGACGGCAATAGGCTCACATCGGAGCACCTCAGCCAACGGTCTTTCTTGAAACGCCTTAGCAATGGCATCTGGGAAGCGCTTAATTCTAAAGCTTAATAATTGTTATTCATTCTTTAAAAGATTCTAAGATTCTTGTAAATCTTAAACTGAAACAGTTTGGGAAGCCCCTAATTCTAAAGCTTCCCAATTGTTATTTCATTCTTTTAAAGATTCTTTTAAATCTTCAACTTGGAAAGTTTGGGAAGCCCTTAATTCTGAAGCTTCACATTTGTTATATAATTCTTTTAAAGATTCTTTGAAATCTTACATCTGGAAAGTTTAATCCACATTAATAAAGTCCTTTGTTTCCTGCAATCAGTTAGATATTTATTTGTTTGTACCTTAGCTAATATTGGAGACGAGTCACTTTAGAGCCGTACAAGCAGGCCATTTAAACGCAGTCTCCTGGCAGGTGGCCAGCACCTTTCAACTCTTTTGTTTTACGCGGTACACTTGTCCTTTGTTTCACGAAACGTAAACGTTGGGGGAGAAGGGTGGGGCCTCGGCGTGCGCATTTGGGCCTCTGGGCCTTGCCCTCATTAGCCCCTAATGACGCTGGCTCTCCTAGGTATAAATTTGATCGATATTTGACCGATAAATCGAAATATCGATATATTTTTGAGATATATCGATATCCAATATCGAATTCATTCGATAAGTTCGATACCGATATTATCGATATCAAGGGTCTCGATATGAAACGCTAGCAGCCGCCTCTCTCGCAGCCTGAAGTTCTAGCGGCAGCTTCTCACCTTTCTTGGGTGTTTTCAGGTAGAGACGCTGCTGGGCCGCTGTTGCTGCAGCCTTCATCTGCCGTTTGGAGGGTCTCTCGCAGTCCTCGATCGTGTGGCCCCTACCACCGCAGTTCCAGCACCGTAGTTTGGCTGGTGGCTTTTGGGCTGCTGTGACAGTTGTCTCGACTGCCACTGCTGCTGCCTCTGGCGGTGATTTCTTGGGCGCTCCGTCGAGTTCCAGATCAGCTTCTGAGACTTCGAGCTGTAAGACGTCCTCATCCGGCAAATTACTGGAGGGCTGCTCTGCTTCAACCATGTCAACCCACGACATGTTGGTGAGTCTTGACTGCTGGACAAAGCTCATCATTTCCAAGGCGTCATCAATTTCGGCGACCTCGCGATTGATTTCTTCTCCGTCCATATTATGGTCGATTGGTTTATCCAAGAAATCAAATTGAAGAGTTTGTCGGGCTTCAATTCCCTCTGCAGCCTGCTCACTCATTTGCCTTCTTAGCCGTTGAGCCCTATCACGTTCCTTTTGGCGTTGATCTGTTTGCCATTTTGCCTTTGCCTTTTCTGCTGATTGCAGAAGTTTTCTTTTGATTTCTTCCTTTTCTGAGTTCATTTTCTGAGTCTCAGTTTTTCCCTTTCTCCTTGTTGTTGCAGGAATCCAGGGTGACGGCGCTACCCTCAACAGTGCCACCTGTGCACGGGGTAATGGCGGCCGCCAGGCTATACCCCTAGGGTGGCCCAAATTGCAAAAAGTTTGAAACTTTGGGGGGCGTTTCGATTTTCTGGTACCATTTTCGGAGAAAAAAATTTAAAAAAAATGTCCGAGCTTGATCGGACAACTTTTGGAGGTGCCGAAACGCGCTCAAAGTTTTGAAATTCGTGAAAATGTCTTAAAATAGGCAAAATGGCGAAACATACGGAAAATGTTACCGCAAAATTTTTCATACTCGATCAAGTTGGCATTGGATTGGGGCAGGGTCATAGGAACACCCAATGGACATCGCTGTGACGTTTGTTTCGTGTCCGGTTGCCTATTGCACAGGCGTAAATTCAGATATTTACGGCGTTGGAGAGATTTTCGGTAATAATGACGATGGCAGTACGTTACGCCGTTGCGCTGCATAACGGGAGTCACTCACACTCGTCATCGAGCCCCCCCCCCCCCCTTATGTACATGGTGGTACCTAGTATGTACATAGTTGTACAATCAATTTCTAATTCAAACTTCAGTATGCACTTTAAAGTACAGTTCAAATCAAATACATCTGCACTGTGTAGATGCTTCCTTGCAAGACTTTGTCATTCATTTCACTTTTGCATTCACTTTGCATTGACATTGATAGGCCTTAAGTCATCCCAGTCTATGTCTTTAAGCCATTACCCAAACGAGTCCATATTTTGTGCACAATGTAAAATTTTGAAAATGTAACAAAGCTAGTCCATGAAGACAATATTGTACAATGGAGTAGCAGTGACCATTGACTCGTGACTTTTCCAAGTTCCCTATTGGAACGGGTTTATAACATTGACTTTCAAATTCTACTCTGAAGTTTCAGATGTTTCCTCTCACTTGCATTTAGCTTTGTTAGTTTATTTAAACATAATCATCTGAAATTCTTTGAATTTTATTTATTTATTTATTTTGCTAGGCAGCACAATTCAAGAATAACAATCAGCCTCTCCTTTCTTTTCCCTTTCAATCGCAATTCTTTAACTTCACCCCCATTGCATGAACAGTTTTCACTGCACCACTTTCCTGGGACTGGAGCTCATTGTTTAATATTTCCTACATAAATCCATTTTGAGTGTAAAGCTAAAACGGAATCATCGCGTAGCTCGTCCCAGGTGCAGTGAAAACTCTCCGAAAATGGTACCAGAAAATCGAAACGCCCCCCAAAGTTTCAAACTTTTTGCAATAGTGTGAGTTCAGACTGATTTGTCTTAAACCGTCCGGGAACAAACACTGACTCAAAAAGAAAATCGATAGGTTTCGATGATGTGAGCCCTTGATGAAAAACTTCAAGACCTCTTTACTGTGCTGCTTAATTTCATCCATAAAATCGTCAATGATGATCAGCTTAGGACCCTGGCCCTGTGGGTGGTCTTCGAGCACAGGTAGCTCTTGTCTGAAATCGACCTGGTGCTTACGAGCCAACTCCTCATACAGAGGCTGCCATTCTGAGTAATACATGGTGATGCGATCAAAGACCGTGTTGAACAAATCAACTCTGTGCTCTATCACACGATTCATGAAATAGGTTTTCCCAGCCCCTGTCCCACCGATGATGAGAGCGGTACAAGGATGCTGAAATCTTAGATCCATCGTGGAAGGATGTTCGATTAGGACTGTACAACACCCTACATAGAGCTGGTATTTATACCCTTTCAGCGTTTCCAACAGCGCCCATGAGACACGCTGTTTGCAGTCGTTAGGTATATTTAATTTTTTTAAATATTTTTTGTGGATAAAATACCTGTCCCCTGTAGGCCTTTGAAAAAAAATCCACATTTCATACATGTATAGATTATATTATGTGCAAGTTATTCACTCTATCTTAGTTTATACACCTTAAGAGTTTTTGAGAGTACCAAGGGCCTGCAAGAGCTGTTGGTCTGCGAGGGCGTCTTGGTAGAACTCATTGTAGCCATGTGCTACTGTATGCTCCTGGTCCACGCGCCGTCGTTTCGTATTTTTTGCTTGCCAGTTTTTGTGGGCAGGTTTGGTCACAATGACCCACTTCGGCGTTCTGACGATCTGGCGAGCTATGGGAATATGAATCATGTGCTTCTCTCCCGTAACCATTGCTTTCAGATTATCAAAAGTTACCAGTTCATCACACGATTTATTAATGCTAATTCCTCTAACTTTGATGCATGCTTTCAGGTTGTTGGTGTCTCCGCCCACGGCTACCTTGTAGCTGTAGTTTTTTGGGCCACCTGCACAAAACTCAGTAATGAAGGAGCGGGGTCCGTACTCCTCTTCGATCTGATCTGTGAGATCCCCGAGGTGTGTGCCCAGGGGGGAGGTCTGGTTCTCCGGGGCGACTGATAAACGCTACACTGTCCGTATCATGGTAGAGAGCCCTTTCCTTGACGATGTCAAGGTACTTGTATAGTTGTAGTCGCCCAAAACAGGTGGTGAATGCCGCATGAAGCACAGAGGAAGTGGGCAGAGATTCTTCACTGTCCTGCACTGGGAGATACGTCACTTGCAGACAATCATCTCCAAGCGGACTTAGACCAGTAACCTCCTTCATGTTATCGGTAATTACATCCATAAGTTTGACATAGTTATGAATGAATTCCGTTTTAGGGCGGAGTGTCTTTTCTCCTAGTTTCCCCCAAAAACCGTTCGCTATAGCCTTTGCCAGGGTGCGTAGGGCTGCGTTGTACTCCATTTCATTGGGATCAATGACGATGCCATCATATTTTAGTACATCAGCCACGAATTGCTCTCTTTTCCCCTGAGTGTCGCAGTCTGTCGGCCAGCCACTGGCCTGAATTTTTAGGGCCATCAAGCACCTGACGTAGGCGCTCAGAAGCCCATCCTCCCCAGTTTCAGGATTGAACTCCATCGTACCCCGGTACTGGTACACCTTATGTACTGCCTGGAGAGAGTACCCCTTGGCAACAGCCATGTGCAATTCGGGGGCACACCAGGTGTTTTGCAGTTGACGCTCAGCGTCAGTATGCATACACCACAGCAACTCATCGTCATCCTCCTCACCTTGCTGTTGGGCAAGTCCCTCGCTTTCAGTCTCTACACATGTTCTACACAGTGGGAACATTAGTTTACCATTACACTTGTACGGCAGCACTGGTATGAACAGATCGCGGGGGCGGGGTGGAATGACGGCGCATTTTACCATCCCATTCCACTGACCCACATCTGGCATATCAGGATCTCCCTCCAGGTAAATTTTAGGGTGTCCATATGGGTACCTTCCCCTTAGGTTAACGTTTGGGTACTCTGACACCACGTCGACCATTTTAATTCTCTCGCCTTTTTTTCAAATCTGCCTTGTGGTAGAAGCGGAGGGCGCTTGTGCGACCACCTGCCAAAGCATCCCGGAGAACTAATGGAGGAACCCGAGTGGTGGGGTGGGCCTGAAAATAGGCCTTCATATCGGGGTCTGACTCCCGCTCTGTTCGGAACTCACACTCCCACTTCTCAGTAACGGTGTAGCCGGCAGATCTGAAAAGTGCCGTGAGGCGCATCGTGTTTTCATACCGGTTCTCGCCAGGCTGTGCCTTGGGGGGATAGTGGATGGGACATTGGTGCCAAAAGTCACCGTGAAATTGATAGATGCGTTTCTCTAGGGTCCCATTAGGGGGGGGGGGGGAATTTCCACGTACCCGTCGACCCTTCGACCAAGCACAGACACCTCACGGTCCGTCCGTGTAGATGGTCTGGATTTTAGGGCCGAGTTTGTGTGATTCATAGTCTAGCCATTGAAGGGCCTCTGTGGCTCTGCTTTCCTCTACCGTGGTATCCACCGGCAGGTACAATACCGATTTTTTCCTCCAGCAGAAAATTTCGGCGGAAAGCTGCCATGCATGCGCTGCTCAGTGTGATGCAATTGAACATTGGGTCAAATCCTGCATACTTAGTAAAGAGTTGTCGAAAGGCATTGCAAGCCATTCTGAGAATGGTTACGTCAGAGATACAATATTCAATCAATTCTTTTCTAAAATTGAATACGTAATTCTTGGAAAGAAGATCATCATACCAGGAATGGAAAGCGACAGCAGCCTTCGCTTTCATACCATCAGGGCAGTATAGCTCCCTGTCAAGCAGAGGGCCTTCATAGTTGTAGAATTCTGGCTTGTTGGCCAAGAAAGGCCAGTATCCTTTTTTAAGCTCTGTCAAGCCAAATGATTTTGGCATGGCACTGAGAGGCATTGCGAGAAACATGAGGGAGTCTAAAAACTTCCAGTTTCCTACCTTCATGCAAATAATTTTTGCTCCTTGTAGAATAACATCAGGTTTAAGTTTGCGTGCTAAGATCTCTCCCAACACAAGGATACCATCAAAACTGCGGGCGTTGTGCGCCAGGAGCAAAATTTCTGTTTTGGCGGGGAACGACTGAAGATAATCAAGGAACTGACCCATCACATTCAGATTTGGATCGTCCAGATTATGAAAAATATGTTGTCTGTTCTTGCAGACGGTGCAGAAATAATCGTTTTGAGCCACATTAGCGCACTGGTCACACACTGTCTGGCACACCAATAGGTTAGGTTTGTGTTCAAATGTGTTATCCTGTCCCTCAACAGGGTCACATTGAGTGGTCTCAATATCATAATATATTGTGACGTATGTCCATTTTGGTTTTCCCTTTTGTTCCACTCAGTCATATAACACAAGTGGTTTTCCTGGACATTGTTCTAGCAGTACTTGCAGTACACAAACCCACATTCATGTTGTTTGCCTCGATGCAAACAGTAACTCGTCTCACAACGACGGCAAAATTTGTATGCTTCACACTTAAGTAAGAGATAGATGTTTTTGCACCCCGCCGTGTACGGCCCTCTAAACACGCATTCCTTGCCTTGTTTGTCTGTAAAGACGCACAGTCTATAGCCTGGCATCACATCCTGGAGCTGACGCACTTCGTCTAGCCCGCAAGGTTGAGTTGGGTTAATGTTGGCCCTCTCACATAGTCTTGAATTGAAGCCTCTTGTCGCTGAATGACTGAACCAGGTTTTTTCAAACGCGCAAAGGCCTGATAATGCATACCACTTGCCTTGGCTTTAGCGACGACGACAGCGCGGGTCAGGCACATGGAGTCATCTGCGGATTCGAAAATAGATTTTTTCAATACCTTCCTTTCTAGCCACTGGTCCATGGTTTCGTTTGCCACCCTGTCAGTGCGACGTCCTCCTGCCTGTGGTGTGGGGATGAAAATGTAGCTGACTTTCAACTGTCCTTCGGACATGAAGCTTTGATTTGAGTTGAGAACTAGGATTTTCGACGCTTTCCGAATTGTGAATTTCTAAAATTACCCTGTCATCATCTTACCCTGTCATCATTTACAGCCTCGCGCTGTCTCTGGAGCATAGCGTCAAACAGGCCTGACATAACCTCATCAGTCGGAAGTGTGTTCCCCAACCCCTTAATGACAGCCACTTCTTCACGGAACTTTGCTTTAAAACGCTTGAGTTCTCGTTCCCTGGTTTCAACGACCTCTATCGTGGGTTGCTCAACGCCCTGCTCATCGTCATCCTCTCCGTCAGCGTCCTCCTGCGGCCGCTTGACTCCGGACGGACCGGGCTGGGGTGACCCGGGCGCCGTGCGGGACGGTCCGGGTTGTGGGGATGGAGAGCGGTGCGGCGACTCCCACGGCCGGAAAAGACGCGGGGCCGGCTCGGCAGGGGGCGTGGCGGAGCGTGGCACAGACGCGGAAGTGTGAGGGGGTGAGTCACCCTCGGCCTCAGCACCTCCGCCGACCATCGCCAGAGCCAGCCTATAGGTTAGGGCGGCATGGCGATCAGCCCCGGCATTGACCCGGAGGTAAGCCTTAAATCCGGCCTTGAGGAAATCACGGACGCGAGCGTCGTGAATTCCGGCCGGCGAGTCCAAGAGAGCCGTGATAAACTCTACGTAGGACTCGGACAAGTACTCGTTGGTGTAATAACACCCGCTCTCCCATTCATCCAAAATCTCAGTCAACAAAGACATGTTGAAGAGAAGTAAGGAAGTAATAATGTCTTGAAAAAGACAGAGAGAGACACTTCAAGAAAGAAGTGAGATTGTCTTGAAAAAGACAGGGGAATAAAGAGACACTTCAAGATAGAAGTGATTAATTTGTCTTGAAAAAGACGGTTTTTACGTGGCGGAGCACAGGGACGCAAGCGAGAGCGCTAAGACACTTGGGGAGAACGATGCGTTAGCGAGAGAACTGCACTGAACGACAACGAAATAATTTGTGCTCTCTCGGCGCCGCGGCGCGCCTTTTATCCCCGGCGCGGTAGTTCTCCCGGCCGCCGGTAGGCGGCGCGCGGCGCTGGCGCTCACCCCTCCCCTCTCCCCCTCTCCCGCCTCCATTGCACTCGGTGCATGTACAGACTTGAATTAATTAGTTCCGAATTAACCGATAGGCGACGCTCAGCGCCGGCTAGCGTCAGGGATAAAAGGCGAGCTGCGGCGCCTCGAACCATCAGTCACGTTCACGGAGTCGTCCGGTGCAGTCCTTACGTACCCTTCGATTTTCGCTGAGCTCTTAACTTCAACTGTCTTTCTCAAGACAAATCACTGCTCTATCATGTCTAACAAACGTGTGATGGAGAATTTCGATTTGGCCCCCGAGGCTAAACGCCAATTGCTGAGTGAACTAGTTAAAGAACTAGGGTTAAGCGCACCTGGCGTTGATGATGGGGATGGGCCCTACCCACTCGCCTATGCCCCTGCTGTCCCTTCTGCTGGTGTTGACCTTGATCAGCTGTGTAATGCAGCTTATGACACCATGCTGAGTAAACCATCAGCAGAGGAGCCCATTGATTTGGATAAGTTATGTAACCAGGCATATGATAATTTTGTTGACAAACAGTCTCTGTCTACCAAAAATCTTGTCAATGTAAATTTGAAAGTGGGGGAGGAATTGTCAAAATATCCACAGGATGCGAAATACAAGGATTTCCGTTTGACAAAGGGTGATGACAAGATCATACGAATTGGTATTGATTTAATAAATTTCTCTCCTTACATCATGCTGCTCGGAGAATCCAACAGTAAAGGAAATCGCAAGTGGATAAGAATGTCACAAGAAGAGTTTCACGTTTTTATTTCTGACGAGATAAACTCTTACTTTCAGCTTGCATTGGAGACAAAAAGTAATATTGATCGTGTCACCATTGGTGGATTTGAGCTCTCTATTTATTTTAATTAGAAAGTAAACATTCCGTCTGTCTGCGTTCAACGCAAAGATTCTTTGACTCAAATCTACCTGGGTCAGCAATCGTGGGAGATGGTGCCAAGATCTAAGTCAGCCATGACTAAAAGATTAACAAAGCGAGTGAATTTGTGTCACGATGCTAATATGTATTGGACTCAGATGATTCAAGAATGTAAGTTCTACTGTGAACAGAAAGGTTTTCATTCTCTTTCAAACTTCACTCCAGTGCAAGCAGAGAGGCTTCTGGTAGAAGCAATAAATTCAGTCACAACTCCCTTCCCTCATAAAATAAAAGATGACCTCATCATCTATCATTTTTCTTTCATTAAAGACAGTGTCAGTAAAATCATGAAAAACATTTGAGCAACAGTCTCGTGAAATGTCAAGAGTGAACATTTACGTTCCATGCCAGAGTCGAAGTTCGTTTCAAAAAAATCCCGTGAAGTAGTAAGATTCACATCCAAAGTTTAAAAAAAAAGAAACAGCTTGATTAGAGACTAAGCTCATGTGAATTTGAATTCTAATATGAATAAGAAATTAAAATTGCTTTTCAAAAGCATTAAAGTTGCAAAGAATCGAGAAATAATTTATCAAGCATAACTCATGTAATCATGGAAAGGGGACATATCAATAACACAATATAGAAAATGCAAACACGTGTTTAATTTGCTAACATTTTAGCGGAAAAGTTTAATTAACTAAGAAAATAAAGGTTCAAAAAGTTCACTTCTTTTTCATCACATCTCGGCGGCGTCTGACTGCCTCTTCCACTGCAGCAGCAGACTGAAAATAAAGAGAGCAAGAAAAAATGTAGCAACAGTAAAGTCACATGTAAAAAAAGACATCAGTGTTTATATGCCTACCATTTGGAAGGTGGGTGCCCTAGCCCTTGGCGTGACCATGGCGGGCGCCGTCCGCTTCCGTGGCCCGTCGGGAGCACACGGAGCGCAGCTTGTGTACAGGGCGGCCCCCTGCCCCGGCACAGCCGAGGTACCACCTGACACCGGTGACGGCACCCTGCCCCTTGTGCTGGCGGCCTCGGCAAGCATCTGAAGTCCACCGGCTCCAGCAGGGGCTGCACGGCCAACAGTGGCCACGCCGGCTGCAGTGGGTGGCAACGGGCCCAGCCGAGAAAATACTGCGGCCCTGAATTGGTTGAACACCGAGCCCTAAAAGCAGAGCGAAAACGAAGCTTATTAGAATTTTCAGTCATAGATTAGGATTACAAAGGCGAAGTGCCAAGTACCTCTGAGCCGGCGTGGCCACTGTTGGCCTTCAGCAGGGTGCTGGTGGCCACGGGGACGGGGTCCTTTACGGGGGAGCTGTCCGGCGTCAGCAGAGACGGCGGCGGCTGAAGGCAGCGACGTGCCGCCTCCTCGGAGGCGACCACGGCCGCCACCATATCCAGCGGCGCGTGGCTGCCTTCAGCAGCTGAAGTTCAGCTGCCGCCTGCTGGGCAGGCCCTGCTCCGCCTCCGCCTGCAACATCATGCCCCAAAGGTCCGGCCTGCCTAATGAACATAAAGAAGTCACATTAGCAGTACCGATAAAAAAAAATCGATTCGGAAAGAATGCGTGGATTACTTACAGGATCCGATCGACGCCTTGGTGTGTACCAAGAGTCCTCGGTTGACAATGACTCATCCCACACCTCGTCAATCGAGGCGATTGTTCAGTCCTCATTCTCATTGGACGGGGGTGGGGTTGATGGTTCGCTGGTTTGAGGAGCCAGGACCTCAAACGTGGTCTTCCCTTCCTGAAACAAACAATGATGTGATGAATTATAATGTTTCAGAGCGAAGAACGCGATCTATTTTACGTCCGCGATCTTCCTTACGCGCGCGAGCTACAGCACGTACTGCGGGGCCCCGGCTGGGCTCGGCACGGCTCGACTCGGCACTGGCTAGGTCGGCCTGTGACGCCCGATAGATAGACTAGCCCGCGCGACACGCGTGAATTCGGAATTGCCTAACCCACAGCGCACAGCTGTGCTGCGAGTGGAATCAAGGTCAAGTTCACGCACGCCACGAGAGGGAGAGGGGAATACATCCACCGCGCCGGGCTGTGACGATGTGGTTGTAGCCGGCCGGTTTCGCTTGGCTGCCTCAAGCCGATCAGCTGTGCGGAGGGAACGCGGCTGTGTGGCGTGGCGTGGCGTGCCGTGCCGTGCCCGCACAGCTGTTCCCACGGCTGGCTCGGGCAGTGCCTGAGACTGACGGCGAAGTTCGTCGGTGCGCGGCAGGACACGGCGTACCGCGCCGAATCCTGAGTCTCCTTCTCTTTGTTGCGCTCACAGAAACCACACCGACGCACACACACGTCGACGCGCTCACACACACACACAAGGAATATCCTAGACGCACGCCGTAGACGCACGCGTTAAGACAAAGAGACGAAGCACACACACACACCGACAGGGAATGCTGTGCCGGCACGTCTAGGCACAGAACAACGTAACTGAGCCACGTGGTCCGCAGCGTCACGACCCAAGACATGTCCACACAAGAGACGCGTTAAAACGATTGAACACAGGGAATGCCTTACCGGGGAATACCCTAGGCACACGGCGTAGACGCAGGTAACACCCGCGTTAAAACAAAGGGACGAAACACACACACACACACCGACAGGGAATGCCGTGCCCTGCCAGTACGGCTAAGCACAGAACAACGTAACTGAACCACGCGGTCCACAGCGTTAGGACGCAAGACATGTCCACACAAGAGACGCGTTAAAACGATTAAGGGATGAACTCAGCACGAAGCTAGGGGCACGCAATGGCACGCCACACAAAGACAAAGGACCGACACTGACGCCACAGGATTTTCACACGGATTTCACACAAATTTACTTACCAAAGCTGCTTCGACGGCCTCCGCAGCGGCCACCAAAGAGTCGTCGAAAGAAATGGAGCCAAATAGCTCGATTGTATCTCCTGTCTCTTCCATGTTGATTGCGCTGCTACACCACTTCTTTTCGCAAGGAAAGTTGATGCACCACTGACGAGCTGGCTGGCTTCGGTCTCGGTTCGGGGGACTCATCCCCCCACCCTCATCCCCTTCCCAGTTAAGCGACTCGGGCGAACTCTACCGAAGAGACTTCGGGTACGGGCTTCGGCTCGGTTCGGCTCCCAAAGTTACGTGAACAACCCTCGGCGTTCGCGCGCTTCGGCTCGGGTTTCGCGCGCATCCTTCGGCTGGGATCCTCGGCGGCGGCACGGTGCGTTCGGTTCATATCAGCGTCGGCACAGCGCGGTGTAGCGCGGAACGAGAACGGGGAGGCGCGCCCCCGAGGCGCGTGGTTTCTCTCTTTCCCTTCCCGGCTCAGCGTAGCGGCGTAGAAAATGTTGCCTACGGGTCATTCCCCCCAAATCACCCCAGGGTCCAAATTCGAGGGTCACAGATTTGGCTGGTATGGCTTTTATTTCACTTAGGGTGACCTCAAGGGCCCCCAAACCAAAGCACAAGTCTGGGAAAAATTTTGTTTAGATTTGGTGAAAAGGCCACTTTCTACCCGTTCCCAAAAAGCACCCAAAACCAAGTGAAAAACCAAGTCAGCACCAAATGGTCGCATTAGCGTGTTTCAAATTTTTTTATAATCTACTCTTGATGCTGAATCTAATGCTTTATGGTAGAACTTATTTTGGTAAAAAAAATTGCATTTTATTTTAAAACTTAAGTTTAGATTTTCACAAAATATTTTTTATCTCAGAAGGGCGGTCAACGGAATTTGGCCATACTTCACTCCAAAGTGCCTTCTTATGGTCCCATCATCGCCACAAAATCTCAAGTCTGGCCCAGCATTTTAACTATGGAACGGATCGACCTTTAGTTTTCAAATGACAAAAAATCCTTAATATATCCATCGCACGCACACCAGTCCCAAGTCACAATATAATTCAATCTGGACAGATATGATATGTCTTACATAAAAGCCAAGTCCCTACACACAGACAACAATATTTAGAAGCCATTAAGTCATCTGAGATACATTTGGACTATCCCTTTAGTGCTCTGGAGTCACCAATTCTATAAAATATCACTCCTGATCATTCCTGATCATTTCCTGAATGGGTAGGCCACCACTGAGGCTAGGCTTGTTGGTATTTTGGAGTTTACTACTTACTGAACTGATGTCATGTCACCCATAAGCTCTTAAATAAAAGATTTCATGAGGTATAAACGTTTCACCCATGGCAGCAAACGAAAATCGGTCCAATTCACAAGAATTTGCATTACTTTGACACCCTAACTCTTGAATCATTGTTTGTTGTCGTTGGTCGGTCGCTGGTTTCCTGCAGAAACACATTCCTCCTGCCTATCCGCCCGCCCAAACACACCCTTGTTCTACAGGCCAGAGAGGAGAGAAGAACAAAAGCACTGCTGGTTTGTTTTTGTTATTGTGTTGAAGCCGAGCAGAAGCCTGTTGAAACTGGTCGATACTGTGAATATTTCCTTGCGAAAATGGAGTCTTCTGATTGTCCGAGGTAAATAATGTAACTAATCAGCGCCTATCTGTTGTAGCTTATAACCTCAGTGTGGTATGTAACGTTATTTGTGTTTGTTCGTGTTCCAGAATATGTTCCCTTGGAGGCGGTACCACTGCATGTCTTGGAGCTTTCCTGCCCCAAAATTCATTTTCTGGAGAAGATCTCCAACTTATGAAAATTCGTCGTGGTTTGGACGACGTGTCTGTGATTGAAAATGTTTGTGCGAAACATTCAGAATTGTTTCTGAGGCTCTTCGAGTACCGAGAAACAAAGTGCTGTGATCCTTTTTCAAATCACACCAGTGCAGTGGCTCCAGTGTTTGTGATATCGCTTGAAATCCACTACAAAAGCAAGAAGGCATTTCAGTTTCCAAGCACTCTCATACCTGGTAGGAAGTTGTGCAAGAGGTGTAAAGTTCAGGTACTAGACATTCTCAAAGACTTACCTTCTGAGTCTCAACAAGAGAGCACATCATCACAGTCCCCACCATCTGAGCCTCCAGCACGACCAGTATCAAGAGAGGAAATACACAATATCATATTTGGGCATGCAGCTGCTGGTGCAGGTTGGGTGGAAGATGCAATCGAATATCAAGATCCACAAGGAAATGTTTCTATCGACTTGTTTGAGGATGAAGAGAGTAAGAGAAATAATACTGAAAGTCGTCCTTCATCACAAGCTGCTGATTCACAGACATCTTCAGAAGCTGCGCACGGTTTGTCTGAGGGTTCAGTATACACTCCCACCAGTCCACGGGAAAAAGCTTTACAAAAGTTAAATACTGCTCTGGCACCCTTAAACATAACTCCAGTTCAGAAAAGAAAGTTGACTGGTGTTGCATCTTATAGCCCAGGTAAATTGAAAAAAATTGAGGAAGAATGTGAGACTTTATTAATACAAGCTGGAGGTGCTCCTCCCCCTCAAGATTCTGAGAAGATATTTTATCATGAAACAATGTCTGCCCTGAAGACCAAGTTTGAGAGTACCTCTTCCATAACTGATAAGCTTGCTGTACTATCAATAGCTTTGGTTTCAATGCCATGGAGAAAAGTTCTTGAAGAATTTAAATCTGTTGGTGCCACAGAATACATGATAAAGAAGACAAAAACCTTAATGAATGAGCAAGACACGATACTTCCTGTTCCAGCAGCCAAGAAAGGCCGCTCGCTCCCAAGTGAAACTGTCCAAATTGTTCAAAGTTTTTATGAATTGGATGATATTAGTAGCCGGCAGATGCCAGGGAAAAAAGATTATGTGAGTGTTAGAGAGGGCGACAAAAAAATTCACAAACAGAAACGGCTTATACTTGGCACACTGAAAGAAGAGCTTCATGTGGCTTTCAAGGAGCAGCACCCTGGAACACATGTCTCATTTTCAAAATTTGCATCATTGAGACCTAAGCACTGTGTGCTTGCTGGGTCCTCTGGCACACATAGTGTGTGTGTCTGTTCATACCACCAGAACTTCAAGTTAGTCATTGATGCAGTTGATTTTAAAAACTATGGTGATTTCAATTCTTACAAAGACTTTATGTCAGCTGTCCTGTGTATGCCACCAACTCCTGCATGCTACCTGCGAAATTGCACTAAATGTCCAGGAAGTGAAGCCTTGCAAGAAAAACTTGAAATGATGCTGAAAGATAATCTGATCGAGGTAATAGAATTCCAGCAATGGACCTCTACAGACCGATGCAGTCTTGAGACTCTTGTTAAGAATTCTGATGAGTTTGTAGAAATGCTTATTGAAATGCTGCACACATTGCTCCCCCACCATTTTATTGCCAAGGAACAGTCTAAATATTATAAGAATCTGAAGGATCTAGAAGAAGGAGTGGTGCTGTGTGTATGTGACTTTGCTGAAAACTACACTTTTATAGCCCAGGATGCAATTCAAAGCTACTACTGGAGAAATGATCAAGCTACCCTTCATCCCTTCAGCTGTTATTTTAAATTAAATGGTGCCACTGAATGTTTGAGCTTTGTTGTCATTTCTAACTACATGAAACATGAACTCAGTGCTGTGTATGCCTTCCAGATAGAGCTGATCAAGTTTTTGAAAAGTAAAGTGCCAAATTTCAGGAAGATTATCTATTTCTCAGATGGAGCGGCTCCACAATACAAAAACAAGTTCAATGTTTTAAATGTCAGCTACCATGAAACTGACTTTTAAGTGCAGGCAGAATGGCATTTCTTTGCCACTTCACACGGCAAGGGGCCTTGTGATGGTTTGGCAGGGACACTCAAAAGAAACGCTTACCTATCCACCCTTCGAGGAGTGCTGATCCGCTCTCCAGAAGAGTTCTACGGGTGGGCTAAGCAGGCCATGACTGGTATTGATGTTTGCTACGTGAAGGAAGAAGAGGTGCTTGTTGTGAAAGAGAACCTGAAGCCCAGACTTGATAAAGCTGTTGGTGTTCCTGCTATGAGACAAAAGCATGCAATCATACCAGTGGGACAGGGTGAAATCAAATGCAAACGTTATTCTGCTGCAGCAAATGAAGAGTATTTCCCTGTTGAGTCATGCAGGAGAGTGCCTTCTTCACATGAAGTGACTGCGGGCAAATTTGTTACAGTTGTTGACAATTCAAGCTGGATCTTGGGAGAAGTAATGTTCTGCGATGTAGATTCAGGAGACATCATGGTCAGCCTACTCACTCAATCTGTTCAATCGAACTGTTTTGAAGAACCAGAAGAGCCCGAGGAGCAACCTTTTCAGCTCAGTGATATTTTATCTCTTGTATCTCCAACTGTTTCGGGTGGAGTTTATAACCTTTCTAAGATGACATGACCAGAACATCTTGGCAGTTTAAATTAAAGAGGAAGAAATGGCAGTAAAGATTATGTACATGAGTGATATTATTTTTGTATAAGTTTATCTCTTTTCTATTCATTATGTAATTTCTTAAATTTGTGGAATTGTGACTATGTTCCTAATGTTCTTATCATCTTAAAATAAAAGAAGTTGTCTTAATATTTCAGTAAAACCTCTGATGTACTCCTTTAAACACCCACTTTCACCTTATATTTTAGTTTCAAAGAATGTCAGTGCAAAATACACATTTCTGTGATTTTTATTTATTTGCACTACTGTTTTTAAAGTATGAGAAATTCGAATGAACTGAGTTACAAAATTCAAAATGCAAAGAAGAGAATTACTAAGAGATGGGAGATTGTCAAAGTAATGCAAATTCTTGTGAATTGGACCGATTTTCGTTTGCTGCCATGGGTGAAACGTTTATACCTCATGAAATCTTTTATTTAAGAGCTAATGGGTGACATGACATCAGTTCAGTAAGTAGTAAACTCCAAAATACCAACAAGCCTAGCCTCAGTGGTGGCCTACCCATTCAGGAAATGATCAGGAATGATCAGGAGTGATATTTTATAGAATTGGTGACTCCAGAGCACTAAAGGGATAGTCCAAATGTATCTCAGATGACTTAATGGCTTCTAAATATTGTTGTCTGTGTGTAGGGACTTGGCTTTTATGTAAGACATATCATATCTGTCCAGATTGAATTATATTGTGACTTGGGACTGGTGTGCGTGCGATGGATATATTAAGGATTTTTTGTCATTTGAAAACTAAAGGTCGATCCGTTCCATAGTTAAAATGCTGGGCCAGACTTGAGATTTTGTGGCGATGATGGGACCATAAGAAGGCACTTTGGAGTGAAGTATGGCCAAATTCCGTTGACCGCCCTTCTGAGATAAAAAATATTTTGTGAAAATCTAAACTTAAGTTTTAAAATAAAATGCAATTTTTTTTACCAAAATAAGTTCTACCATAAAGCATTAGATTCAGCATCAAGAGTAGATTATAAAAAAATTTGAAACACGCTAATGCGACCATTTGGTGCTGACTTGGTTTTTCACTTGGTTTTGGGTGCTTTTTGGGAACGGGTAGAAAGTGGCCTTTTCACCAAATCTAAACAAAATTTTTCCCAGACTTGTGCTTTGGTTTGGGGGCCCTTGAGGTCACCCTAAGTGAAATAAAAGCCATACCAGCCAAATCTGTGACCCTCGAATTTGGACCCTGGGGTGATTTGGGGGGAATGACCCCTACCCGACAGGCGCTTCGGAGCGAGAATTCAAACGGTGCGCGGCGCGGCGCGGTCGGCTTGTCGATACGTTACACGCGTGTTTCTGATTTTCACCGATAGACGGCGCTAGTGTCGCAGAGCGCCATGTATAAATTCGGAGGCGACGACAGCTCCATATCAGTTAATCACAGAGCGTAGCCACACCCGCACCCACCATGGTTTATTACGCTGCTTGTGACATCCAGATGCTGAGAGGTACGGATGGAGAGTACGTCTTCAAGGAGTTTAGCCTGTACGATCCAGTGTGGGACCTCACGAGGTGTTCAGAAGTGTTCGCACCACCCTATGACGGCACACTGGTGCCACCGTATTACAGACGCCAAAACAAATATGTGACGAATTATGTCTACGCACTCCAGTGGCATCACGGCGAAAAACCATACAATGAGTGCTATGAGATTATCCAACACTGGACCTCTCAGTACGCACGACGGATTTATGTGAAGGGTGTGGAAAAGAGGAGAATGCTTGAGAGTATTGTTCCCAGTGGAGTCGATGTGATCTATATTGAAATATTCGGTTGCCCTAAGCTGCAAAGCTTGCCAAGACTCTTTGTTCCCTGGCACTGCAGACAACACTCCGTGAATCCGATTCATACGTGTGCTGTACAGAATGCAAAGCGCATTGGTCTATGGTACGCTATGAATGAGAGTAATCTGTAGTTTGGTACAAAGTAAAAAAGTTTTACAAAAAAAATTAAAACAAAAAAAGTTTTACAAAAAAAAATTAAAACAAAAAAAGTTTTACAAAAAAAATTTAAAACAAAAAAAGTTTTTACCAAAAAAATTTAAACAACAATCTTTTTCACAAAAAAAAATTAACGAAAAAAAATTTTGAACAAAAAATTTAGGAAAATCTTTGCGGTTTTGTATAGGCCTCTAGGGGATAGAATTTTCCGCACAAAAAGCTCTAACGACTGCATTCAGCGTGCCTCATGGGCGCAGTTGGAAACGCTGAGAGAATTTTGTGGTTGTGAAGTTGGTAACAGGACGGCATGAATAAAATGTCGGATTGCGTTCGCTGCCACCAACATAATCCGACATTTCAGTCATGCCATCCACATTGAGGTTACGCCCCTACCACAAGGGAAGGGGAGGGAGAAAAGCAAGGTATTCACAAAATGTCGGATTGGTTCGCTGGCACGAACTAATCCGAATTTCATGAATACCTGCCGTACCCCACACACACACACACACACACAAGAAAGGGGGAGGGGGGACCTGGGGCACAGGTGACTTAGGGGTCAGGGTGACATTAGGGAATATAATTAGGTTGAGGTTACACTCCTGTCCGAATGTACGACTTAACTTAGGTTGAGGTTGGGTTAGGCTTAGGTTGGGGTTAGGCTGGGTTAGGCTTCCCGGGTAAAATGAGTTGTATACGATTGTATATGTTTTGTATACGTTCGTATATCGGTGTCGGATACACCTGTATAAGTTTGTATAATACTTTTATACAAGTGTATACATGCCCTTATACGGACTGTATATGGTTGTATAGTGTCTGTATATGATTTGTATATGGCTCGTATATGGCTCGTATATGGTATGTATACAGCGTGTATATACTTATATACAATTGTATGTAGCAATATACACTTGTGTACAAATTGTATATCAGGTCACATACACAAGTATACAATTACATACACATGTGTATACGGTCATATATAATCCTGCATACGGTCACATATAATCCTGTATACAGTTAGATACAATTCTGCATGACATATGTACACTGCCATTTTTCACTCCCTGAGCACATTAAAAGAGTAAGAGTGATCGTAAGGAAGGCCGGAAGGCTAACATCAAGATGCTGAAGTCGCTGAGCGCGTAGGGTATAGGCCAGCCCGCACGACACGCGTGCACAGAGAAGTCGTGGTTGCCTAACCGCCAGGCGCCGTCCGCCAGGCGACGTCCGCCAGTAGGGTGTGCCATACTTCATTTTTTTCGAAATTCGGTGTACGCGTTACCTCAATCGAGGCCATTTTTCATGCTGATTCCGAGGAAAAAAGGTAAAAAAATTAGGAGGCCGTTTAGGGGTCCGACTCGCCTCGGTTGGGGGCCTAAATGCCCCTCTACAGGGCGAAAAATTAATGTTGTCAAAAAATTTTTGAAAAAAAATTCCCTATCTGAAATCGACGAAAGTAAGGCCCTAAAGGGCTGACATTTCAAGGAAAACGTCGTATCTCTTACGGTTTCAAAGATATCGGCATTAAAAATGAAAAAATCGATTATTGCATTTTCAACGCCGATATCTTTGAAATCGTAAGAGATACGACGTTTTCCTTGAAATTTCAGCCCTTTGGGCCTTACTTTCGTCGATTTGAGATAGGGAGTTTTTTTCAAAATTTTTTGACAACATTACTTCTTTGCCCTGTAGAGGGGCATTTAGGCCCCCAACCGAGGCGAGTCGGACCCCCTAAACGGCCTCCTAATTTTTTTACCTTTTTTCCTCGGAATCAGCATGAAAAATGGCCTCGATTGAGGTAACGCGTACACCGAATTTCGAAAAAATGAAGTATGGCACACCCTATCCGCCAGGCGACTGGCCCAGTCAGTTCTGAGCCCACTAAGTATCAATGGGCGTACTTCATGGGATCCTAGACTTCTAAATCGATCAGCCGTGCGAAGGAAAGGTCGGAAAGGCTGCGGCCGTTTAGGAAAGTGCGCGGAGCCAACAGTATAAGAACTGTTCTTGCTTTAGTGTATCGGAACATCTCGCCCAGGCTTCAAGAAATTTGTGTATTTTGACCATAAACTATGAAATGTGAGGAAAGGCTATTGGTTGTAAGTGTGAAAGAAGTAAATATTCGAATTATCTATGCCATCTCAAATACCAGTTCATTTAATTTGTTATTGCAGTACCACAAGAGTTTACATAACACAAGTATGAGAACAAAAATCAGAACTGTTTGTCATTCTTATAACACAAAACGGTACAAAGTATGAGAACAAAAATCAGAACTGTTTGTCATTCTTATAACACAAAACGGTACAAATTTGGCCTTCTTATAAAAAAAGGACTCTATTTTACCTAATTTCACAATGTGAGCTATGTCGTCTGTGGGTACTACAAGCGTGTCGTCACTCTCACTCACGGGAACTAAGTGATCCAGGGTTTGCACAGTTTCCCTGTTATAGAAATATTTTAGATGATCTATCTTATACAGCCTGAAACATACACTTTATCAGATGTTTTGGCGAAGTACTTAATCGAACCATACTGCCGAGCCCTTCCTCGTACCTGCCACATAACATAAAAATTTGCCGACCGTAAATCTTTGTGAACTTCAGAAGTGAACATATCATAACCAATTTTGGCTCGAGAAAATTTCCAATGAGCTTCATTCAATATTGCTAACTCTTCTGGAGAAAGCAAAACTTGGGTATTCTTGGGTTTTCCCAATACCTGACACACACTGTAGGAATCGGGTAAAATGTTGCTTTCATCAACACCTCTTACAATATTTCTCAGTCTATTCATTCCTTGTGCAATTACTGTGTTGTTGACAATTTCGGAAGCAACATTGTTTGTGCCATGTGTGGCCCTCGCAACCAGCCCATTCACATGTTCAAACATAAATGCATTGTTTGAAAAGAGGGGGCCATATCGGCGCACACACAAAGCCAGGTGGCTAAGTTGATGGACATTGTAAGTCATCTCCCTATCTCCATACAACTCAATAAATTTGCTTACAAATAGTTTTAACATAAATTCTGCTGCTGATACATGTTCCTCTGATATGTTTTTTTTAACAACAAAAAGATGGCTTTCACAAGAAGGAAGTAATGTTGTAAATAGAGATCTGGCAGGTAGTTCTTTACAACAGGCACTGATTCGAAAAGTAGGAAATAGTACCAATCAGATGCCTTCCAAAATGACAATGATTTCAGGGCACGCCCTGTGCGATGAATGAAGTCTGGGTGCTTCATTGAAAGCAAAATAGTATCCATGAACGGAATTTTATCCTTAATAGACCATGGCCCTGGTTTCGAACAAAACAAAGTAAGAACTTGCTTGACAACAACTAACAATACGGAGTGCATGTACTCGGGAATCATACAACAAGAAATGTCTATAGAGGGTATTGAGAGTACTGATGGGCCTTTCACACCTTTAAATGCTTTTCCTTCCTGCAATGCTCTGGCTGCTTGTACAGCCGTCCTGGCTTTTGTTCGCAAAACAGGAACATGGACATACGGATAGTACCGTAGGGGTCGTTCACATACCACGTGGTACGATTTTGGCCAAACTTTGACCCCCCCTCCCCCCACGTGACCTACCGTGGTACCCCGGCTGACCCCCCCCCCCCCCCAAAGTCACGTGGTATTTTTTAATTTTTGTGATTTAGCCTGTTTTTGTTTTATCTGCGAAGTTGATGATATATCTGCATTAATTCCTGTAATTATTGATCGCAAAGGTATATTTTAGGCTTAAAGTTTCTTTTTGGTGAAGACAGTACGCAAAAATGTTGACGTCATTTTTGTTTTGAATTTATCAACTTTACACAACACACAGCAGACAGTGAAAACAAACTGGAATTCACTGAAATATCAGTAATATTGTATTTTTGTGCACTCGATCTAATTGTCACCCACTGATAAATAAAATCGGCGCCGACGGACCTGGCCGCGCGAGCCAAGGCCTCTGGTCCTGCCAATGGGCACCTCAGACTCGGGCGCTGCCCTACGGTGCACGGCCTGGTAGACGTGTGCCCGAGAATTTTGTGCAATAGGGTGGCTTCATCATCGCGTTTAGCCGCAGTTTTGATGTTTGATAAAATACCACGTGACACAGCCTAGACCCCCCCCCCTCCCACGTGACACTGAGTGGTACTTGGTCGACCCCCTCCCCCCCCTGACGAATACCACGTGGTATGTGAACGACCCCGTATTCTGCGCTTTCCTGGAATTGCTGCACTGCGAATTGCTTTCACCTCACACATATTGCAATAGGGTGGTCCAAATCCGAAAATGTTGAAAAAGTTTTGGGGCCGACTCGCAAAAAATTTCATTTTGGCATAAACAAAATGTGTGCAAAACCAGAAATCTGTCGGACAATATTTAGGGGTCGCGCAGGGGTCACGAAGTGCTCTTATGAAGAGAGAAAATCAATGTTTTTAGAAAATTCTCAAATAAATATCTTAGGTCAACCTGGCCAAAGCAGGTTCCCAACCCAAAGGACTAAAATTTCAAAGAAAACACTGTATCTCGTACGGTTTTCGAGATATCGGCGTTTAAAGTGCAAAAATCAAGCAAACCCTCGTTGTTCATGTTTTTGCTTGATTTACGCACATGACACCAACGAATCACAAGAAATTGATTTACTCAAAGAGCCAGAAGATTCAGAGGACGTTTCTTCACTTTCTTGAATTTCTTTGATTGGGGATATCATTTCAGAAAATTGTAGTAATGGACCATCCAGCTTTGCAGGTGTACTCCAAGGGACATCTGTTGTAGAGTCGTTGTTTTCAGAATCTTCATCAATATCTGTAAGGTTAAAAAGAGTATGACAAACAGAGAAATACGAATAGAAGACGAAGAAATATTAGGTATTTATTATAGTTTGGTTGCAAGATTGAATATTTTAAAGGTTTAATATAGCGCACAATGAAAAAATTAAGAAAGTAAAAAAGGCCCCGAAGGCATATGAAAGCTGTTTAAAACTGGAGTGAATTATATCCAGGGAATCAATTCCAATAATTACAATCACAAGTATTACTGTTGCATAATTTTAAAAAAACATCCACATGCTGACAAATTTAGTTGGCTTGGAATAAGTAAATCAATGTATAACAGCTACAAGCGTGCGTGCACTGAAATTCTATTTTAGTTCCATTTCCAACTTAAGAATTGGTCAGCGTCTGTGAGTACCACAAGTGACACTAAAAATAAAAAAGTTTGAGCTATCATTTACTTGTTAGTGTAAAGGAAGCATATCTGTCAGCAGAGAAGTGTTTGTGGTGCCAAGTCCTGTGCTGGTAGTGTCCTCAGAGATTGGGTGAAAACTCTCATTTGTTTCAGCCTGTAAACTACAAAACTACAAAAAAAAACAATAGAATAGTTAACTTACAATCAGAAATGTTGATTAAAATATACCCACACGCTGCCACATTGAAACATATGGTTGTGAGTCTACCCGGAAACTGAATGTTTCCTGTTGTTTTTTAACATATTGGGAAGTCCTTGAATATGTTTGGATTAATGACATTAAAGAATTTGCTTACTTTTTCACAATGGCCTGCAACTCTATCACTAATTGATGCATTTAGTTCCAATGTCCTTAGTTCGCCTGTAACTCTATCCAATACCGCGTGTCCAGGCTAATACACTGCAGTCGGATGGGTGGCCTACCCTTGACTCTGCAGGCGCAACGATGCAGGCGGCTCCCGGCGGGAGACACCGAGCGTGACGAGTCGAGCTGCGGCCAGCCGAGACCAGCAGGAGAGCCGGGCAAACCGAGCGGCTGGAAGTGCACACAGCCTCCCCTCCTCACACTATCCAACTCCTCTGCCAGCGCCGCTTTGCGTCGTCTGCTCCTGGCGCCTGGCTACGGCTGCCGAACGAGGGCTGAAATTGGCCCGTCCGTCTCAACTTTTGAAATATCTTAACGAACTTGTGATTAGGGTGATGTCGGTCCGGAGAGCGCTCGGCATAAATTCTGCTAGCCTGACGCCCATTCCCTCGCGCCTCGCCTGAAATCGTAACCATTTCTGCCATTTCCTCGTTTGTCAACACGTGCGGCTGCGCTCCCTCCGCCATGGTTGCAGATAGAGCAAAAATAAACATAGATTTGGTTCAAACTCAATTTGACCACCCCAGGAGTACTTTAAAGCGCTGATACTCCACATGCACCCAGAAAAATCTTCATGAAAGTTAGGCACAAGGGATCCGCTGCCTACGGGAGGGAATCCGCTTAGACGAGAACGGATCCGCTTGAAAGGGGTAAATTTCGCGCCGCTAACGCAGAGGATCCGGTCCAACACCGGACTACATACATACCGGATCCTGGATGATAACGGATTCCTTTATAGTGCTAGCGGTACACAGCCAGATGCAGCAAAATACCGCAAATCGTGTTACAAGTGTGAAACTTGGTATGCTTGTTCCTTAAGGTATTTAGAAAGATTTGATCCGCTTTCCTTTTTGATTTTGGCATTATGGTTCAATTTTTGAACATTTTTAACAAAATGGCGGCTAAAATTCGAAATATCTCCATATGTGCCCATATATACGATGTGAGTGTCGTGTCCGTATGATTTGAGGGCGCTCCGTCCATGGGCAAGATCCCCCAACCCCTCCGGCACCACGTTGTGCCCCAAATCCGCATTTTTTCAAAAATGGCAAAAATGGCGGCGTATTTTGCGTACTTTGTTATTTACCGCTACGGAGGCGTGTTTGGTGTCGTTTCGTGGTAAATTGGGGTCACTGAATCCATTTCTGAACTTAAAAAATTGTTTTGACGACATTGAACGGGTGAACGGGTACCAGAAGATGTTCAATTTCGGTTCAAACTTTGCGTAAACGCGTGCTGGGTGTCGTTTCCTAGTAATTCGAGGTCACTGAGTCCATTTCTGATCTTGAAAAATTGTTGCGACGACATTGAACGGGTGATCGGGTACCAGAAGATGTCCTATTTCGGTTTTAACCTTTTCTGCGGTTGTAGAGGTAGCTGATCGCGATGTCAAGCCCGTGTTAAATGTTTGAGATCATTTAATGGTCGAACAGCTAAACGAAATGTTTTTGGTTAAATTTTGGTCCTAATAATAGTGTGACTATAATTTTGAGGACTTCGGAATAATAAGCAAATTTCCTTTACTGACCAACGAAGGTTTCAGTGACTCACTCTCGTTTTTTTTAATATAAAATATTCATCATCACAGAATGTTAAAAATACAAGCCACAGAGAAACGTGTATATTATGAAACCTGAATATAGTGTTAAAATGTACTGTAAAAAAAACAATTCCGCCTCAAATAAAATGTACATATGTAGTACACAACTTAAATATTTAGATAAGGGAACTTGAAACTACACAATTTATTGTGCAAATTAAAAAAAAAAAAACACAGGTGAAATAATACATGTCCAATTGGAAACTGCCTATAACATGCATGTGCAAGCAGGGTCATCTGGATTCTCAGCTGTTTTCAGTACTGAGGCTGGAAAGAGGTAAGTGAAAGATGGTGTCATTATTGAACTCATGTTATTACCTTTTGTTTGAACAGTCTCCTTTGCATTTTTTGCAGGCTTTACAGAGACAAATCCGTACTTCCTGCAAATGCACCTCTGTGTGCTGCAGTCTGAAGCACATGCGCACCGGTCCAGTTCACGACAGTCGTTCCAAATGTCTGGGAGTGACGACCATAATGGCTCTACCTTGCCATTTTTACAACTCCAGCCCCAGCTTTTGATGCAAGGTGGTTTGGTTTCTACTTTATCGCAGGTGCCCCAAATATGGCCGGCTTGGTAAGCAGCTCTCTTGATATGTTCTACAAGGGCAGCTTTGGTTGGTGGTATCATGGTAAGTGACCGATCGCCACTGCAGAACAAGTTTTCCCTGGCCTTATCGATATCGACACAAGAGTTGTCTCCCCTGTACAATCTAACTGTGTACTTTTCCAGGGCGTCTACCACTTCAATGTCCAAAACTGTGTTGTAGCCTGCTTAGTTCAACAAATGCTTTCGTGAATAAGTCTCTGGTATGATTTGCCCACGCATTTCACGCTCTGGGTTTCCCCACGGATGACATATATGACACCGAGTCACATCCGCTAAAACTGTGGAAAACTATCAGAGCTTCTGCCTTCCGAGGACCTGTAAACAGGGAAGTCGACAAGAGATGTGAGCATCACTCATAAAAGATAAGGAGATGTAAAATTTAGAGAATGTATAGGTCATCATATTACCGAGTTTTTCACTAATAAGATGTGCAGGAATGAAAAGTTGTTTCGATTGTACACCAAATCTAAACCAAAGTTCATTCAGACCTTTTTGTTTCAGAGACGGGCAGCAGGAAATTCCAAGAACACGAACATCGGTATCTGAACAGCAGACAATGACTTTTTTGGCACCATTGTCTACCATGTCACGGACGTGCAAGATAATCCTTCCGTCGGCTTTCTTCCTGGTGAGCACAGCTTGCCCCAGGTAAAGCAGTGCCAGAAGGCTTGGAAAAAGCAAATTCCTCACCAATGTTAGTCACAAATAAAAGGCCTTGGAATGATGAGACTAGCCTTTCCGTTAAAAACTCGAGAAGCTCTGTCTGGTTGAAAGAATTGTGCGCCGACACCACCACAGTTACTTCCAATGCGACGGGCTGCGCCGCAGCTCGCTCGCACTCGCCGCTGCCTTTCACGTGCGTTTGCAGGCTCTTTTGGTCTCATTAACAGCACCGAAGGCATACATAACCCGACCAGAAGTGGCCGAAAACAGATTATGCGCTCAGAATCACGTTCTAAAACCTCTAAAACCGCGTTAAAGGTTCCCACGCACTTACGGAAAGTTTGAACCGAAATTGAACATATTCTGGTTCCCGCTCACCTGTTCAATGTCGTCGTAACAATTTTTGAAGTTCAGCAATGGACTCAGTGACCTCGAATTACTAGGAAACGACACCCAGCACGCGTTTACGGAAAGTTTGAACCGAAATTGAACATCTTCTGGTACCCGTTCACCCGTTCAATGTCGTCAAAACAATTTTTTAAGTTCAGAAATGGATTCAGTGACCCCAATTTACCACGAAACGACACCAAACACGCCTCCGTAGCGGTAAATAACAAAGTACGCAAAATACGCCGCCATTTTTGCCATTTTTGAAAAAATGCGGATTTGGGGCACAACGTGGTGCCGGAGGGGTTGACGGGACTTTGCCCATGGACGGAGCGCCCTCAAATCATACGGAAACGACACTCACATCGTATATATGGGCACATATGGAGATATTTCGAATTTTAGGCGCCATTTTGTTAAAAATGTTCAAAAATTGAACCATAGCCAAAATCAAAAAGGAAAGCGGATCAAATCTTTCTAAATACCTTAAGGAACAAGCATGCCAAGTTTCACACTTGTAACACGATTTGCGGTATGTTTTGGTGTACCGCCAGGACTATTAAAACCGGATCCGCTGCGTTAGCGGCGCGAAATTGACCCCTATCAACCGGATTTTTAGACCTGGGCGACGAAAATTATTGAAACTTTAAGTGGTGTAGGCAGCGCTCGGCCTGGCAGCGGGAGGCAGCTTCCGCCCTCTCACCGCAGCGGAGAGCGCCCCCACCCCCTCGGACTGGCCGCGCGAGGCGGCCTCCCCCCCCCCCCCCACTGCCCTCTCCATGACGAGTCAAACCAACTCTAAGGCTTCAACGAGAACGTTGGGGCGTTCGCGGGTGTTGGGAATTTACTTACGATCGAGTAACGTCTCCCAGTAAATCCATACCTCCCCCGCTCGCACGCACAGTTCTCGTTCCGCTCAGTTCCGCTCGGTGTGTCTATGGGCGAGGGGAGACGCGGCGTGATATGTGCGGGTTCAAAAAAGTATGCAACACAATCCAACTGCGGGTAGGCTGGGCTGCCTAGCGTCAGGCGCTCGACGACGTACTGAGTCAGCGGAGAAAGTCGAGCGGTGAGCAGACGTCCTCTGCCTCGGTCCTGGCAGCGGGAGTCGGTCTACGGCTTCAGCCCTCTCACCGCATAGGAGAGCGGCCGTCCTCCGCCCCCCCCCCCCCCCCCCCCCCCGCCCGGCGGCCTCAGCCTCAGCCCTCTCACCACAGCGGCGAGCGGCCGTCCTCCGCCCCTGCCCCCCTCAGCCTGGCCGCGGGAGGCGACCACGGTCCCCTCCAGGGTGAAAGGATTTTTAGTGTTCATACTGTACATGTTAAACTGTAGGTCTCTGACTACCTTTTTTTCGGTGTCATAAGTGTAATAAAGAAGGAGTTCGAGTTTGTATTGCTGTCTGTGGTCGGAGGTGGAAAATTAAGTTAGTGCAGGGTTCATTTTCAACGGAAGAAGCCACTGTAATCGTATGTGCAGTGCGAAACTCTAGTTTTACTCGACGCTATCTGTGCTTCAAAAAAGAAGTTGCTACTGCAATGTCATTTCTTAGTGGTAAATACAGTTTTATTTGAGTTTTCAGTACGCTTTTAAAAAGTACTATTGACTGTAAAGCTACACCCAGAAAATTGTGTTCTCGATCCCGGAAAAATCAAGAGTATTTGCATTGAATCCAGTAATCATGCACTTGGACCAAGAACATTTTACTAGATTCAATGCAAATGCTCTTGATTTTTCCGGGATCGAGAACACAATTTTCTGGGTGTAAGTATACTGTAAACTGCGAATGGAACTGGCTATAATCAATATTTTCAAAGCTCTTTTATTAGCATAGTTTTAAAATACACTTAAACTACAGTTTTGCCTCCAGTCAAGGACCACCGCGGGGCTAAGAAGGATATCGAAGACCGAAGAGAGAGAGAGAGAGAGAGAGAGAGAGAGAGCGAGGCCAGACCAGACAGGCAGTGCGGGGGCGGCTGTCCTGCCCTACCGGGCGTACAGTACCCCTCACCCCACAGCGGCTCGGAGGCAGGATGTGGCGCAGGACGTGACGCTGCTCAAGTACAGTTCTTAGTAACTGTTTAACCGATAACCCTGAGCCACATGCTTGCATGTGTTTAGTTAATTCATGGGCGGACTCGCCTGCAGCATGCAGTGCAACTTACTGATCTTTTAAAGAAATCGAATATGTCGAAGCAATTACGGGAAGCGGCCGAACAGTTCAATTGGGCCACCTTCTTTTCTTCATCTGATGACCCGGGCCAGAACGCCTTGCAAGTAGACAACAGAACCCAGCTGCAGGTTAGCTGGGCTGCCTAGGCGTCGGGCGCTCGCGCGCCTGCAGGTAGGAGCGGGAGCGCACTGCCAGTGACGAGGCAACACCGCATGTTGCGGGGCTCTCGCAACGGTCAACGCTATTTCTCATAGCCTGCTAGCCTCGTGCGTGGAGCGCGCTGTCGGAACGCCGCCACGGACGGAGGAGGGGGTGTGTAGGCGGAGCCAATGCGCAGCGCTGCACCGCTCCGCCTGGAGTGGGGGGGCCCCGAGTCTCCGCGCCTGCTGCCACGCACTAGGCTGCGCGCAGTTTACCGTGCGCGCAGTTTCAAGCGCGCGCAGTTTCACGTGCGCGCAGTTTAAAGACGGGCTCTTGGCTTCTCCCACAAACTGTGCGCGCAGTTTAACCTGCGCGCAGTTTAACGTGCGCGCACCTTCAAGTGCGCGCAGTTTCACGTGCGCGCAGTTTAAATACGGGCTCTTGGCTTCACCCACAAAATGTGCGCGCAGTTTCACGTGCGCGCACCTTCACACCCAAACGAAGCAAAGAGATGCGCGCAGTTTCACGTGCGCGCAGTTTCATCTGCGCGCAAGTTAGGCGGTCCCCATGCGTTCTCGCAACGCAGTTCGAACGCACAACGAACTCGGAAAACAATGTGTCACTAACACACTATTTTTACGTCAGGGAGGAACTGGACGGGACGGCCAACTGCTTGAGGTTGCAGTATTTCGAACATGGATCTATATGAGTGTGGTTTATTGTGCTTATGGAAAATAAGTATTGTGTTGTGGTCGGGGAGGCGCCTCCTGGTCCAAATAGTGTTGTGTGAGTGTGTGCGATTGTGATATGGATTAACTGCTGTACGAATAACAGTGGTGAGTGCACTCAATTATTATTTCTTTCTACTAGGGACCAGTAGAGTGTGTGTGTGTCTTAATGTAAATGTTGAAGTTCCTTGTTAATGGGTCTCAGGTGACTTTACTAAATATTTGCCCATGCTTACCCTCTTGCGTACGGGGTATGGGTTCATGCCCCACAATTGTTTGCGTCCTTATACTATATGTCCCGGGTCCGGCTAATGTCCGATCATTTTGACATTAGCGGATCGGCTAGGCTAATGTCAACATCGTCCTAGGCTAAGGTCCGAACCCCTCGGCTAATGTCAAAATTGTCCTAAGGCTAAGGTCCGAGGGAAGTGCGGGGGCTGGGTGTCATTGTAAGTCTCGGTAACTGGGTAACGACTGGGGAGCAAGAAACAAAATTTTCAAGTGAATCTACATCATCATCATGGACGCTAGCGGACGCTAGGGACAATTTTAAGCTCAAGCTGGACAAAATTTTAGAAGGAAAAAGGGCGGACAATAGCAGCTATATTTCGGCAGAAAAACACATACAAATTGTGGACGATGTAACGGAAGCAAGATGGGGGACCACCACTAAGGACTACAGGAGGCTGAAGAGGCACGACACCGTGACTCATCGAGCCGTTGAAGCCAGGCGAAACGCAAATGCGCTTCTACGTGGACAAAGACCATCTCTACGACGTCCTCAACGAAGTCCACGTGAGTGTGGGGCACGGTGGTAAAAATAAGATGCTGCCCGCACTGAAAGTCAAGTACGCCAATGTTACTCAAGAGGCCATATTGCTATTTATATCATAGTGCTCCATTTGCCTCATGACGAGGGCATCAAAGAAGCGGGGGTTGGTTGAGAAACTTATGGTCTTTAAAGACCTAAACGACCGTGCACAAGTAGACTTTGTGGACTTCCAGAGCCATCCAGACGGCGAGTGGCGCCACATTTGCGTGCATCAGGACCACCTCACCCAAATTCGTCCTCGTCCGTTTTTTAAAATGAGCTTTTTCCCGAAAATGCCCTCTCAATCTGTATTCAGCGGTAGTGCCAGTGACAACTGTCAGAACCATAACCGCGTCAGTCAGGGGCCGCGGCAAACCCGGGCCTTCCCACACGACTAACGCGACCTTACCAGGTGGGTTGTTACCGCGGTGGCTGGTATAACGTTAACACAAACTACTAAATAATTTACAGATACTTGATCTCATCGCAGGTGATGCCACACTCAGCCAGTTGCGTTCCGTGCCGGACAAAGCACATGAGTTGGTGGCTGAGACTGCCCAAACTGATGAAACATCTCCGCCGAGAGAGCCTTTGCCGGAAGTGGCTGTACCAAGGTCACCAGACTACCAGCCGAACTCACCGAGACCCAACAATGCCGCAAGCCCGGCACTGGAGGGGGAATGGGCCGCCGTCAAGGATCACACACCATTCATCAAGCCTGAGGTGATCCAGGCCACGTACGGATACTCCAGCGAAACGTGGATGTGGCGGCTAGCGTGTGGGTCACGCATCAACACCCGTGTCTTCTACGGACCTCTGCGGGCGTGGCTGCTTTCACACCCTGATAACGGAGCGGCTCCGCCGTTGGTTGAGCCTGCCAAAAGGCCTGTTGATGCCGCTTTCTCACTATTGGGCATTGATCAACCCGCTTGGATGCCGTCACCACTACTCTACAAACTACCACTCACGTACTATGAGCATGCTGCCCTATTGGTGAGTGCGTTAAACAGTGGCCCGAGTCCCTATGGCCAAGAGTTGGCAGGTATGCGCAACAAGGCCATCAATTGGCTACATGCCACGCCCACCGAGCTGCCCCAGCCCAAGTACGTGCCAACGGCCGATGATCCGGCTGCGCGGGCGTGGCATGAATACGCAAGAAGGCCAGCTGCCGGAGGTGGGGGGAATGCACGGCGCAATTTGGGACTCACCCCAGGTGCGGACTCAGCTCCTGAAGCTGCGGACGCCACCTGAGCTACTCCAGCCCTTCTCAGCAGTGGCACGTATGCCAGTTGCACCTAACCATCCTGCTGCCAGACCAGCCGGTTTCAGGCGGCTCCCCACTATGGGTGCCACAGGTACCGGCATGCGTAGTGTAGTTGTCACTGGTGTGGTGCCGCAGCCCGCGTGGGCCCTAACAGCCGCAATCTCCAAGCCTAAGCGGCCATTACTCTACAAGATCATCTCAGACCGCACAAAGGCGAATGCACCCCAGGTCGCTAATATCCCCAACCAGGAGGTGTATCAGGTAACCTCGCTCTTTGCTCCCAATGTTGTGAACGGGGTTGCCCGTCACGCGGAGCAGCCCTTGATTAAATTGGGTAATTGTTTCGGCAATGCCCCACGAGGGTATATCTGTCCAATGGGGCCCAGGGGCACTATATCCTTGTGCCGGTGCAGCCGCTGAGACGCCTTCCTAGAAAAATGGCGTAACTTCAGGGCAGCATGCTTGAAGACATGCTTGGCTCGCAGTTTACCACAGCGCAACATGTCAGGCTGAGAGACCAGGGCCATCTCCTTAATTTCCGGCGGAAGCGTAGGAGTCTAAGAGAAGCTTTCACCAGGGGATTCTTGATGATGGTCCAGTTGTCAAGGGCTGCTCGGGCAGGTCGGGCTCTTGCATTGGTTGGCATACAAAATGCCAATATTATGACTGTGCCCTCCCCTATAGACCAAGCTTTAATTGCCATGTTGAACAATCAGGCTGGCAACCAAGATATGGTATTCCTTCACCGTCAGGATATATCAACGCCTTTGGAAAGAACATGTGCTTCCCTACTGGTTGTCGGCGGGCAGGCACTCAGCCAACATCAGCAGAATATCGTTAGTCCTGTGCACGCTATCTAACGCGTACATAGTGTGTATGAGAGGGGCGGGCCCTGTGCCTAATGTTGGTCAAATAACCCCAACTGCTACCCAGATGCTTTCTTGGTCAAACTGGCCAGGAACAACAACGCAGAAGAAACAATGGTCGCCGGCAGTGTCGAGGCAGCAACTCTCTTTGGCGCATCATGGATACTCACCCCCACCCCACCGCTGGCAGCTGCTAACGTGCCCTACCTACCACAGAATCCTCCACATGACATTGATCAATTGTTGGATCTTCAGGCTGATGATCCAAGGATAAATGGTGATAATCCACTATGGGATCCACACCTACAGGAACAAGTGGGCATCAGGACGTACAGGCCCAATGGTCCTCCAGTGTTGATGACGGCCGTAACCGTGCTGCCTACTATGGGAGTGGAACCACTCCTGATACTCCCTAAACCAGGAGAGGTCTCTGCCTTCCAGCTGCGGCTCCAAATATTGCCGGGGGCCGGTCCGTCTCAAAGCCTAGACAACCTGCTGGCGCCCAGCCTCACTGACTGGGACTGTATCATAACCTTGCTTTCCGCGACCGTGTCTTCAATGTCGACACTGGTGTAAATTTTCATCAGGAAATCAGAAATTCTATCAGAAATTTCTGATAGGAATTCTGATTACCTGATAGTTTTCCTGATTACCTGATATCTCTTCTGATTACTTGGTTGCTTTCCTGATTTGCTAATTTACTAGGCTCATTTTAATTTTATCAAAATCCGACAGGTTTTTTTCTGGCATCTCGAGAACGGTGCGCGCTAGCTCAAATCTGACTGCAGATTTGGATAAGACTCGGTTTGCACTTCCTAATGATAATTTTGGCACGACTCTGAAGTAATCGTGTCACTGATAAAATGCTCTGAAATGTTTTGAACTCAGACAATGCTATCAGCAGCATATTACTTTGAGAGATTCCACTACACCTATCAGAACTTTTCTATCAGGGCAATGCTGTCAGAAATTCGCTATCAGAGGTGCGCGAAAATTTATCAGAAATCATAAATATTCTGATAGCTCAGGTCTGATAGCAAAACTACGATAGCTTTTCCTGATAGCATTTACACCAGTGGAGCACATTGCTAAGGTCGCATAATCTGACTGTCGTGGATCTCTCTGCCCTATACCAATCAAGTGCCGATACACAGCCCGCTCTAAACAACGTGGGAACGAGTGACCTGTTTCGAGCCGTTGTTACAATGTCGGATGAGGTTACCTCGGCGGCGTTTTTCGCAAAGTTGCGAGCACTCATCGCGCGCGCCACCGGAGCAGACCTCCCACTGGAAACCTGGGACGGGAGGGCCTACTCCAACTTTCAGGAGACCGCACCCAATCCAGTCTATGCTCTAGCTTACCGCTATACCTGGGGGGAACATGTGCCCAACCAAGGGAATGCCTTAGCTATCGATGGCATGTTGGTAGCTCGTCCCATTGAGTGGGGGTTGTCAGCGGGGCCAGTGCAAGTTGATTTTGAACTTGAATGCCCTGCTTTTGGGGCACCTTTTGGTGTGGGCTTTTACTCACACCTCGGGTCCAACAGTTTCGTGGGAGCTGCTGCTAGGAAGGTGGCAGCCATGGTGTGGCAGCCTCACGTGGCCACCTCAATACAAACTGCGTTTCGCCTGGTGGCGGTGCTCCTGCAGAATGGGGTGCTCATTCCCATGCATAAAATATTCTGTACAGTCGTACCCGGAGGACTTGACCCCAACTATCAGATACGAGTGTATGCCAATGAGCTGGAGATGGTGGGCGCGACGTGCTATTGAGAACCTTTTGCTACCGTGACCAGACCATCTGCTCTCCAGCGATAACCGTCCCACTCTTGTTGGCAGCAGCGCAGCATCAATGGCACGCAGCGAAGGGAAAATTGCTGGTATTCGCGCCCTTGACCATAATGCCCTCAACTCACCAAGTTGGGCTATTGGACAATTTCTCGGCAGTGCCAGGATATGGGCCAGGCCACGCTAACCCGGCAAAGCCGCCTAGTGCCAGGAAGTCAAGGCGGGATATGCCTCCGCGCGGACGAAGTAAGTCTGGGACCCGGAAGTCACCTCACAAGAGCACACCTTCCAAGAGCCCGCGACGTGCTCCCAAGTCCAAGAACCCTAAAACGCAGTCGCAAAGCCGATCTAGATCAAGGTCGCAATCTGCTGGTTCCAAGAAGGGTTCAAAGTCACCCAAGCATGCGTCCAAATCGCCTGCCAGTAGTAGTGGGAGTAAGAGCCCGAAGGGTGGTTCGCCGAGCAAGCCCAAATCTCAATCACCCCACCGCAGCAAATCTCCGGCCCAAATTAATATGAGTGGGTCCTGGTGCAGTTCCTGCTCCTGCCAGGGGGGGGGGGGGGGAAGTTCCAGTCCTCGTGCTGCTGGGGGTCCTGCTCCTGCCAGCCCGGTTCCATGTCCCAAGTCCAGCTGCAGTGCCTGCCTCGATTGCTAGCCGTCCAGTGGCAGAGTCGACTCCTGCAAAAAAGGCGGTTGTTCGGGAGGGGAGGAAACCGCGAGAAGGTGCTGCTGCAGTTTCCTCGAGTCCAGACGAAGGTGAGGAATCCGCTCGTGGACCACCTCCTGGAGTGTGTGAGGGCGGCGATGAGTGAGGCGCAGGAGCAGCGCAAGGACTTCTTAAAGAAGTGCGACGAATTGAGGCGGCTGAAGAGTCAACATATTCAGAAGACAAGGTCAGCCCGCGCTTCTTTAAGTGGCTCAACGCTGAAGTCCGCAACTTCTCCAGAAAGCCCCAGGGAAGGCGCTGGATGAAGGAGGAGTTGGCCGACTTCGACGCCGTCCGCCACCGTGGCCCCGCGCTCCCGCGCTCCCCAATATCATCGCCACCAGAAAGACGCTGCGGGACGCGCGCGCCAAGCTCATCTTGGAGCACGGCATCAACCCCCAATCAAGGCAATGCTGGCGAACAAGGTGCTCGTCATGATCCGGAGCGTGTACGGGGCGTGGAAGCTGCCCGTCGCGTTCTGGTTCACCGACAAGAAGGTGGTGGCCCGGGACTTCGCCGACATCTTCTTCGAGGTCAACTCCGCCATACTGGAGGTAGGGCTGGACCTGAGGGAACAGGTCAACGACGCCCTGCAGAAGAACCTGGCTGCAACCCACCTGTTGGGAGCGTCGTACCAGGGGGCCTGGTATTTCATCAGCGGCAGGAAGGTGGTAACACTCTGCGACGTCGCCCACGTGGCCAAGTTCCTCAGGAACGCCCTCCTCTAGTACCTGCTTCAGCGGTCGGACGGGACCTTAATAGGTATCAAGTTCACCAGGGCGTTCATGTTGGCGGAAATGGAGATGCAGCCCCGGACGGTGCCGAAGGTGGGCAAGCGGCACATGCGCCAAGTACGTTGAGCACACGGAGCCCGGGGAGGTCCGCATCGCCGTCAGCGCCAACAGCCCCCACCTGGCCCTCTGGGACAAGATGTTGGGGGACATGGCCGGCCGGGAGTTCTTGGGCGCAACTCGCCTGGAAGTCGTCAGGAACTGGAGGATGACCACGGTGGGGTACTGTGTGTTGCACCACGACCTGTGTGTTGAAGCACCGGAGTACCCCGTCACCCCCGTTGTGAAGTTCCTGACTTACTTCCCGGTCGGCCATGTCAACCAAGACTGCCAAGAAAATCTGTCCGCCGGCATGCGGTGGAATGGGGGCCACTGAATGAACCCTTCGGCTGCGGACATTACCTCGGCCTTCCTGCGGTCCTTGGTGAAAAATCTGACGACGACATCAAAGAAAAAGAACTGGAAGGATGACTATGCAGTGTACCTCTTTGATTTCGAAGAACTGCTCAAGGCACTGCAGCAGGTTGAGGGTGATGCCCAACACAGCACCGAAATGGTTGAAGAGTCTGATGTTGAGGAGGAAGAAGATGAGTTCGACCTGCAGAGAGAGGTCACTGACGAACCAACCCGACTTACGCATACGCAGTGTTTGAGCAGCACCGCTAGTTCTAAGGCTGCTGCTCCCATAGTCAGTAAGTTTCGGGGCAAACTCAAGTGTGCTGACTGCAGGTTGATCCTGGAAACTGAGGTGTGCAGAGGACGGAGCTAGCTCATCAAGGAACTTTTGTATATATTGTACACTTGGAAGTGTGTCGTTGTTATCTATTGTAAATTGTGAAATTAATTGTAAATAGTTTGTCATTCTAGTAATTAGTTCTTTGCCGCTGACAATTGCTTGTTAATTTTTGTTAATATTGGAAGTATTGTACACTTGAAAGTGTGTCTTTTGTTATATATTGTAAATTCTGAAGTTAATTGTAAATAGTATGCCATTCTATTAATTCAATTTGTATGTACAAACTTATTTTCACATTGCTTCAACATTAAAACTGGAGAATTTGAGGGTATATTGGTGTTGAAAATGATTTTACATACCCAAGCCATGTAATTGCTAATCAAAACACTAAATAATCAAAATGGGAAAAAACACAGTCGGGTTAACAACAACCTTGTTTAAAAAAAATGCTGACTAAACACGAATTTCAGCACTATTGTACAGACGTCACACAATCGGATTTTTAAACAAGAAGGTTAAAAGTTCATTAATTATTCAAGGAGGGCATTTAAAACACTTTGAAACACCAACAGACTTCCCTACATAACACTTTCGCATCGGTTGGTTTACGGCGTCCTCGCGGCGTACACATAAGTTGCGCAAACGTCTGCGCATGAAAACTTTGAGCAAAGTGCTCGTCTGATTATTTATCTGAAGTCAGGGAAATTCTATTTGGGGTGGCCGTACACGATTCTGAATAATTTTATAGGTCCTGTTCGACTTTGAAATAATGTGAGGAGAAAACGAAGCGACAACAAAGACTTCGGCGTTGCTGTTGTGGCCCCACTGCCTTTGCAGCACTGACGTCACAATAGCCTCTGTTCGCCACGGCCACGGCAAAACTCATACAGTGGAACTGGACAGAATTTGGAGTGAATATAATTTTCATAGCGTTTGGCCCGTTTCATATTAACAAAAATTTCTCAGACTCAGTATCCAGGTTTTAGAAGGCAGTGGTTTGGTACAGGTAATGGCCTCGTCTTATCACTGCACGGATCAATCGGTGGATTCGCGTCTTGCTGTACACAGTGTAAAGAAGTCAAGGGCTATGCACCATATCCTTGCCTCAGTTCTCATCGTACTTCTTATGAAAGCGTACAACAAAGAAAACCCCGACCTATCTTTGGAAAAGTGGTTACAAGAGCGGTCTGCAGCCTCCGATCTCTTCTTCTGGTTGGTGGTTTTGAACTTGCAAACATTGCTGTAAACATTGCAAATATTCTGAATTACTGTGAAACTCAGAAAGCCATGCTGCCCTGGTATTTCTCTACTAACAGGCACAATTATGCAAGGTGGCTATATGTTCACGTAAAATACATTGTTGAACTTCCCATGATTGCACCAGATATCCACAGGGAATTCGAGAAAGGCAATTTCTCATTCGCTATTTCAACGGCCAAGCTGTCCCGTGTTTGATCACGTGCATGAGCAAAACAACAAAACAAAGTTGTTAAAGGTGATGAAGGGGCACTAGCTCTGACTCTGGACCCAGATGCACTGCGACGCTGGACAATTGGTGGGCCAGAGGTTCAGAGGCTTTTGCAAGATTTTGAGGGACCCACTCAAGATGGAATCGGCTCGCATCCCGAACAATATTCAGCCTTCCAGGAAAACTGCCGTAAGCAGATAAAGGCAGCAAGGGAGACTTTTCTTAACTTTCGCAACCCATTTAGCGCAGAGCGCTGCGACAGACAGAACGCTTGCCGGCCCAAGCTAGCCGGTGTTCGAACGCTCGGGCTCCGGAGCTCGAGCGGGCTTGTCAAACCCGAGCGAGCCAGACCGTGCCTCTATGCGCCACTCTCTGCCTTCCGGCCGCTGCCGGCCGCCGTGACCCTCCACTGACACCTGCCTCGGACTCCAGAGCCCGAGGAGGAAACTGCTCGTGGGTCGGGCTCGGTTGGGCCCCTCACGCTCGGGTTGGGGTAGGGTTAGGCTGTGTGTCAACGGCCGGTATCAGCCGCAGCCCACTCGTTTGCGGCCTCTGGACGGAGCATTCCGCGTTCCGTTGCTGCCGGTCGTTCAAATCAAAGGTCTTACTGTCAAGTGCGTCTGCCAGGTGGAACGCATTTTGCATGCGAGAGAGAAAAATGGCAGGTTTCTGACGGACGGCGGGGCTAACATTAATCGAGCCTAAGGACACATTTGTCGAGGCAAAGCACCTCACGTGCACGTACTTTGCCCACTTAACACTAGAAAGACTGACTTTCCCGGTTACCTTCTTTGTCTGAAGGGGTCATTTTTACCCCTGGTCGATCTACGTGTTTCGCATCGCCGAAAACGGCATATAAATTATGTTCTCGTTTTATTTCAAAGTGCTTCTGACTCGCATTGGTGATAGTGAGTACTAACTTTACATTTTCCTGCCTAGGGAAGCTGTGCTGTAGGTAGGCAGCCAGCACAGCGTATATCACTCGTATCAGCGTATATCATATGTAAATGTCTAGGTAGGCGAGGTACGAATTTTTTCTATAAGAATAGACCCCCCTCCCCCCATAAATGACCCCAAATCCCAAGATAAACTGTCAACATCGACATCAGGTGCTGCTGCAGGTGCCCGTGGTCAAAACAGGACCTTCTGGGCCAGGACCTGGAACGGGACTTCGGTGCGAAATGTGAACTTTTCCATCGTGAGAGATGCAAACTTTTTCACAAGGATGAACCCCCACCCCCCTCAAAAAAAACAGGAACCAAGCTACAATGCCAAAAAGACCCCAGGTGCTGCTGCAGGTGCCGGTGGGCAATGCATGGCCCTCTTGGGCAGGGACTGGAACGGGAGGGCAAACTTCTAACAGTGCAGTATTGCAAACTTGATAATGGGAACGGATCCCTGCTACTTTTATCCTGGGATCCCAGTTACATTTTCAAAATCGACCCAGGTGCTACTGCAGGCAGGTGCCAGTGGTCAAAATGAGGGCCTTCTTGGGCAGGAACTGGAACGGGAGGGCAAACTCCTGAAAGGTGCAGTATTTCAAACTTACAACAGGAACCGGCCATTACTAATATAATCCTAGGACCCCAGTTTCATTTCAAAAATCGACCCCAGGTGTTACTGCTGGTGCCAGTGGTCAAAACAGGGCATATCAGGCTGGTCAGACGACCGCAATCGCTTCGCTCGCGCTGAAGGTATTCCCTCCTCGATAAGGCGTCTATGTGGTCTCCGTCACCTTCCCCAACCATTCACTTAGACTTGCGCAGAATTATTAAGCGAGTACGCAGTGTTTAGGGGCAATAAGAGTGCATTATGTGCAAAATTACAACGTGTTTAGTGGCTGGGGTCAAAATGACCCCTTCAGACAAAGAAGGTAAAAGGCTTTGTAACTACCACAAAAATTGAGCTAGGAGGCTGAAATTTTGAGGGATTGCAGTTTTAGACGTTTTAGGAAAAGTCAAAAATCGTCGGGTTCAAGGCTCTGAAAAAAAGTATGAAAAATTTGGTTTGAAAATGAAAAAGGGTCAAAATGACCCCTTCCGTCTTTCTAGTGTTAATCCTGCACGTGCCAAACAAATCAATAGATGAAACCCCCAACGTAGGCCTTCTAGACAAGGTAAAAAGGATTGTGACGTACTTCAGGCAGTCGGTCAACGCGGCGGACGCGTTGAAGACCAATGAAATGAGGTACGGGCTCAATGAATCACAATGTGTCTAGCTGATCCAGGGTGTCGAGTCGAAACAAAGTCTATCTCGGCATGCCCGCCCACTTCCTGGTGCTCTCGAACTACAGGGTGTTTCAGGTAAGATAGGACAAGTGAGAGAGAAAGAAAGAGCGCCATGGGTCAATTGACCCAGCCCGGTAGGACTAGTGTCAAAGGAGATAATTTGTGTTTTGTATTTAGGGCGCGCCTGTGCGGCTGGAGCGCTGCCGGCCGGCCAGCCGCTCCGACATCTGCTTGGTGTCGTTCTGTGACAGCAGACGACAGTGTGAGCCGCCTATGCAGCGACACACTGACCGGCACCATGCAGCGGTTCACATAGGAGGAGCTGGCCGATGTCCATTTTGTGTATGGGGCCGCGAATGGGCGTGTCAAGGCGGGCACGGCCCTCTACGCAGAGCGGTTTCCGGACAGGGAAGTGCTGGAACGCCGCGTCTTGTTTGCTGTTGACGCTTTGTTTATGTTTGCAATTATGATTGCAATGGCAGTGTAAAACTTGAAAACAGAGTCTTCACTGCCTCGATGCCGCACGACAGCCAGCAGACGACGCGCAGGTGCGCTGCCGGCGCCGGCAGCGCAGCGCTCCAGCCGCACAGGCACGCGCGAACGGCTGCCTACCTTTACGGGGCGCGCCGTAACGACAGAACGCGAATTATCTCCCTTAATATGCATTTGCACCCACTATGTCAGGTGAAAAATCATACCCTAGGCGTCCCCTAACCCCCCTAACATTAACATTTTGCCCTATCTTACCTAAAACACCCTGTATATTGGGACGGCCCTGCTACCCATAATCAGCAGTGGTATCCCCCCACCACACATGCTCCCATGCTCCCTGTTGCAGAGTAAATGACCCTGCAAGGGATGGTCGAACTTCTAGATCCTGTGGAGAGGGTCACTGTGGAGCTCTGCGCTGAAAAAGTTACATCAGCGAGCAAAATCATTCTAGTCACCCCAATCATGTGAGTTTTTCTTTCCGAAATATTATTAGGGGAGCCGGGGCGCACGGGTAAGAAAACACTAAAGAAGGGCAAAGCGTATTGTTGTAAACCGCGCTGGCACCGGCTAACAATCCCTGGTCTCTCTCTCTCTCCTTCCCCCCTTCCCAGTGTTCTCCTGCCAACAATAGTTGCCCCGCGTTCCGCCCTCGCCTCCCGCGCTCCGGCTTCACTTCACTGCCTCACTTCGAACCGTCCAGACGCGTCTGCACAGCCTGCTCTTCTGTGACCATACTTGACCAATAAACTGCTCCCCAAATACAAGCCTGTCATTTCCCAAACTTCACTGCACTATATTCAGAGACGGCAGGGCGGGCAGTACAGACAGGCCGAGTCGTCGCGCTGTGTTCCGTTGTAGGCACGGGCTCGAGGGAAAAGTGCCCCCTCCCTCGCAGTGTCGCTCTGGCCCGGACGGGAAGACGGAGATCCCCGACCGGGCCGTGGGCCTGAGCCTGAGGGCCGAATTATTGGGAGCTGGCGAGCCGAGGCCGTAGAGTGCGGTCAGCATTGCTGCAAAACGGCTCTGTTGCAGGCGATACTGCTCCTGGGCTTGTAGTGCGGATGTTAGCGACCAATGTACCGAGCAACCTTGCAAAAAATGATTAAGGGCTGAAATTTGGTGGAGAAGTTCATTGACCCCCTTCTTGATTTTAAGATCAGTTGCCACCGTCCCGGCTAGTGCAAACTCCCTCATATCGCAGTATGAAAAACTGACCGCTGCGGGCAGAGCAGCAGACGTCGTGTCTTGGCCCCCTTCGGTCGCACCTCAAAACAGGCAATATTTTTATAAACTTACATTGTTGACATACTAATAAGCCCAAATGACCGCTGCGGGCGGAGCAGCAGACGTCGTCTCTTGGCCCCCTTCGGTCGCACCTCAAAACAGGCAATATTTTTATAAACTTACATTGTTCCCTGAACCAGTGGGAGTCACTAAATCACAGAGGTCATCTCCGCCGTAGCACGGACTGCTCGGATCAATGAGGTACAACAGCAGCCGGAAACAAGCATACCAACCGCGGGCAGCAGACGTCGTCTCTTGGCCCCCTTCGGTCGCACCTCAAAACAGGCAATATTTTTATAAACTTACATTGTTCCCTGAACCAGTGGGAGTCACTAAATCACAGAGGTCATCTCCGCCGTAGCACGGACTTCGGATCAATGAGGTACAACAGCAGCCGGAAACAAGCATACCAACCGCGCAATACCTTTTCCGCACTTTCTGATTCAAACCTTCTTCTCACTCCCGGCTCAGCGTTTCTCCGGCGTACCCCATTCTGATAAAATGGATGTTGTGAAAACTTTTTAACAACTTGAATACTTCTGACTACATATTCAAACCAATGGATATCACTAGAATATGCATAAAACCAACGGAATATGTATGAATAAACACGAATACCAACGAATATTTCAAATTATTGAGAATACAAGGCCATCTTTGCGAAACCCAAATATTTTTAAATTCTCATGAATAATTGTGAATATGAATATCCACGGCCTGTGCACTAAATACTTCGAGGGAGTAGCCCCTCGGGGCACGATGTGCAAACGAGAGGACGCAGCGTCGACGCGCAGCAAACCTCACGCACTCTGCAGGCCTGGTCACTTCTATTGTTCACTGGCTCTAAAAGGGCCAGGAAAGTAGGAAAGTGCCTAACCTAACCCGCTTTAGGATTTTTGAGGGTGTATTACCCCTCCAAAATGTGAGGGGATATAAACGAAACAATCCACAACTGCGCGGCGTTCTTATTTGCCACACAAACCTGACTGCCTATTTTATTTGCATATCAAACATGACATCATCTTAAACCAGCTCACACGACTGAGCACCTGTTAAAACGTCAGCCACAACTGAGAGTATAATGAATCGAAAGCCGCAACTGAGTGCCTTCGGCATGTGGGTAACGTTATAGGCACTAAACCCTGTGAGAAGAAAACAACAGGTATAAAACCAGCAAAATAACGCGGGAAAAAATTGTTTGGGTTCCCTTCGCAATATCGTTTTTTGCCGCGAGGCTCAGCAAATTTTTAAACCGATGCGTTACTTTACCGTTCACATACCAGTTAATTTACCGTGCACTAACACCAGATCCCCGAGTGAACCACCCATGTTGAATGGCCCCGACTGTATTTACCCCGAAAACCAGAACAAACAGAATCGTTACGAATTCAGTTCTTCGCGCGTCACGATCCTGTTCTGCAAAGTCGCTATTTAAACGCGGGCGGCCGTTGTGAGCACCACCTGTCGTCAACATGTTCCTCAAGGTGACTTTGGTAGCATTTCTTTGCGTTTGCGTGTGGGCAACGAGTGTCGAGGTGAGTCCACCATCCGAAATTTCAAATCAAATTATCGGGAACCGAAGACAGAGATGTCCAGTTGCAGATACGTACAAGTGTACAAACTGACCGCCATATTAGGGCGACTTTTCTGAACGTCGCTCGAATGAGGGAATTGAACGCTGCTTCTTTAGGAGCGACTTTGTCTGCACCTCATGCAGGGCGACATTACATCGAATCGTCTCTCCTGGCTCTGAAAACACGAATTTGTGGACCCTCAATTTTCCTTGTGTGTGTTAACATGATCCATGAAAAGATGTAAATTTTCTTAAACTAACGGTTTGCTGGCTGCGTGATAACCTACTAAGGGGCCGTTCATAAATTACGTACGCGATTTTCGCCCGTTTTCAGTCCCCTCGCCCCCCCCCCCTCGTACACTGGCGTACATTTCGTGTGCCCCCCCCCCCCCCGGATGTACGTACTTTCAAGGACTTTTTTTAAAAAAACGAGGTCCGAATGCGTGGCAATATATCGTTAAAATCAGTTGCTTTCCGTTGGAAAATTGCTTTTTCGATAAAAACGACCCTTTGACGGTAGCTTTCTTCTGTCAAAATTATGTCAATTCTCATACGACAGGGTGTGTTTCAATGAGAGTTGGATTCCAATAAAAATAAATAGACGAAGTAAAGTCCATATAATAAATAACAGATTAAATAAAAACCGTTATTTTTGCACAGATTGCAAAGATATGAATGAAGTGCAAACAAGTTTTCATTGATCACCGGCGGCTTCTATATATGCCTGCTGGAAAGCGGTTTGCAAAGGGGCATTGCTGTGGGGGGTGCGTGCGGCTCAGACTCAGGGAGCTGGATGTCCTTGAGGGCCTTGACGTCGACCAGGGAAATCTTCCCCTTCAATATGTGAACACAGGATTAAGGGGCCGTTCATAAATTACGTACACGCTTTTAGGTGGGGGAGGGGCAACGGTTTTGTACTAAAATGTACGTGGGGAGGGGGGGGGGTCAAATGAAAAGTACGTACGAAAATAAATTGTAAGGAAAAGCGTTCGGTTCCGACACTGCGGCTTTTACGCGTCCGTATCCACCCGCCTCTCACCGCCCATATGCGAGCTTTGCATCCCCAGCCTCCAGACGGCTCGCGTGCGGTCTGTCCGGGTTTTGATACGTCGGGCAAACGACGTCCTCTGTGTGCTAGGCCGGGACGATGAGGCTGAGTCGGTCGACGCAGCGGGTGGAAACGGCAGTATTGGTCCGGGGGCAGGGCTCGGCCCAATGACGTCACCTGATTACCCCCCCCCCCCCCTCGCCTCTACCACCGCAGCAACACTCGACTCCGCTTCTCTTTAACTTGACGCTTTGAGGTAATTCATCACAGATGCACTTGAGATGTGTGAAAAATAAAAAATACAGGTGCCAAGCATTGCCCTTGACGCATTTTCTGGCCACCTGGGGTTCTTTTACAGTTTGAAAAGGTAAAAACAAGTCGTCGCTGCAGGCCTCGGATCGGCTCGGCCCGTTGCACTCGTATTTGGGGGACCACCTCACGAGACGTACGCAAAGTTTTTGTCGCAAACTTACCGGCCTGGTCGCAGCTAAAGGGTCCTAGAATGCAGTGACGAACTCACTTTTCTCAATATCGTCCTCGATAATTGCAAAGAAAATATTCCGTTCGGACCTGCACTCAGCGGCGAGAGTCGGGCTGGCGTCGTCTGCGCCGGCCAGCTCTGTATGAGAAATCGCGTCGGCGTTGCACTAGTAAACAGCGCGCGCGTCGCCGCCGTCTGCTGTGTTGTGATTGCACCACATAATATCATCCGGCTCTACCTGGCTCACCGGGCTCCAAATAAAATCAGGGATGATTCGATTTTGATTGTATGTATGGGTGTGTGGGATCGATGTAACCTCCCCGCACACCGTGCAGAGCGAAGTGATTTGATAACGTCGCGATTCTGTAAACAAAGGCTAACGTTCTGCCGGTCTGGCCCTAGGTTACATTTTTGAGACAAAAGTGAATTGGAAAATCGCTGTGCAGAATGCACTCACTGTAAAATGTGAAAAGAAACCCAACTTGCTCTGTCCTGTTTGTCAATAACCTTGCCTTTCCGCGCGATTTCTCATACAGAGCTGCGAAGCGGGAGTGGGGGGCGGTGCCGCCCCCCACTCGCGCAGAGCGCATGCGCAGAGCGCCTTTTGTCCTTCCAGTCTTCTTCTTCCCAGCCAGCTCCGCTATACCCTATGACCTCAAAGCGTCCAGTTAAAGAGAAGCGGAGTCGAGTGTTGCTGCGGTGGTAGAGGCGAGGGGGGGGGGGGGGTAATCAGGTGACGTCATTGGGCCGAGCCCTGCCCCCGGACCAATACTGCCGTTTCCACCCGCTGCGTCGACCGACTCGGCCTCATCGTCCCGGCCTAGCACACAGAGGACGTCGTTTGCCCCACGTATCAAAACCCGGACAGACCGCACGCGAGCCGTCTGGAGGCTGGGGATGCAAAGCTCGCATGTGGGCGGTGAGAGGCGGGTGGATACGGACGCGTAAAAGCCGCAGTGTCGGAACCGAACGCTTTTCCTTACAATTTTTAGCAGATGATACATTTATCATCAACTATAATAATAACAATAATATAAAGATAATAATAACAATAATATAAAGAAAATGTATCAGCGGCTCGTACTCTCATGCAGAGGCAGGAGGCAAGCACGCAAAGGTATTATACCGCACGGGGGGGCCGCGTTCTGCCGTCGCTGTCGCGCACTGCTCGGGTAGCAGCATTGTTGTCCAGAACGCCGCCGACTCGGCTCCGCCTGCACTCATAGTCATAGCGGTTGGCGAAAAAAAACGGCAAAACATACCAGGTGTATCATTGGCCCCGGGCAGTTTTAGTTTTAGGCAGTCCCGCAACGCACTATCTCCGTCTCCTTCTGTCTCACGCCTTTGGCCGAGCCAGAAAGAGACGGAGATAGTGCGTTGCGGGACTGCCTAAAACCGAAAGTGCCCGGGGCCAATGATACACCTGGTATAAAGCGTGATTTTTTGTAGGCTTGTTGTTTAGGTCACACTGGTCATTTTGACCCGCAGCACACTCATTTCGGACCCATAGGAGCTGAGCAGCGTTCAATTTTCTGTTCAAAGTGTTCTCAAAATGTTCTAAAACTAATTATTATCGCTCAGAAGTGATCTAGGAGTCGTTTCTGCACAATTCGACGACGACAAATTGAATGGAACACACCCTACATCCGTACGACGTACTATTTCGGCCCCTTGAGCCGCCATTTTGAAAATAAGGGCCTAAATGTAACTTTTTTGAAACTTGAGCAAATTTGTCAAACGGGGTGTTGTTCTTGGGTGTAATGACGGTGCTGATGACGAAAATGACGGTTAAAACGTTGTTTACTGTAAGGGTGACCAGGTAGTAACGCTCAATGTTTTGTTCAAAGTGTTAAAAATGTTCAAAAACTAATTATTATCGCCCAGAGATGATCTAGGTGTCGTTTCTGCACAATTTGACGACGACAAATCGAATAAAACACGCCCTACATCCGTACGACCCCCCCCCCCCCCCCCCGCCAAGTCCCCGGTCAGCAGCGAAAAATTTGTCAGCTTAGCTTTCGCTGCTGTGTTACGCCCGAGCAACGGGGTCACGCACAGCAGATAAGATCATTAGCAAATCGGCGGCAAGAGATGGCACGTGTGATGTTCTGCGCTATTGACCACACGATACGGTCGTAACACATCAGCGAAAGCTATGCGTCAAATTTGCAACCCTCTGCAATTATTATATCTGAGGTTGCAATTCCAGCCCCGTTACCCAGTTTAGTGATACGGTTGGATTTCGAACCTTAAAGAATTGCTGTGTACCTTGTTCGTATTCAGGCTTACTCAGATTTGACCTTAACAACGAAACCTGGAAACTGCCGATTTTGCTTTCAGGCCGCTGACTTCAAGGACGCCGAGGTTACGGAGATTGATGACCGAGCGCTGGAATGCCTGGTAAAACTGGAAAAAGTGAAAAAAAATCCCCCAAAAGGAGGTATTGCACCATGGCAAATCTGCCGCCAACGGGGGTTTGAAATGTTAGAATCGAATACGAAGGCAGATGACTACATCAGTCGAATAGTCGGCTGCCTCACTAATGAAACAAAATACACGACAGGAAAAATCGACGCTGCTAAAACCTGTCTAAAAAAGGCAATGAAAAAACCTTTCAGCGGCAATTAAGTAAGTGCTATCAGGAGTTTTTTTTTGTTTTTGTTTTTTGGCCGAGTGATAACGATGCACTTACATTAGAACTCAACGGTTCCTCCTTAATCTCTGTGTTAAAATTAATTGAAAGCACTCTATGTCAAGTTTGTTACATTAGAACTTAGTCCTAAGAAACATGTTCAAGAAATTACTCCATGATTTTTTTAAAAGTATCTCATACCTCAAAGTTTTGTGTGTTGTAGTTCCATTATGAGCGCTGGAATGCCTGGTAAAACTGGAAAAAGTGAAAAAAAATCCCCCCATAAGGAGGTATTGCATCATGGCAAATCTGCCGCCAACGGGGGTTTAAAATGTTAGAATCGAATACGAAGGCAGATGACTACATCAGTAGTCGGCTGCCTCACTAATGAAACAAAATACACGACAGGAAAAATCGACGCTGCTAAAACCTGTCTAAAAAAGGCAATGAAAAAACCTTTCAGCGGCAATTAAGTAAATGCTATCAGGAGTTTTTTTTTTTGTTTTTTTTTGGCGGAGTGATAACGATGCACTTACTTTAGAACTCAACGGTTCCTCCTTAATCTCTGTGTTAAAATTAATTGAAAGCAATCTATGTCAAGTTTGTTACATTAGAACTTAGTCTTAAGAAACATGTTTAAGAAATTACTCCATGATTTTTTTAAAAATATCTCATACCTCAAAGTTTTGTGTGTTGTAGTTCCATTATGAGTTCACAACACCCGTTTTAAAATTTAAATGTTCATGGGATCCCTACTTAAGTTACACAATTACGGATTTGTAAAAATATAGCAGTAGACGTTTGCTGAAATATATATGAAACAAATCTTATCTTCCTGTACTTGTTCTGTTCGTAACTAATTTACGACATAACAGATCCTCATGTCAATTAAAATGACATGAGACGCCACAATCATGAGCCCAAGGCCATACTGGACTCTGCAGTCAATCCGAGGGCGCCGTTGGGCTGGGTGGCTTTTTTTTCTCATATATGGTATGGCAATATGCGTCCCGGCCTCCTACAACGGCTGTCGTTGGTGAAATGTTTTTAAGGTAAACAGCAGTCTGCATGGCCTGTGGCCAGTAGTCGATGCGACCAGAAAGTCTACACAAAAGCGCCCAGTGCGTATCAAGTACTCAACGTAACACTGGCGCCTGTGGGCCAAAGGAATACGAGTACCGTAACTGAGAAACTTTCGAAACGTAGAGGGTACGCAGGCTGGCTTGTGTCTGCACATTCAGACCCGTTGCGCTGCATCGTATGGCGGATAATAAACTAATGTACAACTGATTTTAAGAACAGTACTCATACTCAATACTTGAACACAAACACAATACCATAGAATACAACGGCCTAATTTATGTCTTGCCGTTTTTGAGTTGTTTCACACAGTTTCACCAACCAAACTCCGAGGCCGTTCCAGTCTCTTTATCGGAAAACCCTGCTAAGGCGTTAAATAATCGGCGTGGGTAAAAAGTACAGGGAACGAATTTTAAAGTTAAGGCATAGACTGAGAAAAATCGAACCACCATAGCACATTTGAAAGTGCACTTCTTCGATTTCAGAACGATTTTAATATTGAATGTGGTGACACCACGTGCGTTTTCACCAAAATCCCATACCTAATTAAATCTAATGTGATAGAAAATGTGCGGAGACATCTTCGTGAATGTCTAGTGCGTCCGTAGAGCCCAACATCCGTACATTTGAAGCATTTCTACTACTTCAATCAATAAATATTCCCTGCGATACTCTGCCGCTTGCAGGAGCCAGGCCGGAGGCAGGCCGGTGCCGCGGCTGCTCCGGAGAGCGGTTCGTCCCGTCCTCGTCGCACGCACGGCCGGGCAGGAAGAGGGAGAGAAAGCGATAGCGCCATTCGGCTGCGGCCCTGCCGCCCGGGCCGGCGCGGGCGGGCTGCAGCGTTCAACTTCAAACCGGATATCTCGGCAACCGTTCAACTGACGAAAAAAAACAGGGTACCATCATGGAGCTGAAGAATGCCCGCATTCAGTTTGCTTCGAGTACTTTTTTGATATCTAGTCTTATTTCGGTGCCACGATGCGAGATTTGAATTTGATTGATTTGAAAATTTCGGCGAGTGACTCTCAAATTTGGTCTGTTTAAGGTGGGAAGGAATTGTCGGACCTCACAAGTTTTAGCGAACGGAATGTGCAGAACATTCCAAGGATTACGCCGCAGAAAAGAAATCGTTTCTATCTTCTATCGTTCTCACGCTAGAGCGTCGCAAAGTCAGAAAACAGTTATGGCCATTTTTGACCTTTGACCCTCGATTTGAACCACGTGCCCCCTACCGATTTCGATGAAACTCAGGATTTACTCGGGGGCATCAACTTTATCGGTGGCCAAAGTATGAATCCGTCTCAATATACTTATCGCCCAAACTCGAAAATGGGGGTTTCGCCAGTACCGGCGGTCAATTTGGCACTTTGGCCAGGTGCTGCATGGCCACCAGGTATGCATTCAGACCCGTCGTCACATTCTGGTCGAGAAAGCTGAAAACATAATCAGAGTGGGTGCATAAATTTCCAGCATAAATCCGCAGCGTGTGCCGGCCTCTCTTGTTTGGTGTAGTAGTGGATCTCTTGTTAGGGTTCACATGCTTCAACGCACTTCAACCCAGCAGTCCCAAATAGCCAATGTTGACATGTACATTTGTTTGCATACCGTCACCTTCACATTTCCTACCATGAAAAAATAGGACCTCTTATTTTTCTTTTTGTTTCTGTCATCACTGTGTTCATTAGTTGAGTTTATCCTAACATTTTTTTCCCATAAAGCAGGGTTCCTAGCTCGTCTCCTTAGAGGACTATGAGATTGAGATGCAGAACGTGCTCGCTTTCTACTTGTGTGATTCGGAGTGGTCGGTAGTTCTTGAGGTAATCGCTCAGCCTCACCAACGTGATGAATATCTTGATCAAAAACATCTGAAACAAAAGAACAACAAAAAATAAAACATATGTTAACTTGCACACAGCACTTCTTCCCTAGAATATGCAAACCAGAGACTAAACATCAATAATACTCTATTTATTTATATCTCTTGTTCAGTGAACAAGAGATATAAATAAATAGAGTATTATTGATAAATCTGTGGTTCACATATTTCTGAAAACAAAAAGCATGAGGCAACGTTTTCCTGCTTTTTTCATGTATTTTTGTTTTATTTTTATTTTTGCTTAAATTATATATTTAATTACATGAATTGGAGTCAATAATATATATGTAATAGTACAAAGGCTTACCACGGTCCACATGTGATTGTAATTGTAGAATGTTTGTATCAGCCACATCACTTAAGTCTTCCCAAGAATCGATCACCTCAACAACTGCATTCCGAGCAAAATCAGTGAGAGTGACGACTGAAGAAAGAGTAACACAATTTCATTAGAAAGCAACGTTAGAAAGATCCAAATACTCACTAAATTAATTTTGTCAGAAATACTTACTGTTTAGAGATCTCTTTGACAAATCTGTAGTGAGAAACAAAAAAATCCAAATAAAGAGGGGTTATTAAAGTTAAGAATTAAAAAAAAAAAAAAAAAAAAAAAAGGAGACCTTACTTGCAGAAATATGGGAATCAAAATATGTGTTCAGCTTACTTGGTAAGTGTTGTTGGGGCTAAGATCTGACTGCGATATAGAGGAGGGTTTTCAGACTCCATAGTTGGTGAAGTCGGCTGAGACTCTGAAGACTGTGGAAAAGAGCTTTCGAAAGTCACGCCTTCCTTGGGGCTGTCTTTCTGTGGCACATCTGTAATAAGAAAAAGAATACTCCAACATACCAAAATAAGTAAAGTTCATGTTGTTAAAAAACACCCCAAAAATGCTGGGGGAAATTGAGTTAGAAGAACAAATGAAGAACTCGAAGACCTTACTGATAAAGGGTTGCTGTGGACTAGGAAGATTCTCAGACTCCATTGTTCTCTCATTCACAGGTGAGGCAGTTTGTGATTCTGGGGTCTGGTTGACTGGGATTGAGCGAAGTCCAATTTGCGGCAGATTGGAGTGTGGCTTCTCAGGAGCCAAGTACCAACTTTCTCCTTGAAACCTGAAAATAGAGATACAAACTGTACGAAAACAATAACTACAATCACAACATGCACTCGATGGGACAGAATGAAAAAAGATTCAATAAACAGAGGAGCTGATTTACCAGTAATTAAATACTCAGGGCTATGACCCACAGCCACCAATTATTGGGAATGAAGTGAAAAGAAAGCAAAGAAATTTTAAGAATTATCACAAACCAATTACGTGATGGATGTCATCTTTGAAAAAATTAATTAGGATTCATGTATCTGCTTTTCTTCAGATATGGCATGTTTAATCTTGCCTACAGTTGGATGGAAACCATCCTAAAACCTGGGACTAATAATTAAAACTGATCGATTCAATGGGATCCCAGTAAAAAAAAATATTCAAAGATGATAACAAAATTCGAAGTGGTAATCAATTTTACATGAAAATGATACAAAACGAAATAATATGAGTCCGTAAAGGTTAAGAAGCATCCTACTTTGCAGAGTATCAGATCTTTTCGTGAAAATACTCAGCACTAATACTAACCTGTGCTTTTCGATGATTTCATAAAGCCATCTTGGCAATGAAGTGGCTTCTCTTTGACGCAATTCCGGCAGATTTCACGAAAGTGACGTTATTTCAGTCATTGCTGGAAGTCAGTCCATGCTTGCTCACCGGCCGGCACGCCTACGGAGTGGGCACCCCTCACCCCTCAGTAAGCGGTTCTTTCTCGGAGCGCTCCGACCAGGTTTGAGGTAAGTCCGGTTTTTTAGTACATGAATACGAAATACTCGCAGGACTTCGATACGAAATATTCCTGCGAGAGGTAGATATCAATTTTCTTCAACAGAATCATTAAAAAAAAAAAAAAAGCTCAACTTAGGCCGAATCGGCACTTGAGCGAGTCTGTGGAGCTCTTCTGCGAATAAGGGGTTCGTCCATATATTACGTAAATATTTACGGGGGGGGCGATGTTGTACGATAATGTACGTACGGGAGGGGGGGGGGGAGTTCTCGATGCAAAGTACGTACGAGAAAAAATAAACACGTTTCCACGCGTTGGCAGTTTATTAAAAGGCGCTAACGCCAGCCCAGCTGCACTGCTTCAAAAATGGTTAAAAATCGATTTTTTTACGAACATTTCGTTTCATAACGATCATAGTTGTTTTTATTGTAACATAACGAAAAGTGGTTGCCGAAATCCGAAAGAGGAATGTCATTACATTACGAGAGTTCAGTCGTAACAATACGACAACGAAACGATTTCTTTCGCGTTTCAACGATATTTGTCGTATGAAAACTACGGAAACGCCTCTGCTATCAAAATTAGCGACTCTGGTGTTGAAATTTACGTCAGAGATTTTTAGAATGCAGAAGCTACGCAGAAAACCTTGCAGAGATTCCAGACTACAGAAGCAGAGCCGGCGTGCTTCGTAGAATCATTCCAAACTTCGCTCCTCATGTACGGGTGATTAAAAATGTTACCTCTAATGTAATCTCTCATATTATGCTTTCAATAAATTTACTCTCTATCTCTGTAGTAATTTATAGGCTTTTATGCACGATTTTTAAATTTTCCTTAAAGTACGTACATTTCAGGGGGGGGGGGTCAGCGATTTTGTACGATAATGTAGGTAGGGGGTACGTTATATATGGACGACCCCTAAGCGGTTCTGTCAAGCGGGAACTGTGGTTGAGCGATTCTGTCGGGCAGGGACCCGACACTAGAGGATCTGTCTGGAATGCGCGCGAAATAAGCGAATTTGTCCAGCTGCGGCTAAAAATAGGCGGTTATCGGTAGGAGGCGTCGCTCGTTAACCAAAATATCTGCATTATAATTGTCATCCGTCCTTATTAAATCATCTGGTACTATGTGGTGAGTACCCCGCGCGCCGCGGGGTATCGCCGTGGGCGGGTGCTGGTGTCGCGTGCCGCACCGTGATGTGGGATGGCGGAGCATGGCTGCCTCGGCCGCGTCGTCAGGCCTCGGGTCCGCCCGGGTGAACGGCGGCTGGGTGTCCGGGTACCGTCTGATGATGGGTGCAGGGGAGGACGAGTGAGACCCGGTGCTGAGGTTATGATGAAGTCCCGGAGACACAAACACTATGGAATACTCGATCTATCACTGGGCTCCCGTCAATCGTGTACGTGGGTGTTGACGGTCAGCGGTTCCGTCCGTCACGCGTATAAACCGAATACTACTCCATGGGCCTGTCGGCCGCCCCTATATACTAGCTCCTTATCTCCCTTATAGTGGTCATGCCCTCCCTTCAGGTCAGCCCCCTTAGCGCCCCTCTGCCCCACAGGGCAGGTGCTCAAGGCGGCTCTGCGCGGGGCCATCGCCCGCCGCGCGCTGACCGAAGCGTTTCCCATATATGGGCATACCGACTGCGATAAGTTGCCTGCCTCCCGGGCGCATCTAGCCGCCCGCTCGATGCCCTAATGTAGGTGTCTGTATGGTGGCCTAGCTACCGGGTGCGTCGCACGACGCGGGATCGTGCGGTGTTCCCAAATTCCAGCCTCATGTATTGGCTATGGTGCGGGGGCTATCGCGGCGTCCCCTCGTGCGCTCACGGGGAGACGCGTCGCCGCGTGCGGCCACGATGGGCTGCCTACCTACCGGGCGTATACCCAGGCGGGTCTGCCCGTCTGGTCCTCGAATCACCGGTGAATTTTTAATCACCGGTATCTAGAAAATCACCGGTGAATAATTTATCACCGATCACCGAAAACACCGTCGGTGATTCGTGTCATCGGTGAAACGGTGGGAAATCCATTCACCGCACAGCCCTAGGCAGGGCAGTACAGACAGGCCGAGTCGTCGCGCTGTGTTCCGTTGTAGGCACGGGCTCGAGGGAAAAGTGCCCCCTCCCTCGCAGTGTCGCTCTGGCCCGGACGGGAAGACGGAGATCCCCGACCGGGCCGTGGGCCTGAGCCTGAGGGCCAAATTAATGGGAGCTGGCGAGCCGAGGCCGTAGAGTGCGGTCAGCATTGCTGCAAAACGGCTCTGTTGCAGGCGATACTGCTCCTGGGCTTGTAGTGCGGATGTTAGCGACCAATGTACCGAGCAACCTTGCAAAAAATGATTAAGGGCTGAAATTTGGTGGAGAAGTTCATTGACCCCCTTCTTGATTTTAAGATCAGTTGCCACCGTCCCGGCTAGTGCAAACTCCCTCATATCGCAGTATGAAAAACTGTTGACATACTAATAAGCCCAAATGACCGCTGCGGGCGGAGCAGCAGACGTCGTGTCTTGGCCCCCTTCGGTCGCACCTCAAAACAGGCAATATTTTTATAAACTTACATTGTTCCCTGAACCAGTGGGAGTCACTAAATCACAGAGGTCATCTCCGCCGTAGCACGGACTGCTCGGATCAATGTACAACAGCAGCCGGAAACAAGCATACCAACCGCGCAATTTCTCATACCACCAGGTACCTTTTCCGCACTTTCTGATTCAAACCTTCTTCTCACTCCCGGCTCAGCGTTTCTCCGGCCTACCCCATTCTGATAAAATGGATGTTGTGAAAACTTTTTAACAACTTGAATACTTCTGACTACATATTCAAACCAATGAATATCACTAGAATATGCATAAAACCAACGGAATATGTATGAATAAACATAAACACGAATACCAACGAATATTTCAATTTATTGAGAATACAAGGCCATCTTTGCGAAACCCAAATATTTTTAAATTCTCATGAATAATTGTGAATATGAATATCCACGGCCTGTGCACTAAATACTTCGAGAGAGTACCCCCTCGGGGCACGATGTGCAAACGAGAGCACGCAGCGACGCAGCGTCGACGCGCAGCAAACCTCACGCACTCTGCAGGCCTGGTCACTTCTATCGTTCACTGGCTCTTAAAGGGGCAGGAAAGTAGGAAAGTGCCTAACCTAACCCGCTTTAGGATTTTTGAGGGTGTATTACCCCTCCAAAATGTGAGGAGATATAAACGAAACAATCCACAACTGCGCGGCGTTCTTATTTGCCACACAAACCTGACTGCCTATTTTATTTGCATATCAAACATGACATCATCTTAAACCAGCTCACACGACTGAGCACCTGTTAAAACGTCAGCCACAACTGAGAGTATAATGAATCGAAAGCCGCAACTGAGTGCCTTCGGCATGTGGGTAACGTTATAGGCACTAAACCCTGTGAGAAGAAAACAACAGGTATAAAACCAGCAAAATAACGCGGGAAAAAATTGTTTGGGTTCCCTTCGCAATCTCGTTTTTTGCCGCGAGGCTCAGCAAATTTTTAAACCGATGCGTTACTTTACCGTTAACATACCAGGTAATTTACCGACACTAAGTGCACTAACACCAGGTCCCCGAGTGAACCATGGCCCCGACCGTATTTTCCCCGAAAACTAGAACAATTAGAATCGTCACGAATTCAATTCGTCGGGCGTCACGATCCTGTTCTGCGAAGTCGCTATTTAAACGCGGGCGGCCGTTGTGAGCACCACCTGTCAACATGTTCCTCAAGGTGACTTTGGTAGCATTTCTTTGCGTTTGCGTGTGGGCAACGAGTGTCGAGGTGAGTCCACCATCCGAAATTTCAAATCAAATTAACGGGAACAGAAGACAGAGATGTCCAGTTGCAGATATGTACAAGTGTACAAACTGACCGCCATATTAGGGCGACTTTTCTGAACGTCGCTCGAATGAAGGAATTTAACGCTGCTTCTTTAGGAGCGACTTTGTCTGCACCTCATGCAGGGCGACATTACATCGAATCGTCTCTCCTGGCTCTAAAAACACGAATTTGTGGACCCTCAACTTTCCTTGTGTTTGTTAACATGGTCCATGAAAAGATGTAAATTGTCTTAAACTAACGGTTTGCTGGCTGCGTGATAACCTTACTGTGTTCACATAATGAAGGGGAAGATTTCCCTCATGGCGTGTTTTCAGAATTAAAACGAGTTCACGCCAGTTAACGCAAACCATACAGTGTTACATTTTGGGGTTTGAATTTGAGCCTGAAGACGAGTATCACGAATCATATTTCAAAGGTTGGATACATTTGCATCCATGACTTAATGGGTTGTAAAGTAGGCTTGTAGTTTTGCGTGTCCCGGAATAATAGAACGTTTGTTGTGCAGCGCAGGCTGATCCGTGTGGAGCTGCCCCCCCCCCCCCCCCCCCCCCCCCCAAGTTCCCGGTCAGCAGCGAAAAATTTGTCACCTTAGCTTTCGCTGCTGTGTTACGCCCTAACGACGGGGTCACGCACAGCAGATAAGATCGTGAGCACCTCGGCGGCAAGAGATGGCGCGTGTGATGTTCTGCGCTATTGACCACACGATACGGTCGTAACACATCAGCGAAAGCTATGCGTCAAATTGGCAACCCTCTGCAATTATTATATCTGAGGTTGCAATTCCAGCCCCGTTACCCATTTTAGTGATACGGTTGGATTTCGAACCTTAAAGAATTGCTGTGTACCTTGTTCGTATTCAGGCTTACTCAGATTTGACCTTAACAACAAAACCTGGAAACTGCCGATTTTGCTTTCAGGCCGCTGACTTCAAGGACGCCGAGGTTAACGAGATTGATGACCGAGCGCTGGAATGCCTGGTAAAACTGGAAAAAGCGAAAAAAAAATCCCCAAAAGGTGTTGCACCATGGGAAATCTGCCGCCAACGGGGGAAGGAAATGTTAGGACGGAATACGAAGGCAGATGACTACATCAAACGAATAGTCGGCTGCCTCACTAAGGAAACACCATACCCGAAAAACAAAATTGACGATGCTAACAACTGTCTAACACAGGCAATGCAACGACCTTTCAGCGGCAATTAAGTAAGTGCTGTCAGGAGTTTTTTTTTTTTTTTTTTTTTTTGGCCGAGTGATAACGATGCACTTACATTAGAACTCAACGGTTCCTCCTTAATCTCTGTGTTAAAATTAATTGAAAGCGCTCTATGTCAAGTTTGTTACATTAGAACCTAGTCTTAAGAAACATGTTCAAGAAATTACTCCATGATTTTTTTAAAAATATCTCATACCTCAAAGTTTTGTGTGTTGTAGTTCCATTATGAGTTCACAACACCCGTTTTAAAATTTAAATGTTCATGGGATCCCTACTTAAGTTACACAATTACGGATTTGTAAAAATATAGCAGTAGACGTTTGCTGAAATATATATGAAACAAATCTTATCTTCCTGTACTTGTTCTGTTCGTAACTAATTTACGACATAACAGATCCTCATGTCAATTAAAATGACATGAGACGCCACAATCATGAGCCCAAGGCCATACTGGACTCTGCAGTCAATCCGAGGGCGCCATTGGGCTGGGTGGCTTTTTTTCTCATATATGGTATGGCAATATGCGTCCCGGCCTCCTACAACGGCTGTCGTTGGTGAAATGTTTTAAAGGTAAACAGCAGTCTGCATGGCCTGTGGCCAGTAGTCGATGCGACCAGAAAGTCTACACAAAAGCGCCCAGTGCGTATCAAGTACTCAACGTAACACTGGCGCCTGTGGGCCAAAGGAATACGAGTACCGTAACTGAGAAACTTTCGAAACGTAGAGGGTAGGCAGGCTGGCTTGTGTCTGCACATTCAGACCCGTTGCGCTGCATCGTATGGCGGATAATAAACTGTTGTACAACTGATTTTAAGAACAGTACTCATACTCAATACTTGAACACAAACACAATACCATAGAATACAACGGCCTAATTTATGTCTTGCCGTTTTTGAGTTGTTTCACCCAATTTCACCAACACTGTTAAGGAGAGAAAGCGATCGCGCCATTCGGCTGCGGCCCTGCCGCCCGGGCCGGCGCGGGCGGGCTGCAGCGTTCAACTTCAAACCGGATATCTCGGCAACCGTTCAACTGACGAAAAAAAACAGGGTACCATCATGGAGCTGAAGAATGCCCGCATTCAGTTTGCTTCGAGTACTTTTTTGATATCTAGTCTTATTTCGGTGCCACGATGCGAGATTTGAATTTGATTGATTTGAAAATTTCGGCGAGTGACTCTCAAATTTGGTCTGTTTAAGGTGGGAAGGAATTGTCGGACCTCACAAGTTTTAGCGAACGGAATGTGCAGAACATTCCAAGGATTACGCCGCAGAAAAGAAATCGTTTCTATCTTCTATCGTTCTCACGCTAGAGCGTCGCAAAGTCAGAAAACAGTTATGGCCATTTTTGACCTTTGACCCTCGATTTGAACCACGTGCCCCCTACCGATTTCGATGAAACTCAGGATTTACTCGGGGGCATCAACTTTATCGGTGGCCAAAGTATGAATCCGTCTCAATATACTTATCGCCCAAACTCGAAAATGGGGGTTTCGCCAGTACCGGCGGTCAATTTGGCACTTTGGCCAGGTGCTGCATGGCCACCAGGTATGCATTCAGACCCGTCGTCACATTCTGGTCGAGAAAGCTGAAAACATAATCAGAGTGGGTGCATAAATTTCCAGCATATATCCGCAGCGTGTGCCGGCCTCTTGTTTGGTGTAGTAGTGAATCTCTTGTTAGGGTTCACATGCTTCAACGCACTTCAACCCAGCAGTCCCAAATAGCCAATGTTGACATGTGCATTTGTTTGCATACAGTCACCTTCACATTTCCTACCATGAAAAAATAGGACCTCTTATTTTTCTTTTTGTTTCTGTCATCACTGTGTTCATTAGTTGAGTTTATCCTAACATTTTTTCCCATAAAGCAGGGTTCCTAGCTCGTCTCCTTAGAGGACTATGAGATTGAGATGCAGAACGTGCTCGCTTCCTACTTGTGTGATTCGGAGTGGTTGGTAGTTCTTGAGGTAATCGCTCAGCCTCACCAACGTGATGAATATCTTGATCAAAAACATCTGAAACAAAAGAACAACAAAAAATAAAACAGATGTTAACTTGCACACAGCACTTCTTCCCTAGAATATGCAAACCAGAGACTAAACATCAATAATACTCTATTTATTTATATCTCTTGTTCACTGAACAAGAGATATAAAGAAATAGAGTATTATTGATAAATCTGTGGTTCACACATTTCTAAAAACAAAAAGCATGAGGCAACGTTTTCCTGCTTTTTTCATGTATTTTTGTTTTATTTTTATTTTTGCTTAAATTATATTTTTAATTACATGAATTGGAGTCAATAATATATATGTGATAGTACAAAGGCTTACCACGGTCCACATGTGATTGTAATTGTAGAATGTTTGTATCAGCCACATCACTTAAGTCTTCCCAAGAATCGATCACCTCAACAACTGCATTCCGAGCAAAATCAGTGAGAGTGACGACTGAAGAAAGAGTAACACAATTTCATTAGAAAGCAACATTAGAAAGATCCAAATACTCACTAAAATAATTTTGTCAGAAATACTTACTGTTAAGAGATAGCTGTGATTGGATAGATGAAAGGTTTTTAGTTCTCTCATTTACTGTAGCTAAAAGTAAAGCAGGCTGAACCTCTAGAGTCTCAGGAAAATTTTGGCTGCTCCTCTTGAGAATATATGGATTGCGGTCCAAATGAACTGCAGTCGGAACTGCGGTCAGAACTGCATCCAGAACTGCAGTCCAGGTCGGACTGCAGTACCGACTGCAGTTGTTTTTAATTTAATTTATTTTCCTATTTTCCCTATTTTCCTAATTTCCATAATTTCCTTCTGACCGCAGTTCCAACTGCAGTTGCTTTGAATTTAATTTATTTTCCTTATTTTCCTAATTTCCATAATTTCCTTCTGACCGCAGTTCCGACTGCAGTTGCTTTTGATTCTTACAAATTAACCGCCCTCGTTCAGCACATAATGCATACCTCAGTATAGTGGAGTTAAGGCTAGCAACGGCTTGGTGCTGAATGTGGTCGCCAGAAACATCGAGAAAATTCCTCGCGTCGACGTTTCCATGCGTTTCCGGAGCTGAAAGGGTCATTGTTTGAACATGACTTCATAACGTGCGGTCGTGAGATGTAGTGACTCGGACTAGGTTCCATAGTGTACTGAACGTCTGTTGGCAGATCTGTACGCGCCGAAAACTTGCGAAGGAATTCCTTGCTGTTCGTTTCCAGGGCTGAAGAGTGCCGTAAGGCGGCGCGAAGGAGTTGCTATCATAGCCCGGAAAGTCGTTCACAAAGAAAATCCTTAAGGACAAATGGCAGGAGTTCTTATAACGACATGCGCTTATTAGGAATCGTCTTTTTAAGCGCTCCTGCAGCTAAGGGGTCGTACACATATTACGTGACCTAATTGGGGGGGGGGGGGGGGGGGGGGGGGTCGAAGCCAAATACTATGCCCTATCTTAAATACATGGAAAGGTTAGGTTATCCGCGTCACGAGGAAAGGGGGGGGGGGGGGGGGGGTCAAAAAGTGGCCCAAAATCGGTCACGTAATGTGGGTACGGTCCCTAAGCGTTAGCTGCAGCTGTTCTTAGAGGAAGCTGTCCTTATGAAGACATTCCTTATAAGTGTGAATCTTGTTAACGGCCCTTCTTATAAGGAAGTCTTTATAAGCGCCGTTCTTTATAGGGAAGACCCGATGAGATGCTTAACAAGATCTGCACTTAAAAAGAATCGTGCTTCTAAGGAATCGTCCTTATAAAGAATGGTCTTTATAAGGAATCGTCCTTATAAGGAATCGTACTTATGAAGAATGGTCCATTTAAGGAATCGTCCTTATAAAGAGGGATGACTGAGTACCACTACCGTGGTGGAGTGAGAAGGAGCCAAGGGCCAGGCGACACAGCTCGCCGCTGCCCTGTTCCAGCGCGGGCCGTCCCTACGGACCGGCTCGGCTCCGCTCGGCTCGGCTCGCATGGCGCGGCCGGCCGTTGGCGGCTGCTCCCACCTCACCGCCTGTTAAAGCGAAGTTTCGATACCGTTGCACTTCGGTTGGCGATACTGCGCCGGCGCACCGCGCGCGAAAATATGAATTTATTAATTTACTGCGGGTCGTTGTCAGTGGTCTGACAACATGCTGAGTTTCGTTGACCGGCCGCTAGGTGCGCACTCGTAGCCTCGCACAGGGTCCACTTTGGAAGCCGCCGTTCCCAGTTTACTCCGAACCAATCAGAGGCCAGCAGTCACGTGACGTATCTTTTACAGGAGGGTCTCTAGGTAGCTCGCAAAGCGCGGCCGAACGAAGTCGTGTTTGCCTACTGCCTACCCACCCGGCGCCCTCGATACTCCTCTACCTGGAGGTACACGGCCCCTCCCTCTCCTAGAGGGCCAGGCAGGCTCATGTGCACTTTACCTACCCTTTCGGTGCCCAACATGCAGCATCCCTTCCCCTTCCTACGTGTCGCTGACTGCTTATTCATCCTCTTTTCTCAACAGAATCTGTTTAGGCTAATGAATTGCTGTATGAAACCGGTCTGTAATTTACACCAGTCTTGGTTAAATAAGTTGTGTTTAAGTATAAGAGTACTGTTTATTTTCAAGGACCAGCTTGGAACAAGATTTTGTTGCATTTTGTTGCATTATGAACAGCTTCATCATTGAGAAAACTAATTGTCCTAGGCGAGTGAGTAACTGGAGAAGTTGTTACTTCATACATCCTTACATTGAACTGAGCATATTGTACATGGAATAAGGTAAATAAATAATCCTGAATCAGTTACGTTTATTTCAAACCTTGAGACAAAATTACAGATGAACATGCCAACGACTGTGACATAAACCAAGGATTAGAGCTGCAACTGTTAAATTTCAACAAGTCTGTCACCTTCTTCATAGAAATTTTCTGTGCTGCTCTGAAATTCATCTTATCTTTGTTGTCAAGAAAAGATGACACAAGCTCATGTTGATCTTTTTTCACATTTATGATCAACTCTGCCAAATGCCCCTTTGATGCCAAGAACTTGGGCCCAATTGGCAGTACCACAGATGGTGCGAGAAGTTTAGTCTTCAGTTTCACAATAAGATGGACGTAATCTTGAAAATAAAACTGAGATACCTTCAAATCTGCTTGAAACCAAGGCCACGGAGAGGATGGGCCTGGTCTGAGTGTTTTATACCGCATCACTTTCATGCAGCGTGAGTCGCCATCTGCTGACCATCCAAGAACTTCAATTCCTTCTTCTGCAGCTGCCTCTTTTTGCCAATTGGTTCGGGCAAGAACTTGTGATGCGTTGAATCTGTTGTCCGTTCCAAACATAGCTACGCAGAATGGAGGAGCTCCTCCTAATGGCTGGGCCATTATGGTGTAGGCATAGCTGCTGGCCTCAGTCTTGACGTGTTCAGCTATAGCTTCTGCAGAGATTGCAGGGAAGCTATCAACAATGGGGCAGCCATTGATATCTAATGGAAGAACGCCTCCAACTATCTGATTGGTAACCAGACTGTAAACGTGTCGAGATAGAGCTTTGGTCCCATCTTCTGAAAAGTAAACTTCTAGGGGTTGATTTCTACTGACAAGATACATCCGGAGCTCTTTGAATCTAAATTGTCCTTCTTTTATAATTTCTGATGAATAAAGATGAAGTCTGACTGTGGACAGACATGGAATTGGAAGATTACAGGACAAAAATTCGTAATGTTGCTTTCCAGCTGTAACATAGAAGAGTGTTGATAATTCTTTCAAATGTATGGAGTATCTCCACCCTCTTGGTTTTTTCCCATAGTTTTGAAGGGCACTATCACAGAGATCTTTGAGCATTCCAGTGATATGACCCATATGGCCATTGGTTAGTTGTTGTAGCTTGGATGACATTGACATAGAATCAACAAGCTGTTGCTTTAACATATCAATTTCTTTTTGCATTTGCTGTTCCTTATTCAGGACTGGGAAATAATTTTGAATTTGAGCAGTACCCTCACTTGCAGTTAATAACTTTTTTTTCTGACGGTCACTTCTTGAAAAATTTTGTAACTTCCACTGATGAGTTCTTGAGGCAAACAGAAATGGTGCTATGTCACCTTGCTTTTGTCCTGGCTCAATTGAAAATTCTCTCCATCAACATCATCTTCAATGGCTTCTTCTTCGGATGAGTAGAAGATCTGATTCTGGGTGGTACGCTTCTTAGGCTGCTGTCCTGCAGCAGTGTCCTGCTGTCCTGCTGATGTGACAAGCAAATTTTCATGTTCTTGTACAGATAATAAAGAACCATCCCTGTTACCCTGTTGGGCACCAGAATCATGATGCTCTTGGTTAGATGATGAAGCAATATCAGAAGATTTGAAGAAACTTGAGATTTTTTGAAGTCCAGTATCTTCCACCTTTGCATGTATTTTAAAATGCTTGTACAAGTTGGACACTGACCAACTCTTATGTTTGTTGAGCCCAAATGTAGTGTTATATTTGCAACTAGGAAAAATACAACACACTGTTGCAGCTGATGCATCATTATTAATGGATACTGTCACATTGTAGGTGCGATTAGGGCTTATCTCAGGTACATTGTTTTCCAGCCATTTGCTGATGTTAGCCTCCAGATCTTTTTTGAGATCCAGAATTTTTGTAGTGGAGTCATTTTGTGATTCTTGGTCACCACCCTTTTTTGATTTCTTTCGAAAGACAGTTTCTGTTTGAGACTGCAAAGAAAACCAAAATATTATGAGACATTAATAGACACAACATAATAAGAGAAAGCAAGGCAAAAAACTGTACCTGGTCTTGGTCAGTTGGACGTTTCAGTTTGTTCAAAATTTTTCTACAATTCTCCACCACTACAAACAGCATACGCTTGTGCCCTCCCACTAGCTCAAAACTTTCAGGATCATCGGAGTATAATTCATAGAGTTCTTCTCTCTTGGAAAGTGAAATTTTTTTTGTGAACTAGTTTCCTCATCAGTGTCTCGATTTCTTTTTCATCTGACTCCATAAATTTTCCTAACAAGTTCAAGTGATCATATCTGGTCAATTTAAGGATTTCTTTCAGGCCTTGATCAACATGAATTTCACTTTCAGAAAGTAGTGCCCACAAGGCTTCCCCAGAAACCTGAAACACAGAAAACTTAACTTACATCCAATATTATACAAAAAATATTTGAAATGTGATGTAATAAATACTCACATTAGTCTTGCCAGCCATATTTGTGAGCTGCAACTATTATTTGCAGACAGCCAAGTTAAATCTGCAAAAAGGAAGAGTCTTGTTAGGAAACAATAAATTTCTCGAGACAATTATTTAAAGTAAGATGTAGAAGAAAAGTGACAAGCGCCAAGTGTAAATATTAGTTAAATTTTTATATGGATATAACAAATGGCTGCAGTGGCAGGTAAACATAAAATTGTCCTGCCATATAATCTACATGGGCTAAGTGAGACGTTGCTCCCCTGGTAACAGCACTGAATTTCATACCTGATGTGACATCCCTTGTGGCAGACAGAAAGAAATTGTGGATTGCCACGCAGCAGTAGTAACCAACTTGTCCAGTTCCCAGCAAACCTGCAACGTAGAAGGAAATGAGCCTCACTGAACAAGGAAGATTTCTTTTATACTGCTTACGTTTTGAGGACAGAAAAATTTTTGTGATATGACGGCACTCTCTAACATTTTATATCTTTATCTAAGTTCCACTACCATCCAATCTCTGATTATATTTAACATCACAATTTTCAACAATCAGGAACAAAATCTATTGAGTTGAAAGAGGAGTTCAAACCAAAATAAATATTTGCACGTAACTGCCTAGTTTATCATTCATGTTTCACAGAAAGTAATCTACATGGGTTGGAAAATGAGACATTGCTTTCCTTGTAACAAGCACTGATTTTCATACCTTGTGTGATATCTCTGGGGCAAATAGACAAGGGATCGTTGTGCCATACATCAGTAGTCTACTTGACCAGTGCCCAGCAAACCTGCAACATAAAAAGAAATGAAACTGACTCTATAGTAAACAGGGAATATTTCTGCTACTTCTCATAATGTTTGGATGAGTAAAAAGTTTGATTATGATTCATCCAGCCAGCAGCAGAAGGGAAGGACCACTTTAATCAAAAGTCAATATTTACAATTTTAAAACGCGTTGAGGACCTAAATCTTCACCAACAACATTGAATGAGCTTAACGAGCTGCTCGGTTCAACCTCGCGGGAAAACAATTTGTGCTTTAATCAATCTATTGGTCCAAATTTTATCAACTAATTCCAAACTGGAGAGGTTAGGAAGGTTAGAAATGTTTAACAATTTTATACTTCTAGCACTCATTTTGATGTTTTCGCTGACTTAATTCCAGTTCGAGACGGCCTAAATACAAATCCAGACATGAATTTGCATCACAGAAAGAAAAACGTACCGCAAGCCCGATGTGCACGTCCGATGCCGCGGATTCTGGTTAACGAAAACACCACACACATAAAACAATATATCATCAAGACACACCCTCACTATTTCCTCACTCCAGCGACTACAGATTTAATAGGAACTGCTGCACTAGAGACGATAAATAACCAAAATCGAACATAATTTACCTTTCTTAAAGCCGAAATTCTTCAATTGTGCAAGCGGCGCTTCTTCTCGTATGGCGATGCCGGGAGGCGGGGGGCGGGGCTTAGGGGAAGTGGGGAGCCGGCGATGCGACGTTGTCGGCGCCGCGAATCGCAGTCTCTTTCACACGGAGTACCGACAGATCAAAAATAGGTACGTAAAACCGTCGCGAGTTTTTCTTTGAGAATAGGTATCTGCCGGGCTCTGGTGGGGTTCGGCGAGCACGCTGGACACGAGGAGAGGGGGGGGGGGGTGTCTTTGCCATGCCCAGGGTGCCGCCAGCGAGATACGGCGGAGCCGCCGGCCACGATGACGACGAGGGGTATCTTCGCCGGGCCCAGGCCATGAGGCCGACGGCGGGGTACGGGCGGCCAAGAGGAGGGGGATCTTTGCCGGGCCCAGGGTGCCGGCGAGGTACGACGGGGACGCCAGACACGAGAAGGGGGGTCTTTGCCAGGCCCAGTGTGCCGCCGTCGAGTCCAAGCCAGGACGCCGCCGAGGGGGTACGGCGGTGGCGACCACCGCGAGGAGGGGTGTCTCTGTCTCTGCCGGCCAGGCCAGTGCCCAGGCGGGGAGGTGGCCATGACCTGGACCTACCATAGGGCGAGAGCCCGGGGTCTGGGCTCGAGGTCGCGGCCCGCCGGGCCGAGAGCCTCCTCGGCAGCTCCGATCATCCGACCGGGCGCCAGGTCGACACTGATTGTTTAAATCATTCACTTGGAGACGATTTTTTGGTTTTGCTTTCGTGACGACTACGGTGAAGAGTCGTAGGTAATATAATATATCATGGCGTATTATAAACTATTACAAGTATTATGAAGTATTATAAAGTACTATAAGGTATTATAAGGTATTATAGGTATTATAGGTATTATAAGAGGTATTATAGAGCCGTGTACGAAGTATTATACGAGTCGGCCCCCCCCCTGTCGAGCATACCACCAGGGCTTATAATTAGCACTTTCTTGTCCACCAGAGATTGTCCCGGGTTCAAATATCGGTTGTGTATGGTTTTGCTGGGGGTAGGTAATCTAGGATTTAGAATTCTGGGAGTGGGGGCGCTAAGTGGAAAAGGCAAGGTGCAAGGTAGGAATGGGAAATAGGCCACTCCGTGCTGGTTCCGAAGGGCGGCGGATGGGTAGGCAACCCAAGTAGGCTCTTTGACGACACCGAGGCGTTTCGGGTCTTCTAGGCAAGGCACTTTTCAAGCTCATCCTTAAGGCGAGCTTAGCATGCAACGATCCAAACATGCTTATATGCTGTGCTTATTGCAGTACAAAATCGTTTCAAGCAAAACGCTCTTTCGTCTTAAATAAGAAAGATAGGATTAAGTCAAAAAGGGGAGGTTTGCTTGATGAGTGAATTTCCATATAACAGATTGTCTTTATAACACCCCTTCCTAATAACTACGCTGAAAAGACATTTTCTTTCTAACTCTTTATTCTTATAAAGCACACGGAAAAAAGGGTTTTGTTGTTGTAACTAAAGGTCAGTTGTGGCAACTGACATGTCAGTTCAGAGCGGACCTGAGAACACATTTTGTTGTCGAAAAGGAAACTTTGTTGGCATAGCAGCAAAATTTTTGTTGGCATTAAGAAAATTGAAATTGTTGCGGGAGCCTACCGGTATCAAACTTGACTTGTCACTTGCACGCTTTCCTGTTTAGACCGACAGCTATTTGAGTTGCTATCGTGGCCCGGACAGTCGTTTATAGTAAGAATCCTTATAAGGACAATTCCAGCAATTCCGGCACGGCGATGCCCCTCACGCCCCCTGGTGACGGAACCCGGAACCACGGCGCTGCCAACCTTCGTTAGTAATTACTACCGACACATCAAGTTGCGAGTTCGTACTTTGTCGACTGCGCTCATTTTGTGACGCCCTCTCCCTTCTTTCGCCCCCCCCCCCCCCCCCCCCCCCCCTCCAGCCCCGCCTCCTTCCAGTTTGTTGATGTTTGTTCTTGGTTTCGTTTCGGATTGCCGGAATGTAATTTTAAAGAAAATATTCGTTGACTACCTATAATGTAAGGCACATTGCGCTTCTAAAGCTAGTTTGTTACTTCTGAAATGTGCCAGAGTACCGTGTTCTTCTTACATAGGGAAAAAACAACATTTGTTTACTATCTGTGGTTGAGAGGTTAAGTGGTCCGCAAGGTTCAAGAAGATAGTGCAGCATGTAGTACTTCGCTTTATTTCATCATCTCTCCTTTCAAACCAAGTTAATTGCTGCCCTGCTGTGTGCCCTAACCTAAAATTTTTGGGGAAAGGTGTTACTCTACTATTTCCAAGTGAATATTGGGTCAAAACAAAGTGGCGAGTTGAACATGGATTGGATACTAAAGAATATGTGACAACCATTGTCACTGATTCTAATTTGTTGCTAATGAGTCTGTTTGATGTGTTACAGTCTCATGTGCATGTTTATCTGTGGATTCTCAAGCCGCTTCGCTGTGTCTTCTGCTTGGTTGTAAGAGCCCAGACAAGGAAAGACCTCAACTTTAAGTGCACAAGGTAAGCTCTCAAGAACAGATTCTATCTGCATCCTGTGTGTAGATTTGTATCTATTCTATTAACAATTCATTCTTACTTCAGATTATGACAATTTTTAAACGGGCTGTACATGTTGGATATTTAATGACGGTGAAGTCATGTTACCTACTACTGACTAGGTAAATGTTAAGTTGACACGTAAGAGCAGACAGTATCCGTTTAGTTAGTGTGGAACACTGCGGTTTTTGTATTTTTTGCAAGTGTGACCTGTCATGACCGAAATGTGTCTGATACAATTTTTCATTTATTTCATTTAAATTTCATTTTCTATTCCAACTTTTGAGTACAGCCCTACTCACACTTGTTTCAATACTTCCATTTCAACATTTAATTATTCATCATCGAGTGCGGTTTATCGTCCTGAGGCTCCTGTTTGTGACTGGAATCTATTTACCGGCAGTACTGCTTTCAATTGTAATTAGCCACAATATTTTGATTCATTATGGGGACAGTGGGAATTCCTTCCAAACATAAATTCAGACTTACTCGACCTAAAACCTTTAACTAATTCTCAATTAAAACATTGTTTTTGTTTGTTTTCAAGGGTGAAGCAGTAGAGCAGATATCGCATCAAACATCAAATTTTACAACAGGGATGCTGTTCCCTTATAGGTGCTGCTGCAGGTGACGTTGGGCTAAACAGGGTCTTCTTAGGCAGGAACGATGGGGCAGCGGTGTGTGATACAAACTTCAACTTGGGAACCAAAGCCCTTTGAACCCAGAAATGTACGGAATGCGAGACCAGGTGCTGCTGCAGGTGTCTTTAGCAGAACAAGGCCCCTCTGAAACAGGAACTGGAATAAGGGGAACGGTGCGACATACGAACTTTAACGTGACTTAAATGACCACCGGTGTTATCCGCAGGACAGCAAATAGCAGATCTTCACCCCGTCAGGTTAGTTTATCAGAAGTCGGGTTCAAATATCGGGTGTGTTAGCTAGTATTTGTTGTGGATGGGAACGTCAATGAGGCAGGCAGGGCAGGTAGGAAGGCGAAATCAATGATTCCATCATACGCCTGTGCGTTGCAGGCTGGCCTACCCTGGACCCCCCCCCCCCCCCCTCGGGTTTGAGGCGCCTGAAAGGTAGGCAACTAAGACTCCTGCGTGCCCTAGCGCTTGCAGGCGCCGCAGTCAAACTCAATAGAGGCTTCCAATGAGACATCGAAACTGAAGTTGAAGAACAAAAACACTTCCAGTTCGGAAACTCTCGAGAGCAGGTATAAGAAACTTGAACGTCGTATTGAGTGGATTTAGGGGCAAGGCTCCATAAATTAGGGCAGCGCTTGCTCTCGGGAGTTTCCGTTTGGAAGTGTTTTTGTTACACATCTTCCGTTCCGTTACTAAGTCTCATTGGAAACCCCTATTCACGACGATCTCACTTGATTTTAAAAACTGCTACGCTACGCTCGCCACATTACGCGCAGAACAACGGAGCGTACCCCTAGTTACGGCGTCCACCCGCCGACCGTCCAAATCAATATCGGCCGCTTGGAAGGCGGCAAGCGCTGCGGCCATGCAGCGCAGCTCCCAGTCCGGGAGAGGGAGGCTGCCCCGCCGCAACGCTATGCTGCTTGGTCCAGTCATGCTGCTGCTGTTGCTTCTAGAGTTGCTGCTTCTGCTTGTGCCCTTGGCCTGCAGGCAGCTGTCAGTAGACCGTGGGGCTCTGCGGTTCAAACTATAGTCACTTGTCCAACGCGGGCTGCAGGCTGCAGCCGTCTGCTCGCCCTCGCCCAGTACCAGGCTTCAAATTATGACAAGTTTCTGTCAAGCGAGATAAAACAAACAGTTTCCGAGAGCGGGCTACATGCTGTTCAAACGGGGCGGGTCAGTTGACCTACCTCACATTTGACCTACCCATTTCAGATGACGAAGTCGTTTGATAACAAAACGCAAGACAACAGTAACAGTGTTCGTTTCAAGTTCTATCACTTTACAAACAAGTGAATAAGACCATTGACCTGACAACCATTTGAATGGATCAACAAAATTGCTTTTTTGGGACCTTCGAAAGGGACCCTTTGGGACATGCTTGCTGAAAATTTGAACTCTCTAGGTCAACTTGCAACGAAAATTGACAGGCTCTGCAAAGAGTAGGCCGCTAAATAAGGCCAGTGCATAAAAATATTACAAGTCCTGGGCCAGACTCGTGTAGAAATCTTTTCTTGACGCAAAGAACAGAAATTTCTACATTTCTCGACGTTTCATGACTTAGGAAATATGCTGGTCAAAATTTTTGCGAAGTTCCTTCATTCCTACATGGTACTTTGGTACTTTCGAAATCCAGACTATAAGCCAGATCCCAGATTTACACGTCGTGGCAGTCCCTTGTCAGCTCTCGCTATGATCCGACTATTCGGCACGGTTACACGCCGTCAACGTGCCGTGAACAGGTGATGTAAGTTGGCCTTGCACCCATACCAAATTGTCGGATCATACAGTGGGGGCCGCGTATCGATCCATTCCAACAAGATTGCGGACGGCGCCGGCCAAGAGCGCTCTCTGTGTCGCATCGGCTGCCCAACACCATGTCGCCGTGCAAGTTTGCCCTCGTCGTGCTCCAGTTGGGGCTGGTGGTCATGGCGACCGCGGATTACTGCGAAGTGTGCCAAGACCACACCATGTGCATTTACCCCACCAGCGACCCCGGCTACGCCTGCAATGACTACAAGTCGAACGAACTGAGCGCCGACGACAAAAACATCATCCTCAACGCCCACAACTCCCTGAGGAACAAGGTCGCCCTTGGCGAGGAGACCCGCGGCTTCACGCCGCAGCCCGCCGCCGCCAACATGATGAAGCTGGTGAGGAGGGCTCGTCACTTTTCCGCAGATCGCTGTTTTGACCCCGCGAGAAATTATGAGTAAAACTTCATTAAAGCTAGAAAAAAAAAAGAAAAAACGGTGTTGACGTCGTGGAATTCGAGATTTGACAGTTTCAGTAACTCATTGTCACTGTTTTCGAAATTGCAATACAGTGGGAATTGCAAAAAAATAGTGATACACTCCCTATTGTTTGTGATGGGGTCGTTATTGCAAAATTAGCCTGTATCGCAACAAGCTGGCCCGTCCCCTCCGTCAACCTCGGTGCCAGTTCCGCTGCGCTCCACCGGCACCTCGGTTCGACAGAGGGACTTGGCCAGCTTGGCCTGCCGGCGGCGTTTGCGGGGCCTTCGGCCCCCCGCCTCAAGTCTCCCTCGAAGTGCCCGGTAGCAGATGTATTTGTTACGATTAAAATCGTTAACCTGAGCCCGTCCCTGAGCGCGCCGCGATGGTAATGGTGTGCGCGCAGCGGCCAACCCTAACCTCAAAAAAAACAAAAGACATATTGTCATTAACCAAAAATGCAATATAAATCGAAAATTGTTGCCCCCGTACGTGGTTCTACGTTCAGAAAGGAGTTTATCCTCCAAATTTGAAGTTTTTCTGTAAACGATAAGTCGGCGTACAAACGTCCGCCCGAACGAACAAACAGTCGGCATCAGACTATAAGCCCGGCCCCTGCCGTTTCCAAAGAAACGTGTTGGGACGGGCTAAAAAGTTTGAAATACACTGTATTGCAAAAAGTCCGTGATAACGGGCCCATTACGTCTTATGGAGAGTGTATCACTATTCTTTTGCAATAACAATTTGTATTGCAATTTGAAATACAGTGGTGCCACGCTGACTAGGCTAATTTTGCTAAGTTTCTGCACAAATGGGTTTAAATTATACCGTTAATGGCGATTTTCGACAATGTCCAATACAAGGGATTATGGTTCCCTTTAGAATGCACCAACAAAGCTGCTGTATTCCCCTCGGTGAGGCTGCACTCGGACCTGCGCTGACCGGCGTCGGCTGCTCACGGAGAAAAAAGATCAGTAAATCCAACTGAAATCTCAGACAACCAACCTGATCAGTAGCCGCAACTTACAATATTTGTTCTCCCAAGGAAATGTTAAAGTTAAACCAACTAACGCTTCGCTGGCTGAACTGGAACTTCTAGTTCAGGCTGCTGAAAATCTTGCTTGTCTGAGATTTGAGTTGGATCAACTGATCTTTTTTCTCCGTGCTAGGGGAGACACACAGACTCACCACCGTTGCGGGAACCCGTGCTGGGGGAGACCAGGGTTGTTAACGTTACTTTTTTAATGTAACGCGTTATCGTTACAGTTACTGGCCGAGCCGAGTAACGTAATTTCGTTACTCGTTACAGCGTCAGAAAATGTAAAGTAACGCCGTTATTGTAACGAGTAACGGCGTTACTTCGTTACAGAAAATACAAAAATATGCCAAAAATGGGGAAATTTGGGAAAAAAATATAAGATACTTAAGGTAATTAATTTAAAAATATTTTATTCATAAAAAACGGCGTTGACGGCCAGCAGAACTTCTCGTTCCAGAGTCGCATCGCCAAGTCTGTTTCTGAGGGCTGAAAATCGAAGACCAGCCAGGGAAAAAAATCTTTCTACAGAAGCACTGGTAGGCAGATGAGTGTTGTAGCGTAGGAACAACACCGCCAATCGGGGGAATTCTCTTCTGCCATTGTTTCCTTTGGCGAAGCACGCCTTCACGCCAACTCCTGGGGCGCGAATGGGGAACGCAAGGAAGCGCTCCACCTCCTCGGCGGCGGTTTCCACTCTTGTGGGAGCTGCTGTTGCCGACTTGGAAAAAGTGAACCCAAAAAAGCTGTCCTCTGGGGACAGTTCGGGCTCGGGGTCGGTATCAGGGCCGTCTTCGTCTGCGGCTTCAGCATCCAAAACGTCCTGATCCTGATTCTGAGTAACAGACACAGATATATTTTAAGAGCTGGTGAGAAAAAAAATGGCGATGCTAAGCGGATAGTACAACCAGGGTCAAAAATAATAATTTTCTTACCGGAGCATCTACAGCAGGGGATTGAGACGAAGATGAAGTTCCTCTGATTTCGGTCTCGACGCTTTCCAGCGAAATAGCCGTGGCGTCTCGAATCAAAGCATCTTTTAGCTGGTGACGACGATTCGCGTCCTGAATCCAGTCCAGTTTGAACTCAGGGAGCAAAATTGCGGCGAGGGCTAGGTCGTCGTCCTCCAAGTGGGCTTCAAAACGCCTTGGCGTATCGATAGCAGCTAGCAGAGTTCTCGCTACGACGTCGCAGCATTTCAGTGGTCTGCCGTTTAGAGTGCGTCGCTCCTTCAAAGCACTTTCCATGCGGGACAAAGTAGGAAGCAGGTAACCCGCGAACATATATTTGTCCCACTGCAGGATGTCGAGGGCCGTGGCGACGGGCTCCACCACATGCACATATTCTCGCAGGTACCGAACTTCAGCATTTGAGAGTGTTTCTAGACCTGCTTTTCGTATGGTGTCATTGAAGTTCTCCTCGTCTGCTGTGATAAAGTCCACAATCTGCAAGAAAATTTAATTATTGTGATGGTTAAGGATCGAAATAAGATTAGCAATGTTTCGCGTTTTAATGGTCTTGTTATTTCTCTCCCGTCTCTCCCGGACGGAGACAGCGGTGATCGACAGGTATGAGAAATTTCCCACGCACCCGCACATCACGTGAAGTTTCTCCTGATCATACCGAATGTTTGCGCTCTTTCGTGCTCTCCGTCACCATGTAAGCCATCAGGCATTAGACCGTCTCCTGTTCAAAAGGTGATTCAGTACTTTACCTCTGCTGCGAAAACGGCCGGAAACTGAGCATGGCGTGTCGCCTTTGAATTAGACTGCCTTTGAATACCGTGAACGATGAGTATCGGCGCGGCGCTGCACTATGCGAAATAAAATACGTCAATAACAAAAACAGAAAAAATCGGGATTTTTTTTTTTAATAAAGAGATTAAGTTCTTCCGATCGGCCGTTCCGGTAGACGTGGGTTTGCTGCCGAGCCGTCGCTATCGAATCGACCCCTTGTCCCGCCTGGCCTAGGGCAATTGTGCAAGAAAGAAAATGGCGCATGCAAGAAAATCAGCCGGTATTTGAACCCGTGCCGGGCAAAACACGCGTGCATCCGACCGAATCCGTGCACCTGCCTCGACGCGATGTGATTTCATCACTTGCGCCATTTTCCTTGCTACTCGAACCCTGCATGGCGGACGTACCTAAAGGGGGATACGCACCTGTTTCTTGGCATCGAACTCAGAGTTCCAGCGTGTTTTTACTGGGGTTACTAGTTGGACCCCCAAACCATCTTTTAAGGCCAGGGCTACCAAGTCCGATCTGCTCTGCTTCCGCCACCACTTCTGAAGCTTTTCCGTTGAGGAGTAGTGCACCCTTTTATAGGCGGCATTCACATTCAGTGCTTCCTTGACATCCTGCGTTGTCATCAGGTTCAGGATGTGAGAACAACAACGCTGGTGGGACGGCAGGGTTACTCCAGCCATATCAGCCTCCTGTGCCACCAGTTCAAAGGGAATAGGCTCGAAGTCGTCGTCGTCGTCGTCCTCATCCTCATCCTCATCCTCATCCTCATCCTCATCCTCATCCCCGTCCTCTTCGTCATCCGCGACAGCTTCTGCACCACCGGCCGCTGCACCTGAAACACATTCGGCACATAGCATTTGTTTACAGTACGTCCCGGGCATTAGGCTTCGGAAACGGCCGTCGGCGAGGCCGCCGTCGCGGCTAAGGCGCCGTTGGTGACGACGCCGACCTCGCCATCGAGGGTCTCGTCCCACTCGGCGCCGTGACCGAGACGGCTGCCTTGCCGACAGTACCGTCGTCGCCGATGGCGCCGTCCGTGGTGTCGCCAAGGCCGCCGACGACGGTCCCGTCCTCCTCGGCGCCGCGGCCGTGACGGCTGCCTTGCCGGCGGTACCGTCGTCGCCGATGGCACCGTCCGTGTCCGTGGTGTCGCCAAGGCCGCTGCCGACGGTCCCGTCCTCCTCGGCGCCGCGGCCGTGACGGCTGCCTTGCCGGCGGTACCGTCGTCACCGAGGGCGCCGTCTGTGGTGTCACCAAGGCCGCAGTTCCCGGCAGACCTCGCCGTCGACGGTCTCGTCCTCCTCGGCGCCGCGGCCGTGACGGCTGCCTTGCCGGGGGTGCCGTCGTCGCCGGGGTCAGGAGTGCCTCCTCCTGTGTGGGATTAGGCAAAACACAAGACACAAGTACTGAATACTCACCAGTAGTTGCATTGGCGTCTTCGGCGGCAAACACTCGAAAGGCCTTCCTAAAGTTGGATGCGCTATCGGTTGAGCACTTAGTTATTTTTCTGGTTGGTACACCGTAGGTTACCTCGGTAATATCGTGCATCTCCTTGGCAAGGCGCTCATTGGTATGGCGCTTTTTGAGGCGTCTCAGTGCCAGCACCGCCGACTCCCTCTCTATGGTGTCCGGGTCCAGCCAGGTGGCGGTGAGGCCCAAATACCCTCGGCGATGCTTCGACCACGCATCGGCCGACGTTGCAATGTACTTCAAGGTCTTCAATTTGTTTGTGAGATTGGTTTTCATTTTCTTGAAGTTTGTGTCAAGCCTTTTGCGGAACGTCTGACGACAACCAACTTTTAAATTAGAGGGACATCCCAGAAGTATTGCGTCCTTAAATTCCTTAGAATCTACGATGCGATGGGACAAGCCATGCTTTATGACTAGCTTGTCCGTTACGCGATCAACGTCTTCCTGACGTATTCTTTTCTTGAAAAATTCAGCTTCCTCAGAAATGTCTTCACTCCTCTTCTTACCTCTCCCCCCTCTGGGTTTTCTTTGAGATTCAGTGCTTTTGTTTGCGTCTCCGACCACTTGTGAATACGCTGTAAAACAAAAGTCCACCGTTAAAATAATCTCCACTCAACACACGGCAGGAGCAAATAATTCAGAATGTAGCGTGAGAATCGAGCGCCTCAGACATGACATCACGAGTGACTGCGGTATGGCCTGCATTGCCGCTCAACATATATTGTTTGAACATTGATTAAATACAAAAGCTACCAAAAAATTGTTAGTTTTAGTTGAGAGACGTAGCGCGGCGCCTGTCATCAAATCCCAGTCGGAACTCAGCGCTTCTTTTAGAGGCGAGAGAGCGACGGTAGCAATAATAAACACAAACATAACCTAGCGAACTTTCAGAGGGCCCGCGCCGGTCGGCACTGGCACTAATGTTTATAGTCAGAGACATACAACTAACTGAACAGTCGAGACGAGATAAGATAAGTAGACTCACCTGAAGGTGCAATTTTAAGTTTGCTGGCGATGAATAGCTGCACGACAGTGGCCTTTTCGAAGGGAGACAGAGTTTGCATTTAGCCTCAAAGTTCTTTTCACCTTTCTCACTCACAAAATCAAAATGCGGAGCGTAACTAGCCCACGGCATTCTCTTTCCATCGCCGTCACCGTCACCTTCCTCCATAATGACGATGAATGACACTTCAAATCAATCTACCGAAACCGAACCGAAGCGGGAGCCGGATAGAGCTCACTCACAACACGAACCAACAAACACGCAAGCCAAGTGCTGTGCCGCCAGGCAGCCAGCTCGGCTCAGCTCGTGCGCCGGCGCGCCGCGCTCCTCCAACAGACGAAGACGGCGGAGATGCGAAAAGATGAAAACATTTACGAAAATTTCGCATGGCGTAAAAGCGCTTATCCGTGTCATGCAATAACGAGTAACGGAGTTACTCGTTACTGCTTCTGAGTAACGCAAACCCGTTACAGTTACAGATAGCGGGAAAATGTAACTCGTTATCGTTACAGTTACAGTAACGATAACGCGTTACTGTAACGCAGTTACTGCGTTACAGTAACGTTAACAACCCTGGGGGAGACACACAGACTCACCACCGTTGCGGGAACCCGTGCTGGGGGAGACACACAGACTCACCACCGTTGCGGGAACCCATGTGGATTGCCCTGTTACTTATCCATGCCGTTGATGACCCTGAGAAGCTGCTCTTGACTTGCTACTTGTCGCCTTACCGAGCAGAGCCTCAGGCGCCACTGGGCACTGCCACACCTTGCACTACACACTGCACTACGCTGCAATACGCTGGGTGACAGCACTCTCCACTAGGGCTGCCACATGTCTTCTTGGGCTCAGCCTGGGCCGGCGGTACGGCCCTGACCGTAAGGGGCCGTACCCATACTACGTGACCGATTTTAGGCCACTTTTTGAACCCTCCCCCTCCCCCCACTCCCCGTGACGTGGATAACCTAACCTTCCCATGTATTTAAGATAGGGCGTAGTATTTGGCTTCACCCCCCCCCCCCCCCCTTAATTTAGTCCCGTAGTATGGGTATGACCCCTAAAGAGAGACTGGGTCCCGACACCGACAGTCTTCGTCCGCCGGCTTAAGTGCCCTAGGCCGTGGTCTGGAGCGACGCATAACACGTCCGCTCTCCTTCACCCTACTTAATCCATTTATTTATCCATTACTACATGACTCGTAATCAGAAAGCTGCCCCAGAGTTAAGCTGGACAAAACTTCTGTAAGTAAAATGTAATGCAATTCAGCCTAAAACTTCAAATGTTAACTACGCTACTGCCGCGGAAATACGCCACTGATTGAATTTCACGCCAGAATAAAAATAAGCATGTGACGTAAGTTTGACGTAAATCGACTTAGTGTTCGAGCTATAACCTGTGTCCCCTTTTTACTCGTTCTTTGCTTTCTACTACTACTGCTACGACGTAGAAGCAAAAAAGATTGAGTATTGCGCTCGCCCTGTTTGTTAAGACCCCATTTCATTTCGAAAACCGCTTGACGCAAGTGTTGCGTTTACGCGACATTTTGATCGGTTGTTGGTGTAGTTTTGAAAATGACATACGGCATTTCAAAAATTTACAAGAAAATCTCGTTTCCAGCCGTTTTAGAGAACGTAGATGGGCGGTCGTTTGTCTTGGGATGAGGCGCTGCCTCGAGTCAACAATACGTAACTCCTGTTCGTCGCGGCCTAGCAGAGTGCCAGCGGCTAAGTCGGAAACAATTTTAACTCATCCCCATCCCAATGTACCCAAAGAACGAGTCTCCTCTAGAACGCATAGCGTTCTCCATGCGAGTCTTGTTTGACAGGCCCTGTTAGGGGCTGGCATTGCCCTTCCCCTAGTTCGTAGCTTTCGCAGCTCCTTCACAGCCCTAGCTAGCGACCTCATACGCAGGGGGGCCGTTTTTATGCTTGATTGTGCATAAAAAAGTGGTGGCGCATTAAGCTGAGGCAGCTGTTAGTTTGCCCTTGTCTATGCACTTATGCCCCTGCGGCCAGGCGCCGACTAACTGGCCCAAAAATGTTCTGTCTGTTTTTCTGTCTGTCTGTCAATGTAGTAACTTGCATAATGAATTCTAATTAATTCGAGCACTACTCACGAGCGAGAAGTTTGGCGGCAAGATAACTCAAAACTTTACAATACTGCAGGTAGATTCTCAGATTAGGGGGCACTTTTGACCCAACTATACTTTTGAAAAATTAAAATTGTCTTGGAGTTTACATTTCACCCCTTTCCAGAGCCCTGGTCAAGCGACAGCGCACCATATATTAAATTTGTCAACTTGTCAAATCAGAGAAAACAAGTGCTCATCATTTTGTGAAAACCCTACTCGAAATGATCTGTACACTTTGTGTTGGCTGAAAAATCGTCGGAACGAATTCTTGGCCAACCGTTAGCTATGTTTTAAATAGATAGCCGTTTATGCGCTCTGTGTTCGCTAGGCGAATCGCCTTCAGTTTGTCAAGTGCGCAAAAGTGACATTTCGCGCACCTTGACGCATCGATGGCGAACCTTTTTCAGCTCTGCTTTCAGTGCGCTTTCTATACGCTCTGCTACACTCAGGGTGGTAGACGGGGGAAAAAATAATATGCATGGATTCGATCCACAGACCTCCGTCTCCGCTTTCTGTTGTCTTATCCACCAGGCTAACTCGCCACTTCGAAGGAAGGGGTCTCCAGTCGGTTACTGTATCGGATCGGCACGCGGTGCGCGGTCGGGCTTTCTCCTCCGTAACGGCCTACAAACTACTTGTGTCATTTCGATGTGGTTAGAGTTGGTGCGTTAAACTCTTGGCATATCCCTTAACTATTTCTTAGTGTTGAACGCTCAGCACAATTTTTCGCACATGAAATCTTTTAAAATTTAAAATCAATTCTTCTTGATGAAATCATCAATCCTAGAATCCACGCTACCGCTAGTTCCGATTTCCGTTGAGTATGTGGCTTTGGAACATTAATTTAATAGATTTTTTTTTACAAGGCATATATTTTGAAATGATTCGAAGTCCCCACTCCCCTTGCCCCCCTACGCCTCTTCCGCCCTCCCGCGCTGCGTTAAAACTTATCGGACAATTGTATTGATTTATTTGATCATATAGACTTAACACTAGAAAGCCTGACTTTCCCGCTTACCTTCTTTGTCTGAAGGGGTCATTTTGACCCCTGGTCGATCTACGAGTTTCGCATCGCCAAAAACGGCATATAAATTATGTTCTCGTTTTATTTCAAAGTGCTTCTGACTCGCATTAGTGATAGTGAGTACTAAATTTACATTTTCCTGCCTAGGGAAGCTGTGCTGTAGGTAGGCATCCAGCACAGCGTATATCACTCGTATCAGCGTATATCATATGTAAATGTCTAGGTAGGCGAGGTACGAATTTTTTCTATAAGAATAGACCCCCCCCCTCCCCCCATAAATGACCCCAAAACACAAGATAAACTGTCAACATCGACATCAGGTGCTGCTGCAGGTGCCCGTGGTCAAAACAGGGCCTTCTGGGCCAGAAATTGGAACGGGACTTCGGTGCGAAACGCGAACTTTTCCATCGTGAGAGATACGAACTTTCTCACGAGGATGACCCCCCCCCCCCCCAAAAAAAAAAAAAAAAAAAAAAAAAATCAGGAACCAAGCTACAATGCCAAAAAGACCCCAGGTGCTGCTGCAGGTGCCGGTGGGCAATGCAGGGCCCTCTTGGGCAGGGACTGGAACGGGAGGGCAAACTTCTAAAAGTGCAGTATTTCAAACTTGATAATGGGAACGGACCCCTGCTACTTTTATCCTAGGATCCCAGTTACATTTTCAAAATCGACCCCAGGTACTACTGCAGGTGCCAGTGGTCAAAATGAGGGTCTTCTTGGACAGGAACTGGAACGGGAGGGCAAACTCCTAAAAGGTTCAGTATTTCAAACTTACAACAAGAACCGACCATTACTAATATAATCCTAGGACCCCAGTTTCATTTCAAAAATGGACCCCAGGTGTTACTACTGGTGCCAGTGGTCAAAACAGGTCATATCAGGCTTGTCAGACGACCACAGTCGCTTCGCTCGCGCTGAAGGTATTCCCTTCTCGATAAGGCATCTATGTGGTCTCTGTCACCTTCCCCAACCATTCACTTCGACTTGCGCAGAATTAGTAAATGAGTACGCAGTGTTTAGGGGCAATTAGAGTGCAGTCTGTGAAAAATTACAACGTGATTAGTGGCTGGGGTCAAAATGACCCCTTCAGACAAAGAAGGTAAAAGGCTTTGTAACTACCACAAAAATTGAGCTAGGAGGCTGAAATTTTGAGGGATTGCAGTTTAGGACGTTTTAGGAAAAGTCAAAAATCGTCGGGTTCAAGGCTCTGAAAAAAAGTATGAAAAATTTGGCTTAAAACTGAAAAAGGGTCAAAATGACCCCTTCCGTCTTTCTAGTGTTAACCAGAAACATACAAAATCACATACTAAGTGAAAGCGCCGTGGAAGTTTGTCAATAGGCCAACAGAAGACGAAGGTTCGCCAAACCTGACCTTTTGACGTACCTCAAACGAATGTAAGCGAACCTGGAGCGAACTGCGCGACCAAGCGTACCATGAAGCGCACCCAAAGCAAACCGCGCGGCACCACATGACGAACTACGAGCCAATCTGAGCGAACCGAGCTGCCCAATGGCGCATAAGTGTTAAGACGGGGCGAATCGTGAGCACTCGGCCATTGACGACCCAAAACTGCGGTGACGAACCGAGACGTATCATCCGCGAGCCCGTAGCGTACCTCCGCCAACTAAAACCGAAGAGCTTGCTACCTAGTGGCACACAAATAATTTTGAGTCGGGAAATAATGTTTGTTTCGATGCATTGAGTGCGAGCTGGGAGCTGGGGAGCCAAAAGTGACGCCTAAAGTGAGAATCTACCTGCAATGTCACAATCAATATTGACGGGCCTACTTCCATTAAGCGACAGAAGCTGTCGCCATTACGCTCTCAAGAATGAATGCACGATGCAAGCATAATGTGCTTTAAAGTAAGCATATTTTATGCTCAATATTTCACACATATTATGCTTGATGCAGGGGTACCATATGCTTGTCCCTGTCGCCATCCCAAGCTCTTTGGTTTCGGACTGCACCGAGCGATCAGAGCGGGTGGCTCAGATCGCCTCGGTTTGGTTCTAAACTAGGAAGGGAAAAGAGCTTACCTTTCCTTCTCTTCGACTAGAATGGCCCGGAAGGGGTGGCAGCGCAGCTGCATTAAGCTGGTGACTGTGTGAACGGAAGCAGGCGCGGATCCAGAAGCGGCTCTAGGGGGGGGGGATGTACCGCTTTCTGCCTACTTTCAGGCGGATTGTAACGCGAATTGCCTACCTTTCGGGCGCCCTTCGGGCGCCATAGGGGGGGGGGGCGATCGCCCCGTCGCCCCCCCCCCCCCCCCCCCCCCCCTGGATCCGCGCCTGAACGGAAGTTTAGTAAAATATGTGATAACAGTACTGTGTGCGTTCGCCACAACAAAAAATTTACAATTTCTTCAGAATCGCATCGTGACATCAATATCACAAAATCAAAACTACGCCATCCGGAGGACGTAAACTGCGCCCCTTCTGATTCAGACCGCGATTACTGGCTAGGGCGTGGTTATTACGGCGCCCACGCCCCTCGGGGTCAATCCGGTGCCCCGCCAACTCGCGATCAGGGTGTCACCGAGCGTTCCTGTGGGGTCTCAGGGTGCGACCACGCCGCCCTTCGAGGCCTCTGTCAAGTCGTGCTTATAATAGGTTGCTTCAACTGGTCGTACCTAATTGACCATTCTTTAAAAGATTTATAATGTTCGTCATTCAGGAGTGGGACGAAGAGGTTGCCGCCATTGCCCAGCGTTGGGCCAACCAGTGCACGTTTGCTCACGACACCTGCAGACACACCAGTGAGTGCTAACCTACAGGTCCCCCACTGACGCTCAGCGCAGGCATTGTCTCATTATCCATCTGCCGGCAGAGGACGGTTACATCGGCCAGAACGTCTTCCTGCATCGTAGCTCCGCTCCTATGAATTCCCCTAACTGGACCGAAACCGTCCAAGGCTGGTACAACGAGGTCGACATGTGGGACGGCTATCTCAGCACCCAAGGCTTCGAGTAAGTCCACCGGGTTACTGGCTAGGTCAGCGGCCGGTCTGTCTAGCAGACACAAAACTCTACATTACAAGGTGATACTCAATAGAGACATCGCATAGAAAGGACAGTGTGGAGGGCCAAAATAAAACCGATTTCGGTTTGGAGCTTGTAAGTAAGTTCTTCTTTTTTCTTCTGGTCACGATGAAAACAAACGCACCATTGGAGCAGTTAAAACTGTACGGGAGTTCCAGCGTCATCTGAAAATTTTTCCGAAAAATTCTGTTTTAAAGGACTTCGAAAGTTTGAATATGCCGGTCCGACAATAAGGCGCCAACGCGATTGCAAATTGAGCGTGCGCGTGGTCACTTGTTTGAATGCGTGCGCCTTGCTGCGGGGAGTGGAGGGCACGCGCGGTAGGGGCTGCCTTCCGCAAGAGTATGAGATATCAAAGGCGTTTATATCTAATCGGTTTAATCGAGTACATTATATTCATGCTATTAAGTTCAGGAGTTGAGATTCTTCCCTTCAATGGAAGTAACATTGTTCGAAAACTTTTCTGCGTTTCGCCAACAGCCCTGCCATCAGCCCCACTGCCTTCAAGAAAATTGGGCACTACACCCAGTTAGTCTGGGCCGCCACGAACAAGGTGGGATGCGGCTACGCCGACTTCACCCCCTTTGGGGACGAATGGCACAACCGTCTCACCGTCTGCAACTACAAGCCTGCCGGCAACATCATAGGCGAGAAAATGTACGAGCCCGGAACCGCCGCCTCTCAGTGCGCCTCTGGCGCGGACTCCACCTACACCGGCCTGTGCGCTTAGACGCGGCTCAGTGAAACACATCACCCTCTCGTGTTGTATTATATCTGTTGTGTTTGCTGACGCGGTGAGAGAGCAAGAGCCAAAAGTCTTGGTGGTTCTGCCGGGGCTGCAATTTGCGTCTGACGCGCCGCATCTGGCTGGACCAGGCCAAATATACGCTGAGATCCTGAGCTATTCGAGGCGTCGCAAGAACACCAATCTTTTCCTCCTTACTTTTTCGTCGTTTCAATCATGACGACATTTTACGTGTTTCGCGGACACGAGTTTTGACCAGGAGGTATGCATTAAGCGCCTGATTTGGGGATGCGCATTCAAAAGCGATATTCGAATATCGAACCTTCGACTCCTCGAATAGTACGCATTCGAATGGCTTCGATATTCGTCCGAAAAGTTAAAATGATTCGAATATTAGAAAGCTTTATTAAGGAAATTCGATCGCGGCAGAATAGATAAATACTTTGTCAGGTGACGGCACTATATTGTCGAATTTTTAACATCGCTATCCATACAATCTACACGGACGACACACCGTAAATTAGTCTATTTCAGGCGCGGATCCACGGGGGGGGGGGGGGGGGGGGGGATAAACGGGGTTTTGCCCCTTGTCGATTTTTTGTCATACCACACAGAGCAGACGAATTTATCGTCGAGTCACTGCGAATGAACTTTTGGTTCACGGGAAAATCATTGAAGCTGCCTGATAAGAATCTCTTTTCGAAAATTAGCCAGGAGTTTCTTCTCAACTTAACAATTGAATTTGGGCTGCACGTCGACGGTGGTGGTCGGTGGGGACCGCCCGGCAGGTAGGCAGCCCATCGGGCCGCGCTGCTGTGCGGGCAGTCCGGGAGGCTGGCTGGCGGCCGCTTCAAGGCGGTGTAGTACGGGGAGCTGTGGTGGACGACGATGGTGCGTGGGTGCCCCTTTGCTCCTTGGGCGGACACGTGGAGTTTTTTTTAAGCTGAGAAGTTCACTTAAATTCACTTCAGTTAAGTCATTAGCAGGTTTCCTGACTTTGAGCTGTCCATTATGGCTGTTCACTGGCACTGTGGGTAGTGTTTTAACGGGTCGGAAAAACACCGTTTAGGGAAAAAATCTGTCCGAAGACTTCTTCGAATTTTTCGTGTGGGGCCCCAGTATTGAACACTTAAGTACCAATAATTCGTTCCGCGGGCTGCCTCTGCCTACCTCCCAGGCTAGCAGGCCGGCTAGCTGCCTCTGCCTCTGCTTTTTCCGATGTTCGAAACGGTTTTTTTTTCGTTTTTTTCCTCAAGCTATAAAAAACCGGAAAAAAGGAAAAATTCAAATTTGTGTTTTTATGGGCTCCGGAGGTGTAATAATGTTGATTGGCTATTACTGGGGCCAGTATTAACTCAATACGTTCAGTGTAGTCGGAAACGTTGCCTGCCGTGCCTACCGATACGCCAAGTAGTCCTGGTACTACGCATTAAAAAAAACCGCAAATCGTGTTAAAATGATGCGGTTTACGGCATTTGCTTCCTAAGACCCTAGGGAAAAAATCTGTCCGAAGACTTCTTCGAATTTTTCGTGTGGGGCCCCAGTATTGAACACTTAAGTACCAATAATTCGTTCCGCGGGCTGCCTCTGCCTACCTCCCAGGCTAGCAGGCCGGCCGGGCCACGGCGGCTTAGGCGCGGCGTAGGTTTTCGCTTCTAGCTCCGTCGTTTTTGATTTTAGATGCGAGTGTAAGCAAGCCGATCGAAGGGTAGGACCCCATCTATCGAAACAGGCAAAGTTTTTGACCTAGACCGATCTAGGCGCGATCTATGGCGGGCGGCCGGGTACCGGCGGCCGGGTACCGGCGGCCCCACGGCGACAGTTTTTGAGCCCTAGCTCCGTTATTATTAGTTCCCGATGATACATGTGAGTGAGGCGATCGAAGGACAACGTCTAAGCTTAAGATTGTGACTAGTGCGTTCACCTCGATACGACGTACCGTTCACAGAAAAGTCATGTTGACTAAGTACTATGTAGAGCAAGTATTCCAATAAGTTAGCTAGTATTGACAGGAATGACAGAGGTGTCAAGGTTTTGGGTCATAACATTAGGGTGCCTTATTTAAATTTTCTCATCGCTTTGTTTTTGTACTTCATTCTAGCTTCTTCCTTCACGTTTACGGGCCGGCCCAGCCCCACTCCCTTTTCCTATTTATTTGTGTATTTTCATTAAAAGTCGTCAAAACTCATTCAATATTACCAAAGTCAGGAAATTTTGAATTTTTCCGTTTTTTTCCGTTTTTTTCGGAAAATACCGGTATGTTTCTTTGTTTTTTTTTTCAGTGTAGCAAAACAACCTATTTTTTTTAAAACACTAACTGTGGGTGGTGTCCATAAGCGCAGGTAGGGCAGCGGCTGCGGGCAGAGGGCGGGGGACTGTGCCGCCTAGGCGGTACGCCCAGGGGATCGGCCTCCGGCGGTTCTTTAACGTCATGTTAGGGCCCGCGATCTGGGGTGCGGGGACAGGTGGGCGGGGAAGAGAAGACACGTCCTTGCAATGCTGTGCTTCTCATCTATTCCGGCAATCCTTCTTGACACGCATTTACATTCGGTCGCGCGTGTTTCCGTCCGTGCGGACCTCGCGACATTTGCCGACACTGCAACTCATGTCTTGCTGTCCGCCGCGGCTCAGCTACCGAACTATCCGAGCCCCTAACAGTCAGCACAACATAGACGAATGGCGCTGAATGGATGCTGGTTGAGGCAGGTCGGCGTACTGGCCGTCGGCTCAGAGGCAGCCGTTGCTCTCGCCACGCCGCTGGCCTCATCGTCGTCGGCCGCAAGTAAGTGGTGACTCAACCTGTAGGCAGAAGCCCGCGAGCGGTGGTACCGGGAGGTCACTTTTGAAAGTTGATGACCCGCATTGCGCACGCGGTGCTCTGGTTCATGCCATTCTAAAAAAAAATCCACTTAGCCAGTGGCTTGGAAAGGCAGCAGCAAACACAAGATATTTAACCAAATTTGACAAAAATACACCTTAGCAACCTAACGTAGCCTTGTCATCTTAACCTTAGCAACCTAACGTTGCCTTGTCATCTTAACCTCGGCAACCTAACTTCTTCATCTTGGCCTTAGCAACCTAACATATAACCTTTTCATCTTCACCTTAGCAACCTAACCTAACGCTTGTCCAAAGCCAGTCAAATGACTCTTAAAATATTCCCCAGAAAAATTCAGAGTTTTGACTTTATCCTCATATTTTGCTTAAACATCTGCCCGCATCTGCCCTCCCTCCATGAGCCCTGCATGGCCTAGAAGATGGCTCTGCCCGCGGCCGATAGCCAAACCCACAGGCGGCATGCAGGGGTGATCGATCCCGACGTTTTTTGAAATCTGATAGTGGCTCAGGTCACAAAAGCTGCTCCTCAGGTCCAAACTTCGACATGAATTTTTTGAAATTTTTTAGTCGAAATCTCAAGGCTCCGCCAGAGCCTCAAAGTTTTGAAAAATAGGAATTTTTGTAGTTCCGAATTTTTCATACTTCTGGTTGCGTTTTGGAAGTGTTGGCTCAGTGACCACAGGGTGGGGTACACCCTTCGGTACCACCACGAATTTTTTCGACGAAAAAAAAAGGTATCTCAAGGCTCCGCCGTAGCGATTTCTAATGTTATGCGCCTGGGAGGTAGGCAAAGGCCCTCGACGTGGTCGGTATTCGGTGCTCGCTGGGCTGGTCGAAATTATCCACTTTTTCCCGGAGACGGCACGTCACCCCCTAGGTTTCTGTAGTTGGTCATAAAACTCCTCCCAAAAAATTTTGTTAACCCCCTCCGATCAAATCAGGCCATGCCCTGCCATTTTTTTAGTTTTCCCATAAAAAATACATGGGGGAAAGTATCCAATTTCGCGACGGCCCCATACGGCGCCCCGAAGGACCCTATCCTAAATTGTTTTTCTGAATCTGGTCTTCATAACGTTAGGAACGAGGTAAACTTGTCCCAGTGTCGATATCTGCCCCCTAATGAGACGTGGCGCCGTATGAAAAATTTGTCAGTTTCTTCTAAACCTAAAAATGCTTAAAATCGACGTTTTCGCCGAACTATAACTCCGGAGCCCCGTTTGTACGCACGATCGATCCGTTATCGTTAGGGACACTCTAGGTAGTCGGAAGGTTAGGTTAGGATCACCGGAAGGTTAGGATCCTTAGTACGGCCACTTTCACCTACAAACTACTGCCGGCCATACTAAGGGGCCTAACCTAACCTTCCGGTGATCCTAACCTAACCTTCTGACTCTCTAGAGTGTCCCTAACGATAACGGATCGATCGTGCGTACAAACGGGGCTCCGGAGTTATATATCTGCGAAAACGTCGTTTTTAAGTCTTGAAAGGTTTTAGAGGCAACCTGACAAATTTTTCATACTGCGCCACGTCTCTTAGTGGGCAGATATCGACACCGGGACAAGTTTACCTCGTTTCTGACGTTATGAAGACCAGATTTAGAAAAACAATTTAGGATAGGGTCCTTCGGGGTGCCGTATGGGGCCGTCGCGAAATTGGATACTTTCCCCCATGTATTTCTTATGGGAAAACTAAAAAAAAGGCAGGGCATGGCCGGATTTGATCGGAGGGGGTTAACAAAATTTTTTGGGAGGAGTTTTATGACCAACTACAGAAACCTAGGGGGTGACGTGCCGTCTCCGGGAAATAATTTCGACCAGCCCAGCGAGCACCGAATACCGACCCCGTCAATGGCCTTTGCCTACCTCCCAGGCGCATAACATTAGAAATCGCTACGGCGGAGCCTTGAGATACCTTTTTTTTTCGTCGAAAAAATTCTTGGTAGTACCGATGGGTGTACCGCACCCTATGGTCACTGAGCCAACGCTTCCAAAACTCAACCAGAAGTATGAAAAATTCGGAACTATGAAAATTCCTATTTTTCAAAACTTTGCGGCTCTGGCGGAGCCTTGAGATGTCGACTAAAAAATTTCAAAAAATTCCTGTCGAAGTTTGGACCTAAGGAGCAACTTTTGGGACCTGAGCCAATATCAGATTCCAAAAAACGTCGGGATCGATCACCCCTCATGGCACCCTCCTGCCCACACCAAGCGCGTCAAATGTGTTGCCTAAGCGCGCGGCGATAGGCGGCTCTTTCTCTCGCGCCCACACACACACACACACACACACACACACACACACACACACACACACACAGAGCGAGCCCTCTTCGCCGCCCCCACCTTATTCCCCCTTACGCACTGCAACCGCTGACACCGCTGACTGATGATAAACACATGGCCCCGCGCAGGGTCTCTCTTCCCCGCCCCCGCCTCCTCCCCGCGGCTCCATCTCTCTCTCGCGCCCGCATCTTCTCTCTCCCACCTACTGCCTCCTCTCTCGCGCCCACTTCTCTTCTCTCTCCCACTCGCAGCCTGGGGGGGACGGGACGGACGGGACGGACGGGACAGACGGGACACGAAACCAGGCGGACAGAAAGCCCTCTCACAGTACATATATACACTAAGAAAAAAAAACTTAAACTGAAAACTTTAACTTAAAACTTTGAAATGCTTGTTAAAAGTCAGCAAATATGCTCTTTAAAAAAAATCACATTTTTTCGATCGTGGGAAAAGGTCGCGCAGGGCACCCGAATGGGCCCCTTGCGGCAGTAAAAATCGATGTTGCAGAAAATTTCTCAAAATATTTGCTCAGGACACTTTGACGAAAGAAGGGCCCGAAAAGACTTAAATTTTAAGGAAAACGCTGTAGCTTTTACGGTTTTCGAGGTATCGGAGATTTTTATTCCAAAATTCCTGTCAATCTAATTTTGAATCATTTTCGCAATTGAAACGCCGATATCTCAAAAACCGTAAAAGTTACAGCGTTTTCCTTGAAATTTCGGTCCTGTGGAACCCTACTTCCGCCATTTAGACCTGGCTAGGAAATATTTTGAAAATTTTCCTGTTACATTGGTTTTGACTGCCGCAAGGCGCAGTTAGGCCCCATTAGGATGCCCTGCGCAACCTTTACCCATGATCGAAAAAATCTGATAAAAAACCCAGCCAGCAAGCTGGCTACGAGCGAGACTTTCACCTGTGAAATTCGGGCAACTAATGTTTCAGTTGATTTCCAGACAAGCAGTAAATTTGGTTCTTAGTACTAAAATTTTGTTTGGGGAACTCGTACTTATTTGTTGTACCAACGAAACGTTAGTTTGCTTGGGAGCGAAACTACATTTTTATCTCCACAAGAAACCTTTTACTACCTAACCTTTTCATCTTAACCTTAGCAACCTGACCTAACCTTCACATCTGAACCTCAGCGACCTAACCGGACCTAACCTAGCCTTTTCATCTTAACCTCAGCAACCTAACCTAACCTTTTCATTTTAGCCCCCTCATGGCACTCTCCCGCCCAACGCAGCGCGTCAAATGGGTTGCATAAGCGCACGGCGATGTCCCTTTCGTTCTAGGCGAAACCAAACCCATGCATCCGCACTGCACCCGCTGGAGACTGATAAAAAACACATGGCTTCGCGCACGGTGTGCCCCCCCCCACCACCACCACCACACACGCACTACGTCGCTAACCCCCCCCCCCCCCCCCGCCACACACGCACTACGTCGCTCACCCCCGCGCACACGCGAGCTCACGTCAACGCCCCCGCCTCCTCCCCGCCTTCGCCCGCTACCCCGAGGACCCTACACGCATGGTCGCCTGACACGGCGCGGCGCGGCCACAGCCATAAACAAACACTTCCTTCACTCAATTTACGCCGGCGAAGGCATAGCACGAGGCTCAGTTTAATGCGCTCCTACTAGTTTCGTGCCACACAGCCCATGACCTCGAAGCAAGCAAGGCAGTCAATGCGAGTCAGCCGATTTCTGAACAGCTTCCTGGTTTCTCGTTCATTTTTCTGGTTTTCCATTACCAGATAATAACAAGGTAGGCGTACGCCAGACCGCGTCGTGACGTAACAGGCTTCGCTCACCGCGAACCACTGTTCCGCCCCTCCACGCCTGGCGTACACCTACCTTGGCCTGCCGGCGGCTGTCACCGGGCGTGTGGGACCCTGCGGGGCTAATTAGTCAGTACGGCGCCCTGCGGGCGCCAGTCTTGAGGCGCGAGGGACGCTACGCTTCTAACCTAACCCCTGGACGTACCTACTCCCACAGTATTGTGAACTTCTCTACCGTACTTAATCGTGCTTAACTCTAACTTAACTTACCCTAGCCTACTGCAACCTTACCTACCCTTCCCTACTCTAACCTAGCCTACCCTACTCTAAACTAACCTGCACTACTCTGATCTAGCCTACTCCAACTTCCCCTACTCATTGTGGACTTCCTAACCTACCCTTTCCTACTCTAACCTAGCCTACCCTACTCTAAACTAACCTACCCTACTCTAAACTAACCTACCCTACTCTGACCTAGCCTACTCCAACTTCAGCTACTCATTGTGGACTTCTCTACCGTACTCAATGCTGCTCAAACCTAACCTACCCTAGCCTAACCGGTTCCGGTCCAAGGAAGCCCTGCTTTGACAACTGGCACCATCAGCAGCGCCTGGGGTCTTCTTCAGGATTGTGATTGAGGTCCTGAGTGTATTTTAAGCGTTATCGGTTCCCATCTTTAAGTTCAAAATACTGCTTTTTTTAGCAGTTTTTCCTTTTGTTCCTGCTCCTGCTCCAGAATGCCCTGGTGTGGCCCCCAGCCCCTGCAGCAGTACCTAAAGGTCAAATTTGGCATTTTGAATGGGGTCTTAGGGTGATTTAAGAGGGGGTCGGTCGCCATATTAAAGTTTGATTTTCTGCACGATTTAGAATTTGGCGCCCGTTCCAGTTCCTGCCCAAGAAGGTCCTGTTTTGACCCCTAGCACCTGCAGCATCACCTGGGGTTAATTTCGGCATGTTGAATGGAGTCTTGGGGTGACTTTAGATGGAGGCGGTGGCCATGTTGAAGTTTAAAATTCTGCACGATTTAAAAGTTTGCCCACATCTTCCAGTTTGTGCTCAAGAAGGCCCTGTTTTGCCAACCGGCACCTGCAGCAGCACCTGGGGTCCTTTTCGGCATTGTATTTGAAGTTCTGAGTGTATTTTAAGCGGGGTCGGTTCCGATCTTTAAGCTCAAAATACAGCTTGTTTAGCAGTTTTTCTATTTGTTCCTGCTCCTGCCCAAGAAGGCCTTGTTTTGACCACTAGCACCTGCAGCAGCACCTGAGGTTGATTTCGCCATCTTGACTTGGGTCTTTGGGTGATTTTAGAAGGGGTCGGTCGCCATGTTCATGTTTGAAAATCGGCACGATTTAGAAGTTAGCCCTCGTGTTCCAGTTCTTGCACAAGAAGGCCCTGGTTTGTCAACCGGCACCTGCAGCAGCACCTGAGGTAGGATGCCCCCGAGGTGAGGTTGACCCCGGTATGATGCTAGGAGATTGTGGTCCAAATTTGAGCCCTCTACGATGAACCGTTCTCGAGAAATCGCGCGGACAGACACACAGACAGACAGACAGACAAACAGACAAAACATTTTTGGGCCAGTGGGGTAAGGGCTTCGCTATCGCTCAGCCAATAATTAAGAATAACTAATAATAATTAATAACAATTGTTCTTATTACGCCTCTGAACAAGCCTTTCACTAGGGTGAAAGTCTAAAAACTGTGAATGGCATGAACCAGAGCACCGCTTGCGCAGCGCAACACGGGTCATCAACTTTCAAAAGTGATGTCGAAACCTCCCGGTCTAAGGGGAGGGGATCATCTGGGTCATCGGCGGGCACCCTCGCCCTGTCGGGAGCTGAGGCAGCGCCACGGGATGATAACCAGCGCGTAGCGCGTCACAATACTGCATGCTCGGCGCGTGCCTCGTGCCTCGTCCGGGGCCGGGGGCGCAGCCGCAGCAGAGCGGCAGCGGGCGCGGGGCCGTGCTCCAGGTGGCTGGCTGACAAAGGCGTCCGAGAGGTGCTGGTGGAACTCGTGCAACAAAGGGAGGCCAGTCATGCGGTGGAGGTGGGAGACGTTCCAGGGACGCGTGAAAACTAAGTGTGGAGCCGGCCGATCTACTTTTGTTGTTTCTATCGCCTTGTCGTTCGGTTCTATGAGCCAGGCTCACTTATGCCCGGGGCGTCGGGGCGTCCCCTGTGGCTGTTATTGCCAGGCTTACCTTTCTTGGTTAGGGTTTAACAATTACGTTGGTTTTTGGTTGAAGAATTTATTGTTTTCTTAGAGTGAGGTTCAAAATTTCTCCCCCAGGGGCGGATGTGCTGTGTGCGTTTTAACTATTCAGAGTTAGTTAATATCAAGCTCGTGTTTCGTAGCACTATAAACCTTGTGATTTCGGCGTAACCTACATGATTGTGCGTCACAACTATATTTTTATTGTTTCTGTGTGATTGAGACTCGTCAGGACAAATTTAAAGTGTTAATCAGTGTTTCAAAACATACAGATTTTGTCCTTTTCACTTTCGCCTTTCACTTTGTTGATTCATTGTACGGGGTTAAACCACCCTTGTACTTTTTGAGTTAGGGTGGAACGGTTCCAAATTGATCGGCAGCGGTAGCGATGACCTCTGGGGTTCCAATTAATGACCGCCACGACTCAGATCGACCCCTTTGAAGTGCCAAAAATCCGAAATAAAAATAAAAATTAGATACTTTTAAATGATCTCTTCTTGCTGTTCTTTGATCGTTCCTTATAGGGGTAGGAAGATGCATAAGCTGGTTTTGTAAAGTTCGAACCTTTAGGGATAGAGTGTCTGATTGAGAAGTCGATATCTTAACGACTTCGACCCTTAAAATGCTTCAACCCTTTAGCCCGCATAACGTTTGTTCGTATTTTAAGCATCAACATTATTTTAAGCTAAATGTTAAGACACCGTAATACCCCTTTCAGGAATTTTCAAAGATTTCTAGGAGTACCAGGCACCTGTCAAGTGTTCATAAAGATCGTTCAGGCTGTGCTAACGACGGGTTTTATTAAGTTTAAACCTCTTCATTCCTCTTGTCTGCCTCGCTCGATTTCCCCCAATAAAGCTTCCAGATAGTCGAACTTTAGAGGACCAATATCTAACCGAGGGGTCCACAACTCTGGTTAAAACTTTGCACTGATTGTGTTGATTATGTCGATTGTTGAAACTAATTTGCAGAAGATTCGAAACTTTAGTCTAGTATTAGCATTTTACGACTGCTCTTAGCCGTATTATGTAGCTTAAGTTAATGTAATTTTCCAGATTTTTAATCGATTATTGTGTTTGATTGAGTAGTGGGCCCCTACGCCATTCGATCGAATATGCACTTTTCAAGGAGTCGAAGGTTCGATATGCGAATATCGCTTTCGAATGCGCATCCTTAATATGATCAGGATTGATATTAGTCCTGTTCCCAATGTTGCCAACTAATGTCTTCTATCTTGGATGTGACTTTAGTTTTCATGACCTAATTAATGACTAAAAATGAACCTTGGTCATTATGCCTGCGTTCTTAATTCTGAGAAGACAACTGAAATCCTGAGAGGGCGTACATCATGGCGCGGAATGTGTATTATAAGAATAAAAAGTTAGAGAGGAAATGTCTACTCAGCGTAGTTGTGAAGGCTGTGTTTGATACAGACACCTCTAGATGGAAATTCACTCATCAAACAAACCTACCCTCTTTGACTTAATCCTATCTTTCTAATTTAAGGCGAAAGAGCGTTTTGCGTGAAACGATTTCATTGCATGCTAAACTCGCCTTACGGATCAGCTTGAAAACTGCCTTGCATAGAAGGCCCGGAACGCCTCGGTGGCATTGAAAAGTCTAAGCGGTACGAAAGAAAGAATTTTATAACGATACGTAGTTGCAAAGAACATTCATTCCAAGAGCGAGCGGGTGCATCCGAAACGTGCGGATCCAAAGTGCCTGTGAGAGGCCAGCCTGCAAAGCACGAGCGTAGGGTGGGTTACCTGCCCATCCGCCGCCCGTCGGTACCAGCACGGAGAGGTCAATTTCCCATTCCTACCTTGCACCTTGCCTTTTTCGCTTAGCGCACCCACTCCCAGAATTCTAACCTTCCGTCCCCCCGGCAAAACCATCCACAACCGATATTTGAACCCAGGACAATCTCTGGTGGACAAGAAAGTGCTAATAATAAGCCTTGGTGCTATGCTCCTTAAAGTAACAGTTGGGGCTCTAATCCTTGGTTTGGGTCACAGTCGTTGGCATGTACATCTGTAATTCTGTCTCAAGGTTTGTAATAAACGTAACTGATTGAGGATGATTTTTTTACCTTATTCCATGTGAAATCTGCTCAGTGTAATGTAAGGAGCCTATCAATGATGTATGAAGTGACAACTTCTCCAGTTATTTACTCGCCTAGGACAATCAGTTTTCTCAATGATGAAGCTGTCCAAAAACTGTTACTAAAGCATATGGGAAGCGGAAAAAAAAGAATGCAACAAAACATTATTCCAAGCTGGTCCGTGAAAATAAACAGTACTCTTATACGCAATTTATTTAACCAAGACTGGTGTAAATTACAGACAGGTTTCAAATACCAATTCATTAGCCTAAACAGATTCTGTTGAGAAAACAGGATGAATACACTGTAATTTTTTGGGGTTTGAATTTCAACCTTTAGCCGCGTGACCTAAATTCGACGCTAAGGGTTGAACGCGTTCAACCCTAAAATGGGGTTGAATTATTTTGAACCCTGCCCGAGGGTTGAAATCCAAACCTCAATGGAGGGGTCAAAAATGAAATGGTTGAAGTTAATACTGCCCAAAATCGAAATGTTTCAGATACGTACATCATTTATGTACGTGTATGAAAGCCCTTTAGGTGGGACTCGAACCCAGGACCTCCCGCCCCCAGGTCCGTGCCTTTAACCACACGGCTACACTGACAGTTGAGAACCTGGGATCCGGATCAGACCTCTTGTATATATCGTACCACTGGCTAAGTGTTACCATCGTAAGGTTTAAAATTCAACCTAGTCAGATGAAAATTATTGCAATTTCAAATGGAGTTCCATTTTATCATCCCCGAGGGCTGAAATTCCACTGCTTCAAGTTTAATTTTGAACCAAAATGGTTAAAATGTAAAAAAGAGAACTTCGATATGTGATATTTCAACCATCAGTCAGAGATTTTAGACCTAGCACTGCAAATTTTCAGCCTTGGATGTAATTTGTACCCTTAGGGTTGAAATGTCAGCCATTTCTCAGAATTCAGCCTTGAGGGTTGATCGTTTTCAACCCTTTTCTGCGATGGGGTTGAAATTTAAACCCCAAAAAATAACAGTGTAATCAGTCAGCGACACGTAGGAAGGGGAAGGGATGCTGCCTGTTGGGCACCGATAGGGTTGGTCAAGTGCACATGAGGCCTGCTTGGCCCTCTAGGAGAGGGAGGGGCCGTGGACATCCTGGTAGAGGAGTACCGAGGGCGCCGGACGGGTAGGCAGGCAAACGTTCGCCCGTGCTTTGCGGGCTACCTTACCCTGACCACTGGCAGGCGCTACAGACGCACACATCTTCCTTTGATTTTGATACATCCTTTCCTCGCCACATTACACGCAGAAATACGGAGCGTAAATTCGGATTTTTGATGTAGAAAATTGATGTAAATTCTAATTGTTGGGTGAAGCACACCCACTTGAGGCAATGAAAATGAAAAATAGATGCAATATTGATTTTCTTCAACATCACAAAACCATTGAAATGATTCCCGTCTTCAAAGTTAACAGACACAAGGACCAATAGAAGTGTAATCTGGTTAATGACATTCTCAGACAGAAAGCATTTTTTAAAAAATTGCACAAATAAATATAAACGTAAGAGACGCGTGGGAGCTACTGGTCCTTACAGGCGCCCTCGCGAAGGCCGCGAAAGCTACGTTTTTCGCTTCGCTTGTGTGGGCTCGGCGAGACCTCCATGCCGGTACACCAATAGGTGGCCCCCAACTGAACTGGAGATCATCCATTACGTACGCGTCCACGATATTGTCGCAAGGCCAAACCTATCTTGACCAGTCGAAGCGCCGAAGCACACCTGGCGCCTGCTGGTTAGGTAACCACGACCTCTGCATGGACGCTTGTCGTGCGTGCTGGCCTACTCTATCCTACCACTCGCAGTCGCTCTTCGGCGCCGTTCACTATTATTCGGACGTGCGCAATGAACGACGCCTTTCGCCGACCCATAGATAAAGACTTCCGTCGATGATACCAACTCTAAATGTTTCATAGTTTTTTAAGGTTGTAGAAAGGCCAGGATAGCCGGCATGGCCCGCGAGGGCAACAATGCGCGGCGACGGCGGAATGCAGCCCCCCCCCCCCCATCCCATTCAGTAATACTTCTGCGTCTACTCGCCTGCCTCCGAATGAGCCTACAGGCCGCTGATACATTATCTTTATGTTATTGTTTCTTCTGAGACTGTGGATGATGATATGTATCATCTGCTAAACATTCCTTGGATGTGGGTCCAAAGTCCAATGCCGATTCGCTTGCTCAGCCGAGGAGTTTTAGCTATTGCTGGGTGAATTGGGTTATCATTTTTTACCCATTGCAACCTCATTACGAAATCTGCGAACACAAATATAATTTAGAACCTGTTTTGTGTCCTGGTTACGTGCTGAAAAGTAAAATACTTGAAAAATAAATTTATAGCTATTTTGAATGCACACAGCCTTTAAAGGTATTGCAATAGGTACGACGTTCCTTTTCAGAAGTGGCAAATTACTTACAGAAGGTTGAAATGTCTCATCGTCTGGAGAGCATAGTTGAAAACAGTGGGAGGCAATATATCTGCATAACGTTCAATCTTGGCCTGCACTTCCTCGTAGTGTGCGTTGTTGGTTTCTCGAAACACCTCTTTCAAGCGCAGGTCGTTGTACACAGTCAGTACTGCATCAACGTTCTTCTGATTCGGTTTTCCGTAGTTCTCCTAAACAACGAGATTCCAACATAAGCTCAAGTTTATGTGCATCCCGATATGAGTCTGAGTCTACAGAATAGTATTTAAGCAGTATCGACAGGCATTCTACCCTATCCATATATCGAATGCAGTTACATTTAGCTTTAGACAACTGAAATTGCGAATATGGGTTCAGCACCCTGCATGTGCACGTGCACGAGCATCCCTTTCAATGCCTCCGTTTCACTCTGCGGTTTCAATAGCCCAGCGGCCACTATGCTATATTTTAACGGTGTAACAGACTGCGCTGTAAAGTAAGTCTACTATATAGCTACGTCACTACGTTACAGTAAACCCACGATACTGTTTACAGTGTGGTCCACTCAGAACCGCGGTTTAATGAACAGCCCAGCGAGCCACTGTGCTATATTTTAACGGTGTAACAGACTGCGCTGTAAAGTAAGTCTACTATATAGCTACGTCACTACGTTACAGTAAACCCACGATACTGTTTACAGTGTGGTCGAAGGTCCTACATTGCAGAACCGCATAGTGGGCATTGCACCGACAGCATAATGAACTACGTTTTAAACAGCATAGCGAGCCACTGTGCTGTTACTACGGTATAGTGGTTACATTGTTGAATTTGTAGCGTAGGTCTAGGACAATATTGTAATACACACCCTGAGGGTTTTCATTTGCTGCGCGTTAGCCCTCTTCTTGGCCTCTACGATCATCCAACTGCATCTACCGTTCTTGATGTCGACACATGGCATTTCCTCGTCCCCTCGGTAACAGTCATCGAAGTCGTCCTGCAAGTTTGAGATAGGTCATATACTGCCTTGCTTTGAGCAGTAGGCCTATTCGCCGGGTGTCAGGTGTGCGATTACAGCACACAACCTAAACAAGGTTTCAGCTGACAAGTTAGGAGAAAACAAATCTGTTGATTTTCAAGGTAAATGGACCAAATTGTGTTAGTGTTGGCACGGCGTCCGCCGTTGCCAAATGTCGCGCTTTAAGGCTATTGTAAAGTTAAATCTGTATTTCGTACACCATTAGTGGTGAAAGTCGGGGGCCACGATCATCAGATTTTCTTGTTTACAAAACCACAGTACGGGTTTGGTCCACGATGAAGGAAAGTCCTGACTATTCAGAAAAAGAAAGGTTTCGAAAGGTTTTTGATCATCAAAATTAGGGATTTAAAAATATCGATAAGATTCAATCTTACGGTAAGTTACGGAAAGATTGGTAAGTTCCGGGTATTTTTGGTAATAATGAGAAAGATTTATTTACAGCGGTTACTTGTTAAAATAGTATGTGTTTCTACGTTTTTCCCCGTAACAGTCTCGCAATGCTGGATGTGCTATAACGCTTCATAGTTTCATCACTTGAAATATGAGTTTGTGTCAGAATTACGGATTGTATATGGCCACGGTTGTCTTCCAGCGAGAAGTCAGATAATTGCTTGGACATGCTAAAATAATCTTGAAGGATGCGTTTTAGAGTAGGTTCAGGCTTTGCAGTGATGGTTAGAACCACAAAGATGCACAGCTAATTTTCAGAGTTTTGCAAGTCTGAATATTACCGAAAAATTCCACTATTTTCGAGGTCGGGTAATATTACCGTAAGTAACGGTAACTTAGCAAATCTTACCGGTAATATTACCGGCCTTTAAATCCCTACTCAAAATGAAATTTATTTAGGGGGCGTTCAATATCTACGTAAGGGAAATTTTCGGAAAATTGGACCCTTCCCTCGTCCTTGTGAGGGGCCTAACCTAACCTTATGGAACGAATGCACGCACGTAAGGTATCTCGGGCCCCGCCCCCCCCTCAATGCCCTTACGTAATTGGTGAGCGCCCACTTACCTTACTATAGCCTTAACAAACGCATTCCAAAAAGTCTTTTTATCGTTTGCCTAATCCAGCACCGTTAGCTAACTGTTACTACACCACCATACCTCGGATTGAAGAATAAAACCAATCCCGTGCGAAATGTCGTGTGCTGCCTGATACACAATAGGATCCTCTGCGTGACCAGTCTGCAAAATAGCACATGTAGGTTAAAGACTGTCGACACAGTGAAGAACATATACGGGTATACAGTTGAAGACAGCAATTAATAAATTGTCGCTTTTTCTTCATCTAAGAGCAGCTAAGAGAACTCCTGGCGATTTAAAAAATTTCCGCAAATTATCAGAACGCAGCAAACAAAATGAACGTACCACAAGCATGCCAGCGATCCCTGGGGTGAAGAACGTGATTTCGGTGGTCTTAAGCCGGACCACAGTGTTGTACATCTCTGGAGAGTACTGGTCAAACATTGTCCGGTGGTCTAGGTGCCCGTCATAATTCTGACCAATACTGGAAATCATCAAAACCTGAAAAGGAACAATTGACGTAATGATAAAATTATATATCTAGATACGCTTTTAAGTATGTGGTAGCAAAGATTTGTTTTCCTATCCTAAACTGACGGTACGTACGTTCCAGAACCGACGCACAAGACTGTCGTAAGTTGAGAGCCCATTGAACTCACGTCGCAGAATCTGAGAGACGATGTTCTCCATCATGAAAGCGTCGTTGATGGCGTTCAAACCAACCTGTGGCAGCGTGGCCCAGACAGGTTTGCCCCACCGTTTCGTCGTTTTGTCTATTAGGTCGTCCGACAATAGGTAGTAGATGTGGATCTAGTAAACACATTTCAAAACATTTTACGAACACTATTTTGAATGGTTTTTATTTTTATTTTGCTTTGCTGGGTTATGAATATGGGTTATAAATGCTACGAACAATGATGCTCTGAAACGGAAAGTGAAGGATAAAAATGCTCCAGGGTGGAATGTGAAATCTTATTATCATTACTACTGGTTAACAATACGGGCTAGCACGTATTACAGGGTCATAGAATGCAGAACTACCTATGCATGGGCTGAAGAGCGACTTCTTCAGAACGCTTTCGTAAGTTTAGCAGACCCGCGGTGAAGATATTCCCACCACTGCTAAAATTAATTATTAATAATCTGATGAACAATTAAAGCAAGCACTTCGTTTAAAATCGAAGCCCTGGCCGAAATACGTTCCAACGCCCCTGTGTGAGTGGTAGTGGTCTTGGAGAAGTCAGTCGTTGGCTCGGCTTGATTCATTAAGTGACTGCAGGCTTGACGGGTTCAATTCCTTACGCCAACGCCCGCACACTTTCCAATGCTTCTTCCTTTCTTTTTCTTTGCAAATCAAATTTAAGTCAAAGCGTGGCTGGTCACAGCGCGCTTCAATAATTTGGGTACCTATCACACTTTTAGAAGAGTGTGGTGCCTAATCACACTTACACCTTGTCCCGGCACACAAATATAACAGAGTTGCAAAACTTACGATTTCAATTGCCCACGCTAAGAACTTTGCTTTGCGTAAGGCCACAGGATCGCGCTCAGCGGACAGCTCCCTCGCAGCGTTGTAAGCGGTCATGGTGCCGGGCCATCGCACGACAGTCCCGTTGTACTCCAGCGCCTGTGGTGTGCGATAACGGGAAGTTACTTAGTTTTTTTCTTCACTAAGAATGAGTAACACAATTTTGAGCGACAAAGTTGACATAAGGCATAAAGAGGTTGTTTAGAAAACTTGTTCTTGCATTAAATTTTATAGGACCTGAGCCTATGCTCAACTTGGCGTCAAAATACTATAGTAATCCCGCAGAGAGGCGACACGGAAGTAAGAAGTTACAAAGAACCACAAAATCGGATCCAGTTTGAAACGAAACGCAACAGAGAGCATTCCAACCAAGCAGATATACTCCGCACGGCCTCATCTCTTCAGGCCGTACGGCAGGTGTTCTGCGCTGTCTGACCAAACCAAATGGTCGTGGCATATCGTCAGCAAGAGCTTTTAAGGCTCCAAAATATTTGACGTTGGCTCGTGGCTGACGCCGTGGTGGAAATGCTCTCTGCTGCGGTTCGCTTCATAGGCCTACTGCCTATTCTTTTGTGATTCGTCGTAATTTCTTAATTCCGGTTCGGCGGCACAAATTGGTACGCGCTAAAACGTAGAAGACGAGTTGGAATGACCGCGATGAGGCCCACCGCTAACTTTCCCAATTATTAAAGAAAGGAAAAGGTGGTCACCTTTGAAATACTGACGCCAAGCTGAGCCTTGCTTGCGTCTTAAATCTGGAATGTAACGCAGAGTTTTTAAGGGGAAGCTTCACGGCCGGCCGAACTCCGCAGCCGCCGCGTCGCTGGGCGCGCGCGCTGCCGTGCAGAGGTAAACTTTTCACGTCGCTGTACGAAAACGGTTCGACATATCGGTCTCAAATTTTCTGCACCACTCATAGAAAGACCAAGCTTGGTGCCGGTCCAATCAGAATTGTTCTAGCGTTTCTCAAACTCTAGATATGACATTGAAAATAGGCCAAAATCACGCCACAGGAACTCCGAACGGAGGCCGTTTTTCGAAAATTCGGCTCTTTCACGCTGTAGGCAGTACCTTTATGTACGTTGTATCAAAATCCCAAATCGATATCTTGAACGGTATGGCTAGGAGGACCTGAACGCGAGAGCTCTGCACCGCACTTGTCGCCGGGCCAGTGGTTCTGGGTGCGTGAGGCCCGGTAAATAAAGGACCGGCCCCTAGTGGACCCCCTGCCCCCCTCCCGCCGCCCCGCTGCCGCCCCGGCTGCTGCGGCCTGCAGGTCGGCGTGCGTCTTGCCTTGGTTCGCCGGTCCTGGCTGCCGTTCCCGCCAGATCCTTCTATTCCATCATTGGGGGAGTTTAGAACTCGGCTCCTAATTGTCGTACGAATACGCTTCAAAAACGAAATCACACTGCCGCAAGGCGTTAAAAAGATTGGGATAAGTTTTAACTTTGAAATGTTTCAAACAACTGCGGTTTAAAATTTCTCATTGACCCACTCGCACAGTCGCCGCACACGTGTGCAAGCAACCCGGGATACGGCGGGTGCTGGCATTGTGCTGGCCGGCGACGGCAGTTTGGTAGGAGCCCATTAGTTTTACAATGGGGTCGATGGTCCGGGCCAGTCCTTTCTAGGGTAAGAAAAACCATTTTTTGAAATTCGAATTTTTCATAGTTAAAACTTATCCCAATCTTTTTAACGCCTTGCGGCAGTGTGATTTCGTTTTTGAAGCGTATTCGTACGACAATTAGGAGCCGAGTTCTAAACTCCCCAATGATGGAATAGAAGGATCTGGCGGGAACGGCAGCCAGGACCGGCGAACCAAGGCAAGACGCACGCCGACCTGCAGGCCGCAGCAGCCGGGGCGGCAGCGGGGCGGCGGGAGGGGGGCAGGGGGTCCACTAGGGGCCGGTCCTTTATTTACCGGGCCTCACGCACCCAGAACCACTGGCCCGGCGACAAGTGCGGTGCAGAGCTCTCGCGTTCAGGTCCTCCTAGCCATACCGTTCAAGATATCGATTTGGGATTTTGATACAACGTACATAAAGGTACTGCCTACAGCGTGAAAGAGCCGAATTTTCGAAAAACGGCCTCCGTTCGGAGTTCCTGTGGCGTGATTTTGGCCTATTTTCAATGTCATATCTAGAGTTTGAGAAACGCTAGAACAATTCTGATTGGACCGGCACCAAGCTTGGTCTTTCTATGAGTGGTGCAGAAAATTTGAGACCGATATGTCGAACCGTTTTCGTACAGCGACGTGAAAAGTTTACCTCTGCACGGCAGCGCGCGCGCCCAGCGACGCGGCGGCTGCGGAGTTCGGCCGGCCGTGAAGCTTCCCCTTAATAAAGCGGTACACTGGAGCGGCGAGACGATTTCCGTCTCGGAGTAAACCGAAAATCGGTGCAGTACGGATCGGCTCCTACCTCTTCTGATTTTCGTTCGTCCTCCGAGTCCCTTCAAGCGTCCAGTTCACGCGTGGTCAGGGGGTGGCAACGGCGTCAGAGCGCCTGGTTCCATGCGGTAGCGAGCTGAAATTTTACGCAAATAGTTCGTATTATAACAATGAGGCCAGCTGTGCTTTAGACCTGCAATTGAGATATTAGCACAGTTTATGCCTTGGAAGCTGCTAATATGCATCGATATGTGAATTTTCACTTGTCCTTCCTGAGTTATAAGGGTCGCAAATCTTGTCTACGATTCTGCGATTTCGCAGAGATTTGCCATTTGGCACGACGTTTCGACCATTTTACGCAGTAAACATGAGCTTACTAGAAGTATAAGTATCCTACCGAATGTAAAACGTACTCCTCTACCGAATGAAACCTACCCGGAGCGAATCGGATCATTAATTTTGAAGATAATTTGAATATATTAGAGCGCTACCGCATGGAACCAGGCCCTCGCACGTGGTTGCTTTCCCCTGGCGTGGCGTGAGGTTCGCAAATCGGTTCATCTCGACAGAAAATCGGTCGCGCGGCCCCGGCGCTAAGACGACGTGAGCGCGCTCAATAATTAATGTGTGTCCCGGGGCTGCGCGTGCCTTCGGGTACACGCGGCGACGTCTAAGCCGAGGGGTGCACCGTTTGAAGCAGTGTACACATTTTCAGACAGCCAAACACAAGTATCCTTTAAAGCTCTCTCAAACTGCACTAGACGCTTGGGCTGCATCATAGGGCACAAAACGGCATGAAACTCCATTACCGGACCTAAATTTCGAATCTCCTGCAAATTGGTTGCGACAATCTACACAGTGTACACTTCTGGGCCGAGTTGTGGACCCCTCGGTCTAAGCAGCCTTAAAGCAGCTCTCAACCTTAAATAGGTATAGCTTCCCTGAAAGTAGCAGCCTACAGGGACCGGTGCTTATTGCCACCGATTATCAGGCGCGTTCGGTTTTCTGGTAGTCGCCAGGTGGGCGGTTTAAACTGTCGAATCGAAAACAATAAGATTACCACGGGCGGTAGTTCGACGTGGGCCAGATCTTTTATGACAGGCATGGCGCTTATTGCGCCTCCGCCCGCTTCAGAACCCTACCTTGACCAGCCATTCTTCTTCAAACGGCATCTGGGCGGGTTTTGTAAGCTCTCTGACAGTGTTAATGACCTCTGGGAAGAAATCGTTGACATCATTTAAGTCCTGGACCAGCTGAGCTCTGCTTGGTGTAGAGGCAGCCATCCTAGAGTAGTAACAGGGAATGGTTTCATTTGTTGCAAGCAATAGTAGAAACTTGTATCTCACCAGAAATAGGTTTGATTGTAATGTTTCGTTCGAGACTAATATGGAACAAATATATAACTGTTTCCTACCACTCCGTTTTCTCCTCGTCTCGGTAGCCCTGGGCGGTATCCTAATTTCGGTAAAGCGGTACGGTATTAAAGTTATTCGCGGTATCGGCGATATACCGACCCGGTATATATACCGCCGATATCGTAATACCGATCCGGTAAAATACCGCGACATTTTGCAGCGCTTAAGTACCTTAATTTTACCAAAAAATAATGAACGAAATAAACCCGGCGGTTAAGTAAAATGCTGCGATATCGTGTAACGAAGGTAATGTACTAAGTGTGTGTAACTGTAAACAATCATGGTGATTACCATGTGCGGTGGCTCTCGTGGCGCGCCCCTGGGATGGAAATGCAACGCTACGCGAAACTGCTGACGCGGCGTTGCGGCCATATCGCGGTATTTTGGTATCGCGTCCGTATTATACCGGTTCGATATAACGATATTTTGAAACTTTAATACCGTGACCGCGGTAAAAAATAAATAAAAAAATATCGTGGTATTTATCGATATATCGAAATACCACAATGTGCTGCGTCTCGGCGCTCCTCTCTTCCCCTAATTAGCCCGTCCCTTTGGGCTGCTTTAGTAAGGGTACATGAGCCTGGCAAATTATCTCATGCCGACTGAGCGCACGGCGAGCGTTTCATTTCTACGCTGCGATGCCTTAATATCGTAGCACCCCCTGATCACGTCGATGATTTTGAGTAGCTCCATTACTCACACCTTATCATGGCTTATAAATTTGCATTCACAATAAATTTCAATGAAATCGGTGATTTATGGGCATGACAAGCTTTAGAAACAGTTACATTTTTCTGTTACGGTAACCACAAATGTTATAGGTTTAGTAAAAGAGGTCGTTTAACCAACATTTTGTTGTCCTAACAACAGTTTTCGTTGTACTGACAGTAAAGAGTCATCACTTTAACAATGTGCAATTCGCTTCGTTGGTATCACGTTCGTTAAAATGATTAAACACACATTCGCTGTTTTAGCGAGTTAATGAAATCGTAATTTAATGTGAGAAATTTTGGGTGGGACCGAGGTGAATTACATTCTTGAAAACGATTCATCCAACTTGCGAAAAATCCATGCAAATCAAAATTGTCTGTGAGGGTCGTAAACCATCCAGTGGTAAAAAGCTGTCTCGGAGATGGCTGATTGTTTTGCAGTGAAATATGCTTTGGGACCTCAGTGACCCTTCCTTTGCGACGTCAAAGGGCCGTCAAAGTGCCAGAAAAGGAAGAGAACAAAATACTATTACACTTCGTGAAATACTGGTAGGCCCAAAGTGTCACAAAATTGGGTTTAGTGCAATTTTTCCATTTATTGAGTTTTGTATTGCGGAGTTTCATTTGGTTAGCTCTCAGTGAATTTTCATTTACGAAGGGGACGTAGGTGATTTTAAGTTTTAAGCCGTATTTTTTTAACAAAAAAAAAGTTTCCCTCTAGAATGCAGGTGCCAACAAGACGGGTGGCACGATATGGCAAACACCGTGTTACATGGGATTTGCCGAATTGTCGTTGGGTATAGCGACTGGACACACCACGTAATGCGAGAAAAGTGAGGGGAATTGTGGCGAGACTTCATTGTAGAGCTGTTCTTCGTCAATCCACCACAAGGCCCGAACACGAGTTTCCCAGATTTTGCTGGCAATTTTTTAATTCACTCAGGGCATGCTAAAACCTCGGGATTTCAAAGGATTTTGAAAAATATTGAACAGTTTGGATTTTTGAAAAAAAATATTTTTAAACTCTTAGCTCAATATTTGCTTTTTACCAAAACAGTGAAAAAAATCAGGAAAAATTGCAGATTGCTTTCCCGGGCTGGGATTTGATTAGCAGGCATAGGAAGAGGGTAGGAGAATGCACAGAGGCCCCATCTGAGGCATTTCTGATGGGATTAGTAGTGTTGAAATTAATTTTGGGGTGTATTTTTACCAGTCTCCATGGACCAGTCCCATTCCTGAAAATACCTTATCATGGATTTTGGATCTTTTTGGATATGTTGTTCCCATCATAAAGTGGATGAAAACCATGATTTGGATGGCCTGGCATAAGTTTAGAGTGCAGTCTTCAGCCACACTTCCCGAACTTCACAGATTTCCTGCAGCTCAAGTATTCCACGCTTAAAACTCACAGGACAGGGCCTTTTCATAAATTGCTGCTAAATCCTTGTTATCAGACTACTGTTAGGGTCTTAGAGAAGCAAAGCAATCTGCAATTTCTCCTGATTTTTTTCACTGTTTTGGTAAAAAGCAAACATTGGGCTAAGAGTATTTTTTTTTTCAAAAATCCAAACCGTTCAATATTTTTCAAAATCCTTTGACATCATGAGGTTTTAGCATGCCCTGAGTGAATTAAAAAATTGCCAACAAAATCTGGGAACCTCGTGTTCGGGCCTTGTGGTGGATTGACGAAGAATGGCTCTGTAGCAAGGTTGGCTGGCTAGTCGCGGCCCCCTAGTTCTCACTGAGACTGACCGGTCGGCATATCGACAATGTTCCGCTCTGAGCGGGTCTGAGGGTTGTGCCTCTTGTGCATACTCTAAGGACCGCAGCGGTCCCGACTCTTGAGTTGCCTCCAGGGCTCGATTCGGCTCGGCACATCAATACTAAGGGCTGTTTCACAAGAAGGGGGTGGTCCGATTTTTAGCGTGGCAGGAGAAGGATGGATGATACTGACGCAGCCAGTTTACGAGCCGAGCACGCTAGCTCTGTCTTTTTCTTTCGCTATTAAATGGACTGAGAAAGCTGAATTTGAACTCGGTTTTGAGCCTGTCTGCGTCATTTCTGGAGTGTAAAATGACGTCCGACGCTCTCGTATGTATACTATGCGAAAGTCAGGAAGGTCTGAAAAACTTCTCACAGACTTTCGGTTTTGGCGTAAGGGGCGCCAAAGGAAATTAAAAAAAGTCCGATCTTAGTTGAAACTATAAGGCCACTCCGTGCCTAAAAAAGAAATTGTTCAAATAACGAAAATTGCTGCTGAATCAACGAAATCTGTTTTTGCTCCGACGAATTGTAGTTGTGTTTTCACTGTGTGAAAATACTGACGTTATTGTCACCACACCACTGTACGAAACCTTTGAAAAATAAAATACAACAGTTAAGTTACTTAAGGAAAGCCCCCTTACTCACACTTGAAAGAAAATAAGAGAGAAAATGTAAAACATTGCATGATGTTGTCAGTTTTAATTATTATTTCAACCTTTTATGCCAACTTTTCATTGGGATTGTTAAGCCTGGAGCTGCGAGTTTGAAAAGAATCATTATCATCTAGATGTTAACAGTCCAAAGTTGACAGTTTTTTTTTTTTTTTTTACAATCTGTGAACGGTGTACTTACAACAAACCATACGCGCGGCGGCCATGCGGCAAGTTTGTTGTCAATCGGTACGCGAGCCTCGCACAGAATCCCAGACGTTCCATGGTAAAGGCCGTTCTCTGTTTCACAGCAATGCAGAGCGTCGTGGCTGAGGGTATCACGTTTGCACCCGAAGCCGTTCTGCCCTCGGGCCGAAGGCATCTCGGATCAAAGGATGAGCTGTGCTAACAGTATCAGACAGTGCAAGTGCAAAGAGTGCTAAAACAGTCATCAACGTTCCGATCTCATGTTTTTAAAGGCGAGGCTCATACCATTAAACTTGTAAACTACACTAGCCACACTCGTCACTCGCGTCCTGCTCGCACAGCACACTTCACATCCGCTCGCAACGTCCTTGCAGGTGCTAGTTGGAATGGAACGAAGCAGGCGTGCGTGTGAAGTGCCCAGGCGCGGATCCAGGAGTGGGGAGGGCAATGTACCACTTTTTGCCTACTTACAGGCGAAAAGTTCGTAAAAAGTTGGTAACATCCGGGGGGGGGGGGGGGGGGGGGCGAAGGCCCCTTTGCCCGCGCCTGGAAATGCCTTGTTAAAGTAGTATGTGTTTCTACGTTATTTCCCGTAACAGTAGTCAATCTTCGCAATGCTGGATGTGCTATAACGCTTCATAAGTTTCATCACTTGAAATATGAGTTTGTGTCAGAATTACGTATCGTATATGGCCACGGTTGTCTTCCAGCGAGAAGTCAGATAATTGCTTGAACATGCAAAAATAATCTTGAAGGATGCGTTTTAGAGTAGGTTCAGGCTTTGCAGTGATGGCTAGAACCACAAAGATACACTTTTCACTACTTGGAACAGCAAGCACAGTTAATTTTCAGAGTTTTGCAAGTCTGAATATTACCGAAAAATTCCACTTTTTTCGAGGTCGGGTAATATTACCGTAAGTAACGGTAACTTACCAAATCTTTCCGGTAATATTACTGGCCTTTAAATCCCTACCCCGCTACCAGCAGAAAGTGCTCGGCCGGGTGCGGGGTGGCTGGACTCGGTCGGTCGGACCCGGCCAAATTGATGCTTTGGGTCCCCGCGCCGCCGGTTGGCTGCGGGGGCCGACCGTTTCCTTCAGCGTTTTCCTAGATTTACCGATGACTAGACAACTTTTGTGAACCGGTTCCAATTAGAGCCATTACATTTACAAATAACATAAAAAATACGATTCCACAAAGTGAAATCCTAGGAGGCCCGAAGTAGAGTCAGACGATATTGCCGAGATTTTGTAGATTTTGTAAATTTTGTAGTTTTTTCTGATGGTTTGAAGTGTCTTTCGAATGCGTATGTGACAAACAGGATCTGGAAGGAGAGGAGAGTAGAAGGAGTGAGAAGTGTGAAGAAGAAATATAAATGAATGATTCGTTGAGAAAATATTGGATAAATATTGGAATGCTATCAAAAAGAAAAAGAACTGTATTTTTTGGGTAAGTTAAACAATTGTTAAGCGAAAAAGTTTGTCGGAAGAGAGTTTAGAATTTCGTGGGAAGATTGGCAGTTGTAGTGTTCTAGGCTCTTTCCAGCGAGCAGCTGGCATTCTCACCACTGGCTACTCTGGCCAGCCCTAGTCTCGCTCAGGGTCTCAACTGCATTCTCAATCTGTACGCCAACAATGCAACGCGGCGCCCCGCGGTTGCTACAACAGTCATCATGTGATCAAGAGCGGTCTCTGGCGGTCGACGATAGCGCGCTCTGTCGGCTGGGCACGGAACTACCGACCGAACCTCAATCCTATGAACTTAGATATTTATTCTCAGCTCACATTGAATGACAGGAGAAGTAACTACTTTTCAACGTCAGGGGCAGGCATGAGGCATGAGAACGTTGATAAATCTTACTTTCAAACACTCGTCCACATCTTGGCTGGTTCACTTGGTTGGAAATTTTTGAAGAGTATGACATAAAGCTACCACACTCATTGCACAGCATTGCTTCCCAGCATTTTTAAACACTCCATGGTATTGATAAACTGTTCCTTGAAGAACCTTCATCATACAATTTTTGCACGTCACAACCACAAACAAAACTTTCGCGCACAACTCAAAACCGATGAAACCGACGTCGGTGTCCTCAGTTGTTTTGTTTACCCACCCGTCGTCATGGTGTTGGATGAAAAATTCGGGACGGGAGGGAAGTACAGTCAACTCACGGCGGCTACGTTTGAAAGTCTGTACCCTTCGCCGCATTGTTGGCCGGTCACCCCAAGCTTGATATATCAACTTTTCAAACGCAGCAGTTTTCGTTTTTCGTTGCGGCTGTACTACGCAACAGGCAGTGCTCTGATTGGTTGTAATTTTCATCTTTCCACCAACTTTGCCTCGGCTCGGCTAGGCCCTTGCTTGACTCGATCTTTTCACCCATAAGAGCCTGCAGCTCGACTCAAATTATCAAATTTTTCAATTCAAAATTCTCCAATTTCAGCCTTTGAGTTTTCGTATGGGCATCAGAATCTGAAACAGCGTGTCTCCTTCCTGCTCCTTGCAAACTCTCATCGAAATCGTACAATTTCGTTCGGAGAAATCCATAAGGGGCCATGTCAAAAAAAAAAAAAAAATCGGAATCCTAAAGATTGCAATAGGCTACTTCGTGCCTAAAAATAAATACTATTTTATTTATTATTTTTTTGAACTCTTTATAAATTTTGAAAAGCTATATTATCTCAGATGGGGCCTGACGCCTGAGCGTGAGGTCGCAGAGGTTTCCGGTGAACGCCATTCGATAGATCAGGCTTATGAGGTACGCGGGACCAGGACCAGGGGCGGACTTGCCCGGGCGGGTGGGGTGTCTTTTCCCGTCCGGGCCGCAGGCCCGAGAGGGCCGAGGGCCGCGGACAATCCGGGACCGGGAGGGCCGTCGGCTGCGGACAGCCCGGGCTAGACCCGCGACCGCTGTCAGCCTGGCCGGGGTCTCGGGCCGCGGTGTTGTAGCCATTCTGCTAAAGGGCCGATATAGATACAGATAGGAGGGTCATAGAAAAAAAAACACAGAATGCAGCGTACACTACACTAGCGTACAGACACAGCACGGGTCTAGGGGGAAGGGGGAGGGCCGTCTGAAAATTTTCCCGCTCGGGCCGTGGGGGTCCCAGTCCGCCCCTACGCGGGACGCGAGCACCTTTTGGGTACTTTTTTGATCTAAAGGTTTTAATCTCCCAAAATGACCCAAACTCCCCAAAACTTTTCAAAAAGGATGTAAAACCCAAATCCATAATATTTGTCTCACGGGTACGGGCCTCAGATGGTGGAAGCAAGTATCTGCACACATAAGAATGCCGTCACACCCAAAAAAAGTCGTTCTCTATCCAAGTACAGAACAATACTCGATTTCGTGTACTCGGCCTATGTTCTCGATCCACTCACAACCGCATCATGTGGCGTTGCCATGTTCTGCTTTCTGCAGAGTCGAACACGTGGCGTAATGGTCAGAGTGTTACACTCAGAACTCACAGGTGCAAAGTTCGAATCTCACTCAGGGCGGCAATATTTTTCTTTGGAAGATGACCTGTATCGTTGTCGCACCCATCTACCAAATAAATCTAGCTGAAATAACCATCCACAACACGTACCTCTACCAACGACAAGCGGTTTTCTCCTTCAAAATAATCGTCTACGAGTGAAATGCAATTCCTCCTCTATACCGATCGAAATGTTTCCTTTATGGTTAGCTACGGCTGTGCCCTCTGCCTTGCCTCGCCGTAATCTGCGTAAGCGCAAATCTAACTTAGTCTGAGCACACTTTCAAAAAAGAATGCTTGTTTCAACATTCTTTTTTTAGGGTGCACAAAAGGGTGCCTTCTGGGCTGGCCAGGATGATGCATGCGTAAACGTGCTGGCTTGTCTAACCTATCACTCGCTGGCCTTCTCATTGTCACAGTTTGTGCCGGTCGCGGGCGATGCAGGGAGGGGGGGGGGGGGCACCAGCTACGAGCAGTGCTTGCCTGTCAGTGCATCTGGTCGACGTCATCGCCCAAAGTCCCCTGCACCACGCATTATCACCCTTCGAGTATTTAAAGCCAGACCTCTCCGCCGGCCGACCGGCTCAGGTTGACATCAGTGTTGCCACATGCTACGAACCCTAAACCGCGAAAACGAAAAAATTAACCTCAAAAATGATACCTTTTCGGAAACTAGATAGCCGATTGGGCTATTATGGGCTATTTTGTCGTGCTTTTTGCCTACATTTCAGCCTTCAAAATAGCCCAATTCGCGGTTTATATCCCAATCTGGTAACACTGGTTGACGTAGCCAAAAATTGACGCATGGGAAAGAAAATCATGCACGCTAGAGATCAATCGTTCGACACAGAACATACTTCCGAAATTGGGAATCGTGCTTTACGAATGTCCTTGATGCTGACCCTGGCAAAACTAAGGCGCAACCTTATGTCCGTTTTGAAGCATACCTGCTTGATTCGTAACGTTACGCTCTTTTTGAAGCATAGGGAGGAAATTCTCCTATGCATTTGTTTAGTGGTACTCCTATACGCTTCGAAACGGGCGTATCAGCGAGTAGTAGCGGGCGTAACGGCAAGCCTTAGTTTCACCAGATAAGGCAATCACAATAACTAACCTGACATCAAATAACGCCTGCTGGGTAGGCAACGTCGACTTGTGCATGCATGCGTGTCCTGCGGGCTAACCTATCCTAGCTCTCACAGGTGCTCAGCGTCGCCGTCGACAATTCTGTAAAAATTGACCAAAATTGGAAAACTAATAAGTCGTCGTACAGGCCATATGACGAGTAAAGTCGTCGTAGCCGACAGCACTAATTTTGCTGTAATACATGCCCAGACAAATCCAGGTCTCGCCATTGTACAATGGAATGTAGCTGACGAACCCGACGTCGTTGTGTTGTCCGCGTCTTAACTTTTGGCTGTGCCTTGGCCTCATCGACCATCACTGGAATGAAACATACAATGTTTCAGGCACTTGGAAGGCTATGCATCAGACTTCGAGATGTACATAAGTTCAAATCACACTGCCAAAGCAAATGATGTGCAAACTACTATGCATCAACTAACGTGCAGATGGTTTCAACGGAGCAGGGGCTCTGCGTTTTCCCTGAGATTAAAAGAAAGAAAAGAGTGGTACAAATCCATAAGCAAGAGAAAAGATATTTATTTCAATGCACAAATCTTATTCTTGCTGTCTGCCACAGATGCCTTCGGTTGGACACTATGTGTGATTTCATTATCGTCCTGTGTGCCAAAACGTACCTATGACTTGTGTGTATCGAACGACACCACACTTGGTTGAGTTGGTCACCCCAACACCCGCAAAATCGGCGGTGATTTCAATATATTCGGAAGATGAGAAGGGTACCTAGTTAATATTTAGACCCTTCGGACACTACAAGTGCAACAGGGCGAGCCAGCAAAAGAAATTGCAATGTGACCACGTAATGGGAGTAACAACTAACTATTAAGAGTCTTTTGGGGGACCGAAAGTCAGTAAGGTATCGCGTTGCAAATCGTAGACCCGAACGTAACCCACTTTCATTTCTGGGCGATAGCGAACTTAAAAGTCCAAAAGAGCTTAAACTGGGGGGGGGGGGGGGGGGGACTCGTGGTCGAGCACAACTCAGAAACGGAGGAAACGCCAAACCCGGAGGCAACGAAAGGAAGGGAAAGTTTGGGAACTTGCAGTAGGAGAAGGAAACGGGGGATCAGGTTGAGCCCGGAGTAGTCCAAAGTGTCCGGTTATAGACAATGTTTGGTACGGCTTCAGACCGAAAAAAGAAATGGTCCGGTTTAGGACTCATCGATCTCATCGATTTGGGACGGGGTCGGGTAAACGCAAGGTCTAGGTCAGGACCGGGAATTATTCTGGCCGGGTACGGCATATAGAAGGACGTTTCTTGTAAGAACTAATTTTTATGTATTCTAAAATTGTGAGGAAAAAGTAGATTATACCTTAAATGTAATTTAGGATATGGCGCTCTAGACCAAGTTCGACAAGATGTGTTAAGGAATGCATGTTGAGTGAATGATGGAACAAGTTACTGTTAATAACTTGCGTAAGTGTTTAAATGTTTCGGGAAAGTTTCACCTGGCGAGAATGGCGCCACGGGGACGTGGCGATTTCTGGCCCGGTGGATGTTAGGGGCTCCGTCTTGGTTCGGTAGCTGAGCCGCAGCGGACAGCAAGACATGAGTTGCAGTGTCAGCAAGTGTCGCGAGGTCTGGATGGACGGACCGAGCTAGGCCGTGAACCCCGTCGCGGTAGTCGCGAACCAGCCTTGAATGGGAAAACATTCGCCGCGGGCAGAAGTGAACCACTGAATGTAAATGTGTGTAAAGCAGTACCAAAATAGACGAGAAAAACATCAAGAGGGCGTGACCCCCCCCCCCCCCCCCCCCCCGTCCCCCCTGATATCCCCCCCCCCCCCCCCCCGAGACCGATATTTAAAAAAATTATTACTGAACTCCGAGTAAGGTAGCCACCAGAGATAACTTAAGAAATGTACCGGTAACAGAAAATGGTGTGCCTAACTGGGGAACCATTGTAGCTGAAGGCATTGATGCAGACCAATTTAGGAAAGATCAAAGGCTGTTCAAAGACAAAATGCCAATAATAGTTGCAGTTTAGGAAAGTAAATGTCCTGATTCCGAAGATATTGTGGGATATAGTAACAAAACTAGAACGTTGTAGCATCAGTTTAAAGCTCTTGTAAAGGATGGACTGTTCTTCCGAAAATTTGCTCACATCACCAGGGAGCCTGAAAGAGGTCAATATCAGTTAGATCTTCCATCAGAGCATGCAGAGCATACTGTAAAACATTACCATAAGCAATTATGAGAGGTTAACATTTTGGAATTCCTAAAACAGAGGCTCACATGCAAAGGTTCCTCTGGTGGTCAAGAATGCAAAATTACATGACATGTAGATTTAGCAGGGCCATTTAAGAAAAATTCAGAGGGATATACTCACACTCTTATTGCAGTCGAAGCTTTCTCTGGTTGTCCTGTGGTTGTGCCACTTCGAAGTGAAAAGGCAGCGGATGTAGCTAAGGCATTAATAACATGAGATCATATTTGGACACCTATGAGAACTCCTTTGTAGATGGGAAGAGGGGCTCCACCCCTCAGTTGGATTGGAGCCATCACAGCGATGAGTAAGTATGCTTTTGTCAGGGAGGCTTTGACAAAGATTCATGACGGGGAATAAAAATTCAAGGCTGCAAAAGAGATGAAAGCTTATTCAGTCATAGTTCATTAAAGAGTAGACAAACTTTGTTCCCAAAAGAACATGTGGATACAACTGTGACAACTTAATGCCATCTGGGCTGCATGACAGTCCAACATGCTCAAATGTTCAAGAAGAGTCCAGTTTCATAAACTGCAGTTGTGGGATCAATTTCCAGCTGCTCCTTATATTTTTTCATAGCATCTCCTTCGTGACGTTTTCCATACTTCATTGCGTATGTTTCAACACTGTCCAAACCCCAGAAGTTTGCCCAAGAAATTCTTTTTGACACTCTCTTCCTTAAAGTGGGCGATTTGATGACTGGGTTGGGCTGAGCAATGGAGAGCTCTCATTGTAAGCCAGGTTTCTGTGGCTTTCCTGGCCCTTTATGCCCTCAACTTCCAATGGGCCTTCTGTATGTTGGAACTGATTCTTTCTTTCCTCTCTCTAATAGGTCTCTGCATCTGCTGCTCCAGCGCCTCATACGTTCTCTCCAACTTGCTTCTGAAAACATCGAATTCTTCGTCCTCGTATTGAAAATTTGGGTATTTCATTGATAGAACCAATTGATACATGCACTTGTTTTCCTTGTCATCTAGTGCAGCAAGGAAGTCATTTTTCTGCTTGTCACTTAGGTGCCCTGTTTGGAATTTAGTAGCCCTAGGATCAAATGTTGCTCTGCGTTTTTCGTAAATTTTAAAGGAGTCATACCGTCTTTGATTTGTTAAAGTTGGGTTGTGCTTCAGGGACCTACGATTCCATATACCAGTGCTGCCAGATTGGGCGGTTTTCCGCAAGTTGGGCTATTTTGAACGGTCAGTTGGCGGGTGAAAATGTCCGAGGGCGGAAAACCGCCATTTGGGCTATTTTACGTTTCGAAAAACCGCCTTTTGGGCTATTTCCTCACTCAGGGTCAAAAATTAGCATTTTTTCGTTTGGAGATCGTATTTTAGGTTGGCAATGCCTGACGCTTGTCATTTGTTCTCATGCGTGTGTTTTGAACTGTGGTGGTTGTTGTTACCTTACCTGCCTTTGCTCACTGTCTTGGAGATGGGCAAGTGGGGAAAATACGATAAAGCATTTAATCCCAAGTGGGGAAAGGATCCTAGGCTTAAGAGTAAGTAACCCAGCCCAACATAACCTTTGCAATGTTTCATTTTACCTCTAGATTATTATTAATCAGCGGTTTTAATTTTAAGCAAATAAATGAATTCTCCTGATTGATTTTTATCGTTTCGTACACAATTTAGCATGGATTTCTCGCACCTCGGATGAGGAAGTTAGTAAAGGGAAGCCTAAATGAACTAGCGTTTATTCCGTAACGTCTTCCAAATTTGTGGACAAAGACCGCCAATTTGGGCTACTCAGGTCAGATCGGGCGGTTTTCGGCTATTTGAATGTTGGCGGTTTTTGGGCGGGTTGCGCGCGCTCTAGCGGCGGTTTCTCGAGGCAGGCATCTGGCAGCACTGCATATACCGGGTGTTTCAGCTAACTCAAGCTATCAGAAATTGTTGCTTATGTTTAAAATCACATTATAAGAATTATTTTTAAATTGTTTGATCTCGAATTTTATTTCTAGGTATCTGTTGTTGACACTGCTACTCAAACTGGCCATTTTTTTTTCGAGCTGTGTAAATCTTCTGCAAAGTTTCAATATAGGACTAGTCTCAACGTTGAAGACTTTAACGCTTTGTATGAGGGGTTGGAGGGGATGAAGTTATCCGAACATTGCAGATGGCATACAAGCTTTCAACTCCCAAGACGTTGCGCGAAATTAAATTAACGTCTCATGATGAGCTTTACTTGTTTATGCTCCGACTGAGAAGAGGATTGCCACTGGAAGAGTTGTGTGTTATTTATAACAGGAGCATACATATGATCAGTGACATTTCCAATGCAATGACGAGGCTCATCTACATCTTACACTAAAGGAATTAGAAGATGACATGTTTGTCTGAAGAACCTCAACGGGAGAACAAACCCCAAAAAATGAAATCATTCGAAATCCTAACAGACTTGTTAGATAGAGCCCCTTTTCCCCATCTAAACTACATCGAACTTTGAGCAGCAGAGCAACACCTACTCTTCCTACAAAAGTTGCAATGTGCTTCTCTTTACAGTAGGAATTGCATGTAATCGAGCAACCATTATCTGCAGTGAAGAAATGGAGGGCAGTATGTCGGACAAGGAAGTACTGCTGAAGAGTGGGCTGCTAGATCGACTGACCAGAGGAGAAGGAGTAATGACAGACCGTGTATATGAACTTACCGCTGAGCTCCAAGCGTTGGGTTGCCACTTTTACACGCCTCCGTCACTGGGAGACGGTCAGTGCTTCACCCAAGAAGAGGAAATCCTCACTACAGCAATAGCATCAGCTCGCATTTATACCAAGCATGCTGTAGCAGGCATTCAAGATAATTGACTCATTCAGGGTACCATTCCGCTGACCTTGATTCCTATAATTGAAACTTTGGTATACATTGTAGCATACCTTAGAAATTTTAATTCTTATCGCATTCATGACAGAAGATGTGTTGCAGATGTTAAGGGGACGAACAAGAAAGATTTTTAATGAACCGCTGTTTAAAGTGAGGGGAAAAGGAAAAAAAGGTCCAGTTAAACAATTGTTGAGGTTTGAAAGAAAATTGTTTGTATTAATATTTATTGCCCGCTCAATACATGTATCAGGAAGTGCACTTTGTGCAAAAGTTACCTGTCATAGAATGTAAAGCACCGTAAGTTCCTGCAATAACAAAAAAATAAAGTATTTGGAATTGATAGGTTTCTTTGTGTGCAATGTTCTTTAGTATCCCCATGTGGCATGTTGCATAGAACGAGTACACTGCCGTTTTGCTGATGAAGGCAGTAACAGATAAAGGAAAAAATAATAGCGTTGAAATTAGTGTAGCAGAATGGCAGCACAGGGCATGCAGGAGTGTCTTGTAAAGAAAGTGAAGTATGTTAAACCAAAGACCAAAGAAATGTTGTAGAAGTTTTAAATACTGGGACTTCCATAACACAAACAATGACAACACCATCACTACATCCACTGGGGTGCACTAATGAAAAAGAATTGCAACCAAGTAATGAGGACCATCTCACCCATGGGTGCAGTTATGACAAAATACAGTGACACGGAGACCTTAATGCTCTGTGTACCAGAAATTAAGATACTCCCAACATTAAACATTTTTGAACTTTCCCCAAACTTAGCATGATTAAACAAAGTCTGCTTCAGACAGGTTGATTGAGAAAACTGACCTTTCGGACCGTTCAAATTCTTATGAAGCAGAATAAAGATCAGTAATGCACTTATGTGACTGCACCCTCCCAGTTATATTTTGAAGGCAGGAAACGTCACAACAGCATCTGACAATACTACCAGACACTGGAGAGAGGGCCGTCATTAAGAAGCTTTCTCCCTCATTGATGCTCTAACAAGTGCTTTATAAGTGTGGAACTTGTCGGGCAAGGTATCTTGAACAGCTCGTACATATTTGTTTCTCAAATACAAGAGGCCACTGCGCAACTTTTTGCATGATATAATTTCCTTGCATTCTTCATCTTCAAAGGGATCAGTAATTCTTATTGCCTCCTTTCCTTCTTCACCCGATGAGGCTTCACGTTAGTTGATCAATGTCATCCATTTGCGGCCCCAAATAATGGAATAAACTACCAAAATTAAAATTGGAAGGGATGTCGCAACTTGAGAATGCACTCGAACTATGAGCAGGGAAAATGTCACTATCCAACAGTCGAACATCCTTGATTTTTTTAAAAAAAAGAGCGTAAGAGTGGGATCTATGTTAAGTTCATGAAAGGAATTCACTGGGCGTCAAACTTAGCGGTCCACTTTTTGTTGGCGCCACCATTTCTAAGTTTTTCAAGCTAGAACCTTGAAATTTGGGACAGACCTGCCCCCAACATTGGTCTCGAGCCTTCCAAACGCCAAGTTCATGGGCCACCCCCTTCGGCCACAGCCACCCCCTAAGTGTGGCAAGGTCGAAAAACGCCGTGAAGGGGATCATTAGAACCCATTTGAAGGGTGACAATTGGGAAAATTACTCAGTGTGGCATTATGGGTGCCTAAACTGTCAAATCTCGCATCTCAACCCTCTCCGACCATCTCTTCATTTTGGAGGGGGTGAGGGGTAGATTTTGAGTTAGGGGTAGAACGGTTCCAAAATTGATCGGCAGCGGTACCGATGGGCTCTGGGGTTCCGATATAACAGAATTTTGTTCGCCTATTGAGAGAACAAACTCAACGGAAGTCCGATTTAGGTGTCTTTTACCACTTAGCTACGCCACCGATCCCGTGTTTGGGTGAATAAAATTCTGCAGTGACGTTTGATTCAAAAGTCCTTCTCTAGAGCATCGCTTGACAAAGTTTCAGAATTATATTCGCCTATTTGAGAGAGCGAACTCAACAAAAGTCCGATTTGGGTGAGTTTCAGCTCTTAGCAACGCCACCGCTCCCGTGTTTGGGTAAACAAAATTCTGCAACCAGGTTTAGTTCAAAGGTCCTTCCCTGGAGCATCGCCTGACAAAGTTTCAGAATTTTATTCGCCTATTCGAGAGAGCGAACTCAAGAAAGAGTGCCATTTTTTGGGACTTAACGGCTTAGCTACGCTAACGCTCCCGTGCTTGGGTAAACAAAATTCTGCAACCAGGTTTAGTTTAAAGGTCCTTCCCTGGAGCATCGCCTGATAAAGTTTCAGAATTTTATTCGCCTATTTGGGAGAGCGAACTCAAGAAGAGTGCCATTGTTTGGGGATTTTACGGCTTCGCTACGCCACCACTCCCGTGTTTGGGTGAATAAAATTCTGCAACCAGGTTTAAGGTTCCTGGGGATCATTTGAGGGGTCGATTCCCATGAAGAAGTTCGTGTCTCTCACTGTTCTGACGGAATTTGGACTTGATTTTGACTCTTATTGGACTCAAATTAACTAAATATCGACACTTTAGATGCGTTGTGGACTCATTTCTGAACAGTATGAACGTGTTTTGGTCTAAAGAAACATTTCAAAGGGTCTAAGACGGCTATTGAATACCAGCATTAGGCCCAATGCTAAAAAGAACGCGAGTTTCTGGGGTGAACCATTTTGAGAGGGAGGGGGTGGACTCAACTCGATGCATCTACTAAGCGGATTCAGTTCAATACTAAGAAGGGATAGGTGATAAAAGTTGGCTGACTCAGGGCCTAATGACTACCAACTACCACTGGCAGGCCAGGCCGAGATTCCTTTATGAATTTGAGCGAGGCTTCCGGTATCGCCCAAATGAGCTAGCTGTTATATAATCGCTGAATTAGAGTGACCAGCATAGCTCGAATAAGCTGAGCAGCTACAACATCGCCGTTTAAGAGCGATAAAGATCACTTAATTTGGGCGATCTATTCAGAAACCCGTTTCCGTTACGACGTGGTTTCTTTACATCGCGCTCCTATGAGCGAGGAAATTTGATTTTACACGATCACTCTCCGTATGGCGAGGACTCTCGCCGACCGTCGCTCTAAGATTGACGGTGACATGGGTATGCGGCGCACTGTGCGCCAGGCACGGAACAGTGCTGCGATGACCGAAGCCCGACGTAGTCTGGCGTACACCTTCCTTTGTCTAAGATCAAGAAGAATACCAAAAACTACTGAAAGCTGGTGTTAGAAATCTTGAAACAAACGGTGTCAAATTGAAATGGAACCCGACATCGGACATCGCTGCTCATCAGAATATAGCTGGGTGTATCCGAGCAATCGAAGCTCAAAGACTAGGGGAGGTAGACGAGATAGGGAAGCGGAAATTCACCGCCGCCACTAAGTTCCATGTTCGAATCCTGCCCAGGGCAAATTGGTTCGACTAATTTTACTTGTCGCAACGATGAAACGTTATTACAACCCGTTAGCTTAAGTAGAAAGGTAGCTTAAGTATAAGGTAGTCTACATTGCGACATCGAATGCAAGGATCTGTGAACTGAGCGAGGGGTCCACAACTATGCCCAGAAGTGTACACTGATTGTGTTGATTGTGTCGATTGTTGAAACTAATATGCAGAAGATTAAATATTTTAGTCTAGTAATGGCGTTCTACGGCTGTACTCAGCCCTAAAATATAGCTGAAGCCTCATGTGTAAGCAGTTTTTTAAGATTTCTGATCCATGATTGTGTTTGATTGTCTGAAACTGTGTACACTAATTGTCTCGAGTTGTGGACCCCTCGGAACTGAGTTTACAAGTTCATCGGGAATTAATGTCAAGGCATGATGGTACCCACACCCACCTGAGCTTCTCGACACAGCTCGCGATAAATAAATTTTTGTGCATGGTACTACTAAATTATATTAAAATATTGTGCACTTTTACGGTCACTGTCCGTCTCATTCAGTGGTGTTTCCATATTGAGAACACTACATGGCCTCCACGGTCAGGGCTAGCAGCGATATATCATCTTCGCAAGTTGACCATAGCTTGCAGAAAGCTGAACCACGACTTGAGGACAGAAAGCAGGCCTTTCCGGTTCAGCTCGCCGATTCCTTGGCACCTAGTTAATGGAGGAAGAGCACACATTCGCTTCAATGCTAGACTATCTTCAAAGGTGCGTTCTACAATAATCATTCACCCACCGTGAAAACTTTTTTTTTTAAATATAAAGGATTAAAGACGGTATTTAAGAAAAAAGAATGCCGGGTAAGAAGTCACCCTTTCGATAATTGGATGAGAGCTCCAGTTATGTTTGGAACACTTTAGGGAAGTGCCAAATCGAGTTATTGAAGGTATAAAATCACAGCATGTGCCATGAAGAGTCCTTGCAAGGCTCTGTTGAGGACCATTTGAAAGGCGGCGAACCTCACTACACAGTTAAGAAATGAGAAGCATTCTGCAAGATGTATATTTAGAGTTTTGGTTCCTTTCTGCTCTCTCCTTTCTGCGGACATGTTCGGAGAGCATATCCTGGACATTAGCTCCTAAAGGGATTTTTATGTTCCGGCCCTTAAAACAATGAGAGTGCTCTCATTCTCACCTTTTCCTAGCTATTGAATCCGATAGAATCTTTAGAAAATGAAGAGATTCAGTGTCTAGTATGCCCTAGTGGATAGTTACCGAGGCACGGCGCCTTTGCCGGACGCCCCCAGCATGATTGCAAAGCGCAGACGGCGCTGGCTGACGCCCTCGTCTAGCCAGGGCCCCGCGGCGGCCCCGGACAGGACGCCACTGCGGGCGGACGCTATCCTGTCACCGACCAGGTACAGAGGCACCGTGATGGTCAGGAAGAGAGGCGCCGTGCCCAACGCGTCCATGTTGTCCAGGACACCACTCAAAGCCTTTGGTAGACCGCAGAGTTGTCATGGGAAACAGAAAAAAAAACTCCAAGTAAGTCTTCGTTATTGCGACGGAAATTTCACTGTGGCGAAAAATGACTATTGATTTGTGAAAAAAGGATGGTTTTTTCTTGGGAGGGGGGGGGGGGGACCTGTTTCGGCAAACAGCCATTTTTTTGTTCTAATTGACGTGTAAATCGAGTTTTGAGGGCATATAGATCCACTAACACTAAAGCTTAATTAAATTTTGAGGTGCCAGCTTAGCTTTTACTCCCGACAAGAAAGCCGAAAAGACGTAGGGAGTGCGGCAAACTAATAATAGAAGGTGGGCCTAATCTAATACCAGTTAAGAACGCTGCTTGCTCGGCTACACCTGCACTCGGCTGGGTTCGCCTTCGCTCTTGGCCACGGGGCTCTTTTGGGGGCTCTTGCCCGGCTCGGCCTCGAAAACCGCAACGGAAAATAAACTTTCCTGTACACAAATGTGCCTCACGAAGGTGTTGTTTCCTTTCAATTATCTTCTGCTCTCCCTTATGATGCACACAAACTAACTAATAACGCAACAAAGCGTAAGTTCTGCTTTCACAGACACGCAAGTAAGACTTTATTTTCCTAACTTCCTAAACCCTTAAGACACTGGGAGACATTTAGAGCTTCTTATTTCAATAGAGATTAAATATTTTTCCGGAGCGTCTTTACACTTAGCACTACTTAAAGTAAGAATTTGAGTCCTGATAAATGATAATTGAGGGAGTTATAGGGCCTCAGATTGTAAAAAATCCGACCAAAATTGTACTTTTCAGCCCGTCCCGACACGTTTCTTTAGAAACGGCAGGAGCCGAGCTTATAGTCTGATGCCGCATGTTCGTTCGGGCGGACGTATGTTCGCCGACTTATCGTTCATAGAAAAACTTCAAATTTTGAGGATCAACTACTTTTTTTATTTAACGTACAATCACGCGCGGTGGCAACAATTTTCGATTTGTATCGCATTTTTGATTAATGAAAATTTGTCTGATTTTGTATTTTGGGGTTAGGGTTAGCCGCCGCGCGCACACTATTACCATCGCGGCGCGCTCAGGGACGGGCTCAGGTTAACGATTTTAATCCCAAGAAATACATCTGCTATCGGGCACTTCTAGGGAGACTTAAGGCGGGGGCCGAAGGCCCCGCAAACGCCGCCGGCAGGCCAAGCTGGCCAAGTCCCCCTGTCAATCCGAGGTGCCGGTGGAGCGCAGCGGAACTGGCAGCGAGGATGACGGAAGGGACGGGCCAGCTTGTTTTTTCTTACATGGACTCCACCAAGAAATGATTAAGTCTTACGGAGAAATGAGAGTAGAACTATACAATAATCATATCTGATTTTCAGCAAGATTTTGCCGTTACTCGAATTAGAAAGCCAAAAAAGACAAATCGTTCCAACTAAAATTGATGATTAGTATTGGGAACTCAGTTTATTTTCTTTCGTAATGCGGGGAGAACAGTTTGTAACAGTGCGCCGGAATGTTGTTCGCCATGCGAAGTTTACTGACAGGAATTTTTCGCAACGCCGTGTCGGGTGCGGACAAACCTGGGCGAGACTGATGAGCGGCATAAGCAGACTGGCGATGACGACGGGTGCCATGAGGTCAGACACTGCGGCATCTGCTAGCAGGCACGCCTGCAGCAGTGTGCTCTGGGCGGCGGCGTGGGTGACAGAGCACGGTGCCGCCTGTGCAAGTATGGGCTTTGTACTAGACTCAGGGCTGCCGGCGAGCAAGAGAAAAACAAGTGAGAAACTGAGCCTTGTTTCTTTGCAGAGGTGAGCAATAAGAGTGCATTTCCGAAAAGTGAGCAAAACGAGACCGAAATTGGACCAAACCCAGGCTAAAACACTACCTTGACATACCGATTTTTTAAATTTTTTATTCTATCCTCAGTGATTTACAATGTGTTGAAACTGCAAAATGTTTTTCGACATATTTGGCCAAAATTAGAGACGAGATTGTAATGTGATATTTTCATGCTCATCGTTGAAACCGAGAGGTCCACAACTATGCCCAGAAGTGTACACTGATTGTGTTGATTGTGTCGATTGTTGAAACTAATATGCAGAAGATAAAATATTTTAGTGTAGTAATGGCGTTCTACGGCTGTTCTAAGCCCTAAAATATAGCTGAAGCCTCATGTATAAGCAGTTTTTTAAGATTTCTGATCCATGATTGTGTTTGATTGTCTGAAACTGTGTAGCCTACTGTACCAATTGTGGACACTCCTGCCTCAACCAAGTTTCGAAAGTTATTTTTAAGTTCTCGATTGTGTGTATACCCCGGTATACCCTTATGCCACCACCGAAAGAATCGACTTACCCCAGACGTCTCTGCGTGGTTGTCCAAGTGGACACAAGCCACAAACCCACCCCCTGTCGCCGTGAGCATTCGGGTTCAAGCTCTCCACGTGGATTATGGACGTGGACCCCCTAAGGGTCTCCAATCGTCACGGTTATCATGTCAGTCAGTGTCTGTTCAGCCAGGCCCCTAACAAACATTTACGCAGCGCTGCCCCGGTTCCGACTTAATAATGCGGAATCGAGGTACCGACTTCAGGACTGCGAAACACAATCATACGAAATCATATATTTCACATATTTCTCAACGAGGCCACGCTGAAACAAAATCCCCGGTGCTATTCCAAGATGCATTTTGGAAAAGTAACCTGGAACCCGCCGCTCACCCAAAAGCTACTACGTTCAAAATAAAATAGCTGACCTTTAATTGCTGCCCCAGCGTCTCCAGAAGGTCGGCGCAGCATAGGGAAACTTGAAGAACAAGAGGCAGGAACGTGTAGATGGAGGCCAGGCCAGCAACCAGCCCGTATGCCTGGCAAAGTTCAGACTCCAGTAGATTAGTGCGGACGTGCAGACGAAGCATTCTCCAGAAAACTTGATCTTGACTTCATCAGTGTGCGTGTTGGGTCTGGGTCATAGATTTCCGGCGGTGGATGGCATGTTGCCGCAGGCTTCGTCTCACCTGCAGAGACAGCGTGACCCAACGCATGTATGTGGCCCACGGCTGGACCTCCGCTTGAGGATCAATGTCCGGATCCGCCCAGCTTGGTGGCACACTGCCCAGCGTGTACACGAACGTGATCTCCGTGGAGACGGCGTGCACCACGAAGAACCAGCGCATGACAGGTCCGCGGCGGGCCGTGCGCGTCATGCGGGCCTGCCGACACAACACGCGCACGTCCAAAATGATGTCTCAGATTTGGCTGCAAGGTGGTTTTCATCGAGGGGGTAACGACTTCAGGGTTCCGACGGACAGTCGTTGAGTAATCCGGGTAATCCGAGGTAATCCAGAGTAATCCGGGTAATCCGAGTAATCCAGGGTAATCCATGTAATCCGGGGTAATTCAGGGTAATCCGGAGTAATCCGAGGTATTCCAGGCCAGGGAATCCGGTATAAGTCGGGGTAATCCGAGGTAATCCGAGGTATTCCGGGTAGTCCGGGTACCGCGAGGTAATCCGGGTAATGCGGGGTAATCCGATGTAATCCCGGGTAATCCGAGCGGGTAATCCGGGTAATCCTGGTAATCCGTAATCCGACAGACACGATTTTTAGGAGTCGTTAACTCTGCGGTTTTCATTCACTACAAGGTCCCAAAGCAGGCTCGGACCGGCCCGGAGTGCCAGCCAGCCTGCATCTGCAGGGTGGGCCCTGGGCCCCACCCTTGGGTCCCGCCAGGGCCCCGAGCCCCGTTGACGCTCGCGGAGGGCTGGGGCCCACAGGACCCACCGGGGCCCAGGGCCCCGTTGACACTCGCGGGATGCTTAAATGAAAACAACAAAATTTGAGGGTTTCAATTTATTTTAAGAAACTGAACCCACAGCACCTCGGGGCTGAAAAAGTACCTGTACATCAAATAATAAGCATACTTCAACGCCTAAACGAGTATTGGAATGGCCACTGTCCACCCTGTTTCATTTTAATTGGGCCGTCTCTATCTCAATCCCTCGTCCCTCAGTCAACATTTGCCAGACACTTGCGAAGAGGCCCTCTATTTTCAGTGGCTGCCTTTGATCCACCTTAGACTTGAAGTCCACAGTGCTGTCGCTCTCCTGGCGCCGCGCTTCCTGAATCATGAGTCCCAGCCACTGGCGCATCTGCGGCTGGCGGCGTAGGAACAGCAGCTGTGCGAATAGCGTCGTGGTGACGCCGATGAAGTAGCGTACTGACACGTCAGCACGGTTGAACGAGGTAGCCGTCACCACATTCAGCAGGGTCACCGCCAGAGCAATCGAAGCCACTGCCAGCGAGACCTGCGTAGAACGTCGGAGAATTATTGCAATAGAAATATCTCGAAGACATGAATGCATTTTAAAGGGAGTCCGTGCTGCATTTCTCAAATATTCCGTCTTTTTGTTGGCAGAAGACACCTTGTGTGACATTTTCAGCTTGCATCTACTCCGGAAAAGAAAGCCAAAAAGACGTAGCGAGTGCGGCAAATTAACGGTAGGTGGGCCGACACCCAGAGAAACAGATTCTCAGGCTAAAACGCATTCAATTTTCTTGAACCAAGCCAATCTTAGAGATAAATCAACGGGACCGCAGCAAAACAGCAGGTCCCTCAAAACAGCAGGTTGGTGGGGCAGCAAAACAGCAGGTCCTTCAACCGAACAGCAGGTAGGTAGGCTAGGTTGGCTTAGGTTCGGCTAGGTTAGGCTAGGTTAGGTTTTCGTGCGGTGCTCACGAACAGCAGCCCCCCATGATCATGCCGACCTGCTGTTTTGGGGGACCTGCTGTTGCGGTCAGAACAGTGTATATACCCCCCCCCAATGCCCTGTGTGTATGTACCTATCTACCAACCCCTTTGAGCCGGAGTTCGCCTATCTGCAGGTAGAGCAGTAAGTCGCTCTGCGAATATACACCGCAGAAGCGACGTATCCGACTATCAAGAAATAGTCATGGGTCAAGAATTATATTCTTAAACGCTTAAAGAATACGCTGTTCTAGGCTTGAATCAAGCATTTATTTCTCTGGGTGGAAGGGGGACCCGAGAGACTACCTTGGATGGACGGCTGTGAGGCGACTCGAGCCGTCGCACACTGGTACCATCTGCTTGCAGATGATACCGCAAAACACTAACGCTAAAGCTCATAAATAGAAACACTCACACAAAAGCTAAATTAAATTTTGAGGTGTCACGCGCTCCCGATAAGAAAGCCGCAACGTCGTAGTGAGTGCGGCAAACTAATAGTGTAAATTAATACTGGCTAGCTGCAGGGGCGTAAATTGGGGGAGGGGCGATCGCCCCCCCCCCTTTTAGGTCCCCGAAGAAGACCTTTGCCCCCCCCCCCCCCGAAGGTAGGCAACCCGTAAAGCTTTGACCCCTGAAGGTAGGCAATATGTAAAGCATCGCCCCTCCCTTTTTCGGTTCGTTTTTAAGCCCCTGGCTGGCTGTGAGGCCGTCGCACACTGCTCGGGTCGCATATTGTCCAGAAGCAAGAACACACAGGATCGGCTCCGCCTGCACTCTGCTGGGCTAAATTCTCCTAAGGCGGCCTTAACACAGGCGGCGCGAGTCAACAGACATTTACCGTCATCCCCCATTTACCTAAGGTTCAATTTTCGGTTGGACAGAATTACAGTGGTCCGATTTTGATGCATCCCACAATGGCTATCGAGAGTTGGTCTTACCAACTACTTTGACTATAGGAACGGAGTTTACGAAACACTTGTACCTGGCGTTTTTTAAGATCTGTTTGTGATCAGAAATCATTGAAAACGGTTTACTTAGGCTACAAACGACGAATGGCCTCCAAAATTTTTTGTCAATGTGCACATTAGCCGCCAGAGGAAGGTCAGTAGTATAGCTACCTTATTCGGACATGCCGCCATCTTGATTCCTCATTCGGACATGGCCTGTCGAAACCTGTTCTAACCTAACCTATTCCTCATGCGGACATGACCTAACCTACCCCTAACCTAACCTAACCCAGCCTAGCCTAACCTAGCCTAACCTAACCCTGCCTAGCCTAACCTAACCTAACCCAGCCTAACCTAGCCTAACCCGAACCTAACCCACCCCTAACCTAACCTAACCCAGCCTAACCTACCCCTAACCTAACCCAACCTATTCCCGATTCGGACATGACCTAACCTACCCTTAACCTAACCTAACCCAGCCTAACCTACCCCTAACCTAACCTAACCCAACCTATTCCCGATTCGGACATGACCTAACCCAGCCTAGCCTAACATAACCCAGCCTAACCCTACCGAACCCTGAGGTGTGGGTGTAGGTGTGTGTGTGTGTGTGTGTGTGGGGCCGTCCCCCTAAGTTAGGTCCAGGTAGAACGTCATCGTCGAAATTCGTATTATCTCGTGCCAGCGAGGCAATACGATATTTTGATGTGACGTTCTACCTCTGGACCGTGTAAGTACTAACCTAAACCTAAGGGTCTTCCCTCTGTTCTGTGTGCGTGGTGGCGAGGGGGGGGGGGGGGGGCTATGTTAGGGCCTGTCAGAACGTCATTATTGAAATTCGTATTATCTCGTGCCAGCGAGGCAATACGATATTTTGTTAATGACGTTCTGACAGGACCGCGTAAGTACGAACCTAGTGTTTTCCAACGGACCCATGAGGTACACCTAACCGTCGTTAGAATTTTTTTTGGTCAAGCGGAAAATCCTGTCCCCAGGAGGCCTATACAAAAAACCGCTAATTATTTTTCTACTGATTCGAAAAAAAAAATTTGTTAAATTTTTTTGTTATAATTTTTTTTGTAATTTTTTTTTAAAGAAAAAAGTGGTACAAGTGTAACTCATGCGTCAGCCATGTAGTACTTTACCCACAAGCCGACGCGCTTCGCATTCGCTGCGGCACACGTCCACTTTTTGTAAATACAGTGTTTATCGTGACATGGTAATTGAAATTGGGCGAGCCGTGATAGTGCGGGACAGCCCATTTCTTCCGCGTTCACGACATCAGCGTGCGGCAAATGTTCTTGAATTAAACGCCGTTTCTCCTCACCCTTCACAAAAAGCGTTTTGTAAGCGAAACACCTTTCCACCAGGGTGGTTGTGAGACGGTCATAGGGGACGTCCCCCGCAGCCCAGCATATGTTGTGCATGTTGTACTGAACGTACGAATTTGCGTGCCGATACTTTTCGGGTATCAGCTGCTCGTCATACGGAGGGGCAAACAGAACTATGGTCAAAACATCGTTCGAGGCCGTTGACTCGTACAACGCAAATTCCTTCACAATGAGTTCACCATCCTTGCCGCGAAGACACTGAATATCACACGTAGCGTATGCCATGTTTGTACTGTGGCACGCCAACTGAAACAATGATGCATCGGGAGAGACGTGCTCGAATTTATACCCCCGGGGGAATGTGCGACCCCCAACGACATGAGTCAAACGCAAGAAGTGTGTCAAACCTCCGGGTCAACCACAGTGGCTCGTTTGAATGCAGCGCGCGATCGGAGACGTACCGTCCAAGGGTAGCGCCGCAGCAGCGCCCTCTAGCGGCAGCGGTGTGAACGCCGTGCAGTGAACTCCCCCTACCCCCATCCCCCTGCCCCTCAGACCTGTCGACGCCCGGCGCCCGGCGGCTCCCCCGGCAGCGAAAGGCAGGGGAGGAAAGGGAGGGGAAAGGGGGGGAGAGCGGCGAAGGCGAGACATCGTGGAAACAAAACAACCGGGGCGTGTTGAAAAGAAATCTTAATTTTTAAATTCATTTTCTGTAAAAATATTTCTTATGGCGTCGCTGTATTTCGCGTGTGAATCCGTAAACGTGGGATAATTAATTTTGCGGTCAACCAATCAGCGGTGTCAATCAGATCACATGACCACCCTTCTCTAATGAGCCAATCAGCACCCACGTTCCTTCCCGCTTCGCCAGCGGCGGGAAGCCGGTGGCGGGGCGGCTGGAGCAGGAGCCGGCGGCACCAGGTCAGTGTGTCAGCATCCGCTGAATGTCATAGTCAGCATGCGTGCCGCAGTGAAAGATCTGTCGAAGGTGGAAGTGGTATCCATTGATAGTTTTAGCAGCTCCAGTGAAAGCAGCAGCGCCAGTGAAACCAGCAGCAGCAGCAGCGATGCATTAGAAATCGCGATTACGGAGCAAGAGCAGCGTGAAATCCTGGGGCCTATCTTCAGTGCGAGGGAGGCTGATGTCTTCGTAAGTACCCGCCGGCATGGCGTCTCTGTGTCCGTGACCGTTAATTTTTTTCCCTGTCCGAATACTGTCTAACAGCGCGAGTGATCTGTATTTTGAGTTGTTAAAGTCTGTTTTTTAAAATCTTGAAGCGTGTTGTTCTGTTGAGGCCTTGCCGCCGCCGCGTCCCCCCGGCGCGGCGGTTACGACCGTTACATCATGGCGTCTGTTGACAGTGAGCGTGGGAAAAATTTTCGCAGCCGTGGTTATTTTCTAATCTGGCTTTATTTCAGCGTAGGCGAAGGAGCGTGGATCTTGTTCGCGACGTAAAAGTGTTTTTATTTTTATTCTTTTACAGCATTTTCTAATGTTGACCCTATCGTGGGACTGGTTTGAACCCTGAAATCTGGTATCGTATTACACATCTTTTCTCACAGTGTCAATTTTATTGACAGTCGTGAGTATGTAACCTGCCTGTTCAAAATAGTGCACTGCTTCTTGTTATGTGTGTGCTTGCTTTGCCTGTATGTGTTTCTTAAGTGTGGCTTTCTAAACCTCTGTGGCTTTTGTGCTTTTTTCTTCCTTTTAAATCTCTTTTGTGTGAAATATCTGTGATCATTTTCGCTGTCTTTCTGGGGTATTTTCATCGAAAAACTATTAAAGTGGGTCTTCCCTCTGCGCGCGCTGGCGCATAGAGCCAAGAGGGGGGTGAGGGGAGGGGAGGGGGTTGTCGTGGTGGTAGTGCACCCCCGAGGGGAAGGGGTCGGGTGGGGAGGCGCAGCCTGGCTGGCGTGGCGTGACGTAGGGCAACCGCAAGGGTGAGGGGAGGTGAGGTAGCGGACGGCCTCGAGCGGCCCTCTCCGTGGCCTCTCCGTCTAGTACGGCCGCGTGGACACGGGCAGGGCTCGGCGGCTGTTGTCGCGCTGGCCGACCGCGTCCCCTACCTGCAGTAGTAGGGGCTAGGGTGAGGGGAGAGGAGGTGTTGGGCTTCCGTTTTCTTCCCTTGCCTGACTGCACGCTTGTCATTCTATTGCTTGCTTAACGCGTATGACTGTTGTGATCGTATTTCTCATATTTTTCCTATATTTGCAGTTGGACCTCTTCGGTAGGGAGCTGGTGGAGCGGTGGGAGGCCCACTGGGCCGATGAGGAGCTGTGGCCCCCTCTGCCATCCGGCTCCCCTCCCCCTCTCCCCCCTTTGCCCGAGGGACCGCCCCCGGGCGATTTAGATTTGGAGGACATATCGAGCGGGGACGAAATCTACGATGTGAGTATAGGGTTTTAGTGTTCAGCAATTTGCCTGTTATGTTTTGTCATAGTAAAGTAATTTTTGCATTCTCTTCTGATTTTAGCAAGACACCCTTATCTATGAGCCAGTGGTGGTTAAAACCCCCTCTCACCTCTCAGTAGCAGAAAGCGGGGATTACTCGCCAGTTGTAAGTATAATTTTTTAAATCCCCCAGCAGCCTTTCTTGTTGAACTCATGTCATTTAATCGCCGTTTTATTTCTTTTATTGTCTTAGACATCATCAGTGTGGCAGCGGCTAGGCCCGCAGATGTCGTCACCCGAATGGTGGGTGGATGACGAGAATGCGAATGTAAGTGTTCACTCGTCATTTCAACTTTTATCGCTTGAAAACTAAATATGTCTGACACCTGTTCTTTTCTGTTGCAGTTCTGAATCGTGCCATTTTTAATGCGCTAATTTTTAGCGTCTAATTTTAAATGCATTTTGCATTTTTTTTATAATCCTTCTTTCTCTTTTCTTCTGTCTCTGTCTGTCTCTTCTATCTGTCTGTCTATCTGTCTGTCTATCTGTCTTCTGTCTGTCTCCTCTCTACTGTCTATCTCTCTTTCTATCTGTCTGTCTCTTCTATCTGTCTGTCTCTTCTATCTGTCTGTCTCTTCTATCTGTCTGTCTCTCTTATCTTCTGTCTCTTGTCTACCTGTCTCTCTTCTATCTATCTGTCTCTTTTTTCTTTTTTTAATTAAATTATTTACAATCAATTTTATCTCTTTCTGTGCACAAATCCTACCACCATTTAACACCCTATGACTGCTATGACAGTCTATTTTTTCTCTGTGAGATAAAGCTCATTTTAATCTAATACTTCACGAGTGATCAGAGCTCACATTTTTAAAGAAAGCTTTCGCTACTTATTTAGCATCACTGTCTATTTTATCTGAGAGTATTCATGAGTGATCAGAGCTCGCATTTTTAAAGGAAGCTTTCGCTACTTAATTAGCATCACTGTTTATTTTATCTGAGACTGTTCACGAGTGATCAGAGTTCACATTTTGAAAGCAAGTTCTCGCTGCTTATTTAACATCACAGTTCTCGCAAAAAGTTCCAGCAAGCTCTACATTTTTTATATGACATGAAATTTTTTAACACAATCTTGCGAGAAAGTTCTGAAACAGTAGTTTTACCCCGTGTTGGAACTAGAATGAAAGAAGACATGCTACCCTGTGCGACTTTAAAAAATGAACACTTTACATTTCAAGGGTATAGCAAACAAAAGTTAGGTTTTAAAACGGACCTATTATTCTCTCTAACAAAAAACAGTACCCACAGCTCTGCACTTTTCATTTGAGAGGAAGGGGCAGAGGAGGGGCGAAGGGAGGGAGTGAGAGAGAACGCACTGCGCGGTGTGGTGGCGCGAGGGAGAAGCGAATGAGAGAGAGCGCGCGTTGCGCTGCGGTGAACAACAAGTCCCCCCGCCTGCGCCCACTCGCCAAGCGTGTCTCCGTAGCGACATGGTTGCGAGTGAGAGAGTGGCGCGCGCGCTGCTCGGTCCTGGGTTCAAGACCCGGTCCGGGGCCACATTTTTTTATGAGTCATTTCCACCTGCGCCCAAGAGGCATGACTAGTGCAGACGTTAGGAATTTTTTGTGCGGAAATCCTTCTCCGGTAGACCTATTATAAAACCGCTTTTAAAAAATAATCTGATGTGTGACTTTACATCAACTCAAACACTTTGTTGCGAACAAATTCAAAGTGATAGCAAAGCAATTCATCTCTCAACTTGACAGGAAAATTATCCGTAGAAGTGCTCAGACCATTAGCAATGAGATTTTCCGCATGATCAGGTGCAAGTGAAAGCAAGGAGCTTTTTGTCTTGTAACCTTTCTGTACAAGATAGTCTTTGCAGTTATGAAGGCTACTGGTCCAGGTGATATTAGCCTCCAGACTCAAAGCATGAATTTTTTGTAGTTTCTGCATCATGAGTTTCTTGCAACGCATAATATTTTCCCATGAACTGAGAGCCATCGTGATACACACGGTGGAATTTCTGCGTTGCACAGACACCATGGGTGCAGCTTTCATGGCACTTTTCTTTGAGACAACAGTTATGTCCAGACCACCAGCAAACAGGGGCAGGAGTTTTTCACCGTTTTTGAGTTCATTCACCACATGACTGTGAAATTCATAGGAAATGATTCTCTCAAATTCGGTCACTGTCATTCTCACCCACTTGTTCATGGCTTTCTGTGTGGCTTCACCCATCAAAATAATATAGGGAGAAAAATCCACCACGTCCAGCCCAATTCTGAACACTTTTCCACCGTACTTAGTTAGACGGAAATCCTTCTCTAACACCGTACTGGGATAGCGCAATAAGCCAGTCGGAACTTCTACGGGCATGAGTTCCACGTCCGCACTCGCTTCAAACGGCGGTGCACTAGGTGCGACCGGTCCCGCTTGGAGGTACTGGACGTTCGGGAACAGAGTGTTGAACGAGGCGGGGGCGGGAAGATAAGCGGGCCATGGGGGGCCGTAATCTCCCTCGTCCGGAGCCACGGAGGCTGCCACCTCGTCCACCATCAAGTTCCTGACCAAGCCCTCGTAATCGAGACGGCGCTTAGCCTGGGGGTCACTGAACTGCATGACACTTGCAGCACGCTTCTCAGCCATGACTTCGACACTTCGTACGGAGAGAGAGAGACGATGCACACACTTTCACAAGGAACACAATACTGATGACAAACTCAGAATTTAGACGCGTATTTATACAGCGGTGCAGGGTGACACTAGCGACCCCTAACGGTGAAAAAAGATTTCAGCAAATGAAATGCTGCGCTCTCATTCGTTTAAAATCGGATTTATAACCAATCACAGAGCAGCACCAAATCATGTCGTCATGAAGAACAAGTTCAAACCCGTTAAATTAAAAAACAGGAATAAACGTCAACTAGGATTCGAAGAACTGAGTCGGGGAAGACCCCGCCGCTACCGTTGCACCTGCGCTCGCACCTGATTGGTCTAAAATCGGAATTATAGCCAATGAGAACGCAGCACTGCACCGGTGCTGTGCGCGGCGCCGCCGCCGCAGATGCGTTGTCGCGCCGGTGGCGCTGCACCTGCACTCGCCCCTGATTGGTCTAAAATCGGAATTATAGCCAATGAGAGCGCAGCGCGACGCCTCCACACAGCAGGCGCTGTCGCGCCGCTGCACTTTCCCCCTCCCCCTCTCCCGCCGCAGCTGCGCCGCTGGCGCTGCACCTGCACTCGCTCCTGATTGGTCTAAAATCGGAATTATAGCCAATGAGAGCGCGGCGCACCGCTCGGCCGGAGCTCTCGGGCGGCAGCGGCTCCCCGATAAAAGGCGAGCGCTCCGCTGCAGAGGGCATCAGTGTTCCAGTTGGCGTCCTGCCGTCTTCATCGTTCCGTCCAAGTGCTCTCGTGGTGTGCCCTGCGTTATGTAAACAGTCTTTTTTAAGACTTTCAACTTCTCAGTTCTTGCTTTGAACTTTGAAGTTTTTTTATACTTCTTAGTTCTCCGTTTGAACTTTGAAGTTTTTTCAGTCTTTTTGAAGACTTTTTTACACTTCGTTTGTGAGGTGTTCTCTCACCCCACTTATCATCATGGCTTCTTTGAAGCATATTCTTGACGAGTGGGAGGGTGGTTGTTTTTACACCGCTGAGTATTTGTCAGAGGCTTACACGGAGTTCCTCATGACCCTGCTGACTGCTTCCGTACCGCCTTCGGACTCAGCCCGTGCTCGTGCTTTCCTCGCGGCCGGCTACGCGGCGTACTTGCGGGAGCAGGGCGGAAATGACCGACAGGCCGGCGTTACCTACCGCATGGCTCTGGGTATGGTTGGTGGGGGTGCTGCGGCCGAGGGTGATCCACCCCCGCACACCTCCCCCGCCGTACTATCAGAGTCGGTAGAAGCCGGCCCGGAGCGGCCTCCGTCGGGCACGCCTCAACCAGGGGCGTCCCGCACGCCTCCTCAGGGTTCTGCAGAGCCTGGACCGTCGGGGGTGAAACGGGTACGAGAGGACGACATCAACGAACCAGCGCCGTCCGACCCCACTTTGGAAATTATTCAAAGCACCGAGCGTGTGCTTAAGCGCTTCGGAGGGGTGAAATTTAGGACGGAAGTTGCTGTTGTCAAGGGGCTAGGTACAGCTTTGCCCTCGGACGCTCTCATGACCACCCTGTTTGACACGTTGTTGGTACGTCAACGGGACGCAGTGTCTGCCAAAGACGACGACCGGGTAATTCTGGAAATCGAAAATTCCGAAAATGCTGAAAATACTCTGTGGTTTAATTTGCGCCGTACCGATCAGTTGAACGGTCGCGTTATATTAGACAAGCTGTCACGAGTGTTAAACTCAAATCAAGCATTCATGGCAAACGGGATGTTAAAAGTTAGTTATATACACATTCCCACACCCGAAGCCGGAGGTCGCAATACCGATCGTGTTGCCACCGAGACGACAGATCAGTGGTTAGCACGGAAAATAGTCAAGAAGTCGATATTTTCCCCTACAAATAGAAATGACTCGATGTGCTTGGCACGCAGTGTAGCTGTAGGGATTGCTAAGGCCTCTGGAATGAGTAATCGTGCGTTTTCCCGTATGAAAGAGGAGGGGTCTACGGCCCAACGGGGGGAAGCCCTAAAACTTTGTGAGATTGCGCAAATTGAAACAGATAAAGCGTGTGGGTTGGACGAGGTGCGTCGCCTTCAGACTGCTCTTCCTGACTTCCGATTGTGTGTTTTCACAGACAAGGAAGGTAAAGAGTGTGTTTACAAGGGTCCCTACGTTACAGGTCGCAAGAATGTCTATCTTCTTCTTCATAGAGAACATTTTTCGGCCATTTTGTACCCCTGTCAAGCTTTTGACAAGCACTGTGTATGTGACAAATGCGTTGTATTTTTTAACAACAGAGGGTCACATCGTTGTGAAGGTTCATGCTGGCGCTGTCTGGCCCCTCAGCCTCATGATGACAAAAACACTCCATTGATACGGTGCAATCGCTGTTTTCATCAATTTGCTGGTGACGAGTGTTTTACAAACCACAAGACAATAAAGCTACAAAGTTTGAATGTCACTAAATGTGATTCATACAAATTTTGTAGCGCCTGTGAAACTAGCTACAGTACACTGCGTGGGGGTAAACATACATGTGGTTTCATTTTTTGCAAATATTGCAAAGAAAATGTGCTAGAAAATCACCTTTGTTTCATGTCACCATGGGAGGAGCGTAAAAAGAACCCAAAAGTGAAATATATCACTATTTATTATGACATAGAAACTACCCAGTGCGATCCTGTACACGACGCAGCTGACATTTTCGAACATAAACCTAATCTGTTAGTATCACATGCTGTCTGTGACACATGTTGTGATGTTGTTCAAAATGATTATTTCTGTACCGTGTGTAAAAGTCGTCAGCAGGTTTTTCATAACCTTGATAATGCTAATGTTAATGTAATGCACCAATTCATTACATATTTGCAATCTTTTCCTAGTAAGTCTGAACTGTTAATAATTGCCCACAATGCTAAGGGATTTGATTCAGTTCTGGTTCTTCAGCAACTGATATCTCTTCAGCTGAAACCAGAGTTGATCCTTCAGGGAGCGAAAATATTATGTATGAAAGTGGGTAGATGGAAGTTCATAGATTCACTGATGTTTTTGGCAATGCCTCTTAGTGCAATGCCGAAATCATTTGGTTTGTCTGAGCTGAAAAAAGGGTACTGGCCATTTTTGGCAAATGAACCAGAGTACTATAAGTACGAAGGACCCTTACTAGACCGTGAATATTATTGCGTGTCAAGTATGAAAGCTAAAGCTGCCACAGTATTTAATACGTGGTATGATGAACAGATTTCTAACAATTATGTTTTCAACTTCAGGCGTGAGCTTATTGAGTATTGCATATCGGATGTGACAATTTTAAGGCAGGCATGTGAAGCCTTTCGTAAACTTTTTACCCAGTATGCTGGTTTTGATCCTCTTTTTAATTGTATTACTCTAAGTGCAGCTTGCATGGCTGCATTTAGACGGAATTTCCTGAAAGAAAACACTATCGGGATTGTTCCTGCAGGAGGATACCACGGCCGAGGGAAACAGAGCCACATAGCACTCCAGTGGTTAGATTACATGTCACACACAATAGGTCACAAAATAAAAACCATTTATACGGATCGGGAGGTATCCGTTCTTGGCAGGCGTGTTGATGGTTACATAGAGATTCCTAAAGCCGACGGAACTGTAGAGCGGCGCATTTACCAATTCCATGGGGATTTTTGGCATCAGTGCCCTAAACATTTTCCTGCAAGTGCAGAGGGTGGTGAAAACCGCTACGAACAGACGCAGAGGCTCACCTCCCTCTTTAGGAAAGCAGGGTTTGTAGTCATCGAAAAATGGGAATGTGTGTTCAAGGAGGAGCTCGCAAACGACCCTCAAGTGAAGGCATACTTTGAAGCCTACCCTACAAAAAGGGTCACCCCCCTTGTACTTCGGGATGCTTTAGCGGGTGGTCGTACGAGTGCGCTTCGTTGGGCTTACAAAGCAGACGTCAGTAATGGGGAGAAATAAAGATGGCAGACGTCGTTTCGGAATATCCAAATGCTAACCTGCGAGGCAAGTACTGTTATGGACATCCTCAGATCTATTTAGAGGATGACCCGGAAATGCCTGCTTTAGACAAATGGTTAGGTGTTGCAAAATGTACAGTGATTCCCCCTCAAGACATATTTTTACCTGTACTGCCATACAAGACAGCAGGTAAGCTTATGTTTCCCGTATGCCGTACGTGTGTGGAGACTGAAAGTGCAGATCTCGTCCGCGGCGATGACGAGCGTGATGCTGCTGCTCCTACACGATGGTGTACACATAGGGACACCGAACGTCAGTTTACCGGTACATGGTGCTCACCCGAACTTCAGTTAGCTGTACTGGAAAAGGGTTATAAATTGATCGCAACTCATGAATTGTATCAGTATCCACATTCCATGGTTTTTGATCCAGAGACGGGTGCAGACGGACTGCTATCGGCATATGTACGCTGTTTCATGACTCTTAAATTACAGGCTAGTGGGTGGCCTGATGAGTGCACAACCGACGAGAAAAAAGAGCAGTTTGTAAAGGATGTTTTAAAGAATGATGGAATCAGTATTGACCCTGCACAGATGGATTTCAACCCTGCCCTGAGGACTCTTTCAAAGGCTATTTTGAACAGTTTTTGGGGTAAAATGGGGGAGAAATGTTTACGCCCCAGGACTGAGTTAATTTTTAACTATGCGGACCTCATGACTCTGATCGTTGATCCCTCAAAAACTGTGACTAGTTTAATTCCTCTGGGAGAGGACTGTCTTCAGGTGTGTTGGATGCCTGTGGAGGACAGCGAGGAATCTCTTCCCACGTCTTCGCTCCTCCACGCTGCATTTACCACATGTTTTGGTAGGATACAGCTTTACCGATATCTGGATATTGTCGGAGATCGTGCGCTTTATCATGACACTGACAGCGTTGCATATATAAGTCGACCAGGGCAGCCAGATCTTCCCGTCGGCAGCCATCTTGGTGACTTGACAGACCAGATCGAGCAGGACTACGGCAAAGGGTCCTTTATTTCAGAATTTTGTTCAGGTGGCCCAAAGAATTACAGTTTCAAGGTGTTTGTTAATGGTGATCCTAATAAAATTAAGGTGTGCATTAAGGTACGTGGAATTAGTATTAATTCATCGTGTGACGAGCTTGTCACATTTGAAAATCTGAAGGCTATGGTGAGGCGTGAAAAAGATATAATTACCGTGCCAATACCTCACCAGATCGCGAGAACAAATACATGGAAACTTGTAACAAGGGCATCTAGAAAGAAATGGCAAGCTAAAAACACTAAACGTCGTAGAATCGACGAGGAGAAAACTGTGCCTCATGGTTTTAACCCTAATTAGGCTAAGTTAGGTTAAGAATAGGTTAAGTTTTAGGCTAAGTTTAGGATAATTTAGGAAGGCTCCTGACACGTTCTGATTGTGACTCGAGTCTTGCTAGATTAACCACCTAGAGGTTAAGCTATTAAAATCTTGCGCAAGGGAGAAGCAGGCAGGCCCTATATAAGCGATGTGATAACGTCGTTTGTACAGTGTTTCACACCGCTTCAACCAGGATGGATCTTAGATTTCATCATCCGTGCAATTCCCTCGTGGTTGGCGGAAGTGGAGCTGGAAAGACGTATTTCGTCAAGCGACTGATCGAAAACAGACATGCTCTGTTCGATACGTCGTTTGACGAAATTATATTTTACTATACGGAGTGGCAATCTCTCTATGATGATCTTGCTTCTGAGCACCAGGTTAGTTTCAGGCAAGAAATGCCAGCTTTAGAGGATCACCCCCAAGGGATGGGTCCTAAACTGGTGATCATCGATGACTTTATGGAAGAAGTACAAAAAGAGCATAAAGAATTCCTGAAGTTTTTCATCAAGGGATCTCATCATAGAAACTTGTCGATATTCTTCCTGAGTCAGTGTTTGTTTCCTCCTGGACTCAGACAAATCAGTCTCAATGCACACTATGTCGTGCTATTTAAGACGTCACGAGACTTGGCACAAATACGCACCTTCTGTCTCCAAGTGGATCCCCAGCACTGGCGGGCTTTGCTTGAGGCTTACGAGGACGCGACACAGGCAGGACACACGTACATCCTGTTCGATTTTAAGCCTAAACAGCTGGACCATCTGCGCATACGCACTCACATCTTTCCTGACGAAGCAGACGTGGTCTACATTCCGAAAGGAAAGTATAAAAGAGGGCTGCAGGGCATAGAGTAGGCATTTGTGAACGATGTCTCGTAGCGTGAAGACGCATAAGGCGCTGCTGCAAGCACTGCAAACAGCTAAGCCCTCGCTGCGTAAAGCTATTCTAGAGAAAGCCGACAAAGCACTCATCTTCGCGATTTGTGAGTTGTGTGAGAACCTTCTCATAGGTAACATTAAGATCAGTGAAGATCAAAAGAGGAAGCTGAGAAAGCATCGTAGTCAGTTGCGTGCTATCGCTCAGCGAGGTGGTGGTGTTGGCTATCAGAGAAAAAAGAAAGTTGTTCTTCAGAGGGGAGGTGCTTTTCTCCCTCTGCTTCTTTCTATAGTCAGTTCTGTGTTGCCTGCACTCCTACAATGAATCACGTCAAGAAAATGATTTTAGTTCCACACGAGAGTGTGGCTAGAATGCATGACGCTCCCACGGCGAGCCCCCAGACTCAAATGAGTGCTCTTGACTCTGAGATGACCCACATTTTAAACAAACAGTATGTGGACGACTCAGAGAAATGGAAGCGCTACAACGAGGCACTACAACGCTTTCTGCACTTCTCCACTGAATCTCGAAAACCGATTTCGATACAATTAGAGTCGGTTGAGGGAAAGAAGGTGGAGGAAGACAGTGTTGCGCCCATGCGTGCACAGCTCAGCTCTGTGATTCCTAAGACATATAAGGAGCAGGCACTTAAGATCTTCGATTATCTGTGTCAGTCTGGCGCTGCGGTCACATGGGACACAGCAGGAACAGTCACCATCGGTGGTGCCCAGGAACCCCATACTAATATTATCGATTTAATCAGTGATCTTACGCGCTTCCGTAAAAATATCGAACCCACTGGCGTAGGGAAATTCATACTGGCGCTAGCACGTATGAACATTCCCTTGGAGTTGATCGGTAACGAGAAAAGAAGGAACGCGATTCATCAAGCTAAACAGTCTGGTGGTGGTTACGATGGTGGCGACACGCAGGTCAAAAATCGGAAGCGAGCCCGTGCCTCCTCCAGAACCATCCTCAAAAAGGACAAGGGTGTCGAAAGCCAGAAAGGAGGGTGGAAAACTTGGTGAAGTGTTCCACACTCCTTCCCACCCTGCTTCCTACAGTACGCCGTGGAAGCTGTGGCGTGCTACCGGCGAAAAGAAAGCACGTGTTGAAAGGTATTTGCAGGGGGAGGACGCTTACACGCTGCATAAGCCTGCGAGACGCCACTTCCCCCGTAATGTGACTTACGCAGATAACATAGACGATTGTTGGCAGACTGATTTGACAGATTTTCAGTCTTTGCGTGATGATAATCAGAACTATGCCTATATCTTGTGTGTCATAGATGTTTTCTCGAAATTCGCCTGGGCTGTGCCGATTAAAGACAAATCTGCAAAGTCTATTATCGGGGGTTTCGAAAAAGTATTTAAGGACACGACACGACGACCTTCTCGTCTGTTTTCGGATAATGGAAAAGAATACCGGAACAAGGCATTTCAAAAGTATTTGAAGGATCAGGACATTCAGTATTTTCATACATATGATCCTGAAACGAAATGCTCTGTTGTCGAACGTTGGCAGCGAACCTTGAAGACTAAATTATTTAAACGATTTACGGCTACGGGGAACTACTGTTATGTAGACGGGTTACTGGACGCTACGGTCCATGCCTACAATAACACGTATCATCGGTCTATAAAACTGAAGCCCTTGGAGGTGACTCCCGATCGGGTCCTTGAAGTGTATCATAATCTCTATGGCGGGGAAAAAGAAAAGAAAACCCCCAAGTTCGGAGTCGGGGACTTCGTCAGAATCAGTAGAGAAAAAAGAAAGTTCGAAAAGGGGTACAACTGGTACTGGAGCGAGGAGATTTATAAGATCGTTCAGGTCATTTCTCATGACTTGCCGGTGTACCGGTTGGAGGATCTCGATCAGGATGAGATTGAGGGCACGTTTTATGAGCAGGAGCTCCAGAAGGTCACCAAGCCCGAGACCTTCCAAATAGAATATATAGTGCGCTCGAAGACAGAAAAGGGCATTCGTAAACATCTTGTCCACTGGAGAGGATATCCGGAGAAATCTCGTTCTTGGATTCTAGACCGCGACCTAACGAGAAGCTAAGATGGATTTCTATGCTTATCTTCCGAGCAATGCTAGTCCAGATGTTTATCCAGACAACAAAACGTCCCACTTTAAAATTGAATTGTCAAAACGGATGGAACTCCATGGCAGGTGGCAAGCCGCTTTGATAGAGCTTCACTATCCTAATACGATAGCGCAGGTCTTGGAGGGTGAAAATGAGATCACGATTCAGTCTGATCACATCGTTGACACTGTCTGTGTGCAACCAGGAAGTTATCCGAACGAGGACGACTTTCTTGTTGCTATTAATCAGGCCATAATGACGTTTGATAATAATATTCATGGTAAAAAAAATGCTTTCGAAGAAACGCACGACAAACGCCTAGTGTTTGATTCATTCAGTACGGATGTGAAGGCTAAGGTTTCATTTTCACCTCGTCTAGCCCTTCAGCTAGGACTAGAGAACACGGGTCCCTTCCCTGCTAATGAGCGCGTCCATGCTGCGAAGCCGATTAATATCTCGCTGGGAATTCCCTCTCAGATGTTCGTGTACTTGGACGTACTGTCTGATCAGATCGTGGGTCACACGAGAGCCCCACTCCTCCGCACTGTGCCTCTGAGCATTAATTCGACTTACGGGAGCATGTCGATATTCCACTGTGAACACCCGATATATTTCGAGTTGAAGACGAAATCGTTTGACACCGTGGAAATAGATATAAGGGACCACGCAGGCCGTTATGTGCCATTCGATCACGGGACGTTAACATTGCTGGTTCACTTTAAACAGCTCTGATGGCTCCTCAAACGCATTACAACGACTATTACGTCAACCAGGCGGGCGGCGGCGGCTCAGGGCATTACTACGCGGGCTCCCCTTATCAGAAAGGGTATGGCATCGGCTCGTGGCTCGGCGGTCTCTTCCGCTCCGTTCTACCACTGTTCCGTAGCGGGGCGGTTGCAATGGGGCGTGAGGCTGCCCGCGCCGGTAGTTCTGTCCTCGCTGACGTCGCGGCCGGACAAAATGTGAAAGAGAGCATGAATAAGCAAATGCAAGAAATTGCTACTAGATTAAAACGGCGTGCCGAGGACGGCATGCAGGGGTCTGGTGTTATAAAAAGGCGACGTGGCGCACGTCGTACTCATTCTGCTTCGAGAGGTCGTCGGAGAAAGACGTCAAGTATCCAAGACCTTCTCTCGTAATGGCTTTCATGCACCCCCAGTCTAATGAGTGTCTCCGCTCCGAATTGGATTTGTGGTTGGTTCCACCCACTCAAACCGTTCTGGAGGGGACACACTGGGTGCCGTATAAGCCACTCACCACCCTCGATGCTGCAAACACGTTGGAATTTTCCGTACCGGGCGTGGGTCATGAATACATCGATCCTGCTCACACCATGCTGTATGTGAAGGCAAAAATTGTGAGCTGACGGTACTGATCTCACGGCTCAAGATGCGAGTGATGCTACCCCGATTAATTACGCTCTTCATGGTCTTTGGAGCCAGGTCGATATCAGTCTTAACCAGAAGGTGATCTCTCACTCCAGCATGACTTATGCTTATCGATCCTATATCGAAGCACTACTCAATTACGACACTGCGGCAAAAAACACTCACATGACCCAGAGATTGTGGTATGAGGATACGCCCGGTCGTTTTGATTCTGTGAATGGTGTAGAAAACACGGGCATTGCCGAAAGGCGTGCAGTCACAGAACTCAGTCGTGTTTTCGAGATGATGGGTCCCCTTCACATCGATTTCTTCAACCAAGATCATTTTCTTCTAAACAATGTGGAGTTGCGTTTAAAATTGATCAGGAACAGGGATGCCTTCACGCTCATGTCTACAGCGGGGACTGAAAAGATACGACTTCTTGACGCCACGCTGTATGTGAGGAAAGTTGTCGTATCGCCCTCTGTTCTCCGGCACACGCCCAGGCGTTAGAGAAAGCCCCTGCAAAATATCCCGTGAATAGAGTGGATATTAAAACTGTCACGATCACGCAAGGACTGAGAGATAAAAATATTGACAATTTGTTCATGAATCAGATGCCTCAGAGAGTTATCATAGGCTTCGTGGACAACCGTGCATTTAACGGTGACTTTCAGCGAAATCCTTTTAACTTTCAGCACCTGAATGTGAATTACCTCAGCCTGATGGTCGATGGTCACACCGTCACAGCACAACCTCTCACACCTGACTTTGCTAATGGTCTGTACATGGAAGCGTACAACGCACTCTTCTGTGGAACAGGCCTTCATTGGAAGGACGAGGGAAACAATATCGCTTTTAACGATTACCCTGGTGGTAACACGCTGTACTGTTTTGACCTATCTCCTGATCTGTCAGCAAACGAACCTCACTGGAATCTCCAGAGACAGGGAACACTCCGCCTTGAAGTGAAGTTCGGAGCCCCCCTCGCCCATCCTGTCAACTGCATCATTTACGCAGAGTTCCAAAACTTGATTGAAATTGACAAACACCGTAACGTGATTGTCGATTACAACGTGTGAACATGGACGGTATGGATGGCCACACTCTGGACACGATCATGAGGAAAGACAGACATGTCGCTCCTCTCTTTGAGGGTGTTTATGCAGCCGACACATTACCACGTCGGTTACATAAGCGACCCGCATTGCTCATATGCAACACAGACCCTATAGCGAAACCAGGCACCCACTGGGTCGCTTTCTACATCGACAAACATGGGGCCGGAGAGTTCTGGGATTCGTATGGAATGCCACCGGTAGTATCACAGCATCGCAAGTTCTTAGACCGTGTGTGTAAAAAGTGGACGTACAATCACACCACGTTACAATCCGTCGATTCAAAAGTGTGTGGAGAGTACTGCGTGCTCTATCTAGTGCATAGAGCACATGGCTACTCACTGCATAAGTTTGGAAAGACACTTTTCACAAAAGATGTAGATAAAAACGATGCCCTGGTACGGAAAATATTTAACCGCTTGTACAGTGTTCAGTGTATACTCCCTAATATGAAATCACAAGGGTGTTGTGCACGTAAAAAAGTTTAAGTTTAATTTCAGTTTAAGTTAAATTTAAGTTTAAGTTTAATTTTAAGAAACGTGTTTCATAAAAAAATTAAAAAAAAAGCAAACACAAAACGAATAAAAAAAGTTTTAAGAAAAAATGTTGTACAAAAAAACAGTACCACTTTTTTCTTAAAACAAAAAATTTAACAAAAAAAAATATAACAAAAAAATTTAACAAATTTTTTTTTTTCGAATCAGTAGAAAAATAATTAGCGGTTTTTTGTATAGGCCTCCTGGGGACAGGATTTTCCGCTTGACAAAAAAAATTCTAACGACGGTTAGGTGTACCTCATGGGTCCGTTGGAAAACACTAGGTTCGTACTTACGCGGTCCTGTCAGAACGTCATTAACAAAATATCGTATTGCCTCGCTGGCACGAGATAATACGAATTTCAATAATGACGTTCTGACAGGCCCTAACATAGGCCCCCCCCCCCCCTCGCCACCACGCACACAGAACAGAGGGAAGACCCTTAGGTTTAGGTTAGTACTTACACGGTCCAGAGGTAGAACGTCACATCAAAATATCGTATTGCCTCGCTGGCACGAGATAATACGAATTTCGACGATGACGTTCTACCTGGACCTAACTTAGGGGGACGGCCCCACACACACACACACACACACCTACACCCACACCTCAGGGTTCGGTAGGGTTAGGCTGGGTTATGTTAGGCTAGGCTGGGTTAGGTCATGTCCGAATCGGGAATAGGTTGGGTTAGGTTAGGTTAGGGGTAGGTTAGGCTAGGTTAGGTTAAGGGTAGGTTAGGTCATGTCCGAATCGGGAATAGGTTGGGTTAGGTTAGGGGTAGGTTAGGCTGGGTTAGGTTAGGTTGGGGGTGTGTTAGGTTCGGGTTAGGCTAGGTTAGGCTGGGTTAGGTTAGGCTAGGCAGGGTTAGGTTAGGTTCGGGTTAGGCTAGGTTAGGCTAGGCTGGGTTAGGTTAGGGGTAGGTTAGGTCATGTCCGCATGAGGAATAGGTTAGGTTAGAACAGGTTTCGACAGGCCATGTCCGAATGAGGAATCAAGATGGCGGCATGTCCGAATAAGGTAGCTATACTACTAAGGTCAAAACACCGTTATTCCTGTGCGTACCTTTTCCGAAGTAATACTTTGCTGCAAACCAGGGAAAAGACGTATTGTTTAAGTCGGATACAACCATACACAAACGCTTTATCATACCCAAGCACAGCCACGGAAACCGTGTTAAAAGTCTGACTCCTCCAGGGCGTGTCTAGTTTTTATTTTAGGAAACTCCAAAGGCTAAATAACGAAAAACAGAAATGATCGTTAGGGGCGGTCGTCGTTCCCACTTTTGCGAAACTTCACAAACGCTTTAGAAGTTTCTCGGCCATTTGGTGAGAGAAAAAAATCAGAAAATTTGAAATTTTGAAATCGGACAATATTTAAAGGGTCCGACCGAGCCCTGCTTGGGGGCCTAACTGCCCCGTGCAGCAGTAACAACCAATGTTGGAATTTTTTTTAAATTATACTTTCTACGGTCAATCGGGCCAAATTAGCTCCCGTAGAACCTAAATTTCAAGGAAAACGCTGTAACTTTTACGGTTTTTAAGATATCGGCGATATGTAGTCCAAAATTAGCGTCAAGCTGATTTTGATTGATTTTCGCACCTAAAACGCCGATATCTCAAAAACTTTAAAAGTTACAGCATTTTCCTTGAAATTTAGTGTCTACGGAGTAGACAACCCCAACGTCTGCGTTCACGCGTGTCGTGCGGGCTGGCCTACCTCAGCATGCACAGGCGCTCAGCGTCGCCGTTTGTATTGTTCGCACGTGCTGTAGCGCGCGCCGTCAAGTAAGGTCGCCCACCATACATGACTGGTCTGGAAGCCGTGAGCGCACGAGAGGCGGGATGTGGAAGTTCTGCGTAGACCAGTCTAGCTGCATCTGGTGGCCACAATACGTGCGTGGGACTCCTAGCTTTTGCCTTAAGTCGAGCGCCTTCGAGTGCCAGGGTAGGCCAGCCCGCATGACACGCGTGAATATAGACGTTGGGGTTGCCTACTCAGCAGGCGCCACTCGTTCTGAGCCGAATGAAGGGGATCAAGGGGTTTCCAGGCTCCGTCGGTGGCCGCGATGCCCGGTCATAGACTGGGCAGGTTCGGGCCGTTGGCCGGCCGGGCTTTGGCCGGGGTTTGGACGGGAGCCCGGGGGTTGGCCGGGTATGTGCCTTATCGTCGGAGCCCCCCTGACCGCTGGTTCCGCCGGTCGATTCATTCAAAAGCGCCGAGCTGAGCTCGACCACTTAAACATAGGCTCCAACCTTAGTTGCTAGATTTCCTTTGTCTTTAAGGACCACCAGAAAGCGGTGTTCTCGGATCACAACTGTGGCTTCTTTCAAACCTAAATGTGATTTGGTCTGGTTTAGATCATTTTGGGATGGGTGGCCGACTCGTATACTACTCCCGACATAATAATGATACTTTATAATACTTATTACATCGTCCATCATCAATAAATTATATGCTCTAAAATCATGAAAATTTAGCCACTTTATTCTTTATTTTTTAAAAGACATTTGTAACAAGAATAATGAATAATAGGCATAATACTGATACTACTCCGCACACGACCCACCCCAGTCAGCCACCCCTGAGGCTTCTGGTGGAAATAGAAATTAGGGACCAAGAGATGAGCCAAATCAATCTCCACGTACCAAAAAGATACGCTCTATCGAACGGCGTTTCGACTTTTTTATTTAAGTAATTTATTTTTAAGCCCGGCTCTTTTTTTGTCTGAAAAGTTTCAGTGTCTCACCTTATCTTGTCTAAAAACTATCAATTTCTTGATGGAGTTTACACACAATTTTTGAAGACGTACAGACCTTGCTTCCGCGGAGTGCAAACCACAACCGTCGAGCCAAGCTGTCCTGCTGCTTGTAGTCCTCGTCGAGTGTCACGTGGTGTAGCCACCACTCCATGTTCCGGCTCATGGGACCACTGCTCACCTCCATTTCCTGACCACGAAACACCATATGATTTCGCATTGGACCAGGTCTTGGAGCAGACAGCTACCAACGAGGTAGGAGTACGCCAGACCACGTCGGGCGTAAGACTTCGCTTATCGCAAAGCACTGTTCTGCACCTGGTGCCTGCCGGTGGCTCTGTAAGGCCCTGCGGTTCAAACATCACCTATCCCTTCTTGGTACTGGACTGAATCCGCACGTATCGAAGGTTAAGGGGCTTCGCTCCCCACATCCCTCGTTTGCTGATAGGTCTTTTTAGGAGGCCGATGAGCCCCAAGCCGAAAATCAACTTAAAAACTACTAAAGCTGAAAAAACCCAGAAGGGTCAGTTTTCTTTCTCATGATCTTACGAAAGACCCTTTCCAATCTCCCTGCTGTACGTCAAACCGTTCTCGAGATTTCATGCGGACAAACAGACAACAACTTTTTTCAAGCCCCATCCCAGTACGAACTTCGCCATCGCTCACCCAACAATAGTAAATTAATTGACCACCCGAACATTCAGCCTTCGTCTTTCCAACAAAACTGTATGTTTAACTTGAAGTTCAACAGATTTTGGATAAATTGGCCGCACATTTAGTGATGTAGCCTTTGATCCGTAGGACCCTTGTTTAAGAAATCTGGTCGAGTTGCCACAACTTTAGCCCGGCAGTTAACGTAGTAGCGCATGTACCCGTCGGTATTACCTTGTAAGTATTTGAAGCACCCGACCAAGTTGTGGCAACTTGACTATAGACTATAGACTTCGTGCAGCGACCTCAAGAAATATGGTCGAGTTTACAACTTTACCCTCGTCGTTTACGTAGTAGCCAACTGTACCCGAGGGGGGATACAACTTGGCACCGCATTACCCTGTTTTTTTTTTTCCGCTGGATTACCCCGGATCATCCCCAGATTACCCCGGTTTACCCCTGTAGGGGGGTTCACATAGTAGGCGTAACTTTCGGGTCTACGGCTCGCAACGCGATACCTTTATGACTACCGGTCCCCCCAAAACTCCGACTTATTGTTACTCTAATTGCATGGTCACACTGCAAATTTTTTTGCTGGCTCTCCCCATTGGACTTGAAGAGTGTCTGAAAGGGTCGAAATGTGAAGTCCGTACCCTTCTCATCTTCCAAGTTGATTGTAAACATCGCCGATTTTGCGGGTCTAAGGGTGACCAACTCAACCAAGAGTGGAGTCGTTTGATACACACAAGCCATAGGTGCGTTCTGGTACACCCGAAGACCTACACGGATTTTACCAGAGTCGTGTGGCACGCGTGCAAAGACGGTATCACCACTTTTTGGGATTATCTACGGGTTCACTCTCTTACAAATGAATGCACGATTTAAGCAAATATGCTCTAAGTTATGCATATTTTATGCTTGAAACACCAAAAGTCCCCACGCATGTTATGCTTGATTGGACCATATGATGCTTGAATGAGGGATACCATATGCCTGCCCCAAAAATACAAATACGTGCCTCAAGGTATGCTAGTATCGTGCATACAGACGGTTGATGTATGCAGATGATTCTTAAATCAAGAAAATCCCACAAGAATACAAGATTCGCATCAAAATCGCAGCATTCATTTTTCAGAGTGCACTATCGGTCCTTCTTGCAAGGGAATGATTGCGTATGAAAAATTCGAGTTGAGCATATTTTCAGTATCCATTAGTACGCATAAGTACCCAAGAGTACGCAAATTGATTGTTAACACCGTGTGGCGCCTGCATTGTTTGCAGTGATTTAAAAAAAAAAACAAAAAAAAACAGTCGCTACTGGCTCAAAAGTTGATATACGATGCCCGACTGTCGCCAGAAAGTATATATCACCCAGTCTCATCGCCATTACAGGCAATTACAGCAAAAAATTAATTTTAAAAAATTATGAACTCCGTTGCTTCTTTGGTCTAATTAGTGGGGAAATTTATTTAGAAAAGGAAATTGGTCCAAAGTGACCCGTATTCTGGGAATCACCCTGAATTACCCCGGATTTCCCGGAATCTCCTTGAAAAATTTTGGATTATCCGGCGGTAATTCTGCCTGAATTACCCCGAATTACTTTTGGTTTACTCCGGAATACTCCGACCATGCACTCTCAAAAATGTATGCTTGAATCAAGAAAACGTCTCTAAGAATGTTATGCTTGAATCAGGCATACGTATTTAACATTTGTGCATGATTCAAGCATAACGTTAAATACGTATGCCGATTCAAGCATATGCATATGCAAGCATATGCAATCATATGCAACATTCCTAGAGATGATTTCTTGATTGAAGCAGTATGTCCACCGGAGTGCCGAAGTTGTTACCCCCTCGGTTGTCCCTGTCGGAAGTACCTTTCAAGAACTCCAAACACCCGACCGGTACTTCCACCAAACAGATCCAATTTTGCTATTTCTCTCTAGTCCGTTTTGGTCACATGAACAACCTTTCGGGCTCTAGGCCGCCACAGTTACTCGAATTTTTAAATAAATCGCTCCCAATAAAGTTCTTTTATAATGGATGGGTGCGAGAGACGCGTTTGTTCAGCCTTACTCGAGACATAGCCGGGTGTAACATTTTAAGCTGCTAGCAAGAAGTGAGGTACGAAACAAAACAACAAAACAAAAAGACACTTCTAGATATCAACTGACTAGATAACTCGCTCTTCGTCAAATCTTTCGGGGTGTGGGAAAAATCAATTATCTCCCGAAAAGACAGGTTGAAGGGACTTACGTCCCTCTGTCCGGGCCACGGTGCTTCGTTCCTGCATATTTACGTTCGATGATACCGTTAGGATATTCTGTTACTGACACTAAAATATCAGTGCAGAAATGGCAACTCGTGGACTCTCGGTAAAGCAAACCTTTTGTCCTGGACACGCCTGGACGGCCCCCTTGACCTGCATGACGAAAACTTGCTAATGACTGAGCTTGGGCGCCTGCCAACGCACGCTGAAAACGTAAAGGAACAGCGTTGCGTGTCCGCGTCCGGGTTGCCGTGCGTGACAAGCCTATCAAGGGGCGCCGCTGACAGTCCTTTGGAAACGAGGTTAATTAATCACCGCTGTTGAGGCAAATCCTGGCCGATGTGGCGACTATGAAGGGAAGGGGCATTCTTCAATCTACCACAAGGTCTCAACTTCAGGTTCCGGCTGTTGATTTTTAGCCCGTCCCGACACTAAATTACAGTGCTACGGAATTGCCATCGATCACAGGTCTGGGTTAGTCCGGTACCCAGTACAGTGTAGTGGTTTGCGGAACCATATTGCGCTCTTCGTCCCCTACTACCCCCTCCCGGAGACCCGGCCCGGAGCTCATGCCCTCCTAGAAGTTTTCGACCAAGTCTGATTCTTTTTCATGCGGGCAGAAGATCTTGTGCCGTAATGCGCCGACCGCCTAAAGGACACGCCCGGAAGGACATACCCGGTATGCAGGGCGGATATTATTTTGGTGGGCCGAATTTTGAAAAATTATAAATACAATACATTTTAAATACCTTTATGTCTTATGGGATTTGTACGTGATGGAATTTCAAATAATGAGAAGAAATGAAAAAAAAAACTGTGTTATAACTTATGGGAACTGTACCTCATCGGATAATACATCATGGGATTATGCCTGATGGGACCTCGTATACCTCATGGGAACGACTCGACGTTTCATAGAGGAGGAGACCTTTCCGTGAAAAGTTATTTTTAAAATATTTTTGATTAGTTTTGGGGTTTGGGCCCCCCTAGGACTTCTGCCGAAAAAAGTTGGAAATCCATTCATTCCTTTGACAGTACCATGAAATCCCAAAGTTTAAGCTACAAGGCTAATTTTCACTTGTCGGCACTCCAGCCTCTCAACCAGGTCTACCTTGTTGCGGCTACATGTTAACACCAAGGTGTAAACTTCAACCGAGGCTGCTTCGACTTCCTTCCACTGCGTTAAATGGTTAAATTATTAACCTGGCGTGGTTGATATACCGACCGTTGGGTGACGATTGTAAATCTAATGGGGCCAGCGTTCTCAATTTAACCAATTTCGATGAGTTCTTATCCAGAATGGTTCAGATTTAATCAAAGGAGTGAAGGTTTAACCCCTCTTGTTAAATTTCAACCTCTTTGGAGCTAATTTCAACCCTCTCATTGATTTAAACCCTGTGTGTTTAACAAACAATTTCGCCCGTTTTGCCCAAAAGGGTTCAAATTTCAACCCCAAATTTTCACAGTTTTGGGGAAGACTTGTCGTTGTACCTCTTGTAATTACTAAGTAAATGCAGGGTTGCCTTAATAGCTTGAAAAGCTTTTATTGCTGTGTGGTGTGAGCCAGTGTCTTATTCCATCACACCCCTTCCCTTACAGTATTATTTGAATATTATTGATATAAAGTTTATACAAACTAGAACTGTAGTCTGTAGTCAGCACGTGGCTCTGAGCTAGCTTAGAATGTAGTCGAATTGTGTATGTCCGTATCTGCCGCTCATGTCAAGAGAGCCAACCAATAAGTTCTCGACCAGGTCTGATTCCGGGTACAGTAGCAGTGGTGTCGCCACTTATGAATTCGGCCCATGGGAGGCTCGTCCTGGTAACTCCTGCAGTCAAGTACTCTTACCCTCCTAGCAACGACCCCGATTTGTTTTGGCGAGAAGCCGTGCCTCCGCGATAGGGGGGTGGCGATGAGCGGTGCACTGATAACGCCAGTGGCCGTCTGTGCATATAAGGCACTTGGCCGGTGTCGGAGGCACCGCTTACCAGGCACCGCCACACCGAAGCAACCACAGCACCGACATGACTCGCACACTCCTCGCTCTGGCGGCGCTGGTGGTCCTGGCTGGTGCCAACGTTGTCCCCATGCGGTGCCCGTGCAGCAGGCAGCTGGAGCCCACGTGCGGCAGCGACGGCATCACCTACCCCAACGCCTGCATGCTCAAGTGCGCCTCCCAGGCCGGCACCAGCACCCAAGGAGCCGGTGAGTAGCCCTCCAGACCAGCGAGGCTCCCTTCACTGTTTTGAGAAGGCCAACCCGAGGCCCAGGAACATACATGACAGCCCTCTGACTGTATTACAGAGGTCCGCGAACTCCACAAAGGTGCGTGCGCCCAGAGGACAGAGCAGACACTCTTCGCACCGGTCGCCGAGCCCGCGCACCTGCTGTGCATGTGCAGGCAGGTGTGGAGCCCAGTCTGCGGCTCTGACGGGGTCACCTACACCAACATCTGCTCGCTGCGCTGCGCTGCGGGCCGTATGGCACACGCCAAGGAAGCTGCGTTGGCACTGGCTCACGAAGGTGCCTGCGTACGGCACACGGTCAGTGTTGTGCCTGACGCAAGGCCCGCGCACCTCCTGTGCATGTGCAGGCAGACCTTGAGCCCGGTGTGCGGCACAGACGGGGTCACCTACACCAACATCTGCTCGCTTCGCTGTGCCGCCGGCCGGGTAGCCAATTCCAAACACGTGCCAGGTATGCCAACAGTGAACACACCAAGGGGGTATCGACTCTAGAATTTGATATACAATGAGTTACTTTTGGTCGGATTACATCGGAATACTCGAAATTCACCGGATTACCTTGAATTACCTCAGATTACTGTGAATTACCTCGCAATAACCCGGATTACCCTGAATACCCGGATTACCAACCCTGAATACCCCGGATTACTCGGACTAGGGGTCTTTCAAATACCACGTGACCGATTTAGGGGCGGAGGGGTTTTGTCAAAAGTCACGCTCCTATATTCAATGTATGGGAAGGTTAGGTTAGCCGTACCACGCAGTGGGGAGGGGGGGTCAAATTGTGGCCTATTTTGTACCACGTGGTATTTGAAATGCCCCTTACCCGGACTACCCGCATTACGCGGATTACTTTTAATGGCCGCGGATCACCTCGGATAGCTTTGAATTACCTCTAATTACCCCGGACCACCCCGCATTACCCCAGATTTCTTCGGATTACCCGCATTACTCGGATTACTTTTTGTGACCTCGGATTACTTCGATTACCTCGGATTACACCGGATTACCCAGGATCTCCCGGATTACCTGGATTACCTCGGATGACTTTGGGATGTCGAGCGGTTTACCGGAGTCGTTGGAACACACTGCCTGCTCAGAATGATGCTACGATGTTTCCGCTGCGCTCTAATTAACCTTCACATTCACCCCGCAGCTCTCGATGTTGCCCACGAAGGTGCCTGTGATCACTTGACCGGAGACAGCAAGGAGGTGACTGGTCTAACCGCCGAGCCCGCACACCTCCTGTGCATGTGCAGGCAGACCTTCAGCCCAGTGTGCGGCACAGATGGCATCACCTATACCAACATCTGCTCAATGCGTTGCACGGCTGGGCGCAAGACGCACTCCACTGCAGGTATTTGCATCGCTGTTGAAGCGTGAAGACGTATACTTTTGAGGGCGTGGGCAGGCGCAGAGTGCTAAAAGGCAATTTGTCTCGCTGAAACGCTGAACTGCACCATATATTGGTTTTACGATTGTTGGTTACTCACCATACTGGTCGTTATTCTATGTCTGCAGCTCTGAAGGTGGCTCACGAAGGTGCCTGCGACAAGGCAGATGAAGCCAAGGAAGCCGCCAAACCTGCACATCTCCTGTGCATGTGCAGGCGGGTGTGGAGTCCTGTGTGCGGCACTGACGGTAAAACATACTCCAACATCTGCGCCCTCAGGTGCAGCGCTGAACGAACGTCTGCCGCGAAGGCTTCTGCGGGTAAGGGAAACTATGGCATCGTGTGCAGTTTACATCGCGTCCTTATATTAGACTGGTTAGCCCTCATGCTTTCTTTCGTCTTATATTGCAGAACTTCAAGTGGCTCACGAAGGGGTCTGCTAGGTGCCTGCTGCATCGTCCAACCAATATCGAGTTCAACAGCGGCGCACCTCTTGCTGACCCTTTTGTACCGTTACCTACTCTAAGACATCCCAAGACTGACATTTTTATATACAATAATAAAAAAAAAGGCATTACTATTAACGCATGGTTTCAATTTCCACTCACCTAGTGTAGAGTTGTTGTCTACTTCCGTAACGTAATAGAGCCAATCTCGAAACGTACAAGAGATCTCTTCTTTGGGTAACGTGTAGACATAGTGCGAACAGGGTTGAAGATTCCAGGGAAGCCATGGTGGCATCGTCTTGAACGGGCGAGTCTGTCGGGTCCTTGCTGCTGTCAGAAAGCCTCGGGGAGTTCTAAATAGTGTGGGCGAACACTACCGTCTGCCCCAATCTGTACGCCGCGTGGCCGGAACGGTTAATTTGAAGAGTATAGGCGAAACGAAAACAGGACTTAGCTGGTCAATACCGTAAATTGAGGTTATTCAAGCACATGGACAGCGAACACGAAAAACTCCCCCGCCCCCCAGCCAAATCTAACCCTAAAACGAGATAACAAAAGCAATGCCCAAACTCACAGTTCCAGTGCCACCACGTGTGCTTACCTTCTCCGGACGCGTGCGTGTGGTTCGCAGGTCCATCCTGTTGGCTGCCAGTCCAGCTCTCCTCAGTACCCAGGCGCATCCAGCGGGGTCGCCAGGGCACCCGATGTACTTCCATTGCAACGCTGATGCGCCCAGGTCACAAGAATCGAACCCTGCTCATGATTATTACGTATACCGTGTGGCTCTCATATTACTCTTAAATGTAGAACACTAACGGACGAAAGCGAAAAGAAAGCTACTTGGTGCTCAACATCCCAAGGTTGTCAGCGAAACCAAGTGAGGCGCCACAGCCCTCCACGGGTCCGGAGGGGCGACCCCAGATCAGTGCGTGGCGGAGCCCCGCACCAGCCCTCACCTAAGCGGCGGGAAGCGACCAGAATTTGAACTCAGCGCGAAACGGTCAAGATACAAAACGCAATATACGCGCTGTTGGCGAGAACATGTCGCCAACAGCGGGTCAAGGCGCACCCGGGCCCCTTGCCTCCAGCCACGAAGACCGCCATGCGAGAGAATAAAAATCCTACCGGACCTAAATTGCTAAGGGCTTACAATTAAGCTGTTCAGCTGTATTACTGCTGGGCGATCATTTATTTTTAGCTGATCTTAAACGATATTTAGTAATTATAAATTTTCATGTCTTCTGCCTTATCTAATTGGTATAGCTCCGCAGCAACAAATTATATTTTTCCACCCTTCGAAATCTTATCAGCACCAAACTTTTCTAGGTGGAGACTGCGCTTTACTTAGCTCTGTTTTAGCAGATCATGGCTGTCTGCAAGAGGCATCTGTGTGTGTCTATGGGTTGCTTTGTGTTCTCCGCGTCGATGCCCCTCGTATGTTGATTCAAAGTCGGACGGAGCAATGAGCAAAGGCTGTGACACTACACTCTCAAAAAAAATGCTTGAACTAACGCAAAATGTACGTTAAATGAGGATTCATGGCGGAGTTTCTTACATCAAAGAACATGATTCTTGTTGCAAGCATATGAAGCATGTTCCAAGGTTATGAAGCTTGTTCCAAGCATAAAGAAGCTTGGCGCCAGTTGTGACGATACTTGAGTCACGCATAATATTCTAAAATCGAGCATAGCCATGCTATGCTTGGAAGAGAATTTGCGGTTTGAGCCTTAACATTGATCATCAGGCATATTATGCTGGATTCAAGCATTCTTTTTTGAGAGTGTACCACCACCAACTAAGGGAAACGGAGCACATATGCTGCCGACTTTTCAAGACAGGCGGAGGTTATCTTGAGACTAAGAAATATTTTCACCTTGCGGAAGACCCTATTACGGCCGGCGGCCCGAGTGGCGATTTACAAATCACCGCTCAGACCAGTTCGACCATCCGGCAGGTCAAGGCAGGTGGGCGCCAGGCTCGGAGCAGTGCTTTGAGCCTCTGCCTTGTTGCGCCCAGATGTGGTCTTTCGCACACCAACTAGTGTACGAAATATCTACTTTCACTGTATAAGTTCTCCGTTCCTCCTTCTTTGAATTATGTTCGTACAAAAAAGTTTCTATGTTACGAACTAAAGGTACAAAAATCTTACGACGAGGGAGAAAGGGCCGAAAACTCACCCTCTCATAATTTTAGTACTGTGAGGGAGAACCGCTTTTCTGCGACGCCCCGATAGAAACCCGCTTGTGTCCCGCAAAGAAAGAGCACCGCGTTTGTGAACGGAGTGCGTAAAGACTCAATAAAGTGGCAATCGCCGATTTCCCTTCAAAGTGAATATACTGGTAAATAGAAGCGTGCTTGCAGCTACGCTGTTCCGAAGCGTGGCATTCGTATGCAAATTCGAGGGCGGATTCTTCCCGTACTCTGCAGGAGCGTAGCGCTACGCTTCATGGCGGCTTGCTTCGAATTGGGCGTAAGGTTGCGCCTTAGTTTTACGGGTGGTTCAAAGGTTTGTAGGTCCTTCTTAAATCAAGAAATGTTTTCTCGTGGAACAGACTTGTTCGGGAGAAGAACGGCTTTAACACTCGTAGAGAATTAATATTATCAAAATTATTATTCCTTACAAAATACAAAATACCTAAATACTACTCAAGCGCTCCGTTAAGATCAGCGGTTCTCTATCGGCCCGAATATTATAAGCGAGTCTTCCAGGTGCATGTCGAATACTTCTCTTGACATTTTTAGTGAGGATCAATATTTATTGTTCACCTGCCGACGAGGTTCGTAAGAAGGTTAGTGTCAAGCTTCGATGCGTCACCCCGAGGGATGTTCTCAGCTACTTTCGCGATGGCGTTCATGGCTGTCTGGCCAATCTCCTTAGCGGCGGTCATGCCCGAGCGGGCTGCGGCGACAGCCTGGGACGGAAGGTGGCCACCACCACCGACAAGGCTGGCGAGAGCAGCGGGGCTGATAGGAGTTGCCGAAGCCTGCGAAAAAGATGTTTTTATTAGCGGACGGAGAAACGGGTCAGTAAGCGGCCTAAAGGGAGGTTGACTGCCCTGCCCCACTCTGAAAAATAATCTGACGTTTCTCTTGGGAAAGCGGTATTTTGTCCCCGATTTCGTCGCTCTCCGAAAAAGCGACCGATACAATCGTCGCTCGGAAAGAACAATGATCTTAAAATATCAGTCCTTCAGAGCGACTCGTCAAAATATCGCTCACACTGCTAATCAAAGGACTAAACCGACGTTTCTTCGCGTCTTACCTTAGAGTGTTACGCTAGTGAATACGTTTTCAAACGTCTGACGCCAGATTCAGACGCTAATAAAGTCTAACACCTGAGCCAGATGTTTCGTAATGCCTCACGTCTTGTTCCTTTTAAAGTGTCTTCCACCTATGTCATATACGTTTCGTTTGTACACGAAAAAAAAGATCGATCGCTGCTATCGACCTGCCTTGAGGAGGTCAAAATTGTTCTGGCGAACAAGCAGGTTTGGCACCAAGAATCAACCTTTCTGTGGTTTCTGTTACAATGAGCAACTGTCGATTGTAGTTGGCAACTTGTTTGATCACCACGACCAAACTCGGCTTTTCTGAGGTGGGCCCTGGAAGTTCGGTCAGTGACCAAGCTTTTTTTTTCCCCGTGTACCGTCTTAATCAGGTGTCAAACCTTTGTAAGCATTTGTAAGACGCTTTCAATCGTCTGGCAATGAAGTAAGTCGCTGGAAAATGTTAGACGGGTTGTAAGGAGCTAACGTCTCAATGTCAGTCATTTCAACTTGAGAAATTAAATGGCTTGTGATGCTGCCCAAATTCAGCAACGTATGTGATTTACAGTGTTACACTGTCTTCAAACCCCTACTAATTTGCGTACCCCCGAGGAAGACCGTAAATCCGGAAAAAAAGAAAACCCAAGCCATTTTAAGTTAAAACTGAAGTCTTGCCAATTTAATCTATTTTTATATTTTTGCAGAGACTTGAGCACTTAAGCAAAACCTCAGGCATATCTTCACTAAAAATTGATTGATTTGACCCTCAACTCACCATGGCGCAGAGGGCCAGGGCCACAGAGATGCAGATGATGAACTTGTTCATGTTCGTTGCTGTTTGAGCGCTCGGGAGCTTCTCGATACCTGACCTCGACAAGCGCACTCTTTTTATACACAACACAAGGTTCGTGTCCCATGATACAATGAGAAAATTTCCATTAGAAGCCATGTTATTTGCAGTTAGGAGCACTGCTTGCGCCGGATGGGGGTGATCACAGCCTGCTGGTGATCAAAGCTCAACTAGGCCAACGGCCACCTGTGCTAACGTACAGTATTTGAACGACAGTGAAGTGGGACGAATAGAGGTGACCTTGATCCACATTTAATCCCAAAACAATCCCGGTGTTCATGCTAATCGACAATGACGGCGAGAAACTAATGATGTTTGAAATGTAAGGGGCCCTGGCAATTAACACACGAAGTGTGTCAAAGGAAGAATTCCTTCACAAACAGAGGGAGCTTTTTACAGGCCGAGGCAGTTTTAAAGGCACCTTTACTGTAAGAGTGGACCCTAATTACTTGGCTGAACCTTGCCCGCTAAGGAGGTACAAGGTAGGCGTACGCCAGACCGCGTCGTGGCGTAACAGGCTTCGCTCACCGCGAACCACTGTTACGCCCCTCCACGCCTGGCGTACACCTACCTTGGCCTGCCGGCGGCTGTCACCGGGCGAGTGGGGCCCTGCGGGGCCAATCAGTCTGTACGGCGCCCTGCGGGCGCCGGTCTTAGGGCGCGGGGTTTGCTGCGCTTCTAACCTAACCGCTGGACGTACCTAGTCCCACCGTATTTTGGGATTCTCTGCCGTGTTAAATTGTGCTCAAATCTAACCTTACCTACCCTACTCTAACCTAACCCACTCTAACCTAAACTAGACTAACCTAATTCAAGACTTCTCTTCACCATTCAATGCTGCTCTAACCTAAACTACCCGAGCCTAACGAGTTTTCGTCCAAGGAAGCCGTGCTTTGACCACTGGCACCTGCAGCAGCACCTATGGGGTCTTCTTCGGCATTGTAATTAGGTCTTCAGTATATGTTTAGCGGGGTCGGTTCCCATCGTTAAGATTAAATTACTACCTCCTTGGCAGTTTTCCTATTCGTTCCAGCACCAGCAGCAGCACCTGGGGTTGATTTCGGCATCTTGACAAGGGTCTTGGGGTGATTTTTGAAGGGGTCGATCGCCGTGTTCAAGTTTGAAATACGGATTTAGAAGTTTGCCTCCCATTCCAGTTACTGCACAAGAGGGCCCAGTTTTGCCAACCGGCACCTGCAGCAGCACCTGGGGTCCTTTTCGGCATTGTAATTGAAGTCCTGAGTCTATTTTAAGCGGGGTCGGTTCCGATCTTGAAGCTCAAAATACAGCTTGTTTAGCAGTTCTTCTATGTGTTCCTGCTCCTGCCTATGAGGGCCTTGTTTTGACTAGGGCTGTGCGCTGATTCGGTAAACCGTTGATTTTTTCGGTGATTTTAATCACCGGATCACCGAATCGCGTTTCCAAAATCACCGGTTAACCGAAATTTAAAAATCACCGGTTTGTTCCCGCTGACCGGTTTATTTCCGATCATCGATCTGTAAAAAATCACCGGTTTACCGTACATCACCGGTTTGACGGTCGGACGGAAGGCGGCGGAACGGAATCGGACTGCAACCTCTACAGAAATCGAGTGTCTCTTCAGTTTTGCTGGCCTAGTAAAAGGCAATCTGAGGACGTGCCTCAATGGAGAACACGCAGCGTGGTTAATTTTTCAAGGCGTGAATAAATACCTTGTTTAAAAGCCGTGAGTTCAGTAAAACTCTAGCTACAATTTTGTAGTATTTCTCTGGACACAATTTTATTGTATTTCTCTGCTATATTTCTCTGAATACAATTTGGTTCTATTTCTATATCTAAAATTTTGCACCATTTGCTGTATTATCTGAATATATCTCTCAAACTAGTATGTGTGGTATTTCTCTAAATACAATAATTTGCTCAGATTTTATGACACTTTTATTGATCTTGTAGTAGATGAGACTGTCAAAACATAGTCAGTTTCTAAAAAAATCAGTAAATTTGAGTAAAGCAGGTTCTTTTTATTAAAAAAAAATACTATCCCACTGTGTGAGATACTGGTAGGCCCGGAGTTTCACGGTGGTTTGGTTAAAATAGACGTTAAGTTTATATTTTGTTCTTTTTGGTTTTGCTTGCCTTCTTTTATTTTTTAATTGAATAAGGATTTTGCTTGAGCCTTGTTTCAGTTTTGGGGTGGTTTGGGGGTGGTTATAGAAGTAAAGTTTATATTTTGTTCTGGTTTTGTTTGCTTTCTTTTTTTTTAATTCATGGAATAGGCGCTCGCAGTGGACTCTCCCCTCCACCTTAACCTCACCAGCCCCCCCAAGCCAGATCGGCTACCTCACCCCCCCGCGAGGGGTATGTACAAAATATGAGTACAATCTTAACATAAGTATCAAAATAAATTGACGCGTGTCAGGCCGAAATGTGAAAAAGTACTTAGCACATCCACAACGCAATGTGACACGAAAATAACTAAGTGTAATTCTCTAAAATAGGGTTATGGGATGGACAAGACGTCTGCTTCTAGCCTCACGCAGGGTGCGCGACAATTGACGTAGTCTCCACGCCAGCTCCAGCATTCAAAATCCCAGTGGCGCGAGGAAGACATACCCCTCGCGGGGGGGTGAGGCACTCGATGCGGCAGGGTGGGGAAGGTGGTGGGGAGAGTCCACTGCGAGCGCCTATGATGATTTTGGTTGAGCCTTGTTTCAGTTTTGGGGTGGTTCGGGGTGGTTTGTATCTCCTTTGAGGGGGAGAGGGAGTAGTTGAAGAGCCAGGGCGTCTAGGTAGCGGTCAGTGTAACGCTTGCATTCTCATACGCGGGCCGCCTAGCGCTAGCCTCCTGCAAGGCTCTCGCACTGTTGTCCCCCCCCCCACCGGTCCCAAACAGTCCTGACTCTTGAGTCGCCTCCCTTTTAGCGGGGCCTCGGCGTGCCTCGGCTCGGCTCGCCACATCGACAATGGGTACCCGGCAAAGGCTACGCAACAAAAAAGAAGGACGTCCGATTAGGCTGTGCTCTGGAGAAGGACAGAATGATACTGAGTCAAGCAGAGGTTGCTGATGCAGCCTGCTGACGAGTCGAGCATAGCTCGTCTAGAGGCGTTGTAACAGTAGCTCTGTCTCTTGCTATCACCATTGGATGGAGAGAGCAAGCTGAAGTTTGAAGTGGTTTTTCTGATCACAGTGATATTTTTTGAATGTAACAACACGCTAGACTATTTAATACGACTATTGTCCGTAATTCTGTTAGACAGATTTTTGATTCTTTAGATCGTTTTGATTTTGGACTAGTGGTGCCTGTTGACGAGGTGCTCTGTCTCTTCCTTTCTCCATTGAAAGGAGTGAGAGCGCCGACTTTAAAACACGTTTTTAAACGGTGTGTGATATTTTTGAAGTGTAAAAACACGTCAGCGTGTCTAGTACGAGTACCCTTCGATAATCTGGAGAGTTCGAAAAACTTCTGTCAGAGGGCCATATGGGGCTATGCTTCCAAGAAAAAAAAAAAAAAGAAAACAGTCCAATCTGACGAAACTATAAGGCAACTCCGTTTCACTCCGTGCCTAATTACATACGTTTATTATCAGTTTATACATCATTACAAACCTGACAAAGTTCGCATTTCTTACAGAATACACAGCCGAGGGGAGATTATCGGGAGTTTTTGCAACTGATTATTGTGTTCCTAGGCGGAGTTGTACCTGGGGGAAAGTTAATGGAGTGGTAAACTTCAAGAAAGCAGGGGCCGTAAGTAAGACCAGGTAGAGGGCTAAAGTTATCTACTCCCTTAAGACTTGGCTGTTTGGAAATCAACTGAAGCTGTCTCGTGATTTGGACCCAAATTTGTTCAAACTCGATGTTTTCATTTGCCGTGCGTACGTCCGTGCCTGGTTTCTTGCCCCTTATGCTCTTCAAGCCCCACGTACAGACCTAACCCTCCTAAAGAATCACTTTGCAAATAAAGAGTACGGTACTCATTGGCAGGCTGCACTGAGGAAGCTCCTCGATCATCTTTGGTACTTGTCGCCAAAGTTGATTTGCATGGTCTTTTTCGATGAGGGAGTGACTCTTGATGAGAAGCGAGGCAATGTAAAAGCATTCAAGCATGGGATTGATTGCGAACCTGAAACCAGTGCGTAAATGGACCCCGATTCTGAGGTCCATATTATTTTCCAAAAAGCAGAGAGCGGGGCAGTCTCGTTAACTTACTTAAGACCAATCAAAATTGATTTTCCGTTCATCACAACGCTGTGTAAGATTTGGGGACTTGGAGACAAAGCGGCCCCAAACCACAGCGATTTCCGCTTTATACTTCTTCAATGCTTCGTCCGATTTCGGGAAAGACGCTAGGCGAAACAAAAATTATCATTTATTCTGTAAAAACAAATAATTAAAAGAAAAAAAAGAACTGAAAGGTGACTTACGATAGACTGCAGTGCAGACCTGTCCATGTGGACCCAGCCCAGGCGTACACCATCTGACGAGCGAGCGTGTGTATGGCCCGTTTAAAATTGTTTCGGCCTGCAGGCTTAAGGCTGGATTTCAGTATTCAGTCCACCATCTTCTGATGGATAGCAGGATGTAGCATTTCAAACTCGTCCTTTTTCTTGTCTGTTATGCGGCCTTCCACAAAAGCAATAATTCTGCTAACGAATCTAGCAATGTTGCTGGTGGCTAGCTTTGGGTTTGTGGCCCCAGCGCTGGCCTTCTCTTTTTATAGCTTAAACAAGCGTAAGCGCAAATTCCTTCTATGGATTCTCATGAAAAGTGCTCTCAGTGGATCAAATCTAGCAGTGAGTTGCCATTTGTGTGCCCGTGTGCCAAATATTACATGATAGCAAAGTATTGAAAATGTAATTCTATTAATAGTGAATCTCCCATTTACAGACGCTGTAAAAGGTGCTAAGCCACCCCTCTCCAAAACCATTGCTCAAAGAGAGCAAGTAGTGGCAAAGCAGATGTCAGATGTTAGTCAGATGTTAGTACCATACTCTCCATCTGTGTCAAGCTGTAAGTTGTATCTCCTATTAATCTTGGTATGATAGCAGTGACACTTTTAAAGCTTTAATTGTTTTCATGTCAATTTTTCAGGTAGTGGAAATCATAATGGTAGTAATCCTGTCCAAATTAATCCAGAACCTGAGAGGCAGGCAGAAAATATGTGCCAGCTGAGAGAAGAAACATATTGCATGGAAGGTGCCCCAGCGGCTGTTTAAGTGAATACCACTGTTCAAGAAGAATTTCCTTTTCTATCAAGTAAGACATTGTGCTGGATCGTTGAGAGATTTTCTATTCTGAGGGACAATGAATGACAGTTATGGAATATTTTATGAAGTGTTTTAATAGCTTTTTGTTTTTTATCTTTTATTCAGATTCTGAAACGCAATCAAATCTTCTTAACATTGGAGTGTGGCAGTTGATAACACCGCCTGAGGAAGCTGTTAGTGGAGCTGCAGAAGTAAATGCCACTGTTCAGGAAAAATTTCCTGTTCTACCAAGTAAGACATTAGCTAAATGCTTGAGAGATTTTCCATTCTTTGGGACACTGTGAACTGTTATGAAATATTTTATGAACTATTTAATAGTTTTTTTTTTAATCTATTTTTCAGACTCTGAAATTTAATCAGATCTTTTTAATATGGGAAGTTGTCAGTTGATAACACCACCTGCAGAAGCTGTTGGTGTTGGTGGAGCTGTAAAAGTAAATGCCGCTGCTCAAGAAAAATTTCCTGTTCTACCGCCTGAAGAAGCTGTTCATGATAATGACGTTTCTGCACACCTAGGTAAGGCAATTGATACACTCTTTTTTCTATATAGTGGAACATACAAGACCACTATCATTCATCATTCATTCAAACCCCTCTATAACGCACAGTAAGTGTAACGGGAAGGCAAACTGCTAAATGGTGCAGTATTTTAAACTTAAACATGGAAACCGACCCCTGCTAAAATAATCCAAGATCCGCGGGAAAAAAAATATGCAAAAATCGCCCCCCGGTGCTGCTGCAGGTGTTGGTTGGAAAAACAACAGTTTTGACTCGTTCCTTGCTCTTCCAATGGACTGGATTAAATAATAATCACTACCAAATGTAGTTGCAAAGAAAGAAACAGCAGGGCGAAGCCCTGCACGGGGGTCTGGGGGCGGAGCCCCCAGCGAGCAAAGCGAGTTAAAATTCTATGATTGCATTTAATATCTTATCTTTCTTTTTCCATTGGATTTGCAGGCTCTGAAAGTCTAACAGACAGGCAGGAAATGAGGAGGACAGAATTAAGGAAAAATTTGTTCCCAGAGACGGAGACTGCAGACGAAATGTCTGGTTTTTCTCCTCTGCCAGCTCAAGATGTTAACAACAATGTAGATGTTCCACAACGTAAAAGAATGAAAAGAATGCCTGACAAGACACCGCCAAGGAAGCGCAAGACCATACCATCCCAGTGGATAGCTACGAAGGCTAAAGAAGCCCACAATGAAGGGCTGGCTCATATTTCTAAGAGGGGCAAAGAGAAGAGAGCCAGGGTCCTCAAACCTGCCTGCCCACTGGCATGTAGGAAGAAATGTCAGACAAGAGTCAGTGACGAATTAAGACAAAAACTGTTTGAGAAGTATCGGGCACACAAACAAGACAAAGCGGCCCAGTGGCTTTTCCTCGCAAAATTGGTGAATGTTCTTCCAGTTAAGCAAAGAAAAGTGGATGTTGATGAAGATGATGAATACTTTCTGAAAGACATAGACAAAAATGATGATTTGATCTCTGTCTGTCAAACAATGTTTGTTAACACCTTTGATGTTAGTACCAAATCTGTCAGAACTGCATTGATGAAAAATAGTCCTGACAAAAGGGGAAAGCATTCAAACCACAAGAGGGTGTCTCCTATCTTAATTGAGGGTGTAAAAGAGCACATCAAGAAATTTCCTTTAGTCCCAAGCCACTATTGCAGAGCCGATTCTCAAAAGAAATATTTAAATGAGAATCTGACTGTTGCTCAAATGCATAGAATGTATTTGATGCCACGTATTGAAGGAGAGCCTTTCACCGCAACAGAGAGGCAATACCGTGATATATTTAACAGTTGCTTTAATCTAGGTTTCTTCAAACCCAAGAAAGACCAGTGCTCCCTCTGTATTGAAATGAATGCACCAGGGGAGAAACCAGCAGAAAAATTGCTAGAGTATCAGCTGCACAATGAAGAAAAGCATAGAATTAGAGCATTGAAGAGAGACGACAAACTAGAGAGTAGAAATGAAGGCTCTTCAAATATCAGAGTGGCCACATTTGATTTGCAAAAGATTTTGTATTGCCCCAAAGCAGAGAATGCTGAGTTTTACTACAAACGTAAGTTATCATCCTTTAATTTTACCCTCTTCGATTGTACTGAGAAGCAGGCGTATTGCTATCTTTGGGATTTAACTCGTGGCAAAAAAGGAGCTGATGAAGTGGCCAGTTTTGTCTTGGATTACATTGAGATCATGGTAAACAAGAAGACAATGAACCATTAAAAATGGTGTAAATGGTGCTCGTTCTTTACACATCTACTTCATTTTTATACCATTCAATTTCCTCGAATTTTATGCCAGGAAAAAAACTCTTCTTCCACGGCATTCCCCCATCTTAGTTTCGTGCACAACCGGTAGGAACGCTAGTGGGTACGTGGTCTTAGTTCAGAAACCGGCCACTAGGGGTGTGGTCACATGGTTACAAATGTAGCCGCTAGGTGTCGTCATCAACACAACCATCTTTGGCGTCGTAGTTCCGCCCACGGCCAGGAGGAACGCTAGTGTGTATTCTTAGTTCGGAAACCGAACAACAGAAGTGTCCTTAGGCACATTTGCTCGGCTGTAGTGGCTAAATATCATTATCAACACACCATCTCTGACATCTTACTTGAGTCCAACCAAATAAATGGCGCTACCAACTTCGGAGAACTGTAGAGGATTTCGGGTCCCAACAGTTGGTACCCGCTACATAACGCGCCTGCGCGTTGTGTCCTTCGTCTGTGTTGTCATGGCGGCCTTCCCTGGCCTTCCCTGTTTGTGCAGAAAAGACATGTCCTGTGCTTTGTGACCTTACACTCCATTCCCATTCCACATCGTACCCACCTTCCTTTTAGCGTATATTTATTTAAAATAACCCACAGTCTAAAAAAGGTGATTAATACTAGAAACAATCTAAGTTTATATCTCCCACTCAAATACGTATTTTAATGGCAACGCAAGTCTCTTTAGATTTATTTTTCTCCAAATCGAACTTCCAGTCACCAAAAGTTAAATTAAAATATTCAAATTGTTTCACAAAAAAAATCATTATTAATTCAATTTTTTCTTTGCCATGTTGACTTCGAACCATCATTCTTTGGGTTGGAATGCCAGTTTCTTTCATTCGTAGCTATTTCGCATTCCGACAATCCATCGCGACAGGACCTTGTTTTATCCCTTGGCTACGTGCTCCCGTCGTAGTTGGCGCTAGTTGCGCTAGTGGCGCTAGTGGCGCTAGTTTCGCCGCTAGATGGCGACACTGTATCTGTCATCTTAGTTCCATTAGCTGCCACCTCACCAACGTCTTTCCAAGGTTTGGGCAGGTTTGGGACTTAGAAGAAAAATTTCTTCACAAAAAAAGTATGAAACTTTTCAGCATTTCCATTGAAATTCGATAGATGCTCAACCTCTCTCTAAATTCTACAAAAAAAATTTCAGTTTATGTTCTCCCTTCGCGTTTTATAACCTATCAAAACTTTATATTACAAATTTCTTTTAAAAATGTATACACAACAAAAAAAAAACCTTTATCATTTTTTTTGTCATCGGATCACGACCTTCAAAATGATACCTCACACTCATTTGCAGCTGTTGTACTTTCACAGCTGAAAGTGACCGACTAAATTACACACCTACCCGGTACAATACTCGTTCATCTTACCCACATATGTGAATATGTATATGTGGTTTGGTAAAGAACGAGTAAAAAGGGTGTTAACGATTTTCGTTTTTATAGTGACTCGTGCACTGGCCAAAACAAAAACAAGTTTCTTTTTTCTATGTACTTTTTGGCTGCAAACAAATACCAAATCAAAATCACAAACAGGTGGCTCGTTAAAGGTCACACCCAAATGGAGTGTGATAATGTTCATGCCAGAATCGAGAAGAGGACAAAACTTCTGGAGATTTTCACTCCTTCTCAATGGTTTGGTTTCATTAGGGCAGCAAAAGTGAAAAAGCCAACATACATTGTGAAGGAGGTGGAGAAAGATGTTACCATACTTTCATTTAAACCACTGGATAAACAGTTTAATTGGGGCAAGATTCCAATTACCAAACTAAGAGGCATTACCATTGACAGTGCTGATAAATCAAATGTCACTTATCAAACTAAATGTGATGGAGATGTCACCAAACACAGTATCCTGTGCAAAAAGACAGGCAGGCCTGTAAATTGGACAACCTACAAGCTAGAGAAAGCTTACCGGGGTAGGCTGCCATTGAAACCCAAAGTGTTAAATGATTTGAAATGGTATGTGGAAAAAGGTCACATCCCACACCAACACCTAGAATTCTACCGTGGAATCATCCAAATCCCACCTCAGGAAGGGGATGAAGAAGAAGAGGATGCAGATGATATGCCCCAAGAAATCCATCCTCATCAAGATTTGGTTGCTTTTCTGGAGCATTCTGATGATGATCCACTTCTGAGACCAGAAATCAATGAGGAAGGAGTTCAAAGTGACTATGAAGTTTCTGATGATGACAACGACGATGATATTTAGATTTAAAATCTGCTAGTCCATATGGTATGTTATGTTATGTTATGTGCACTGTGACTAAATTACAATTTGCATGGTCATATTATAGGTGTTATTAAAATTACCAACAGTGAACTCAGCTTTTCTTGAAAAACTGATTTTAGCCTTAAGTTTACGTGGAGACTGAGTTAATGAAAAAGAACTGACTAATTTTTAACTTGTATCCTTCGTATCTAACATATATTTATGTGAACAGAGCTAAATAAGTAAATCTATGGAGTAATGTACTTTTATGTTCTAGTCCAATTTCTTGTGTAGATGACAAAAATTGTTATGTTCCTAGCCAACTTCATTTGATAAAGTTTGTCCGTCATGTTTTCATATTGTTTAAATTAAACGTAAACTTAAAAAAAAAAAAAATAATTTAATTCCCCCTCTGCAACATGAACTCAGCAAATTGAAGAGTGCAATAGCAAGTGATATTTTCGAGCTCTCTAATTCTTTCAATGTGAAACTTCCACCACACCTAGAGCTGTCAAGAGCAGCAGACAGCTAAAACATTGTGAACTCACATCTTCATGCATAATGTGTAGGCTCAAAACCTAAAAGGAAATCTGGAGGGAATCTTCATGATAAGGACTTCTTACAGCAAATATTCCCAGCGTAAAGTGGAATAAACTAAAATTTTCAGTAAGGGTACCCTATCGTCCTGCTCAGCAGCTTGTAAATAATATCACTTAATTAATTAGCCCCCCCGCCAACATGAAGGCAGGCCAGGTAGTACAACTGATCATGCTCTTAGTCCGTCCGACGGTGTGGATACCCCACGGCCCAAGCGCTCGCAGCGTTGTCGCTACCCCGCGGTGTGCCGTTGTAGACGCTGACTCGCGAGTCCCCGTGTATTAGCTCGCGCACTCGCGCGAAGCGTTTTTTCTCACTCCATAATGGCCCCTTATCTTAAAAGCCAGTGGAATTTTTGCCAAACAGGCTCTTAGTTTTACACTTAAGAATCATAATAGACCATGTCGTTGCTTAAACGTCATGACAGCAACTCTGTACCAGCCCCCAGCGCCCAGGCGGTAGTGGCGAGCACAGCCCCCAGGCACGTAACTGGCCGGAGTTTTCAGAGGGGGTCAGGCCGCGCTTTTTGCCTACTTACAGGCGGGATGTCACGCTGGTTGCCTACCTGCCAGGCGGTGCCCTTCGGGCACCGAGGCGTTTGGGGGGAGGGGGGGGGTCATGACCCCCCTGACCCCCTCCCCCCACGGCTACGTGCCTGACCGCCCCCAGTTGGCGTCGCGTCGTACTGGTGTTCGCGCGCGCAGTAGCGGGATCGTCGTACGTTCAAGTTCAAGTTTGGGAATTCGCCGTAATTTTTTCCCCCGCTTGACGACGGCTATGTCCAGAATCCAAGCCCGTTGCTCTAGGTATCCTCGGTGCTGACTCTGTGTGGCAGTCAACTTAGGTGCGGACGCAGTTAAACATTAATATCTCCGTTATCTAAGCACCTAAACCAAATCTGATTCGGCAGTATCATTACCAAATATTATTGTCGGCTTATGTAAAATCAGAAGTCCGAAATTCCTTAAGCCTGAATTATGCAGCGCGTTCAAAGTTAAACATCGCTCCCCTGAGAAATCTCTGAAAGTGACATAGGACCGTCTTTGGAGGGAGCGCGGGACTTCGGACCGTCTTCATCCGCAGCGCGGAACATCGGACCTTCTTAAAACGCAGCGCGCGACATCGGCCTTTGTTCGTAGGGACCATCGAGACACGCACACACGCACACAAACAGACAAAACATTTTTGGGCCAGTGGGGTAAGGGCTTCGCTATCGCTCGGCCAATAATTATTCAATTATTAACCCCAACCTAAGTTTATTCCCCAATGTCACCCTGTTTTGGGGGTGTAACCTCAATCTAATTTTATTTTTCCCCCATGTGACCTGTCACCTGTGCCCCGGGCCCCCTTTCCCTTGTGGGGGTGGTACGTAAGGAAGTTATTCACGAAATTCGGATTGGTTCGTGCCAGCGAACCTGCTTTCCCCTCTCCCCTTCCCTTTGTGGTGGGGGGGTAACCTAAGTCTGGATTGCATGACTGAAATTCGGATTAAGTTCGTGTCGCGAACCAATCCGACATTTTTTTCATGCCGTCCTATTACCAACATGGTGACCCAAAATTTCTCTAGCTATTTCCTAGTACGATCATGAGGCAAGCTTGATGTAGTCGTTAGAATTTTTTTGTGTGCGGAAAAAATTCTATTCCCAGTTGGCCTATACAAAACAGCAAGATTTGTTTGAATTTTTTTTTGTGAACCTTTTTATGTTTTAAATTTTTTTGTAAAACTTTTTTTGTTTTCAATTTTTGTACGACATTATCGCTTTTTTCTGCACCCTTTTGTGAACGTCGTTTTTACAAACTTGTGCCGAGTGAAACCGTGTGCTCAGTTTACTAAGTAGAGAAAACAATACTCGCCACACACTTTGGAATCGAGTGCTTGCAAACTGGTGTGATTATAAGTCCACTATTTGCACACTCTGTCTAAGAATTTACGATACTGTGATAGTACGGGTGGCATTCCATACTAATCCCAGAACTCTCCACCTCCATGTTTGTCGATAAAGAAAGCGACCCAGTGTGAGCCGGGTTTCCAAGTGGGATCCGTATTACAGATGAGTAATGCTGGACGTTTTTCTATTCGCCGTGGCAAAGTGTCTGCCGCGAAAACACCTTCGAAGAGAGGAGCGATGTGTTTGTCCTTTCTCATCATCGTGTCCAGCGTGCCTCCATCCAAACCGTCGTCCATGATCACACGTTGTAGTCGACAATCACGTTACGATTTTTATCGATTTCGATCAAGTTTTGGAACTCGGCGTAAATGATGCAGTTGACGGGATGTGCTACGGGCACTCCAAACTTCACTTCAAGACGAAGTGTTCCTTGTCCCTGGAGATTCCAGTGGGGTTCGTTTGCGGACAGATCAGGAGAGAGATCGAAACAGTAAAGTGTGTTCCCACCAGGGTAATCAGCAAAACTGATTTTGTTTCCCTCGTCCTTCCAATGAATGCCTGTTCCAGCGAAGAGCGTGTTGTATGCCTCCCCGAGCCGAAATGTAAGCCATTCTAAAAGATGCCCAATAATAATTGCTTAGCATTGTGAGCCGCGCTATATCTGACCGTGTCCCATAAGCAATGCTAAACCCGGTGTCTGACCGAAAGGCACTTTTAGAATGGCTTAAAAGCACGCATATGCATTGCTTGGCATTGCTTATATGAGGTATTACCTAGCATTGCTTAGCATTGCTTAGGCGAGGTATTGCTATGCATTGCTTGTGCGGGCGAGCAGCGCCCCCCCCCCCCCTCCCTCCCCCTCCCCCATTCCCCCTCTTTTCCTCTTCTCCTGCCCCGTCGGTGCGTCGTTACCCTCTCCTTTGCTCCCACTTTTGGCTTTGCACCACACATTTCAAAATAGACATGGAGATAGGTGAACAATGACAAGTCTGATGATTAGATAGTCAAATGTTTATTGCGCAAAATGAAAATTTTACAAGTTAAAAATAAATGGTATCGGTTGTCCTCCACTTTCACCCGCAAACCTACAAATAAAAACAGGGCAAAATCAGCAGAAAACATTGACATGTCTCCAGAAATATGAATCAGGATCAAGCAAGGCAAAACAACGTACCCTCGGTGTAAATGCTGGTCAAGCCGTGATGAGCCGAAGTGTACTGAATGCTGGGGCTGATAGGAGCTAGCAAGACAGCGTATGACGCAAACCCTGGAACGTAAACAGACAGGAATAAGGAAACACGCACGGGCCCGTTTACAGACAGCCCCCCCCCCCTCCCTGCTCGTGGATTTACCCGCCACTCCCGGCCCCTGCTCCCACGCGCTCCTCGCATCTACCTGCGGCGTCCACAGGCCTGCCTAGGCCGGCCGGCCGGCCGGAGACTGGTGCACGATGCGGCCAGCATTCGTTCCCTACGTCAGCGTCACCAACAAAATCCCAACTTTTTTCAAAGTAAATATTTGAAATAATATCCGATCTTGGCACTTAACGTATCAAATTAATCAGCGTAACAGCGCAGAAAATGCGAAGGTATTTTCTGCTGCCATCGATATTGAAGTCAGGAACTAGCAACGCACGTGTTTTAGCGCTCTAACCTCACTTGCTGCAGTTCTGCAGCTTCAGTTTAGCATGTTGAAACTTTGTTGCCTTCACTTACCTCCACTGAGTGTAATCCGGCGAAGCATTTGGTACCTTCCAGAAGTCTTCAAATGTTGCACAACGCTGGCGTTGAAAGTAAACGTAAGAAACCGTGTAGGTAAGACAACGATGGCACCGCGATACTGCGACGACGATGCCTGACTGCCAGCCCAGCCTGCCTGCCTGGGCACGCTGGCTGCTGGCAGGGCCTCGCAGCGGCTGCACAGGCTGCACTAAGGGCAAGGACCCCCCCCCCCTCCCCCTCCCCGTCCTTCTGGCCGTCTGGGCTCTGGGGTCTTCAGGTATGGCTTAGCATGGTTTAGAGGGGCGCGGGCAGCAGTCGGTCCGAGCATTGCTTAGAATTGTTTAGCGAGTGATTACGGGTGCGGCCGGGGCTCCAGAATTGCTAAGCATTGCCACCAGAGCAGGGCCGACCCATACCAAAACAATAGATTGGCACGAAAAAAATTGCTTATGCGTGTTTTGTATTGCTTGTGCCCATTTTGTATTGCTTACATTTCGACTCGGGTCCATTAGCAAAGTCAGGTGTGAGTGGCTGTGCTGTGACGGGGTGTCCGTCCACCATCAGACTGAAGTAATTTACATTCAGGTGCTGGAAGTTAAAGGGATTTCGTGTGAAATCTCCGTTGAATGCACGGTTATCCACGAATCCTATAATGACTCTCTGGGCCATCTGATTCATAAACAGATAATCGATATTTTTATCTCTCAGTCCCTGTGTGATCGTGACCGTCCACTCTGTTCACCGGGTATTTTGCCGGTGCCTTCTCCAGGGCCTGTGCGAGCAGAACTGACGGAGATACGGTGACTTTCCTGACGTACAGTGTGGCGTCCAGGAGCCGTCTCTTTTCTGTCCCCGCTGCGGACATGAGTGTGAACGCATCGCGATTTCTGATCACTTTTATACGCAGCTCAGACCCTTTAAGTTGGCCGGACCCAAAATGCAAAACGACCTCTGAATATTTTTAATGGGAAGAGGTAAACTTGTTCTATAATGTTCCAATTTGTTCCACTTAGTTCTGCTTTCATACGGCGGCACAATTTAAAAAAAAAAAAACAAGGTTGGTCAGGCCATAATTACAACGTCCCCATAAGCTCTATTTGGTCCCTAAGGTGAAAACCGACACTTGTTCCGGGTTGGTAACGACGCGACCTTGCTTGTTCCATAATGTCGCATGGTAATGACTCACTGTGCCGCCCTCATAAACAAGTCGCGGGTCCGGCTAAAATTTAAATACCGTTTCAGCGTCAAATATAAAATTAATGTATGCTAACACAATTGTTCCGTGCTTTGGCATCCCAGTAAGACTTTGTTCCGCCCTCACACACACCCCAGCCGTACACACACAGCTTGTACACAAATCGTGGGTCCGGCTAAGAGATCAATACCGCTGCGTTCACTCCAACTGGTCAGCAAGGAAACCCGAGAAAGAAAAATTCTTGAAATGAAATATCATTGATGGTGGGACTCAAAAATGGACACGATCCCTGCAACAACAAAGTCATCTTAACACAGTAAGAGGAGGAAACTGGGAGAAAAACAAGAAGTGAGAGTAATCCTAGAAATTTAACTAGACTTGAAACTGATTGAGAAGAAAACTTGCTAAGTTCAAAGGTTAGCTAGTGCAAGCAGCACTGAGAGATTACATACCTTCTATGGAATGCTTGACTAGAAAGACAGTCCACGATCAATGGAGTTGAGCTTGGCTCCGTTTTGTATCTGACTGCATGGTCATCTTTAATTTAAACTGAAAGATCAATCAGAACAATTATCAATAAACACAAAAGTGCTTGAGGCAAGTTCAAAATTATTACAAGACAGTTGCTGCTTGATAACAGCTCACAATGCACCATGTGACTTTGTACTCACATTCTCACTTTCAGCAGCCAATGGGAATAGGAAAGCAGTATAGCTGTCCTATGGCTTCATAAGCAGTATTTCTTTCTCTTGGAGATTGCGCGTTCCATGTCTGACAACGTCTGCTATGAAGAGTCTCTCCTCAGTTCCTGCACAAAAAATGGAAACAATTAGACATAAACAACAGAGAATAGCAGAAGTATTACGAGATAACACTTTCTTAAAGCATTTTATCTTCAGTTCTATCATTAGGCATGAGTGGAAAATATGAAACTAGTGGGCAAACAAGGAAGGCACAAGAGGTTAAGATCCAAATGGTAGAGGAAGGAAGAGCACATAATGAACAGAAAAACTTAACCATAACACACATTGAACATGAACAATAGTATGCAGTTAACGGTTAAATAGTTATTCCTAGTTCCTTGTCTACTTCAAAAACTTCCAATTGGAATGTAAACATTACTTTCTTGTGCTCCCAACTCGACTTAAAGACGTAAGACATTGGAAATCGCCGAATGATTCATAAGAAAAGCAATGCAGGGATTAAAACAGGATACTTGCCTCAGAAAATGAAGTAAGAAGGCCAAAAAAAAAAAAAAAAAAAAAAAAAAAAAAGAACTTGGAAATGTGCAAGAGTGCACCGACATTCAATCATTTCCTTTTCTTACGTTGCATGAACAAGAATAGCACTGAAACTCATAATTTTCTTGAAGTTAAAGGTTCAAAGATTCTTCCTCAAAATTTCCAACTCGCGACATGCTTTTGCTGAATTGTCCTAAGACTTTAAATTTTAACATTGCTCCTGTGAAAGCTCTTCATGCTTGCCCTGAGCGATTCTACTGTCGGCCGGCGCTGTTGAGTGTTTCCACCGCGGGGAGCAGCACTTGAGCGGTTCCAGCTCTGTGGCGGGGAAGTTGAGCGGTTTCAAACGCGGACGACGGCGTTACGCGCTTCCATGTACGTTCGGGGCAGTTACTCTGTTTATCGAGGTGTCTCTACCAGTTGAGTGGGTATGAGTTGGACGAAGCGATATATACCAGGTATGAAATCAACAATGGTATATGAAGTTTTTTTTACCTTTAATAAAACCAAATTGGAACTCTGAAAGAATCTTATGTTTGTACAAAAAAGAACGCAACATTTGCTCCATAACAATTTCATAAATTTTTGAGAAGACTGTAACATTGGATACTGGTCTGAAATTATATATTTCTCCTTCATCTCCAAGTGGTTTCACAATATATTCCTTATGATTCTTTACTATTTGATCACAAATATCATCATATTCACAACATTTTTTATTTTTCAATTTATTTATGGCTTCAAGTACATCTCTTTCTAAAACTGGAGATAAAAACATGGAAAAACTTGGAGGACTTTGCTCAGTAGTGCCTTTACCATCTCCATTTCCCTCTGCAACATTGCAATAGTACTGTTACATAGAGCAGCCTTAAATTAAAAGATAAAACATAAACTGATCAGTCTATGGGCAACATAACCCTTTCCTTTGTTGATACCCGATAGTCATCTATTTATCCGCTGCTGACATCTCTCGAGTACCTCCCACACTAGTACCCCCACCACTTCTTATTCTTCCTTAATTCCTCTCTTCGTCCTATAAATGCAGGCGCCTCTCTCCAAGCGGCGCCACTTCGTGTAGCGACTCCTTACGGTCAATACATTGGCTTCAACCCTACACTCCGACTCTTATTCCGCCTCCTCTACGTAACAGTACTCATTGATTGCTTTGGCAATTCTATCTGGGTCTGAACAGAGTGAGTTTTCATCGTCTACTCTCACTTGTATATTTGTATGCTTTCTTTCAGCCTTTCCCATTTGATCATTTATTACAGACCAGACCGCTTTAGTTGTATTCTTAGAATCATTAATTTTACTTTCCATGGCCATCTTCTTGGCATCTAGTAAAATCTTCCTGTAAATACTTCTATGTATTTTGTAGTATTTACACCAGTCCTGATCTAAGATCTCTGAATTTTTAATTTCCTTTGCTTTCTTACATTAAGCTCGGAAATTTCTTGAGGTAATCGTTAAACCTTTTGTTACCCAATCTTTATTATTTTTCTTCGGCCTAAATTTTCTTAATGGGAAGTGCTTTTTATACAGAGTCTCAAATCTGTCATGAAAAGCATTAAATTTCTCATCTGCTGTGCTTGACCTGTATACATCGTTCCAAGTTTCTTCACTTAATTCTTTTCCGAACAAAAACTCGTTTTGGGCAGAGAACATTCTCCGAAATATAAAAGGTTTTGTTTTTGTACCTGACTTGTATCCTTGAGAGAAACATATTGCATAGCATGATCCGATATACCTACTTCTAAATTACATTTTGATTCCAAATACTCAATTGGTATATTAGTCATGATGTGATCAATGGCAGATTCGGAGTAAGGTGTTATTCTGGTAGTTTGATCGGTACATGTGTACAGCCCTTTTTCTTCAAGAAAATTTTCCAAGCACTTTCTACTAGCAAGTTTCTTACGGTCTTTAGTAAGAATATCAATATTCATGTCACCACATATAAGCACATACTTGCTCTGATTGTTTGCAATTCTGCTTATACATTCATCTTACTTCAAATAAAAATCCTCATAGCTTCCTTCTGGAGCCCCGTAAACACACATTATTACAAATTTTTCAGTATTTATGGCCACTGCCTTAAAGACATTTTCCACCACCATATTCTGAATATTTAACACCTTATACTGTGTCCATTTATTAACATAAATAGCTGCACCCCCTCCATTTTGATATTTTCTACAAAAGATGGCAGCACAAACATAGTTTTCTATTAAATTTGTTGCAGCAGATGGAAAATTTAGTTTATGTTCTGTCACACAGAGAATAGAAATGTTCATTTCTCTCTTTATTATTTCTAACTTTGGTATCTTTCCAATAACACCGTTAACATTAATACGGCACACATTAAAACTAGCTAAATTTGGTAAATCTAAATCACTTTGAGCTTCAGTGGCTTTTATACCAAATTTAGGTTACTACAGTCTGAGTTATTATTTTGATCAATGACCTTGGGCAGTTTACTATTCTGAGATCCACTATTTCCTGCAACTTTTACTAATTGAGCAAACCTATCACAGAGTATTTTTTTTCCCTTTTGGTTCAGATGTAAACCATGGTTTGTGAAACAGACCATTTAGTGACTAAGAAACTCAAAATTTACACTATGTCTTTTTTCATTTTTCTGCATTCTGACATAAATATACTCATTGATTTCACATATTGTTCGGTTCAACTGAGGCTTATCATACCGCACTGGAATAGCACTGACAATAATGTTTATCTTATCAGATAACTGTATCGCTTTTCCTATCATAGAGTCTACACTTTCTCTTGCATTATCACTTTCAACATCATTCGTGCCAGCAAGAATGATGACAGAGTCCTCACATGTGAAATCTTCTGTTAATTAAGAGGTGGCGACCTCTTACGGAGAACCGGCGCACCACGCAGTCTGCGGCCTCCACGGCTCTGGACACACGAGTAGGAGGGGTTGCCTCCGTCCAGGCGCCCCCTGACCCCGTACCACAGCTGGCTACGGCCATGGCACGAGGTCTCCCCCAAAAGTGTAACCAGAACCGTAACAATGGCCCTGCGCCAATCCAATGCCAACTTGATCGAGTATGAAAAATTTTGCGGTAACATTTTCCGTATGTTTCGCCATTTTGCCTAATTTTAGACATTTTCACGAATTTTAAAACTTTGAGCGCGTTTCGGCACCTCTAAAAGTTGTCCGATCAAGCTCCAGAAAACCAGAAATTTGACACGCCCCCCAAAGTTTCAAACTCTCTGCAATTTGGGCCACCCTACCCCACCACAAAGGGAAGGGTAGAGGGGGAAAGAAAGGTATTCACAAAATGTCAGATTGCGTTCGCTGCCACGAACATAATCTGAATTTCAAGAAAACCTTCCGTAAGGACCGCCCCCAAAAGGGAAAGGGGAAAGGGGGCCCGGGGCACAGGTGATCGGTCACCTGGGGAAAAATAAAAATAGGTTGAGGTTACACCCCCAAAACAGGGTGACATTAGGGAATAAACTTAGGTTGGGGTTAGGCTTAGGTTGGGTGAGGCTTAGGGTAGGTGAGACTTAGGTTGGGTGAGGCTAAGGGTAGGTTAGGCTTAGGTTGGGTTAGGCTGAGGGTAGGTGAGGCTTAGGTTGAGGGTAGGTAGGCTTAGGTTGGGATAGGTTGGGTTACACCCCCAAAAGAGGGTGACATTAGGCAATAAACTTAGGTTGGGGTTACACCCCCCAAAAGAGGGTGACATTAGGGAATAAATTTAGGTTGGGGTTAGGCTTAGGTTGGGTGAGGCTTAGGGTAGGTGAGGCTTAGGTTGGGTGAGGCTAAGGGTAGGTTAGGCTTAGGTTGGGTTAGGCTGAGGGTAGGTGAGGCTTAGGTTGAGGGTAGGTAGGCTTAGGTTGGGATAGGTTGGGTTACACCCCCACAAGAGGGTGACATTAGGCAATAAACTTAGGTTGGGGTTACACCCCCACAACAGGGTGACATTAGGGAATAAACTTAGGTTGGGGTTAGGCTTAGGTTGGGTGAGGCTTAGGGTAGGTGAGGCTTAGGTTGGGTGAGGCTAAGGGTAGGTTAGGCTTAGGTTGGGTTAGGCTGAGGGTAGGTGAGGCTTAGGTTGAGGGTAGGTAGGCTTAGGTTGGGATAGGTTGGGTTACACCCCCAAAAGAGGGTGACATTAGGCAATAAACTTAGGTTGGGGTTACACCCCCCAAAAGAGGGTGACATTAGGGAATAAATTTAGGTTGGGGTTACACCCCCAAAAGAGGGTGACATTAGGAAATAAACTTAGGTTGGGGTTACACCCCCAAAAGAGGGAAAGGGGTGACAGGGTGACATTAGGGAATCAAGATGGCGGCGAGTGACATAGGGAATGTATACTACTGATACCCGACCGAAACCTATCTAGATCCAGATAACAGATACTCAAAAAGTATCTAGATACTTTTATCTAGATACAGTATCTAGATACTTTTATCTAGATACAGTATCTAGATACTTTTATCTAGATACAGTATCTAGATACTTTTATCTAGATACAGTATCTAGATACTTTTATCTAGATACAGTATCTATATACTTTTATCTAGATACAGTATCTATATACTTTTATCTAGATACAGTATCTATATACTTTTATCTAGATACAGTATCTATATACTTTTATCTAGATACAGTATCTATATACTTTTATCTAGATACAGTATCTATATACTTTTATCTAGATACAGTATCTATATACTTTTATCTAGATACAGTATCTAGATAAAAGTATATAGATACTTTTTGAGTATCTGTTATCTGGATCTAGATAGGTTTAGATAGGATCTAGATACTTTTATCTAGATACGACCCAACACTGCCCGCTGGTACGCGAATACATTTAAATTGTAGAACCTTCTAAATTCTTGGCTTCTGAATTTTTATATATTTTAACTTCGTTAAATTAAATTGAGTTGGGACAACACAATTTTTCGGACTTCACGGGTGTTGCGGGGGCAGCCACGGCACGTTTCAAATTAGCGCGCCTCGCGCTGCGACACTTGAGTGACCAGCGGAACCTCGCGAGCCGAATAGAGCCGAAGACCCTTCGGCCGCGGGGCGCCCGGCGGCCAGGGAAGGCCTGGAGCCGCGAGCGGGCCCGGCCGGGTCGCGGCGATGCGTGAGCAAAGCAGAGCAGTCACGCGGTCGAGTGGTACCCTCATGAGGACCGAATAAACTAATTGGCAAGGTTCCACCGTAGAAGTTATTACGAAACAGTCTGCTGTGTCAGCTCGCTAGACCAGTCACCAATCCGACAACGTCTTCTAGAGGTTTGGACTTTGCCATAGAGAAACTGATGAGTAGCTTCTCTATGTCTCATTTGATGTTCTTACATTGACTCGCATTTAATCTTTCACTTTGTTCCATTCCAGACACCTTGTTTGGAATGCCGGATCTGGCAGGAGGAGGCAGTTCTCTCCTTCAGGTGCTGTCAGACTTGGGCGTGACGAAGAGGCCTGCCCCTTACAATGCAACACAGAGGGGGAGAGGAAGGCCATCCAATGTGAAGCGATTGTTGTCTCAATTGGGTGTTGCTAGTACCAGCCCTGGGCCCAGCACTACTCCCAGCCCTGGACCCAGCTCCGGACCTAGACCTGGACCCAGCTCCGGACCTGGGGGGCTACTACCACCCCTGCTCCCACTCCCAGCACACAGCAAACAAGCAATCATCAAGATCAGACCTCCCCATTCATCTGTGGATTGTACCGTGGGGCCATTGTCCGTGTGTTAACCTGAGGCCATGGACTGCGTGAATCATGTTTTGCTCTTCTTGCTTCTAATAGAGTGCAAATCACTTGTCCTGAGCCTATGTGCCGTAACCAATGTCAGGTGTGCAGTGTTGTTGTGTTGAGAAAGTTGTAAATAATCACTTCTTTAATTGTATCTTTATTTTACAATACTTTCTTTTTCTCCATTTTGACATGTTTTGTACGACTACTTTGTATTGTCAAGGGTAAGCACTTGTCGCTCTTTCATTTTTTTACAAAGTGAGTCTTGTAAACGCTTAAGTGCTCTGTATCCGTGATCCAAGGTTTAACAGTGCTGCCCTGGGGCCTCCTCATCTCTTGGCAGAGCGGAACACTTGAGCATTTTCAAAACTTTCTTTGATGAAAAGAAAATGATTCTGCGACAAGTGCTTACCCTTGTGTATTGTGTACAAGTTCTGTAACTTTCTGTATCTTTCTAATTTCTATTCTTACTAGTATTATTATACATATAGTAACTTTTTGTGTCCTTGTATATCTTTTACCTACTTGTGAGTATGGTTGTTTTATACTGTGGTCGTTCATTCTTTTCATTGTATTTTTTCTTAAATTTATCATGTTTTGAAGACTGACTTGTCAGTGTGCTTGGATTAAAGCTCCTTTTCCAGTAACACTTCTTGTCGTAGACTTTTTCAAAACGGTTGTTTTCCTATCGTCCCACATCATATTCAGGAAGCCTCAAATGAGGTTCGTAGTAATGTTGCTGGAGAATGGGGCGTTGACTACCTTGAGGAAATCCAGTAGTAACATGTTCTTCTCTCTCTAACGTTTGCTTTACTTGTCTGATAGCTGATGAGGTAATGCCAACTCATCTGGATTGTCTTTTTATTGAAGTGTTAGCAGCTTTATACTTGCTTTGTCTGAAGGCTCACTCTCAATTTCAAGATACTTCGTACGACTTTTATGGGATGTGCCCTACTCGAGTATGGTTTGCAGAAAAGGAGGTTTATACAACCTGGGAAATACATGTGCAAAGCAATCTGTAAATCTACGGCTACAGATAACTATGGTGTTGGGAAACAATTACATCTGTCATAACTTGGCAGTGAACATCTCTCAGAGGACTGCAAAGAACACAAGTTTATCACTGAACGTACCTCTTTATTTCTTGCCAAGTACAACTATTAAGTCAATGAGCCCCTAACCAGTCAAACACAAAAAGAGCAGCAGGAGACGAAACTAAACTGAACAAATTAAATTCCTATAACCACACAAATTTACTGCCATGACAAGCGTATGCTTGGAGGACATAAAAAAAAAACTTGTTCACTTAATTATTTGGTTCATACACATATTTGGCTGAGCGATAGCGAAGCCCTTACCCCACTGGCCCAAAAATGTTTTGTCTGTTTGTCTGCGTGTCTGTCTGTCTGTCTGTCTGTCCGCGCGATTTCTCGAGAACGGTTCATCGTAGAGGGCTCAAATTTGGACCACAATCTCCTTGCATCATACCGGAGTCAACCTCACCTCGGGGGCATCCTACCTCAGGTGCTGCTGCAGGTGCCGGTTGACAAACCAGGGCCTTCTTGTGCAAGAACTGGAACAGGGGGGCTAACTTAATCGTGCCGATTTTCAAACATGAACATGGCGACCTACCCCTTCTAAAATCACCCAAAGACCCAAGTCAAGATGGCGAAATCGACCCCAGGTGCTGCTGCAGGTGCTAGTGGTCAAAACGAGGCCTTCTTGGGCAGGAGCAGGAACAAATAGTAAAACTGCTAAACAAGCTGTATTTTGAGCTTAAAGATCGGAACCGACCCCGCTCGCAATACACTCAGAACTTCAATTACAATGCCAAAAACGACCCCAGGTGCTGCTGCAGGTGCGGGTTGGCAAAACTGGGCCTTCTTGTGCAGGAACTGGAACAGGAGGGCAAACTTCTGAACAAACCGTATATCAAACGTGAACATGGCGACTGACCTCTTCTAAAATCACCCAAAGACCCGAGTAAAGATGGCGAAGTCGACCCCAGGTGCTGCTGCCGGTGCTAGTGGTCAAAACAAGGCCTTCTTGTGCAGGAACTGGAACGGGAGGGCTAACTTCTAAATCGTGCCGATTTTCAAACTTGGACATGGCGAGCGACCCCTCCTAAAATCACCCAAAGACCCGAGTAAAGATGGCGAAGTCGACCCCAGGTGCTGCTGCCGGTGCTAGTGGTCAAAACAAGGCCTTCTTGTGCAGGAACTGGAACAGGAGGGCAAACTTCTAAACAAACCGTATATCAAACTTGAACATGGCGACTGACCTCTTCTAAAATCACCCAAAGACCCGAGTAAAGATGGCGAAGTCGACCCCAGGTGCTGCTGCCGGTGCTAGTGGTCAAAACAAGGCCTTCTTGGGCAGGAGCAGGAACAAATAGAAAAACTGCTAAACAAGCTGTAATTTGAGCTTAAAGATCGGAACCGACCCCGCTCGCAATACACTCAGAACTTCAATTACAATGCCGAAAACGACCCCAGGTGCTGCTGCAGGTGCCGGTTGGCAAAACAGGGCCTTCTTGAGCACAAACTAGAAGATGTGGGCAAACTTTTAAATCGTGCAGAATTTTAAACTTCAACATGGCCACCACCTCCATCTAAAGTCACCCCAAGACTCCATTCAACATGCCGAAATTAACCCCAGGTGATGCTGCAGGTGCTAGGGGTCAAAACAGGACCTTCTTGGGCAGGAACTGGAACGGGGGCCAAATTCTAAATCGTGCAGAATATCAAACTTAAACATGGCGAATGACCCCCTCTAAAATCACCCCAAGACTCCATTCAACATGCCGAAATCTACCCCAGGTGATGCTGCAGGTGCTAGGGGTCAAAACAGGGCCTTCTTGGGCAGGAACTGGAACGGGGTGCCAAATTCTAAATCGTGCAGAATATAAAACTTTAACATGGCGACCGACCCCTACTTAAATCACCCTAAGACCCAATTCAAAATGCCAAATTTGACCTTTAGGTACTGCTGCAGGTGCTGGGGGCCAAACCAGGGCATTCTTGAGCAGAAGCAGGAACAAAAGGAAAAACTGCTAAAAAAAGCAGTATTTTGAACTTAAAGATGGGAACCGATAACGCTTAAAATACACTCAGGACCTCAATCACAATCCTGAAGAAAACCTCAGGTGCTGCTGATGGTGCCAGTTGTCCAAGCCGGGCCTCCCTGGACCGGAACCGGTTAGGCTAGAGTAGGTTAGGTTTGAGCAGCATTGAGTACGGTAGAGAAGTCCACAATGAGTAGCTGAAGTTGGAGTAGGCTAGGTCAGAGTAGGGTAGGTTAGTTTAGAGTAGGGTAGGCTAGGTTAGAGTAGGAAAGGGTAGGTTAGGAAGTCCACAATGAGTAGGGGAAGTTGGAGTAGGCTAGGTCAGAGTAGGGTAGGTTAGTTTAGAGTAGGGTAGGCTAGATTAGAGGAGGGAAGGGTAGGTAAGGTTAGAGTAGGCCAGGGTAAGTTAAGTTAGAGTTGAGCACGATTAAGTACGGTAGAGAAGTTCACAATACTGTGGGAGTAGGTACGCCCAGGGGTTAGGTTAGAAGCGTAGCGTCTCTCGCGCCTCAAGACCGGCGCCCGCAGGGCGCCGTACTGGCTAATTAGCCCCGCAGGGTCCCACACGCCCGGTGACAGCCGCCGGCAGGCCAAGGTAGGTGTACGCCAGGCGTGGAGGGGCGAAACAGTGGTTCGCGGTGAGCGAAGCCTGTTACGCCACGACGCGGTCTGGCGTACGCCTACCTTGTAAGTAATTAGCAATGAAACAGGAAACACGTTGCGACAGAAATAGAAGGAAAGTAAGAAAACAAAACCATCCAAAAATTTTCACACACAATACACTCATCTAAAAAGATAGTCAGCTCAACCCTGAAAAGGTTTGTCTGAACACGTGCTCTAGGGAAAACAACATCACAAAATGACTTCCAAACCTGTGTTTGTTGCAGTCACAATCAGCACTGGTGGAAGTTTGCAGTTAAAATAATACACTAGGAAACACAAGTTGATGTAATTATCATCATCCACAGCAATCCTACATACATCTACAATTTGAATGTTTCCTGATTCACGCCTGCTGACTCACAGTCATGTAAACCCACAAATTTTCTGTAGCTTGGCTACTTCTAAAATAAATGATAGGATAATAGTAACTAAATCAAGGTCACAGCATTAAGAAAATACACCCACCACAGGAAACAAAGCAGACACAAATTTCTGTCCAGACATGGGGGGGGGGGGATTTAAAAGTTCTTTAAACTTATTTAATTATATATAAACGTCTATAATGTGAAATGAATGCTGGCACTGCTGGCGGCTCTCAACGCTGCTCTTTAGTTGCATGTTTTACCTGGAACAGTACACCATACGTTGCTAAGATAAAAGAATTTGTTAGGCACTCTGGTTGCCGATGTATACAAGGATATGTTCTTGCCTTCCTGCAACTTACTTTTGTATTGTTAAATAGAATGTAAGAGTTTCTTGGTCCGTACCCACTGTTCCGAATTCTAGGATGAGTTTTATGACAGCTGCACATCCCACCAATCAAGTTGTGGTATTCACCTGTAATGAAATCAAAAGTTTTTGTTTTTACATGAATGTTGACAATATTGAGTACATAGCTTGCCCAGTCAACTCTCTTGAATATGAGTTATCCTTCGTTATGAAAATTGTACAGCTGGAAGTTCCAATTTTGCTTTTCTGTGTACCTGTTTTTCCTCCTGTATACTTACGAGTTACCTTCATGTGAAAGGTGACACTGGATATCACACGTAGCGTATGCCGCCATGTTTGTACCCTGACACGACAACACTAACAATGATGCAGCGTAAGAGAGGCGCTCGAATTTATACCCCACGGGGGCGTGTGCGCCACTCAACTACGTAAGTCAAGCGCAAGAAGGATGGCAACGAATTATCCGGGTTTTCACAGTGACTCGATTGAATGCCCCGCGCGTACAGGGTGTCCCACTCACATACAGGCCAGTCAGTTGGGCTGCCTATGCGCCGGTCTGCAGGCGCTGCGCTGCTGAGCGCTCACCGGCACGCTGCCAGTCGCTTGCGGGGAAGTGGAAGGGGTGGGCGCTGGTCGGGCCGGCGGAGTAGGGCGGCGTAGCGCGGCTCGAGCCACAGCGAGTCGGCAGGGAGGGGATGGCGACGGGCCTTGCGGAGGGGAGGGGGAAGCTCGGGCTCAGTTAGTCAACAGCCATCCCCTCCCTGCCGACTCGCTGTGGCTCGAGCCGCGCTACGCCGCCCCACTCCGCCGGCCCGACCAGCGCCCACCCCCTCCACTTCCCCGCAAGCGACTGGCAGCGTGCCGGCGAGCGCTCAGCAGCGCAGCGCCTGCAGACCGGCGCATTGGCAGCCCAACCGACTGGCCTGTATGTGAGTGGGACACCCTGTACGGAGTCGAGAGTCGAGCCGGTCAAGGGTAGCGCTGCAGCAGCGCCCTCTAGTGCCAGCGGTGTGAACCACGTGCAGTGAACTCCCCTACCCCACCCCCCTGCCTGATCCTGAGAAAGACCATCACGGTTGTAAAAGAGCTGTATCAGGTAAAGACAGTCCAGAACAAGGGCAGAGACGATCTCACGGAGAAAATTATGTGCCCTGTAAAAAGAATATTAGGCTTTGACCACATGGCTCATCCCAACGACGACCATGTTCGGAGAACTATGGCCGACCTACCAAGGATTATGGAGTACTTTGACGAGATTGGTGGGATCCTAGAGCCATCGTCAATGAAGACGTACCTAGATTCTCTCATTCAAGCGCATAAGCTCACCTTCGACAACCTAGTGCTGAGCGGCTCAGGAGCACCACCATGACCTTAAACAGAACATAATCACTGGAAAAGGAAGCTTGGAGCTCCGTCTAAAGAGTTTTACGGACGAAAGGTATGCCGACCTGGCGAAAAAGAAGGCCCAATTTGGGGCAGAACTCCCTGATCCAAAAAGTGGAAAGCTTACCTGCAGGATGAGCAGGTTAAGCAAAAATTTGAAGATGCACTCCAAGCTCTAAGCTCCTTCCTGAGACTTTGCAGTCAATGGAGGATAATCCTGCTGACGGTCCCTTGCGGGAAGCGTTCAATGTCTGCTCGGAGTACCTAGCAGCCCGGCAGCTCATCAAGGGGGCAATGCCTGGGGAGCTGTCGTGGTGCAAGGTACAAGAGTTCGATTCTGCAAAGGAGTACCGAGACCTTGGCTAATCAATATGGCAGAACACAAGGCCGCTAAGAAGCAGCTTGCGGTGGTATCAATTGAAGCTACAGAGGTGGACAATTACAGAGAGTTCCGTGTTTGCCTCGGAAAACTCAAGAAACCACACAAGTACATGTTTGCTTATCTTGGCTTAAAAAATGGCTTCCGGGAAAGCCCCGACATCTATAGCAGATTTAAGTTGTGGCTCAAGAAGGAGGAAAACCCTTTACATGCACAAAATTGCGGAAGGTTGTTGAAACAACAGCAAGTCAAACTGACTCTGCAAAAACAAAGAAGAAGGTGGGGTCTGCGCTGAACGGCGAGAAAGCTGTTCTACACCACTACGATGTCCAGACAAAAAAAGCTACTTCAGAGAAGAGGGCAGTTGATCAAATGTTGAAGGAGTGCTCCGTAAGAAAAACAAAGACTTGAAGAGAGGCCACAAATCTTTCAAGTCAATATATTTTCTGGACCGCTGAAGCTGCCTGATTTCCGCCTCTGGCTCCAGACAACCGTTGATATTACCTGTGATGTTACGGCGGGACTATACGACTCTTTCCAGGATAACTGGATTAAGTTGCTCAGCCGTTGCTTGCGAAGCACTTTATTTCTTCGAAGACCAACAGAGTAGACGGGTCAGTTTTGAGAAAATGTAAATGGTAGAAGCGTTTCGTGTGACAATTGAGTTTTTGGCCGTATCCCCCTGTTTTGACCCTGCCGAATCCGAATCTGCCTGTTGCTAAAGCGGATTTCGCACCGGATACCATGGTATTTTCCGTCCCAGAAATGGCATAAATGTGGTTTTAAAGTCGGCGTAGGGGTTTGCGGGGTTGAGGAAATTAACTAAGTATTTATTTTCTTTCATTTTGAACAACTGCTCTCACGAAGAGGTGCGTGTCTCCCCAAGGCAGAGACGCCATTCGACCCTTTCACTGAGAAAATTTTGCTGCACTGAACGCAGACGGCCCAGTCGAGTAGAGCCGGAGGGTTCCGCTGCTTGACCACTTTAAACGACTTCCATGTGGTGTGGTCGCCTTTGGCCGAAAAGGTCTTCTCCACCAGCTCATATCCCCCTGAACGAAGTTTGTCCTGGACAATTTTCTTGTCGGTATAACAGGACCTTTTCGACACCCCTGCCACTGCCTGTGAAATAAGCGTCCTATGAGATTTTCACTGAAATGGCTATAATTGTCTTCCTCTAATGGGTTCACTATGCTTTCTGAGTGCGAGAAGCAAAGGCCCGTCCACAATTACGTAATGCCACATCCCCCGTGGCTGCAGGCTGGGGGAGACGTCTGCATCCCGGTATACATCCGGCGCCCGCGCTTGCCTAATAGATGGGCGTTACGTAATTTGTGGACGGCCCTTCAGGCAGGACGAAAATACCACCAGTGCAGTAATTCATTGCAGAGTTCTGTAAATCAGTCCCCACCCTCTCTTCCCCTCCCCTCCTCCCTCCCTGCTGAACTGGAGACCGTGTCATTATACTGTAGTTGCAGCGCAGCTGTACCACATTCGTCGGCTGTGTCCGTCTCGGCATCGTCGGCCACGGCCGCGGGCCGCGGTTACAGAGCTCTAATCCGGCAGCCGCATGCGCACATGGGCGAACAAGGGAGGGGGGGGGGGCTTCTCTTGAGCCCGCCCCCGCGGCATAGGTGCCGGACAGGTTAGGTACGGGGCGCACGCATGCCCACCCATGACGGCATGGCTGAGCCTAAGCATGGCAATGCCACTGACACCGAGGTCGGGTTCGGGTGCCCTTCGTTTCAAAACTTGCCAATAATATCAGTCGGTTTTCGAAAAACCGGGGAGACGGACGGAAGGGCGGAGGCGAAGGGCGAGGGTCACGATCATCAAAGGTGCGCCGTTAAACGTCTCAAAAACAAGCGCAAGAGCGGATTTGGGGGGGGGGGGGGGGCAAGAGGCCTTCCTCCCCCCAGTCAGGGGTATCCACTTCGTCCAAGAGCTGCTGCTTTGCACTGGCCAGATCTGCGGGTGTCAGGTCATCCCTAAACCGTGGGTCAAGATAACTGCTCTTAACGAGGAACTTGTAAGTTTTCTCGCACCCCGAGAGATCGCATTCACGAACGTTCTCGTGAGCCTTCCAATCAGTTTCAGTGGGGCAGTACCTTTTGTGCAGCTTGTGCAGAACATGGGTCAGCATGCTAGGATCTGCATTTACCTGAGAAGGTAAAAAAATTCGCGGTTAACTCTAGTTTAAAGTGATCGTATTCGACAAAATTTGTGAACGTACAATGCGTGCATTAAACGCACCTTAGTTTAGACACCTTTTTTTTACACGAAGGTTCGAAATGTTGATGGGCTGAACCGGCAATCGGGTCCACTTCATGAAAAAACATTTTGAGAATTTTTTCAGATTTTTCGGATCACCGGAAGCGGTTCCGCACAGCCCCTGAAGTTAGGCAACTTGTAGCGTACCTTACTTCATTAAAACCATAGTAAATATTCGTTTTACGGCTAAGATGCACGGAACAAAAAGTGTCAGAAATGTTCGAATTATTATTAAAACAAAAATTCGCGTTCGAAAAACCAAATGTTGAAAAATGTTGCCTAGCTTCCAGGCGCGAAAAATGGGAAGAGGTAGGTAGAACACTTTGAAGTAATGTAGGATTACATGTATTGTCTCAGCTGACAAAGTAGGTATAAAATAGTTTCTTGTTCTGTCAAATTTACTGATTTTCTAGTGATAAACTGTTATTTTTTTTAAATTTGTAGTTAGTGCCTGAACTTATTAAAGCAGTAGGGTACATTGCTATAAATTACAGGTAAGGAAACGGCTCCAGTTACAGTAATTCTATTGCAATTTTGTTTTGTTTTCGGTCTTCGGCAACAACTAACAAAAGCATTTGTTATCACTCAGTTCCAAATCAAGTACACTTTCATCAAAACTACTTCGGCCCGGATCGGTGGAGAGCTGTCATCTTCTTTCTCATGCAAAACAGCACGCATCATTAGTTTCTTCTCATCTAGAGGGGCGCTGTCTTTAAATAGCGCCATGGCAACCGATGTTGGTGACAAATACCACAGACCACAGGTGATTATTGAACTTCTCGAGGGCCGCCATCCAATGGCTGCCCAGGTCTTTTGTTCCTGTAAAGCACTTGGAGGTACTGGAGGTCATTGCGTGGCGCTTGGGCAGAAAGGGGTGCGACAAACCAAGCGCGCGCACGCGCGCGCCTCTATCTTGCATGGGGAGGAAAATGGCAGCTCTCCACCGATCCGGGCCGAAGTAGTTTTGATGACAGTGTCCTTGATTTGGAACTGAGTGATTTTTTTTCTCAAGGCGGTCGCTCCGGTTCTTCAATGCTCCGGGGATCTCCAGAGCATTCCTTCAAAAGGACCCCGAGCTGTGGAAAAGTGATGAAAATTATATAAAGGGACTTACCATTGTCACTAATATTAAAACTGTAAATGACTTATCAATAGTTATCTGAAAGGAAATCACATGACAAACATACTCATGACGAAGAACAGCGACAAATGCTTTTGTTAGTTGTTGCCGAAGACCGAAAACAAAACAAAATTGCAATAGAATTACTGTAACTGGAACCGTTTCCTTACCTGTAATTTATAGCAATGTACCCTACTGCTTTAATAAGTTCAGGCACTAACTACAATTTTTTTAAAAAAAATAACAGTTTATCACTAGAAAATCAGTAAATTTGACAGAACAAGAAACTATTTTATACCTACTTTGTCAGCTGAGACAATACATGTAATCCTACATTACTTCAAAGTGTTCTACCTACCTCTTCCCATTTTTCGCGCCTGGAAGCTAGGCAACATTTTTCAAAATTTGGTTTTTCGAAAGCGACTTTTTTTTCTAACAATAATTCGAACATTTCTGACACTTTTTGTTCTATGCATCTTAGCCGTTAAACGAATATTTACCATGGTTTTAATTAAGTAAGGTACGCTACAAGTTGCCTAACTTCAGGGGCTGTGCGGGACCGCTTCCGGTGATCCGAAAAATCTGAAAAAATTCTCAAAATGTTTTTTCATGAAGTGGACCCGATTGCCGGTTCAGCCCATCAACATTTCGAACCTTCGTGTAAAAAAAAGGTGTCTAACCTTAGTTGTTGGCTCATCGTCATCCTCCAAAGGATCCCGCACTCCTTCCAGTGCTGCTGCTGCGGCGTTGGCACGGAAGTTCTTCATGGCATACACTACGGGCAGCAGGGCACTTGCGGTGACATAATTTTCTGCGGACATTACAGTACAGCACTCTTCAAGAGGGTCCAGTGTGGCCAAGTACGTCTGTAGGCATCTCATCTCGCTGGCATCTAGTAGCATGGGGAGGTGCTTTCCCACTTTGAAGGTAGCAAGAAACTCGCGGTGCTGCTGTTCATCCGCTCGGATCACTTTGAGGAGGGGGAGTTCACTCCACCAGCGAGTGTACGATATGCCCGGCAGCGCACTTGCAGTTCGGTCGTACCTCTCCTTGACGAATGCCTCATACCTGAAAATAATAGCAACCGCTGAAGTTATTTGGTTTTTAAAAGCAGATTTAGTGACTACGTGCCAAAAAGGGGGAAGGGGGGTTATAGAACGCGAAATCGCTCTGTAAAGATTTACTCACTTAGACCAGACTTTACCGCCACTGAGGAACACTCTCAATGCCCGGGCTTTCTTTTTCATACCGCTCACTGCGTCTGTCTTGTCAATAGCAGTAACGCCATTCTGCAGCGTGTGCCCGAGACAACGGATGCTGGTTTGCCCGAGCAGATCAATGGCCAACCTAATATTGTCCCCATTGTCTATGGTGAAGGATACCACTTTCGACACAGGGATCTTCCAGTCCTCCTTGATGGTGTCCCAGTACCACTCTTTAAGGTTGATGCCCGTGTGTTCCTTACTGAAAGCCCTGTAAACAAACGAATATCGATAATCAATAGGGAGAGACACTGGGTCGGCCGTGCAGGTGGAAAAAAAGGGCCATTGAGGAGGGGGGCCGGGGCACGGAGTGGGGTTATACAACACACCGGCAACAAAGTGCAAATGCATGAAGGACCCAGCTGGCGTCAACGAAATGAGCAGTCAGTGAGACGTACGGTTCATCTGCACCGGATGTCCAGCAATCAGAAGTTAAAGCCACATGTTCTGCTTCTCGTAGCTTCCGAAATAAAATGTCCCTGGTAGCGGTGTAGAGTTTGGGGATGTAATTACAAGTCAGGGCTTTCCGTCCTGGCGGTCGATAGCCCGGCCGAAGGATGTTGCAGAGAAAGATGAAAGCTGCCTTCTCAACCAAGCGAAATGGCAACATACTGACTGCGATGAAATACGCCACCGCCAAGTAGGGCTGGGCGGTTAAACGGTTAACCGGTTTCGAAACCGGTATTTTTTGAAACCTGAACGAAGGTTTCGGGTTTGAAATAAAACCGGTTAACCGTTATATCGGTTCATTTCGGTTAACCGTTTTGTCATCGGAACCGGTTAACTTGCCAAAGGGTTTCATGAGTTTTACATCATTAAATGGCTTCCTCTTGCGTAGTGGTAGTGCCATGCGGGGCAGCAGATAAACAGATTTTATAAAAATTGAACGGATCATCATTCTTTTTCATACTCCTCGTTGCGAATAGTTGAGGTTTAGCCGATTAAAACAGTAAAATCGGTCTTACGGTAAACACTTTTGTAAGGTAAACCGGTTCATGCCGAAGAAACGGTTTTCAGGTTAAAACCTTTTTGAGGGTTAACCGGTATATACCGTCAAACCGGAAACCTAAACATCAAACGGTTTTTCCTGAAACCTGATACCGGTTTCAAAAACCCGTAACCGCCCAGCCCTACCGCCAAGTGCAGTCTTTCATTGGTCTTGGAGTCAGGGGTCCTAAAGCTGTCCAAAGAATTCTGGCGCGACAGCGCTGAGGTTGAAGGCAAACTGGAAAAAAGAAAAACGACGATATTAAAGATTTCAAAAAACGAACCACCAAGTCTCCGTGTCCCAGGGATCGCGGGCCTCCGCCCGTGGCCTTGGTTCATTGCTGCCCTCATTACGCCGATTTCCCGGCCTGGCATGCCCCCCATGGCCTCCGTAGTCCCGGTGCACGACGCCGACCTCGAGGCCTAGGTTCGCGCTGCCCTCACGACGGCGACACCTATGCCCTCGGCGGATTTGGTGCACGCTGCAAATTTGCCCCCCCCCCCCTCCCCAAGGCCTCTGTAGTCCAGGTGCACAACGCCCACCCCGCGGCCTTGGTGCCCGCTGCCCCCACGACGGCGACCCCGACCCGAAGCCCTCCGCAGGCCCAGTGCACGACGACCCCACGGCCTTGATGCCCGCTGCCCCCACGACGGCGACCCCGCGGCCGGGCCTCCCTGGCCTCGAGGCACGCTGTTCCCACGACGCCGACGCCCGTGGCCTTGCGGTGCACGCTGCAGGGCAGTCTTCCGAATCGGGGAATACCTTATTAATATGGGCGCTATCTTACCTTGTGCAAGATTGTGGTGCCGGCGAGGGTGTGCGGCTCATAGGTGGAGGATTTGGCGATTGTGCAGGTGGTGGAGTCGGCGTAGACCTTGACGATGAACCGCCTCTCTCGCGTTGACCACGTACTTCAAGACCGCGGCCACCATCCTCCTCCTCCTCTTCAGCTTCTGAGTCACCCCGCGACTGAGGCCGAGAACTACTCTTGTTGTCTTTGTTAATTTGATAAAACGCCGAGAAATGGTGATTTCGCAGATGATTCTTCAAGTTTGTGGTCCCCCCACTCCTCTTGACATCTTTCTTGCAAAGTTTGCAGGTAGCAGTGTCCTTGGACACTAATGTAAACTGTCCCGTCCAAGGACTTTGATTGCCTCTTGCACTCATGACGAACGCTGTAAAGTGAGGTACAGATGTCAGCATGCAACGAAACAGCACGGGCACATAAAAGAAATAGACAAGCATCTACTAGGCGCGAAATCTCCAAACCGAACTCCTCAGGCGTCGGAGCCAAACTAAAGCTCAAAACTCAACTAAACAATACGATTGCGGATCACAAGGTTTACATTCCACATTCCCACCGGAGAGGTTATGTGTCGCGTCGCAGATGAAACCAACGGAGAAATCGAATTTGTCATGTGCCCGTATCACTGGTACCAGTAAAAACGCGTTTCTAAGTATGTACAAATAGAGACCGGCGTTGTTTACATTTACAATCTCCGTACTTGCCTACATATGATAGAGGGTCGTTGTGCCGTGCAGTAAAGCTTCCTCGCCTCTCGCCTTGCTGGATCACTGGTCACTAGTCTGCTCACTGCTGTACGGCGCGACGCACGTTGTGTCGCTCTCCCATCGGTCCGAACTCGAGACGAAGACGGCCCCCGCCCACCCTTCACCCACCCTCCCCCTGCTTTCCATCCGTTCCGTCGCGTCAGCGTCAGTGAGTCAGCGGGCGGCGAGACACCGGGCGCCGTGTCCCGTGCCCGCCATCCCGCTGCCCTGCTCGGTTCGACCACGATGCGAGAAAAAACCAAAACCTTTTTTGCCGGTTATAAAGTGAAACCTCTTGGCAGGTTAACCGGTTTCGATACCGAGAAGGTTAACCGGTTCCGGTACCGAAAAGGTTAACCGATTCAAACCGATATCACGGTTAACAGGTTTTTTTCAAATCCGAAACCTTCTCTCAGGTTTAAAAAAAAAAACGGTTTTGAAACCGGTTAACCGTTTAACCGCCCAGCCCTAAGCCGTCCCCAGTCCGTCCCCGTCGCCGACGGTCAGTGGCCGGTCACCGTATTCATTCAAAACGTCATAGCAGAAGATGGACCTGGCCACACCTGACGCCCCGCCCCGCCCCCTGCCCCGCTCCCGGCGCCTGGCGCCGGCCGTCAAGCCAAGCGGCAGCGGCAGCAACGAGCGGGCCGGACCGGGCCTTGCCAAACCGAGCCCTTTCGTGCCTTGCCGAAAGAGCTGCCCGCACGGGCGCGCCTCGGGCTCCCGAGCCCGGCCGGGCTGCGAAACCCGCTCCCTTCGGCCAGGCTCGGGTGGCAGCGGTAGCCAGCATTCGGAAAGCTGCAATGGTAGCGGCGAAGAGTGGAGGCAGTAGTGGCGCTGCCTCTGTTGCCCGGCCGTTGCTTGGCTGCGAGTCTTGGGTTTCGAAACCCGCCCGTTTGAATGATCTGCAGCCAGCCCCTCGCTCTCTAAAAAAAAAAAAATAAGAAATAAAAAATGGACAACTGGAGCTCCCCATGAGAGAACGGGCGGCGGAGGCTCTAGCTAATACGGTACCTTCATTTTCGATTTTCTTTTTATAAATCGCCCAAGAACTCATTAAAAATTGCACAATCCATAAAAAAAAAATCAGAACACAGCAACGTACTTTGACAAATGAGCGACATATGGAAAAGTGTATTGCAAAAAGTTTGCAATAACGGGCCTATTACGTCTTATGGAGAGTGTACTGCAATTCTTTTGCAATAACTATTTGTATTGCAATTTGAAATACAGTGACGTGGTGCACCCTGGTCTTCGAGGAAGTGCGATATGACGACTTTCTGACTCTTCAATATCTAAATTGTTATTATTTGTTGTTTTAATAAATTCTTTTAGTATTTGACTCTTACTAAAACCCGCGCTTTCTTACTTCAAAAAAAACTAACTTTACACGAAAAAATACTACTAATTTCCTGTTTCAATGCACTTTTGTGCCATTATATAGCGAAAAATGCAATTGAAGGTTTTGGTCACGTAACGGGGGGGGGGGGGGTCTGAGGCCTGGTCACGACCCGTACCAAGAGGGGGTGGGGGCAAAAAGTGGGCTAAAACCGGTCACGTAGTTAATGAACGTCCCCTTATGACGTCTCAGGTAAAATGCGTATTTTTAGAGTGATCTGTTTATTCGCTTTGGCCCCCGACGTGCTGCTTACGGTTGTAAGTGTTCTTTTGTATCGTGCTTGACTAGGTGTTCTAGAAACTAAAGCATTAAAATTCAAAAATTACGAAAACCACGGGGTAAAATTCGACGAAATTCTGAAATCTGTGTACATAGTTTAAATGAGTAGTTGCCCCCTCGGTGAGGACGTGGTATGCTGGCACTGTGGGCGGGTCGTGGCCTAGCTCGCGGCTGTCTTCATGACTACTGTCTAGATGAACCGCTCTGCCACCAGGACAACGACGGCGCTGCGTGCTCGTGTGGCCGAGGCTTTGGATGTGGTCGAACACGGGGCGGCGACGGGGTCTGGCTGTGGTCTCGTCACGTCTCGCACGTGGAATGGGCCGCCGTTGCGCAGCGCCTGGCACAGCGCCGGGACAATTGGAATATCTCCTCGGTCAGTTAAACTTTTCTCGCAGATGACACGCCTGCAGGTGTCAGTAAGAACACACACACACACACACACACACACACACTATATCTTTTTAAACAAATGTTTTATCGGACTCTAACCGTTTAGGGTCAGCCTCGTGAGACCCTTACCAACCGCCATCGGTTAGGGTCCGACCGGGACATTTTATTAAAGAAAGCTGAGATACCAAAATTGATTTCATAATAATTTTTCATGATTTTTTTTATTGAAGAAGGGTGCAGTAATTCTCTGCAAAATTTTACTTAAATGTTTCATATGTGTGAACCGAAAACAAATCAGCTTTAATCCAGTCCACGAATTGTACGTGTTGTTGGTGTTCATCCAGGCGTTAAGCATGTCCTGGACATCGTGGTTGGCTCGTTTTACGGAGCCCTGGCTTTGGGTGTGACGCGGGGCCCCTGGTGACGAGGAGAGGGGAAGTGAACAGGGAGGAGGGGAAGTACTGGAAATACACAGGGAGGAGGGGAAGTTAATCTTCCCGTGCATAATCTTCAACCCTGGCCACAGAGTTTGAGGGGCATTCATGTCCCTGATCACGAACTCCCTGCTGTTGTGAGACTGCACGAGACAGCAGGAGCCCCGAAATGTCCAGGACATGCTGTGCCACTTCATCGGCCTTCTTGGATCTCAGCGGTCGAAGATGGACGTACTTCGTCAAGTGGTCTTGGACGACGAGGATCCACTTGAAGCTGTCGGTGACGTCCTCCAGTTCATCCTGGGGTTGGCACTCGACAAGTGCTGACTGTAGATCGGTCAGATCTATTTGGCACCTGTCGTTAAATTTGGCGAACACCATGAGCTTGACCGTCAAACCCTTTCTCTTCATTTTTTTTCTTCTTAAGGCAGCCTGGACAGCGATCTAAAAAAAGAAACTCATAGATTCCTGCGTGACATTCTCGTACTGCTAGTTCACAGCGGCCACAATTCGATTTCTGCCCTTGTGGGTGGCAGTGTGGGCTTCCTTGATGCGGTCAAACAGATCTACAATTTTGACAAAAAATTCCATTTTTGTTTCGCCAGGTTTTAGGGGCACAATTATATGTTCCTCCCCGTTCACTTCGCACACTGCGGACCGAGGGGACAACTACTCATTAAAAATGTGTACACAGATTTCAGGATTTCGTCGGATTACACCCCGTGGTCTTCGTTAATTTTAGAATTTTATTGCTTTTCTGGTCATTTCAGCCTGTGTAGGTGCTATCTTTCGGCATGAAGTCCAAGTCCAACTTTAAATTCGCAATTTTTATCAATTTCTTTTTAAAAATTTCTAGAATTTTGTACACATGATTACGCTAGTGATTCGCCCCTCGCTGCGGACCGCTGGAGACGGCGCTTGGAGGTGGAGAGGGCCGGGTCTTCTTGGCTTCTTTGACCTCCGTGATGAATTTAGCATGCTGTTCTGACGATATGTAATTTGAGTTGTCCAGTCGCCTGTTAGCTAAAGCTTCCTCAAATTTTTCAAAAAACCGATTCTTGTTCGGAAACTTGGTGTCAGCCATGATGAAAATTTTCTTGAAACTCACCCTGCTTCCTTGTCAACCCCTGACAATGCCACTGTGCAACAAATGCACCCTTACTGCACCCTCCTTCAATAAAAAAAAGTCATTAAAGTTATTTTTTTAAATCTCAGCTTTCTTTAATAACATAAAAAAATACTATTACACTTCGTGAAATACTGGTAGGCCCGAAGTGTCACAAAAATGGATTTGGCTTCAATTTTTATATTGCTTTATATTAGTTATTCGTAATTTTTATTTGGTTAGCTCTTACGTAATTTTCAATAACGGAGGAAACGTAGGTGATTTGACGTTTCGAAGTTTTTTTGTTTTTTGTTTTTGTTTTTTTAAACAAGTCTTTACTTCAAATTGCAGGTGAGACTGACGGGAAGACACCGCGTTATACGGGAAATGTCAAAGTGTATAGCGACTGAACACATTATGTAAAACGGGAAATGTGAGGGGAATTGTGGCGAGACTTCATTGTCGATAGGTTGGCTGGTCGCGGCGCGGCCCGCGGCCCCCTAGTTTTCACTGGCACTGACCGGTCGGCACATCGACATTGTTCCGCTCTGAGGCTTGTGCCTCTCGTTGCATACTCTAGGGTCCGAAGCGGTCGCGACTCTTGAGTTGCCTCCCTTTTAACCAGGGCTCGACTCGGCTCGGCACATCAACAATAAGGGCTGTTTCACAAGAAAGGGAGAGGTCCGATTTTTAGCGTGGCAGGAGAAGGATGGATGATACTGACGCAGCCAGTTGACGAGCCGAGCGCGCTAGCTCTGTCTTTTTCTTTCGCTATTGGATGGAGGGAGAAAGCTGAATTTGAACTCGGTTTTGATACTGTCTGCTGCATTTCTGGAGTGTAAAATAACGTCCGACGCCTTTGTATGGGTACTATGCGAAAGTCAGGAAGGTCTGAAAAACTTCTCACAGAGACTTTCGGTTTTGGCGTAAGGAGCAAAATTGGAAATAAAAAAAAATAAAAAAAATAGTCCGATTTTGGGTGAAACTATAAGGTCACTCCGTGCCTAAAAAATATAAGCAGAATCTTATTTTTAGCGTCCCGGTCGGACCCTAACCGATGGCGGCCGGTTAGGGTCCCAAGAGGCTGACCCTAACCGATTAGGGTCCGAAAAAACATTTACTTAAAAAGGATATCGGACCCTAACTGGGTCAGGTCGGTTAGACCGGACCTTTACCCTTGCCCTAACCGGTAGGCGGACCCATACCGTAACATATATTTAATCAGTCAGTGACTCACTTCGAGTTGTATTCGGTATGTTCATACTCCGCAATAATTTATCTTCAGTGTAATGCTAAAATTCTATGCTTTGCATTCATTTACGAGGATGATTTAGGTGTTGTGAATGAGAAGGATAAAGATTGTGGAGAGGATGTACCTGCTCGTTTCAGTGTCAAGGATTGCTTGAGCGATACAAATTACGAAGAAGTAAGAAAGAGATGTAATTTTACATACTATTAATTTTTATTCCTTGCCCCTGCCATATTCCTTGTACACGCAATTATTTTTGATATTTTTCAGTATCGTGAAGAGACAAAAATCACAAACAAACACTAAAATTTGAAAGATGCAGAGAGTTACAAAATATACTCAATGCTTCCCGCTGGAGTCCGTGACAAGACTAATTTCAAAAGAAAAGCTAGACGTTACTATTGTAAAGACGGCGAGCTTTCCTTCAATATTCATCCCCCAAGGTACATAAATGAGACTTAAAATTCGTTGCACAGGAAAACGAGAGGCTTGCACTGATCAAGATGGCCCGTGATGGACCTGACACATACGGTGAAGCCGCTGCAATGTGTGCACAGAAAGGCAGGGATGCTGTCACCAAAGAATTGGCTTCAAAGTACCATTGGCCAGGATTGTCTAGGGACGTAAAGGAAAACATAAGAACATACCAAAACTACCAGCGGGTCAACGGCCAAGGATCTATAGTAGTTTCAGAGATTCGGCCTGTAGGCGTCCCCAGTGCCAGGCAGTCCTGCATGCCTGCGTCGACGCGTGTCTGCTTGGTAAGCAAGCTCATCTGTCCACCATTCTGAATGTCCTCGCAACGTTTCACACCGTTAACCCTCGCTCATACTGCTCGTGTCCTATGTTCGTGAAGTAAGTCGGCGCGTTTTGTTTCTTGTAGCGCACCTGGAGAGCGTGCTCAGCGACGGCCAGGGTGCTGTACCTGTGCCGGCAGAAGTTGGCGAGATGGCCGGACCAGGCCGAGAGGACCAGCGGCAGGTTTCTGCTGTCGCAGAAGTTAGCGGGAGCGTGCCACGTGGAGCAGTGGCATCGGAAACTCAACCGGGTGTTCACCGGTGTTCACAGTAAGTCTGGTTTACTTTCTCCTATGTTGGAGTGTACTTTTTTCATGGTCCCCTGGGTCTTATACTATGTTCACTCTTTTTTGTAGAAAAGAAAACGAAACGGGGCTGCAGAGGTGGCAGCAGGAAGGAGCCTCTCACTCCGAATTTTCTACTCGGCGCAAATGATTGCGTGCGAAGCATGTGTGCGGCATCTGGGCATCTCCAGTGCTGTTGGGGTTTGGACCAGGACGCCTATCCACCCTGTGTACTTAAAGGAGTACGTGTACTTCAAAAGCAGGATTGCTAACTCCAAGCTGTGCTTCTATGGAGATCGGTAAGATGCCTGCTGTATTCATATTGTATTCAGCATTTTGGTGCCTTGTATTGCTCAGTGTGTGAATTATATTTTGTTCCATTAACCCTTTGCAGATGCAAGATAGCTAGTTGTGGCTACAACCACGGAAACAGATTCGAGAACTGCAGCATGATCAACCATTAGCCCGAAGAACTCATCCAGCTCATCCTCTCCTACTGCACGCCAAGTGAACTGCAGATGCATGTCGGATCAGTGTGCCGTCTGTGGAGGGATTTGTGTGGGGAGCTATGCAGGGACAACCCTTTCACGGGACTTTTCGAGGGCAGCACTTTCGTGACTCCGGTAGGTCTGTCTTTCCCTGACGTCAGTCCAAGTGACTTTCCAAAGCCCCCCTACGACAAACACATGTCCTCCCTCAACAAGATGGAGGAGGAGATGAGTCAGGTAGAGAGGAAGCTGGAATTACAGCTCAAGAGGAGAGAGGACGTGTGGAAGGCCCTGTGTCATAAGGAGTTGCCTTTCCACGCCAGAGAAAGGTACTTCTGCCAAGACCTGCAGTGTGCAAAGGACATCGCAGTCACTTGGGAAGAGCTGCAGCAACTGTGGGGTTACCTGGGATTGGAAAAGTACAAGGTTGGTGCTCTGCCAGTTCGGAGGTACAAGTAGTGTTTTCTCTCAGATCTGCTTTATTACCCTCCTTCATGTACAACTGGCCCTCACCCAAATGAATTGAACGCCCATTTTGCTATTGTAGATGCTGGAGATGGGGACCTCATTGAGGAAAATATTAAATTTTATGAAAGGTTGCCCAGGCCAGATAGGGAAAATTTCCATTTTGATCATGTTACTGCAGAAGATGTCATTAAAGCTATTCTTAGTATTGGGAGCAATGCAAAAGGTGTGGACGATATACCCGCTTCTATTATTAAAAATTGTTTGTACGATGTAACACCTGCCATTTTACATATCTGCAACCATAGCTTACATCATTGTGTATTCCCGGACCTATGGAAAATAGCCATTGTTAAGCCGTTACCAAAGAAAGCTAATCCCACTAAACTTAGGGACTATCGGCCTATCAGCCTCCTTTGTGTTCTCAGTAAAATCTTAGAGAAAATTGTACACACCCAGATTAGCAGGTACTTAGAGGAGCATGATTTGTTAAACCCCTTTCAATCTGGTTTTAAGAGCGGCCATAGCACTAGTACCGCCTTATTAAAAGTGTCAAATGAACTGAGGGAAGCAATGGATGCTAGAAAGCTCTCTGTATTAGTCCTATATGATTTCTCAAATGCTTTTCCCTCTGTACACCATGGCCTCCTACTTGCTAAACTAAGATGGCTTGGTTTTTCACCCTCTGCTTGTATGTGGTTTGCGTCCTACCTGTCTGGTCGCTCGCAAAAGTTTATTTTCAATGACTTGGAATCCGCCCTACTGTCAATCCTGTTCGGAGTCCCTCAGGGATCGATTTTAGGACCCTTGATGTATTTGTTATATGTTGATGACATAGGCACCATATTTAAGTACTCCAAGTTCCATCTCTATGCAGATGACCTACAAAACTTTATCTCCTGTACGCCTGAAAACTTTAATGCAGCTGTAGACCTTATCAACAGAGAGGCAGTAGCCCTGAGTGAATATTCAGCCTAACATAACCTTATTATTAATCCTATCAAAACGCAGGCTATTATATTTGGCAACTCCAAACTTATCAGAAAACTTCCTCTTCCTCTCCCAACTGTGTGTGTAAATAATGTCAATATAGCCTTCTCAGAGGAAGTAAAGAACTTAGGTGTTATTTTTGATAGGTTCTTGACCTGGGAGTCTCATATCATTTCAACCTGCAAGAAAGGTATTGGTGTATTGCAAAGAATACGGCGTCATAAAGATTTTCTGCCTGCCTCAGTACGCTCCCAACTTGTAAATAGCCTCGTTATGCCTGTACTTGATTATGGATCCATTGTTTTTCATGATATGTCATGTGTCAGTAGTATTCAGCTCCAACGTGTCCAAAACGCTGGACTACGATTTATTTATGATCTGAAGAGGGATGCGAAAATAACACCGTACCTATTACAGGCCAGATGGCTCAATCTCGAAAATAGGAGGAAATTTGCAACACTGGTGCTCCTGTTTAAGGTTCTAAAGTTAAGCAAACCAACCTACTTGTCAACCATGTTCACCTTTATGAGCCAAATCCACGTTAGGCAGAATAGAAATACAGCACTCGCTCTTCGCGTCCCGCTTCACCGCACCAATAAAATGAGAGGGTCTTTTTCGGTTTGTGCTACGAGTTTATGGAACTAATTACCTCTACGCTTAAGATCATGTCAATCTGTAATCACTTTCAAAACTAATCTGCACAACTATCTGTACCAACAGCAAATTAATAATATTCAATGATTTACTTAATAGTTAGTAGCTACATATTGCCTTGTAGCCTCCGCACTGGTTGTAATCATCGAACCCTTCCACTGGCAAGCTTTTTGTTACAATCCTAGTGAGCTGTACTTGTGTCTGTATACTGTGCCTCATGAGTGGTACTGCCTTACAAGGCTTTCCAGTCCTATTGTACCACGTTAGACCAATAAAATCAAATCAAAATCAAATCAAATCTCAGTCTCTCTCTCTCTCTCTCTCTCTGTCTCTCTCTCTCTCTCTCTCTCTCTCTCTCTGTCACTCTCTCTCTCTCTCTCTCTCTCTCTGTCACTCTCTCTGTCTCTCTCTCTCTCTCTCTCTGTCACTCTCTCTCTCTCTCTCTCTGTCACTCTCTCTCTCTCTGTCTGTCTCTCTCTCTCTCTGTCACTCCCTCTGTCTCTCTCTCTCTCTGTCTGTCTCTCTCTCTCTCTCTCTCTCTCTCTCTCTCTCTCTCTCTCTCTCTCTCTCTCTCTCTCTTAAACTCTCGGCCGTGCTGTCGCGCCGCGCAGAGCCTTGACCGCCGCGCCGCACTCCCGGACCCCTACGGACACCAAGCAGAGGCTGGCCCGGGTGCTGTCCCGTGCTGACGCTGTCCACGGCGCTGTCCCACCTGCCGCTGCCCTCGCGGTGTGTGTGACCTGCCAACAGAATCAGACTGTACCTGTGGTTCCCTCCCGCGCGGCTGGCTCCTACCTTGTGCTGCGCCGGATCCCGCGCCGCGCTGTGCTGCCATGCCGCGCTGTGCCACGATCGTGCCGCGCCGTGCACCGCGCCGCGACGCGCCCTGCTGCAACGCGCTGCGACAGCCGCTTTTCGTCGCGACGCGCCGCCATGTGCGCACAGTCGACACATTTTTAGGCACGAAGTAGCCTATTGCAATCTTTAGGATTCCGATTTTTTTTTTTTTTTTTTTTTTTTGACATGGCCCCTTATGGACTTCTCCGAACGAAATTGTACGATTTCGATGAGAGTTTGCAAGGAGCAGGAAGGAGACACGCTGATTCAGATTCTAATGCCCATACGAAAACTCAAAGGCTGAAATTGGAGAATTCTGAATTGAAATATTTGATTATTCGAGTCGAGCTGCAGGCTCTTATGGGCGAAAAGATCGAGTCAAGCAAGGGCCTAGCCGAGCCGAGGCAAAGTTGGTGGAAAGATGAAAATTACAACCAATCAGAGCACTGCCTGTTGCGTAGTACAGCCGCAAAGATAAACGAAAACTGCTGCGTTTGAAAAGTTGATATATCAAGCTTGGGGTGGCCGGCCAACAATGCGGCAAAATGTACAGATTTTCAAACGTAGCCGTCGTGAGTCGACTGTACTTCCCTCCCGTCCCGAATTTTTCATCCAACACCATGACGACGGGTGGGTAAACAAAACAATTGAGGACACTGACGTCGGTTTCATCGGTTTTGAGTTGTGCGCGAAAGTTTTGATTGTGGTTGTTACGCGCAGAAATTGGATGATGAAGGTTCTTCAAGGAACAGCTTATCAATACCATGGAGTGTTTAAAAATGCTGGGAAGCAATGCTGTGCAATGAGTGTGGTAGCTTTATGTCATACTCTTCAAAAATTTCCAACCAAGTGAACCAGCCAAGATGTTGACGAGTGTTTGAAAGTAAGATTTATCAACGTTCTCATGCCTCATGCCTGCCCCTGACGTTGAAAGGAGTTAGTTCTCCTGTCATTCTATGTGAGCTGAGAATAAATATTTTTAAGCTCATAGGATTGAGGTTCGGTCGGTAGTTCCGTGCCCAGCCGACAGAGCGCGCTATCGTAGACCGCCAGAGACCGCTCTCGATCACATGATGACTGTTGTAGCAACCGCGGGGCGCCGCGTTGCATTGTTGGCGTACAGATTGAGAATGCAGTTGAGACCCTGAGCGAGACTAGGGCTAGCCAGAGTAGCCAGTGGTGAGAATGCCAGCTGCTCGCTGGAAAGAGCCTAGAACACTACAACTGCCAATCATCCCACGAAATTCTAAACTCTCTTCCGACAAACTTTTTCGCTTAACAATTGTTTAACTTACCCAAAAAATACAGTTCTTTTTCTTTTTGATAGCATTCCAATATTCATCCAATATTTTCTCAACGAATCATTCATTCATATTTCTTCTGCACACTTCTCACTCCTTCTACTCTCCTCTCCTTCCAGATGCTGTTTGTCACATACGCATTCGAAAGACACTTCAAACCATCAGAAAAAACTGCAAAATTTACAAAATCTACAAAATCTCGGCAATATCGTCTGACTCTACTTCGGGCCTCCTAGGATTTTTTTTTTTTTTACATTACAAAAACGTCTTTATGCAGAAGAAGTATATGATGTGGTTCAGTACAGTAATATTATGATAGTGATATGTTACTTCTGCCTTTGTGGCCTCATAGTTCTGTTTTGTGGGTTGCAATTTAGACTTGGCTATTTTAATTAATACAGCGGAAAACAAATATACAATTGAAAATTGAAAACACTATACAGCTCTTTTAAATTTTGAGTTTTGTGATCAAACCATGTGATGAACTTATTTGGTCGCAAATTTGCAACCAAGTGTGGAAACATGCTAACTAACATATTAGTAATTTCAAGCAGAATTCTTCGCAAAATAAACAACGTGCCTCGCAAGGACAGTCAGTGCATGGTGCACCACGACACATTAGATAATGCACGGTGCATGGCCACGCATCAGCTAATGCATGGTTTACGACCACGCACTAGCTAATGCATGGTGTAGGACCACGCATTACTTAATGCGTTAATCCACGCATTTGGTTTTGCAGAGTTGATAGTCGCAATAATCCTTGATAATCGCAATAATCCTTCCTAGTTTTGAAAATCTTAATACTCCCAAATAATCTTTATAATCCCAAATAATCTGGCCCGATTATAATCTTCGTACGGAAAAAATCAAATGTGTTTACCCCTTGCGAAACAGTCATATCGGCCTTCCGGTTTTGGATACGTGACGGAACAGGCTTAAAAATGGCACAACTGACTTCGTAGCCTACAAAGCCGTTCTTCGTAGGCTGCAAAGCGTAACTTCGTATTACAAACACGTGCTTCGTAGCCTACGAAGCCAGTTCTTTGTAATACAAAGCCTCTGATTTCTTCGTAGGCTACAAAGGAAATTCTTCGTAATTCAAAGCTATTCTTCGTAGAAATTAAAGGGTGTTGAAATATGGAGTAGCGTATTCCCGACAACAGCCGAAACGGAAGTAAGAATTTATACAGAATCACAAATGCGGATCCAGTATGAGGGGAACCGCATGTCACGACCGTTTGGTAGGGTCAAACTGCGCTAATACCATCCGCTCGCATTTATCGTACTCACAACGGGGAAGGACCACGAACAAGCACAGCCTTGCCAATCGCCCTCTAACCGGTAAACTTCGGGCGCCTCTTTAATGCTCTTAAAGCTCCGAATTGCGTGGTGGGCGGTGGCTACGAACATCCTGGATCCTACGCAGTTCGAATTGCTTCTCGGCCTTTTGGCTAAGACCAGCAAAGTAGACTGGACCCGGCGTGAGCGTTATAGACTACCCCGGGCCCACAATCGCTGAAACTGATCTAGCCAGAGGGGGATAAGCTCACGGGAAGTAGGGGTTTTTACTCTAACTCTTCCGTGGGCCCCGAGCCCCTGCGACGGTGGTGGACCTCACCCTACTGGCGCGTGCGATCGCGAAGACCAGCTATGAAAAGGCTTGCCCGAAACCTAACGGTGATAACATAAAGCAGCCTCTTCTTCAACAAAGACTTAAAACGGTCCTTCCTAGGGCCACTTTTTAGGGCAAAAACACAAAAGACCATCTCAGCACGCAGAATCCAGCATGGCCACGCAGCTGTATGTAAGCCTGCCCATTGGCCGGAGGCTCCAGTGCCCCACATGCCTGGCCGGCTCGCCCCCGATCCTGACCTCCTTCGACGGCTCCACGGTGTCAACACGCGTCCAGAACCTGGCCCGCCACTATATACGGGAGCACAAGACCACCTGTGCCATCAACTACGTATGCTGCGGAAACATCTTCTCACCCGGCCCCGGCCAGATGTACCCCATCAAGAATGCCAAGGCACACTTCAAACTGGCACACCCGGGCCTGCCTATTGAATCGGATGACCAGCAATCCGTCTCCCTGTCCGCGGCTGCCCCTCCACCCTCACCATGCAGCACGCCAGCACTGCAGACCACGAGAGCCCGCGCCGCCAAGATGCGTAACCTGGCTCGCTACAAAGCCACGGCCTCAACACCTAGCCCTCCGCGCCCGCCTGATCCCCCTGCTTCCCGTCACTCCCGTCCATCCGCGAGCTCTGGCACCCCGACAAGGCGGGTCCAATACTCACGGTATGGCCGGCGCGGGGATCCAAAGCGGACAACTAACATGCCGCCTGCTACTCCACCTGCCGCCGGGGACCGCGAGCGGGGCTCGCCGGCGCCCGTACAGCTGCCACACGCTCGGCCCACCGTCAGCCCCATCACGTCACCCGCTCGGTCCGCTGCCGGGGCGCCGAACTCTGGCTTACCCTTAACCTTGCCTCCTTCTTCCACCGCTCGACCCTCTGCCAGGAGACTGGACGACGACGTGCGGACTTCACCTGCCGCCGGGGACCGCGAGCGGGGCTCGCCGGCGCCCGTACAGCTGCCACACGCTCGGCCCACCGTCAGTCCCGTCACGTCACCCGCTCGGTCCGCTGCCGGGGGACGGGACGCCGGCCCACCGGCCTCTCCCTGCACACCACCTGCTCGGCCCACTGCCGGGGTGCTGGATCACGGCTCATCATCTTCTCGTCCGCCGTCCACCGCTCGGCCCGCTTCCGGGGAAACTGACCACGCCTGGCTCCCAGCTCCCCCCAAGACGCCCGTGGCTACGAAGACCCCCGTGGGAGCTCGTGAGCCCCCAGCCCCCTCCAGTCGGCAGCAAGGCCGGCTATCTGAATCGGCATCCCGGATCCCGTCCACCATCCCTGGGACCCACAGTGCGTCCCAGCGTCGCCCTCCGGCTCCGCGACCGCGCCCAGCTGCTCCCTCCAGCCAGCAGCCTTCTCAGCATGTGCCCACGCAGCCTTGGCCCCGCGCCCGTCCGCGGCGCACGCCTCCACTGTCCACTCCTAATCGCCGACCATCCGGCACCACAAGAAGACCAGCGCCTTCTCCAAGGTCACCTGCAACACCACCAGAGCCGTCTGACGCTGAGGACCGGCGCCGCCTTACCAAGTGGCAATCCAAATGGGTCCCCCTCCTGGCCACCGCACGCCCCTGGGATGAACTGGATCAGCTTCTTTCTGACATGGCACAGGAAGTCGCCCCCCCACCCCCCCGCCCGCCCGGACAGACCACACCCGCGAGCACGCCAGGAGAGAAGAGAGTCAGACAAGGAACGCGCGGCCAGACTACAGAAGGCGTACCGCGCTGCCCCCAAGAAGGCCATGCGTGAGGTGCTGCAGGAAACATCCCCTGTCTGCAGTATTGATCAGACCACCATCCAGGACCACTTCTCCTCTACCCACGCCTCTCGGGAGGGCTGCAGCGGGCCTCCGCCCAGTCCAGCAAGTCTCCTCCCTGCCGCGCCGTCACCTGACCTTCTCCGCCCCTTCTCGGTGAAGGAGGTCCAGGCAGCCTTGTCCAGGACATCCAACTCTGCCCCGGGCCCAGACTCCATCACCTATGCTCAATGGAGGCGCAAGGATCCCGGATGCCATGTTCTCACCGCCGCCTTCAACGCGTGCCTGAGCCACAAGAAATTCCCCGCGGACTGGAAACAGAGCCTCACCGTGCTGATCTTCAAGAAGGGCGAGCAGGACGACATTTCCAACTGGAGGCCAATCGCTCTCTCTAACACCGCAGGCAAGCTGATGTCGGCAGTCCTTGCCCACAGACTCTCCACCTGGGCCCAGCAGAATGACCTAATCTCCTGGCCTCAGAAGGGCTTCATGCCCTACGAAGGCTGCATGGAGTTAAATTTCGTCCTACAGGAGGTGCTCGCTGACGCTAAGAAGAACCGCAGGTCGGTGTCTGTTGCCTGGCTCGACCTTGCAAACGCGTTTGGATCAGTTCCCCACGCCTCCATCATCGCCGCCCTCGAGCAAGCCGGCCTCACGGACGACGAGATCTCCCTTATCTCGGATCTCTACCACGAGAGCTTCACCCGGGTCCAGCACGCCGGCGGGAAGACGGACTTCATTGCCTTCCTAGCAGGAGTTCGGCAGGGCTGCCCCCTGTCACCCATCATCTTCAACCTTGTAATGGAGGCTCTGATCCGCGCCCTACTTGGCCTCCCGGACTTGGGATACGACCTCCGGGGCCGTCGTATCACCGTGCTGGCGTACGCCGACGACCTCGTCGCCGTGGCCTCCTCCGACGCTGCCCTGCAAGAACAGCTCAATGCAGTCCACGCCGCAGCATCCTGGGTCGGCCTCTCATTCCAGCCTGCGAAGTGCGTCTCCCTCTCCATCGTGAACGGCAAAGTGGCCCCAGCGTCTCTCCTGGTCGGCCCATCAGAAATACCATCTCTAAAGGAAGGGGAACACTACTCCCACCTCGGGGTCCCCACCGGGTTCGCTGTGGACGCCACACCCACTGCTACCATCAAGAAAATGGAGGTGGACACGCTCAAGATTTTCAAGTCAGCACTAGCACCCTGGCAAAAACTTCATGCCATGCGGACCTTCATCCTGCCGCGACTGCAATTGGCGCTCACCATGGCGCCGGTGTCCAAGACCCGCCTAGAAACACTCCAGAAGACCATCACCAAGCAGATCAAGGAGGCCGGACTGTTCCTGCCCCAGCGCGCAGCCACGGAGATCATCGGCATCCCACCATCCTGGGGAGGCGCCGGGATTATCCCTCTCGGGAGCTGGGCCGACTCCTGTGCAGCCCAGCACGCCTTCCGGCTCCTCACCTGCCGAGACCCCATCATCCGAGCCATGGCACAGGAGAGCCTTGTGTCCGCAGTCAAGCCAGTCACTAAACACCGCCCGTCAATCGAGGAGTGCGCCGCCTATCTGGACGGGTCGCTGGACAGGACATTTGCTGGCACCGCCCAGACTACTTGGAGCTACGCGGCCTCCGCCACCTGCAGGCTGAAGAAGAAACTCATCCCGGAGCTCAAGTGGGGCTGGTCTCGAGAACGAAATTCCTTCGAAGTTCATCTTCCTGGCAAAACACCAGTCATTGTCGACAGCGGCAGCCGTCACGTCCTGGCATTTCGTCTCCGTGCTGCAATTCAGTGGTCCCTCCGCTGCAGCCTCAGCGCCAAGCCAGACCAGGGGCGCACCCTCCGGACGAGTATGAGAAATTCATGGTCCAACCATATGCTCTCCTCCGGCCACCACACCCGATTCTGCGACTGGCGCTTCCTCCATCGGGCACGACTCAACGTAGTTAGCCTCAACGCCACCAAGCCCTGGGCGCGGAGCCCGGAGGACCGCCGCTGCCGCCGCTGTGGAGAGCACGATGAAACCCTGGCACACGTCGTCTGCCACTGTAAACAACATCTCTCGGCTGGCATCACCAGGCGCCACAACGAGATCCTCCACATCGCTGCGGACGCCGCCCGGGAGCATGGCACAATCAACAACCAGCGCCTCAACAAGACATTTCCATTTGCTGATATCGGCCTTGCGCCTGATGACGTGCCCGACAAGCTTCGCCGCCTCCGCCCGGACTACGTCTCCGTCCACGGCCGATCCATTACCATCATGGACGTCACGTGCCCCCACGAGGGCCGTGACTCCGCCCTGGCCGACGCCCGTGCCCTGAAGCACCAAAATTACGGAGAGCTGGCCGCACTTGCCGCATCAACTGGCTACAGTGTCACTATGGACGCTCTTGTCGTCGGGGCGCTTGGTTCCTGGGACAACCAGAACTTCGGCATCTTGAAAGCCATGGGATCCCACCTAGTCACATCAAGACGACGGCGCAGAGGATGGTGTCCGCGGCGGTCCGTGGCAGCAGGGACATCTATACCGAGCACCTCACCGGGCAGCGCCAGTATCAACTATAAGTTAAGTACCCGGCGACTCCTTGTGTTTGCACTGATGTCTGCCCCTCTGGCCATTTATCCGTTCTCTTTTTTTGTACTGTATGTGTAACCTGCTTCCCCGGCCCGGTCGCCTCCCTCTCTGTGCTATGTTTCATTTTTTTTTCGGGTACGCGCCCAACAGCTGTGCTCTGCCCCTCTGGCCACTTATCTGTTTTTTCTCTGTACTTGCTTTCCCGGACCGGTTACCTCCCCTTCCGTGATCTGTTTCATTTTTCCGGGTATGTGCCTAACAGCTGTGCTCTGCCCCTCTGGCAGTTTATCTGTACTTGCTTTCCCGGCCCATTTGCCTCCCTCTCTGTGTTCTGTTTATTTTCGGGCACATGCCTAGCAGCTGTGCACGGTGAGCCCTGCCGGCTTGACCTACGCCCTTTCGGCACTATGTCTCTCTTTTGTGTTATTAATTCCTATATACTATGTGTTATGTTTTGCTGTACTCAGCATTAATTTCCATCCTGTCCCGCCGCAATGGCAATTGGGACTCCTCTGGGTCTTCTCACTTCCTGACCCTGGGCACTTATGCCCATTTATTTATTATTATATCCGCACCTACGAGTGCACCCCTCTGTGGCAAAAATTTTTGCTCTTTGTACTATTGTTTTTTATGTGAACTGATCCACTGGTTTTATGTTGCAGATACCTCATGAGCGGGGTCCGAAAAGGGGGCTGTTACGCCCCCGAAGTACGTCCCGTCTCCTACGAGACCTGCAACATGAACCAGTGGAATCAGCCTAATTATTTATAATCTTTCCTATGCTACTCGCGTATTGTCGACATTTCTTTTCTTTTTCATCATTATCATCAAAAACAAATGTACCCTCACTTAATGTACAGCAAGTAATGCAATTTATTATCCGTCCGTAGTTTTTAAGTTCCTGGACTCTGTTAATTAAATCCAACCAATAAAATCTCAATATATCCGTCCCGAAAGGATCTGGTCAGGGGGTCGAGGTGGTCCGTCCTGGGGGGAGGTTAAAACCTACTCGTCTTGGAAGGACGCAAAACCCGTCCTGGAGCGACGTAAAAGGCTACCACCACTCAAGACGGCTTTGGCCACCCGGCTTCGGCCACCAAACTTGAGTTCTGGATCGCCGAGGGTCGGACAGTCGGTTTCATTCCCGCGATCCCCGATCCAGACTCAAACGGCTTCGGCCAACAAACCCGGCTTCGGCCACCCTGGCTCCGGCCTATACAGACATGCCCCACTGACGGAAACGGTCAGTGACGCAACAACAAACAACACAACATAAATAGCCAGTCAGTCAGGACGGCGAGCCCTGGTGATCATTGGGAGAAATCCTGAGGGGAGGGAGCAGATCCTGCAAACGGGGAGGATTAAACTCCTCTGCTCAAAGTAGAGTTCCACCAAAAAAAAAAAAAAAAAAAAAAAAAGGAAGGGCCGAAGTACCTCTGCCCCCATAGGTGCAAAGGCTCAGGCAGGCCGGCGCCCAGCCCACTTACCTAGCCCACCTCAACAATAGGATATTCCGGAGTAGACCTTGGCCGGAAACGAGAAGACGACACGAATCACAGAAGCGGATACGGAAGTCTACGGTATGAAAAATGACGCAGCACGTGCCGCGCCGTCAGCCACGAGCCAACTCAAAAATTGGGATGCTTAGTGTGTACCCATTGCTACCCCAACCTAACGGTGGAGAAGAATTATTTGGATCACTGTATTACTGATTACCATCAGTTATTGAATTGCTGTTTAGCTGTGCATACTAATTGTGATATCTGGTGTCACAGGAGAACACTTCACCGTGCAGTTCTAATAGTCAGAGTGAAGGTGGAGATCTCACCAGATCGGATTTGTCAAACAACGTCTCTGAACTTCTGTCAGTTTGTGAAACAAATGATCCTGAAATGAGTACAGCCGAGGTTTGTCTGCAAGTGTATTTTTCTTGTCAACTACTCTCTGTTTACTTTTTATATGATAATTGTTTTCATAACCATCTTGGTTCGGTATGGCAGGCCTCTGAAGCAGACGAAAGTTTCCATGAAAGTCAGTCAGCGGAAACTTTCGGTTTGAAAGTGGTCATAGATATGGCAGCAGCTTTGCTCAATGATAATACTAACGAAAATAGCAACGAAAGAGATGTTGTTACTGTAACATCTGATGTCCAAGGTTCAAGTGGAGGCACAAGTGCTTGGCTTGATCGTCACTCAAAGGTGAGTAAAAAGTAACTCAATATTGATATGTGGAAGTTTGGATGTATCTTTTTCTTTTCTGGGACATATCAGAAAAATAAATTTACTTCACATTTCAGAGCACATCAGAGGGGTTTCTGCAAAACCAGTCGTACCTGCAAGATTATAGCAGTCAGCCTGATGAAGAGGGAATTTCCTCGAATTTCCTCATTGTTCCAGAACTACCTTCCTACCAATCTGAGGTGAGATTTCATACATATACAACTTCTACTTACTCATGAAGATCTTCCAAGTATATCTTTTAACTTCTTTCAAATCACCATACAAATGTTTATAGGTTTCTCATGAGGAAACAGTCAGTCAACACAATGAACCTTTCGAACGTCACAGAGAATGTGGAAGATAGCCATTGTGAGGCAGCAGAAGTCATTTGCCAGCAGGAAATTTAAGTAGACCTCAAGATGCCAACACACAAGAGGTTGATGATTTTGTTCAGGTGCCGAATTTTTTTTCTTATGATTGAATATGTTGCTTCTTCCAAGAAGACTAATATACTTATTTTTATGTCTTCCTAAAAATGCATTTTATTGTGCAGGGTGTGTTTCATGCTGCTGCTCGAGTAGAAACTCTGGCCACTTCACAGGCAACATAGTCTTTTTTTTCTATTTTGTGTTGACAATTTTAGTGTTAGTCATAATTATATTTATTTTGTAGATGATTGATAGTATTGAGACATTTCTTGCGCAAGAAGATAAATCCCAGTTCACAGATGTCAGTTTGACCGAAGATGAGGATGATGGTGCTGAGCCAGAGGTACTGAACTTTTCTTCCCATAGTATTAGTTGTGTTCTTACTAACCACTGATGTTTGTGTCTTGTCATGTGTAACAACATAATTTTCATTCACATAGTGGCCACTATTTCCGGAAATGCTTAAAATAATGTTATTTTTTGGTCCAGTTGTCGTACCATGGTGATGAACAATACTCAGTGGAAAATGAGAACAATGTTGTTACAAATGAGAACAAATGAGTTGTTGAAACGTAAGTCTTATTTAAACATAATATTGTTTTAAGTGACTCTCACCCCATGTGTTTCAAGCGTAAACAAAACTGTATTACTTAATAAAATGAAACACCCTATGTTAATTTGAATCCGGTCTTTGTTTTCAGAGCTGAATCGAATAGCCACAAGTGGTCAAGTGAAGTTCAGCACCCCTGTTAAACAAGCCCCTCCCACCCTCCCACTTTGTCATTTTCGCTGCTGTCTCCACTCAAGGAAGGAACAAGTGACGTGCCATCTAGCAATTCATCAGAAAGCAGTAATGATGATGATTCTACAGAAGAGAGTGACTGCGATAATGGAGACAGCATTTTTGACTGCGTTGACAATACGGAGGAAGATTCCAACAGTGGAGGCACAGATACTGAAGATTTTCTTCAGTTTGAAACATGTGACATAGTGGGTGAGATTGATACTACTGGTAGTGAAAGTGTTGATGAGGTATCAGCCTACATTGTCACCCCCACCAAAGCGCGCCTTCTTAACAAACTGAAAATTCATCAGTCTAGTGAACTTTCTGTAAATGAAGGAATAATTCAAATTATGGCTCTGTTTACAAAACCAGCAGTCTAAAGCTGGCCTCAATCGTGCAGTAGAGACTGTTTACAAGTTCCTACCAGAAGAGCACAACCTACCACAGAGTTATCACTTAATACTTAACTCTATTGAAAGTTTGGCACCCCCCGTTCCTGCATTCATACATTACTATTGCCACAATCGTTTGTTTTACCATGGCACAGAAATGGTTGGTGTTTGTGAAATCTGTCAGGCTGCTACAACTTTTGGTCGCTTTTATTCTTTTAGTGTTGCTGCTCTCATTAAATTCTATTTTAAAAGTAGAAATTTAGCTCAGATTTTGGATGATTAGGAAAGAAAGGAATGTAACTCTTCTGATTTAAGGGGTTTGAAAGATGGCAGTGTTTATAAGGAGCTGAATAGGAATAGAAGTACATGTGATATCAATTTAATCTTGAATGCTGATGGCATTAGAATTCGGAAAGGTGATAAAGAGTTATGGCTAGCGATGGTTACTATTATAGAACTCCCTATCCATCTTCAGAAGTCGTATCTTACGCTTATTGGAGTGTGGTATGATGTCAAAAAACCAGAGATGAAAACATTTCTGAAGCCTTTCGCTGAGGACATGGAGTACCTCGACCAAGGTGGCAATAGTAGCGTTACTTGGATCCTTCCGTCCACTAAACAAGTTCATACTAGTTGTGTTAAATTGCCAGTTACTGTGCTTGATGCACCAGCCCGTGCTATGGGTCAGAATGTAATGGGTGGGTCACAATAGTCGTTATGGCTGTAATCTTTGTGAAACAAAGACAACTTTGACAGCTCACATACCTGATCACAAAAGACTACGCAGGTATACCTATGTGCATACTCCAAAACTTCGCTCAAAGGGAAGAATGCTAGAACAAGGTGAGAGAGTTTGTGTAGAGGGGCTTGAGCATGTCAAAGGGGTAAAAGGTCCATCAATTCTGAACATCATACCATCTGTTGATTTTTCGAAGTGTTTTGTACCGGAATACACGCACTCTGTTTTAATTGGGTCTTTCAAACAGTTGTTGGTAATTTTAACTTCCAAGTTAGGACCTTGGTCTCTTAAAGATAGATTGTCAGAGATTGATTCTTTCATATGCACTTTTAAACATCCCAGTTTTGTGCACAGAAGCTTACGACAACTCAAATCCTTGAAGTACTGGAAGGCATCAGACTTTTATTACTTTCTATTGTTTGAGGCACTCCCATGCTTGAAAACCCACCTACCAGATCAGTATTACCAGCATTTGACATTGTTAGTTCTAGGAATCTACAAACTTCTTCAAACAAGTATTTCTGAAGTAGACGTAAGTGAAGCTGATGTATTGTTAAGATTATCTGTCATCGATTTTGGTAGGCTGTACAGTGAAAGGGATTGCACATATAGTGTGCACCAATTGATACACCTGGGCTTGTGTGCGCGCCGCTATGGCCCCCTCCATTGCTGGAGTGCGTTTATATATGAAGACCTCAACGTTATGGTGGCTAAAAGGACCCATGGCACTAACAATATTGATGTTGAAATTGTTAGAAATATAAAGATTTGCCAAGGTATCCACGTTTTGAAAAATGTAGCTAAAGGGCAGCATGGTTTGGAAATGGATGTCTCCAATGACTCCTTACAAAGTGAGTTTCTTGGAAAGGAATTACATACTCAGTTAACCCCAAAGGAGTTGGTTTTACTGCAGGATGATACTCCCATGGTATATTCTAGAGCTAAGTTAGGCTAATATACGTACTTATCAGAATTGCATAAGTCTATCAAGTCAGAAAACTTATATGTCACATGGACGGAAAATGAAATTAGTAGGTATGATTCCATCAAATATTTTGTTAGAACTAAATGTGGAGACTTCATAGTCATTAGGCTTCTTAAAGTTGACCACATGCTAGTGTTGTACCACCAAGAGACGCGCAAATGTGTTGAGCATTTGATACCAGTTCATACCTCAACAGATTATGTTGCAATCAAATTGCAGGACATTCTAAGTTTAATTTCAAAGGTTGGGAAAATTGGCAGATATTTGTACAAGAGGCCCAACCTTTATAGGTACGTCTTGTAAATATTATGGTAAATGTTAATGTCAAAAGTACCTTTATTCAATTAGCTGATATTTTACAACTATGTTTTGTGATATGTGTGGTTTGGTAAGATAATCAATACTTTAGTTGAAATAATGCTTTGGTTTGTGTTATGAGACCACAGTTCACCTAAATTGAAGAGAAGTATTTTGTAAGCAAATTATTATTACACTTCAGTATGTAATTTTGGTTTTCATCAATTAAATAACTGAATCTGCTTTTCCGTTCTCTTTTTTTTTAATCCATTGCCATCACTGACTGTCTTCTCTACAAGGCTTTTAATGGCCTTTACTTAGCAGCGGCCAGCACAACCCTATGCATCATACTTATGAAATGGTACCGTTGGGTGGCTGGACGGGACGCGGACGGGGCTCGCAAAGAGACCTCGCCGGCAGGGTGCAGGGCATTGCACATCGCAAAGCGGCTGATGAGTCGCTGCTCTGGTTGAACAAAACTTAGTTACAATACCGTTCCGTGCCAGGCTTAGGGGATAGCGAGCAGTTCGTGCTGCGCACCTAATGGGGTGACAGGCACATGACGCAAACAGCATTTACATGAACGGTACGCCGGTACGCTACCGTGAAGATGTTGCTCGGCACAGGGAAAACAGAAACAACCGGAACGTCGTCTATACATGTTCTCATAGCATTCTGGATTTTTTCATTTTAAGGTTTGCTGACTTCGTGTCCGTCCTTTCGGCTCGGCTGTCCTCGGCCCGTCGGAGGTTCGGGTGACACGTTTGATTGGTGGCCTACCCATTAGGCACACTGTGCAACTGTGCACTGGCCCTTCGGCGCCAAGCACCTGCAGACGTTAGGATAGACCAGCCCGCACGACACACGGGCGTGGTTTGCCTACCAAACAGGCGCTTATTGTCCGGACAGGAGCTAGATTTATGCCCGCCTGCAAACATTATTTTTTCCGCCATTGACTTTTAAACGTAATGAATGGACAGAATTTCACAGGAAACGATTGACATTTGCATCGTTGCATCAGTAGACTTCGCAAGGTTTTTTTATCACTTTATATTGTTTCATATATGCTTTTATGAGGTTGTATAAAGCATTCTATGAGCTTGTATGAAGATTTATACTACTTTATAAAAGCCCGTATACGGAGTAATCAATGTGTATAGGACTATATAAGAGCTAAGTATTATAAGATTATATACATCTGTATGGATATCATTGTTCACAGTCCCATATAAAGGTGTATATAACATGTATATGATTCTATACACTTGTATACACCAATATACAGTCTCCCTTTTACATTATAAAACTTGTATACACATTTATAAAAGCCTTTGTAAATGTTTATAAATACTTATAAAAACTTTATAAAGTCATATACAGACTCGTTTTACCCCGGAACAGATGTTACTTTGCGCCATATTCATACCAATTCTTTCACTGTTACGGCCAGTGCCGTTTGAGCCCAAATTGACTTAGAAGGGTGGGATTTGGCTGACTAGATACGGAAAAGGCTGGCGATTCCGAAAATGTGCTGGTTAATGTACTTTGAAGCCGTTCTCTGGGACTTGCCAGGAAAAAACTGCTAAAAAACAAAAAAAAAGGTTAGAAATAGTGTAACTTACGTTTTCATGAAATAGCTAAGTAACGGCTACACAAATCAAAATTAGCTTTAAAATAGACTGAACGATGTCTGTGCGATCATCGGTTCCGGAGATAAAGAGTTTTCAAGGATGCCGAATGACGCCTGTCCGCACTTCTTTTCAGCCTTTTCGGCTCCTTTTTGATAGCTTCAGATTGATGCCTTCTGAGCCTTAATTGTCGTAGAAACACTCAGATTTGGATCATTGCATTCCGATAAGGACCTAGATTAAACAAATGTCCAGGATGTTGCGTTTTAGAGTCATTGGTCAGTACTTTCTACAAATATACTGAACATTTCACAGAGGTTTAAAAATATTCAATCACGTTTTTCCTGTTATTCCTTTAAAAAAAAAAAAAAAAACAAAAAAAAAAACAGAAAGACGGCCGACAGATTGGAACAAAGTCCTTGCATAGAAGTTGCAGATTACAATCTCTGCTTCAGAATGGCATGTCTATGGATTCTGTGCGATGAATAGTGTCGGAGACATCTGAACAGTACAGTGTGACGTAACCAACTGTCCTCTGGCAGGGCAAGGTGTCGCTGAGGCGTGCTCAAAACAGCAGGTCCCTCAAAACAGCAGGTCGGCATGGTCGTGGGGGCCTGCTGTTCGGGAGCACCGCACGAGAACCGAACCTAACCTAACCCAGCCTAACCTAACCTAGTCGAGCCTAAGCCAACCTAGCCTACTGACCTGCTGTTTTGTTGAAGGACCTGCTGTTTAGGTGCCCTACCAACCTGCTGTTTTGACGGACCTGCTGTTTTTTTGCTGCGGTCCCGTATCACTATTACCTTGTATTGTAACCAAAGACCTTAGGATATTTTGCTTCAAATCATTTGCGCCACGACGCACTTTCAGGTACTGATGGAGTTCGGTATGGAGATAAATATACTTAAGTTTCGAATTTTTCCAACGGTGGATTTTTGATCTAATCGTGATCTCGCCAACTCTTTGTGTTATACTAAGATGTACCGGGTGTCCAGGCTAATACACTGCAGTCGGATGGGTGGCCTACCCTTGACTCTGCAGGGGCGACGATGCAGGCGGCTCCCGGCGGGAGACAGCGGGAGACAACATTTGCGTATCGAAACCAAAACGCTACAGAGGTAGCAGACATCAGTGTTGACTGTGAACCTCAACCATGGCGGAGGGAGCGCAGCCGCACGTGTTGACAAACGAAGAAATGGCAGAAATGGTTATGATTTAAGGCGAGGCGCGAGGGAATGAACGTCAGGCTAGATGAATTTATGCCGAGCGCTCTCCGGACCGACATCACCCTAATTACAAATTCGTTAAGATATTTCAAAATTTGAGACGGACGGGCCAATTTCAGCCGCCGTTCGGCAGCCGTAGCCAGGCGCCAGGAGCAGACGACGCAAAGCGGACCTCTATGACGATAGCCAACCCACTTGCGCCGATTCACACAATAATCACGTGACACACGTGTTTGAACTTGTTCTGCGTTGTTCCACATTTGTTCCAATTTGTTCCTTAAATCCGAACGGATTAGAGAGGTTGCAAACTAAGACCCTGGGTTGGCCGTGAACACATTTTCAATATCCTATGAATTTACACAAAAATCACGTCACACGTGTGTTTTAACTTGTTCCGCATTGTTCCACATTTTGTTCCGATTTGTTCCTAAAATCCGGACGGATGAGAGAGTTTTCAAAATAAGACCCTGGGCTGGCCATCAAGACATTTTTTAAGTCTTATGAATTCACACAAAACTCACGTCACACATTTGTTTTGACTTGTTCCGCATCGTTCCACATTTGTTCTTATTCGTTCCTTAAATCAGAACGGATGAGAGAGATTGCTAAGTGAGACCCTGGGTTGGCCATCAACACATTTTCAAAATCTTATGAATTCATACAAAAATCACGTCACACACGTGTTTTAATTTGTTCCGCATTGTTCTGCACTTGTTCTTATTTGTTCCCTAAATCCGGACAGATTAGAGAGGATGACGCCACACACTGGTTGTCACTTAATACGCATTGTTCCACATTTGTTCCGATTTGTTCCTATAATCCCGAAGGATGAGAGAGTTTTCAAAATAAGACCCTGGGCTGGCCATCAAGACATTTTTTAAGTCTTATGAATTCACACAAAAATCACGTCACACATTTGTTTTGACTTGTTCCGCATCGTTCCACACTTGTTCCTTAAATCCGGACGGACAAGAAAGGTTGCACAATAAGTCCCTTGGTTGGCCATCAACACATTTTTGATATCGTATGAATTCACACCAAAATGACGTCCCACACGTGTTTTAACTTGTTCCGCATTGTTCCACATTTGTTCTAATTTGTTCCTTAAATCCGAACGGGTTAGAGAGATTGCAAAATAAGACCCTGGGTTGGCCATCAACACGTTTTTGATATCCTACGAATTTACACGCAAATCTCGTCACACACGTGTTTTAACTTGTTTCGCATTGTTCCACATTAATTCACACAAAAATCACGTAACACATGTGTTTTAACTTGTTCCTCATTGTTCAATATTAATTCACATAAAAATCACGTCACACATGTGTTTTAAATTGTTCCGCATTGTTCCACATTTTGTTTCGATTTGTTCCTAAAATCCGGACGGATGAGAGAGTTTTCAAAATAAGACTCTGGGTTTACCATCAACACATTGTTGATATTCTATGAATTAAAACAAAAATCACGTCACACATGTGTTATAACTTGTTTTAACATCTTTCGCAATGTTCCACATTTGTTTCATCGCGTTGACTTCTTTTTTTAAATTTATTCGAATGCAGAATGATTTTGGGCACGTCCAAAGCGCACCTTCCTGGATATGAGCACAGCGTCCTCTTTGACAACCCTTTCGGTTTCATTAAGATATTCGTTTATTGTTTCACGTTTGTTCCAAATTGTTCTGCCTTCCATCTTGAATCTCTGCTTATTCAGAATTATTCTGGGCGCGGCTAAAGATCACTGAAAAAAGGCGTAGTGTCCTCGTTTACAACGCTTTCGGTTTAATTCAGATAGCTTACGTTAGTTCCAAATTTTTCTGCCTCTCTTCTCGAATCTCTACTAATTGAGAATAATTCTGGGCACGGTTAACGCGCACCCTGATGGATAAGAGCAAAGCGTTTTCGTTTAGAATCCTTTCGGTTCTATTCAGATAGCTAATTATTTTCCCACATTTTTTCCACCGAGTTACAACTTTCTTTTCAAATTTATGCGAATAGGGCATTCCGGGGAAGCCCAGACCGAAAACCCCCTCGGAACAATTGGGAACAAACAAGAACCGAAAGACCGAAAGGGTTATCAACGAGAACGCTGAGCACTTATCCAGCAGGGTGCGCTTTGGCTGTGCCCAGAACTATTCTGAATTCGAAAAAATTAAAAAAGGAAGTCACTCAGCGGAACAAATGTGGAACAATCGTCTGCTATCCGAATTTAGTCGAAGGGTTATCAACGAGAACACCACGCTTTTATCCACTGAGGTGCTCGTTAGCCGTGCCCAGCATTATTCTGAATTAACAGAGATTCGAGAAGGAAGGCACAACAGTTTGGAACGAACGAGAAACAATATTCAATCTTTTCAATTAAACCGAAAGGGTTATCAACGAGAACACTATGCTTTTGTCCAGGTGCGCGTTGGCCGTGGCCAGCATTCTTTATTAGCAGAGATACGAGAGGCGAGGCAGAACAATGTAAACAAACGTAGAATTCTATTCTGCATTCGAATACATTTTAAAAAGGAATTCGTAACTTGGTGAAACAAATATGGAACAATCGTCAGCTATCCGAATTAAGTCGAAACGGTTCTCAACGGGAACACTACGCTTTTTTCCAGCAGGGTGCGCTTTGGCCGTGCGCAGAATTGTTCTGACTTAGCAGATTCGAAAAAAGAGGTAGAACAATTTGGAACAAACGTAAAACAGTAATATCAAATATGTGTCGATGGCCAACCCAGGGTCTTATTTTCGTGGCTTTCTGATCCGTCCGGATTTTTTGATCAAATGCGGAACAAGTTACAACACATGTCTAACGTGCTTTTTGTGTGAATTCATAGGATATCAAAAATGTGCTGATAGCCAGCCAAGGCCCAGCGTCTTAATTTTCAACTTTTCTCATCCGCCAGGATTTTAGGAACAAATCGTTACAAACGCGGATCCGGCGAGGAGCTAACTGGATCCACTATGAGGGAAGTGGATCTGCTCTGCAGTGGATCCGCTCCGAACTGGATCCGATAAGCTTCGTTCCAGATCCGGTAAAGCAAAAGCGGATCCGGTGTGTAAGTGGATCCGCTGTGAAACTTACCGGATCCAGTAACATGTACGCGGATCCGGTTCATGCTCACTAGATTTTCAGACCTGGAAATGTGGAACAATGCGGAACAAGTGACAACACGTGTGTGACGTCATTATTGTGTGAATTTGTACACTACGAAAACTGTGTTGATGGCCAGCCCAGAGTCTTATGATCCAACCTCTCTCATCCGTCTGGATTTTAGGAACAAATGTGGAACAATGCGGAACAAGCTGAAACACATGTGTGACGTAATTTTTGTGTAAATTAATAGGATATTGAAAATGTCTTGATGGCCAACCCAGGGTCTTATTTTGCAACCTCTCTAATCCGTTTGGATTTAAGGAACAAATTAGAACAAATGTGGAACAACGCGGAACAAGTTAAAACACGTGTGTGACGTGATTTTCGTGTGATTCGGCGCAAGTGGGTTGGCTATCGTCACGAAGGTGCAAAGCGGCGCTGGCAGAGGAGTTGGATAGTGTGAGGAGGGGAGGCTGTGTGCACTTCGAGCCACTCGGCTCGCCCAGCTCTCCTGCTGGTCTCGGCTGGCCGTAGCTCGACTCGTCACGCTCGCTGTCTCCCGCCGGGAGCCGCCTGCATCGTTGCGCCTGCAGAGTCAAGGGTAGGCCACCCATCCGACTGCAGTGTATTAGCCTCGACACCCGGTATACACTGTCTTGAGATGTCATATCAACACAATCGGGCTAAAACAATCCGCGCTCTCAGTTTCGGTCACCCCTTTGCCCCAGTGCTCGCCCCGCGGTGTTAAGCCCAAATGCTTCCGTTCACGTTAAAACAACTTAAACAAAAATGCATTTTGTTTCGTTTACCGAAACGAAAAGTTTCGTTAAGTTCCCAAACAGAACGAAATTGCATAGCTTAGTTTCGTTTTGTTTACCGAAAACAAACGTTTTGTTCACTACAAGAACAAAACAAAAGTCAGTAGCGGAGTTTCGCTTTATTCTTGAACATAACAATACTAAAGAACGGCTTTCGTTTAAGTTTCTGAACTTAACGAAACGTTTCGTTTTCAGTCCCTGCCGCCAATGCATTTGCGAGAACGCTGTCGTAGAGCGAGTGCTTCAGAGCGAGTGCCACCAACTCCCTATCTATACTGTCGGGGTCTAACCAGGTAGCAGTCATGCCGAAATATCCCCGGCGGTGTTCGGATCACGCTTCCGCAGACGTAGCAATATACCTGTCAGTTTTAGCCCATTCTTCAGATTGGACTGCATTTTATTGAAGTGATGGTCTAGTCTTTTCCGGAAAGTCTGTCCGTCCACGACCCTTCTTTGAACTCCTTGGAATCTACAACACAGTGAGACAAACCATGCCTTGTGATGAGCTTGTCTGTGACACGCTGCACGTCCTCCTGCCCCCCGCCCCCCTTTTTTTCTCCTTTTGAAGAAATCTCCCGCTCTGGCAACTTCTTTGGTGCTCTTCCTCTTCTTACCGCGACACCCATGTTGCATTGCGTTGACATTTAGAGCAGCAGACTAGGTCTGTGTCCACATGTGAACACGCTGTAAAAAAAAAAAACTGTCATCGTTAGAAAACCAAGCTGGCCCGTCCCTCGGTACGACAGGGGACCTGACCAGCTTGGCCTGCCGGCGGCGTTTGCGGGGGCCTTCAACCCCCCGCTTCAAGTCTCCCTAGTAGTGCCTGATATCATATGTATTGTTACCATTAAAATCGGTAGTCTGAGCCCGTCCCTGTGCGCGCCGCGATGGTAATGACGTGCGCGCGGCAAACAACCTTAACCTCAAAAAACAAAAACAGACATGTGCACATGATGACATGACATATGATATGCATATCATTCCTCAAAAATGCGATGCAAATCGAAAATTGGTCCCACCGTACGTGACTACGTTAAAAAGGAGTTAATCCTCAAAATTTGAAGTTTTTCTGTCAACGATAATTCGGCGTACACACGTCTGCCCGAACGAACAAACCGTCGACATCAGACTATGAGCCCGGCCCGGCTCCTGCCGTTTCTAAAGAAACGTTTCGGGACGGGCTAAAAAGCGTCATGACTGGCACGATGAACTAAAGATAAGGCATCAAGTGTAGTATTTCTCGGTCCGCAGAATTGGTGACAGCGGCAAAGGGACTGTATTTCTTCGATTTCAAAAGATGTTAAACGTAAAAACTTCGGGAAATTGTGGTGACGTTACGCGTAGGGTTTAAACAACAAAATATTTGTTCGGTTTATCGAAAGTCGTTAATCGCAACCGCGTTCGACTATGATCGACTGGTGACTAAAATTCGCCAATTAATCGATACTTGTTTGATAACCGGGACATTGCCAGAAGTTGTGTGAAACTGGTAAAAAGTGTGCTTCCTGCCCTTTACGGCAACTTTGAAGTTCTACGGGAACTTTTTTCACTTCGCCGAGACGAAAACTTAAAACTAGACGAGTGAAACGCGCAAGTAAAATGTGTATCAAGACTAATATGAGTGCAACAGCATGCAGAAGATGAATCCCACATGCTTTGAGTCAGAGGACAGGATTTTGGGGGGAATGCCTATTTGGACTTGCCGTGGTCAGGAGCATTTTTATATGGGACAATGCAAATTCACTTGTCTGAGTGGGTACCCAAAAAGTCCATAAATATGTAGCGTGTGTAGAGCATCGTTTTATTGCCCCCGACCGTCTTTCGTGTGCCGGGGATCGCCCCATCGTGCGCTGTTCACAGTGCACGTCTTTTCATGGAAACGGCAACTCCGTCATCGTCGTGTAGATGTTTCTCATGACCAGTGTCCTATAAAAATGGGAACATGTCCTCTCAGTCCCAGTCCGCAGCACGTCATAGAGAGAAACGATGGCATTCAAGTGCATTCTGGCTGGTACGTTTATTGCGCAACACAGCTCTTCCCAGGTAAAACGGATTTTTATAAAGCTGCATAAAAGCGTTATAAATTTTTATAACGCTCTTTATAACATTTCATAAAAGTTTTGTATGCTTGTATACAGATAGCTTTGTACTGGTTTATAAAAGCATATTTACTTGTATAAATGCCTGTGTAAAATAGTATTAACGCATGTATGTAATTGTATACATGTAGCTTAGAGAGGGGCAAAAAAAAGCGAAGTCAGAAATGTCAGTGAGCGAGATCGAATTCCGATGCTAAAACAAAATACAAGATATTTGCGACTTTCGAATTTTTTTTTCGATCACCGGAAGGGGTCGCGCAGGGCACCCGAATGGGGCATAACTGCCCCTTACAGCAGTCAAAATCAATGTTGCAGAAAAATTTTGAAAATATTTCCTAAGGTCCATTTGACCAAAGTAGGGTCCTAGAGGACTTAAATTTCAAGGAAAACGCTGTAACTTTTACGGTTTTTGAGATACCAGTGTTATAAGTGCAAAAATAAATCAAAATGAAATTTCTGCAAATTTAGGACTAAAAACGCCAATATCTCAAAAACCGTAAGAGTTACAGCGTTTTCCTTGAAATTTAAGCCCTTTAGGGCCCTACTTTGGTCAAATTGACCTAAGGGAATATTTTCAAAAAATTTCTGCAACATTGATTTTGACTGCTGTAAAGGGCAGTTCAGGATAGATCACCACAGCCCCTCCCAATGCTAGGGAACGGACACATACCACCATCCAGGCATCAACTTTACTGCCAATTTCGAACGTTAAAAAAAACTTTTAGCTAAGGCGGAGTAATACATACATATGTTCGGGTAGTCAAAATAATAATTTTTGAGGGTTCTGACACCCATGCACTGATCAGAAGTTTTTTTTTTTTAAATTGCGTGCACGACGTCTACTGGAGCCGCGGTGGCGGCCGTTTTGGTCCACTCGTTTGCGTGTTGGCGTGCATATTCTTCCGCCGCAAATGAGGACGCGTGCGCCCGGTTTTACAAACCTTATTTTCCAAATTTTTGAAATCAAAAAGTTTCCGTGCGGGAAAATGCCCCTTTTGGTGTGTTGATGAAGCCCCTGAAGTCCCACGGTGTGACGTCATTCAGTGGTGCCGCGGGGCCCCTAAATGCAGCACGAAGGGTCCTTCTTCGACCATACCGATTGCGGATTTAGTTTTTTCTTAAAATTTGTCCCATGTTGCGGACCATATTTTGCGGACCTTGATCAACTCAACAAAGAGTAATTTGTCCGTACAGAAAGTTTTGGATTTTGAAAGTTTGTTAAGGAAGGGGGTGTCTAGCGCCAGGTATAAGATGTCCAAACCGGAAAACCAAGCCACGCATCCGGATCGCACCACCAACCCCATAGAAAGTGGTCATACTTCTAGACGCGTTTTTCTACTCATACTGGGGTCCCCCCTTCAGCAGTGTACTTTAAATTATTAGTGGCAAACAAGCACAAATATCTTCGTAAGCTATGCAGAAAATTATTTTTCAAATAAAAGCAGTTTGTCAGCGGTCCGCCGAAGACGGTCGGTGTAGGCATTTCGAATTTGTGTTAACCATGCGACGGTTCAATCAGATCTAATTTTGGCTACCCTGTGGTCGTGTGTCATAGGTGCCGTCCTTTTGAGCCTGGTGGCAGCAGCGATTGCAGGAAAGGTAAGATCACTGACTGAGAATGAGTCATAATCATGGCCCGATTCTGGGCGGCAAGGGCCATATGACAAGGCTGTTTTGTTAACTTGCCATTTGTAAGCGAAAAGCTTACACCAAATTTCAATTAAAAATGCCAAGCCAAACTCAACAAAGAATGCAGAGAGTGAGTGGGTACTCATCAAAGGCTCAAGGTTTGGGCGCCAGGCAGCAAAGCTGCCACTCCAAGGTGTCACCAAAGCACATCTCTCAAAAGAGGATTATCACAGTAAAGTTGGCGTGTAAGGTCTAGTAGGTAAAAGTGTGTGTGGGAGTGGGGAGGCGGGAAATCATGATACTTCACATACCATCACCAAATTTAATGTAGCAGTGAATTCAGCACTTATCGAACACTGACAATGACACTTACCCTCGCAATTATGTACACACAATACGTCAAGGCCATAAATAGTATATAAACAAATTAGACGATGGAAATTAACGCGGAAAAATAAGAGTTTATAAAAATAAGTTTTGAAACGAATCCCCACCTACCTCAGCCTACAACAGTCCAAGAAAGATACAGAATCAAGTCCATAGTCAAGCCGAGTCGTCGTAACAGCTAATTGTCGCCTTTTATCGCTTGTGAAACCAGCAGAAAAAAATTAATGTTTACAAAAACAGCAAAAAGTAAAAAGATCCCCACCTACATCCTCAGTCGCGGTCCGGGAGTGAATCCACAATCAAGTCCATGTTCAAGCCGAGTTGTTACCACAAAACATAGTAAATTCAAAACAATTCATAGTTTGTGTTAGCTTCGTTTCAAAGATCTTCCTTTAGAAGTAGAAATGAATACAGCCAATGCATAAATAAAATGTTTACACACATTTGTACCTAACATGTGGTCACACGATGGGCCAGGTTAGACTCAAACATATGGTTGGAAAAAGCACACTGCTAGCAGAAAACCACCAGAAGGGTGGATAGATCAATTAAACTAAATGCAAAGCTTGATAGTGAGCAAGAAAATATTAGCTGGCAATAACTTGAGAGAGACAGTTTAAACATTAGAGTCATCCTCGACCAAGGATCGAAGACAACGGCAACTAAATAATAGCATATGGTTAGAAAATGGACAGCAGTGGCACATGGCCTTGCCTCGCTGAAATACAGCTAAATGACTGATATTGAAACACCATACAGAAACACAAAGTGGAACGATCAAATCATTTACTTCACATAGCATGATAAATTAGAGGCAAAGAACCAAAGCTAAATAAAGCTAAATACACAATAAACTCTGGCAGCAAAAGCACCTAAGAAATAAGTAAGCTAATTGAAAAGCACTGAGTTAACTGACATGAAGCCAGGGCAACGAAAGCTTTGCTTTGCCAGGAATGCCTTTTAGGCATTGTAAATAACAAATTCGGATCTTATAATCAAATCCCGCAATTCTTCGTAAGGGCGTAGGGGGAGGGTGATTATCCTAATACGGGCCATTTGCGTTCCGCAGGCCCCCGTTGGTTTATGTTCGCGAATTTCTTCGCAATTTTTTCACCAAATTGTGTCTTTTACTTCCTCTGAATGGCTTCAACTCAAAATCGTACTTTCCTCCTACGATCGTGGGTCCACAACGTGGTCAATGGTCAAAATGTGAACTCCACGGTGTTCCTATGTTCTGGGTTGATATAAACAAGGACTGTTTTCGTGGGAACGGGTATTGACAACACATTTGTATCTCGACTAGAAGCTACTTATCAGGGATGATTTTCTAGGCCACAGACTCAACCCAGCAATTATGTCAGTCGCTCCGCATGGGCTCAAAGTCGTTCTCACTAACTTTTTCAAAATCCATGTAGTTCACTATCGATCGTTACTGCACGGAAATGATTGCATATGGAAAAATCTAGATCTCTTCACTTTCATGAGCCATGAGTATACAAATGTCCGCAATGGAAACATTATTTAATATCTGCACCATACGGGGACATTGTAGCATTTATTAATGAAAACTTGAGAGTACGCAAATTGCTTGTGACTACAGTGTCGCGTCTGCAGTGTTAATGGTGCATCCAAAAAAATATCGCTGCAAGCGTTATATGAAGAAAATATTTAACAGAATTGCCCCCCCCCTCCCCGACAGGTCGACGCCCCTCCACACAGAACAGGCTAACACTCTTGACCGTGTGTTCTGATGCGATGGAGTCCCAGGCGTGCCCAAATATGCTATATCTGTCTCTCTCGCACGCGGATGCGGCTGACCAACCTGTTGATCTCAGGCGATGCACCACACAAAAACGCTTGTATTTCAGAATTACCAGGGCGGCACTGGCACGGCAAAGACGACCCGTTACTGGGACTGCTGCAAGGTATCGTGCGCGTGGCGCGTCAACACCGGCGCCGTGTCAGCCCCGGTGAGGACCTGCGGAGTGGGCGGCAAAACCACCGTCGGCGATAACGAACAGAGCGGCTGCAACGGCGGCAATGGCTTCGTCTGCAACAACCAGCGGCCTTTCGTTAAGAGGGGGCAGGCGTACGGCTTCGCGGCCGCGAACGTCAACGGTGAGCTCGCGGAATTCTATGCCCTCTCGGTCCTCACTAAAATCTTACGAAGCGACCTTCTTTGTACTGCACAGAAAACTGCAGCTCTGAAGTACAATCTTTCAGATGAAGCACTTTGTAACGTCAAGTATTAGTTCGTGACCTATGCAGAGAATAGTAACAAGAAAAAAGTATACAAAAGTGCTGTGTAAGAAAGTCGGGAATGCAGAGCCCCAGTTTCTATTTTCTTTCGGAACCTTTTTGGAGTCCGGCCGCGGCCGGCCGTTGCTCCTGAGCCTCATGAATCAAAACTACTACCGTCTTGTGCCAGGGCTCCCCATGGACAAGATATGCTGTGCCTGTTACAAGCTCACCTTCACCAACACTGCCCTTAAGAAGCATAAAATGATCGTCCAGGTCACCAACACCGGCGCAGACCTTCAGAGGCAAGTCCGCGTCGCGCTTCGATAATACACAAACCCGTATGAGCGGACTTTCAGTCGCCTGACCGCATCCAATCGTCTCTGTGCGCACAGGAACCAGTTCGACCTGCAGTTCCCTGCTGGTGGTATGGGAATCTACGTCCAGGGCTGTCCTAAGCAGTGGCCTAAGACGCCAGCGTCAGCTTGGGGTCATCAATATGGAGGCATCTCCAAAATGTAACTGCGATGGCGCAATGGAAATCGGAAGAGAAAAAAAGGTTTTCCCGAGCTACTTTTGCCTTCAGCCAAGTTCTGATATGTTCCTTTCGTTTTCAGGGAGCAGTGCGCCGCGCTTCCCAAGGACATCCCCGCTTCTGGTTGCCAGTTCCGCTTTCAATGGTTTAAGAATGCTGAAAATCCTCAGGCCAACTTTGAGCGTGTGCCTTGTCCGCGCGAGATCACTAACATCTCTAATTGCAAACGCCTCGACGACTAATAGTGTCCCTCGTCCGTCCGACGCAGAGGACATATATTTTATCCAAACATATGTATGATTGAGATCTTATACCAGCAATGGGTTAGTTGCTATTCGTGAGGTGGTTGAAATAAATGCACACTGAAAACAGTTCATATATATTATATACTACAGAAAACGTAAAATTCATTATTATTAACGAGTATTCAATGATCTCGGAATGATCGATAAACGTTTAAGGCAAGCTCCTGGAAAAAAATTACCATTTGGAGGACTTTATGTATACTTTTTCGGAGATTATAAGCTGTTGCCGCCAGTGAAAGACTTGGCATTGTATGAAGCAGTGTATGAAGCAGAATGCAAGTTCAGTTAATCTCAGCATGGAAGAAATGTATTTAATTCCTTTGAATTTTATTTTATTTTGAAGAAAGGCCATCGACAAAAGGATGTTGGTTTTCAAGCACTTTTGGATCGCTTGAGTGTTGGTGAATTGACTGTAGAAGACTACAATGGGTTAAGAACAAGATTTACTACCTTTGTTAGAGGATAAGTGCAAAAGACTTTTGAAGATGCTATTCATTTATTTGCCCTTGAAGAAGAAGTTGAAATTTACAACACTATTAAACTGCACAACCTGAAAGATGAGGATGGGAATCTTTCACCTATTGCAAGGATTCAAGCAAAACACAATGGGTAATTTATGGGTAAAGATGGGGTTAGTTAATGGATCAATGGGGACAGTAATTGATCTTGTCTATGAAGAAGGGAAGCAGGAACGTTTACGGATTCACACGCGAAATAGAGCGACGCCATAAGAAATATTTTTACAGAAAATGAATTTAAAAGTTCACATTACTTTACAAAGCGCGCCAGTTGTTTCGTTTCCACACTGTCTCGCCTTCGCCGCTCCCTCCCCCCCCCCCCCTTTCCCCTCCCTTCCCTCCCCTGCCTTTCGCTGCCTGAGCCGTGGGAGCAGTCGGGCCGGCCGCCGTCGGCAGGGTGGCGGGGCAGGGGAATGGGTTAGGGGAGTTCACTGCACGTCGTTCACACCGCTGGCACTAGAGGGCGCTGCTGCAGCGCTACCCTTGGCCGGCTCGACTCTCGACTCCGTACGCGCGGCGACGCGCGGGGCATTCAATCGAGTCACTGTGAAAACCCGGATAATTCGTTGCCATCCTTCTTGCGCTTGACTGACGTAGTTGTGTGGCGCCCACGCCCTTCCACCTGGGTATAAATTCGAGCGCCTCGCTTACGCTGTATTATTGTTGGAGTTGTCGTGTCACAGTACTAACATGGCATACGCTACGTGTGATATTCAGTGTCTTCGCGGCAAGGATGGTGAACTCATTGTGGAGGAATTTGCGTTGTACGAGTCAACGGCCTCGAACGATGTTTTGACAATCGTTCTGTTTGCCCCTCGGTATGACGAGCAGCTGATACCAGGAAAGTATCGGCATGCGAACGCGTACACGGAAAAAAAAGTTTAGTTGTGACAACTAACATGTCAGTTCCCAGCGGGCCTGAGAATCCAGTCAGTTGTGGGAACTGACAGGTACTGAATGTCCTAACTAACATTGGTGTTCTCTGCCGCAAGGTCTCCTGTCACCTGGTACACCAGACTGTGTTCAAAGGAGTAACCAAAATAGGTTTTCTGCAATAAGCACTCATGTCAAAAACTACACGTGACAATGAGCCGTTGCCGAAACTAAACTGGGCAAACTGTTTCAACAGATAATGTTCACTGTGACAGCGTTGCGTCCAATATGCTCCAGCAGAATCTGTTCTCTGCACATAACACCTTTATTTCTTGTTATAGAGAGTGGTGGAGCCGTAAATTTTTGGAATAATAAAAATAATCACACAATAAATTCACTTTCCATATTTTATTTATTTTTTTCATTTTATCAAGATGCATATTTAATTGAAGTTGCACAGAATATAATAACAATATATAACAATTATACAATTATACAAACAATTATACAATTATTATTATACAAACAATTATACAACAAATATATAACAATATATAACAAATATAATAATTATAACACATTTTCAAAATTTACAGCATGTACCTCAATATTACATATTTGCTACCCCACACAGAATGATACATATTTAGAGGCAAAGGATCATACAAATCACCTGGCTTAATACAGGACCATCTCTCAGTTATTTGGACTTCATATCCATGAACATGTTCATAAAAACCAACTGTTGTGAGGTAGGAATAAATAAATATAAGTCCATCACAATATGAAAGTATTGATTCAAGAACTCCAAAAATGGGACCTCCACTTTCATTAATACTTAATAATAAAACCATGCCAGGCTTGTATTTAGTGCCTTTCAAATTAACCCAATTAGGGGACAAGAAAGATGTCGATGTTTGAATACATTCTGGTAATGAATTTACAAATGTTACATTCATAAAGTCAGATATAAATATTTCTGTAGATGGTCCAAATTCTGTTTGAGGCAATATAGATGCTTTAGACTTAAAACGAAAACACAAATTCAGCTGATGCTGAATAGCCACAGTCAAACAAATATTTCTGCGGGATTCTGTAGCATGAGCCGGGATGGTAAGAGATCGATGCTTACTCTCATACCTTTTGGTTGACATGCCAGGAAAAGGTCCACTTTGATTAAACACTCTAGCATAATGCACTAAATTGTGCATTTTTGATTTCAATGAGTCTCCTGTCACTTGAACATACATTACATTGAACTCAGAAACAATAACTTTAAGAGATATAGACTGAGTAGAGCACAAATTCTTGGAGAGGCAAACATCTAATAGTTGTACGAGTTTCAGATACAACCTCCAATATACACTGCCGGTCAAAATTAGCGCCCCACTTTTTCCGATGCTTGCCATTTCCACGTTTTTCAAGCTAGGAAGTTGCCGTTTTGCATGCAGTTGCCCCCATGGTTGTACTTGAAGGTCCCAAAGTGCCAGATCCGGGAGCCACCCCTTTCGAAGGGGGTTGGCTGTGCGACTGCGGCGGGGTGGAAATTTCGACCGAAAAAGGTGCCAAAAACACCTTTAAATTTGCTGGAATTTCAAAATTTTTGGTGAGCAGTGCTAAATGTCGGCCCTTGACAAGCTGACGTCAAAATTTTCACGATCGGTCATACCCACCCCCAGCCCCACCTACCCCCAACCAACCCCCACCCCCTAAAGAGGGTTGGTGTGGCGGGTGAAAAAAAATGGTCGCATTGCAAGCCCCTAGTCCCGGGCCATCTGCACACCAAATTTCATGCCGCTAGCACCAACCCCTGCCGAGCAACCCCTAAAAAACCAAACTCAATTTTTGAAAATTTGCTTTTTGGGCACTTAACGGTATGCGAGGGGTCCAAAAATTTCGTTAGAGATGGACTAGGGGTGGAACATCAATCTCCCGTCAAGAAATCCGGCGCTTAAAATTCGCAGCCCTTAGCATGGGGGTAGTCACCCCCAGCCACCCCTTGCTACCCCCGGTAGGGGTGGAACTGATTTGGGGCTACGAATCGTTGAGGGCACTTCTGATGCACCCCCCCTCAAATTTGCAGCACGATTCGACCACCCGTTCGTGCTCCAGACCCGCAAAACCATCAAAAATGCCAAAACCCACCCCTTACTTCAACCCCCCATATCGCCAATTTCGGGTGGGGGTGGAAACCCGGCTAGCATGACGGCGGGTGGTCCCGACCCTTACCTCGATAGTCCTAAGCGGAAAAGTCGGTGCGGCAAACGGTTTACCCGTGGGGAGTGTTAAAGTGAGAGCATTGCATTCTTCGCCCGGCCTGCGCTGCTACCGAGCGCCTGGTAGGCAGGCAAATGACATGACTGACGCGCCGGCAGGGCGCGCGCATCTTCCGGCGTACACTCTCTGAATGCCGTCTGCCGGCCGGGGGAGCTGCGTGGGCTGCCTGCTTACAAGGCGCTCTGTAGCAGCGCAGGCCGGGCGAAGAATGCAATGCTCTCACTTTAACACTCCCCACGGGTAAACCGTTTGCCGCACCGACTTTTCCGCTTAGGACTATCGAGGTAAGGGTCGGGACCACCCGCCGTCATGCTAGCCGGGTTTCCACCCCCACCCTAAATTGGCGATATGGGGGGTTGAAGTAAGGGGTGGGTTTTGGCATTTTTGATGGTTTTGCGGGTCTGGAGCACGAACGGGTGGTCGAATCGTGCTGCAAATTTGAGGGGAGGTGCATCAGAAGTGCCCTCAACGATTCGTAGCCCCAAATCAGTTCCACCCCTACCGGGGGTAGCAAGGGGTGGCTGGGGGTGACTACCCCCATGCTAAGGGCTGCGAATTTTAAGCGCCGGATTTCTTGACGGGAGATTGATGTTCCACCCCTAGTCCATCTCTAACGAAATTTTTGGACCCCTCGCATACCGTTAAGTGCCCCAAAAAGCAAATTTTCAAAAATTGAGTTTGGTTTTTTAGGGGTTGCTCGGCAGGGGTTGGTGCTAGCGGCATGAAATTTGGTGTGCAGATGGCCCGGGACTAGGGGCTTGCAATGCGACCATTTTTTTTCACCCGCCACACCAACCCTCTTTAGGGGGTGGGGGTTGTTGGGGGTAGGTGGGGCTGGGGGTGGGTATGACCGATCGTGAAAATTTTGACGTCAGCTTGTCAAGGGCCGACATTTAGCACTGCTCACCAAAAATTTTGAAATTCCAGCAAATTTAAAGGTGTTTTTGGCACCTTTTTCGGTCGAAATTTCCACCCCGCCGCAGTCGCACAGCCAACCCCCTTCGAAAGGGGTGGCTCCCGGATCTGGCACTTTGGGACCTTCAAGTACAACCATGGGGGCAACTGCATGCAAAACGGCAACTTCCTAGCTTGAAAAACGTGGTAATGGCAAGCATCGGAAAAAGTGGGGCGCTAATTTTGACCGGCAGTGTATGTCATCAAGCGGTACCCTATCACCAACAAGAATACCAAACATTTTCACAAAAAGAAGAGTCTCCGACCCTGACATTTTTAATTTATGGCGCGTATAGAATTCTGTTGAAACAGGAGGAATTTTGTTAGAGTCGCATGGACCATATTGAAACATATCAATTCTATTGTTAAGTTCAGAAACAGTGAAAAAGGTGGGAATACAATGGTTCAATAAATGTAACATTACATAATGACACACCCCTTCACAGAGATCATGAAACATGTCAACACAGTAGTTAGATGTAATATGGAATGAAGGCAACTGATTGAAGACACAATCTTTCTTAACTCCTGTCAGTTTAGGATTATCTAGAGATATATCATTATCATAAGATTGTTTGGTACGTAAAGTAGTAACATCTTCAATAGCTTCGTTATCCATGTCAGCCTTATGCATTTTACAAAATCTACAATAAAAATGGGATGTGAAACATTCCACAAAACCCCCAACAGAATTCAAACCAAGATTGTCTCCAAGTAAGAGACCACAAATAAAATATACCCTCCTTTGGCCTTCAGGTGCATCAATAAGTATACCATTCTCCTCCAGAGACTTGAGCTGAGATATCAGAGGGGCAAAAACCTTTTTATCCCCAAAGTCCCTCATCCATGACTCAAATACCAAAGCTAAAAATATATTTTCTATACATCCCTGACATTCCTCAGGCAGGCTAGGAATTGAGACATGGGAAGCTCCTAATTTTTCTGGACGGGAACCTAAAGGATTATTAACTTGTATGTCATCATAATAAATGTGAAGAGGCAGCACAATGTCTTCATCTGAGAATTTTGCCCGCTTTGTTTTCCACAGTTCACATTGAATGAAGTTCTCTTTGGATTTTGAACTAGAACTAAGAGTATCCATGTACGAAAGAATGTTATTTAGTGAACCTGGAACCTCCAGAAACTGTTTCAATACTTTGTCCAGTGGAATACTCTGTACAAAACATTCCTTACTTTTAAGAACAGGTCCATTTATAGTTTTAACAGAAATGTCAACTTCCCCAACTTTATAAGAGACAGGAGGGATATAGTCACCATTCATTTCAAAGTATTTCAATCGTCGATACTCAGTGGACAAATGATGAAATGGATTATCAAAAGAAGACAAAACATTATCAAGTGCTGCACGCTGATTGTCTTCTAATTGCACAGAGGCATAGATAGACTTTTTCAGATTTCCAAGATAGCTAGTGGAAACAAAACAATTTACATCGTGAACAATATCTTGAACATATTGTCGTGGCAACTTTGGTTTACCATACAGCTTGCTGACTAGAGTGTCAGTCTCTTTTACCATAAGTTTCACAAATGTATTTATACCCTGTCTTTCCTCATCCTGGTCAACATTGTTTAGTACAGAATCATTTTCATTACTACTGCCCTCCACAGGAGGTGGAATATTCACATCACTTTCACTAGTTGAAGATTCCGAACAAGATCTGATGTGATCAAAAAAACTGCGCCAAGAAGAATAAGTTCTTCCACAATTATTTAAACAGAGAAACGGTTCTAAGGAATGATTGATACTATGATGTATCTTGTAGGAAGTAATTGAAGGAAGAGACAAATCACAATAGTTACACTTCATTGTTTGAGAGACAATATCTATACAATTAAGTGTTTGAGAGACAATATCTACACCTAAGTGTTTGTAAGACAATATGTACACTTAATTGTTTGAGAGACAATTTACACAACTCAGTGTTTCAAAGACAATATATATATATACATATATGTATACGTGAACTTTAGTGCTTAAACCTTTCAAAATCTTTAAGGCGAGCAGCAAGAAATGAGTGCAAACCTCTGTCACAACTATAATCTGAGGCAGTGCTTAAATTAAAAACAGTCAACTGCAAGAAAAGCCAAATGTGGCGCGACTCAACAGGATAATTGGCATCTAGCCCAAAACAAATTTTCATTACCCCAAACACTGCTTCCATAGGAGATTCCACTTCCCATCGATAATTGTCAAGATAGATAAATGATTGCTTGATAACATTTCTATCAATATCTCCTACAACCACAGCTGTGGGTTGGAGCGGGTACTTGTACTTCAGGAGCGTCTTTTTTCTTGCATCAAGGCGTTCCTGGATGGAAGAAATATCCTGCAAGTGAAACAAAAAGTCAAAACATGCTATGTCACCAATAAGCAATGCAGTAAACACATATGATGCACCACTACTTACAATTACATGAAGACAGAGAGAATCAATTATCTCCTGCCTTGATGGCCGCCATGCTCGGTCTTTTTTCCCAGCTGACTTTGACTTGGGGATGTTCCGCACTCTCCACAGATTCGGCAGTTCACGAATAATTGCCAAAAACTGTAAATCTAAAAATTAAATTGAGATAAGTAAAGTAAAAACGTTTGTGTAGGGTTTCCGAAATACTAGAAAATTCAAAACTTACCACTGAAAGTGTCTGTGACACTAAATTTGGGGTTCTCTTCTTGAATTTGAGACACCAGAAATGGCAAACACTTTTTCCACAAAGTTTTGTGGTTCTTCAGACTTTCCTGAACTTTTTCACCATCCTCAGCAAGCTGTAATTAAAATAAGGTGATTCATTTTAAAATCAATGTCAACATTTCAGTTTTAAAAAGAAAGTTTAAACAGTTATAGCAACATATTGACTTCAAATGCATTTGGATCATAATTGGAAATTAATATGACCATAATACTAACCAGTTTCCAGCCCAGGGGCTTGTCTAAGCATGGGAACTGAGAAACATACTCATAGACTAGAGTGCCACATTGCTTGAACAACTGCTTTCTTGATTTAGCACTGGCCTCCCATGCTCTGTGAATTTCTAGCCAATCCTGACAATCTTCACCAAGTAATAGTTGTAAATCTTCATCAGCATCTAGAGCAGCAGTGTCATCATCTGCAACACAACAATATAACTATGATGGTGTTGCCTACATAATGCTTAAATGAATGTTGCAATATTGATTATCTATTCACCAGAAGTGCAATTAGTTTGAGCAGATTGCTTCTCTTTAGAAGTGAGGGTAACAAGCAGAGCACTGGCCAGGCTCCGTCTGACAGAATACCACTTGAACCGCAGTCTCCCCTCTATTACTGTTCTGCCACGTTTATTGACAACATCAAACCAAGTTACCTGTTGGAATGCAAAGAAAGAAATGTGGTTAGAAAGTACAGGAGAGAATACAAAACCACTCACAAAATAAAGTACCTTGCTCTCAGAAGGAAACAGTTCCACAATAGAATCGGAAATTTGATCAAAGTCATCACGGGATAGCCTTAAAAAAAAAAAAAACACAAGAAAAAAAAAGGTTAAATGTTTAAAACGGGAGCGCAGACAATGACATGTGTACATAATGAAGATAAATAAACACACTTACATTCTATTGTAGTCACCTTTCAACACCATATAAATGCATTCTTGTGATAACAAGTCTCTCGAAAAATCATCAAGATGAGAGCGGGCTTTGTAAAAGCCAAGAACCGTGATTCCTCGAATGCAGTTCTTCAAATGTTCATGAAGGTCCTGAAAGGAAGAATTAAAGCTTTGTACAAAAAGTAAATAGAACTACCCTACAACCCCATAATGCATAAAGAAGTTTACACTTACATTAACAGTAGCTGCATCTACAAGTTCCTGCATAACTTCGCCATCAACTTTTCTCCGTTTCTTTTGGGGTTGACCATTGCATAGAGCTGATGAAGCTGATGAAACTGATGAACCGGATGGACCCGATGAACCCGATGCTGATGGCTGACTATTTTTATACTGCAACAAAATTGTGGAAAAAATGAAGTCCCACTGTTTCATTGACATATCAACACCACTAAAAATAAATTGGGGGGTATTTACCTCAATGAAGTGTTTCATAAACAGACATCGAGGGCCTTGCCGAGGGATGAGGCGCTCAATGACTGCCTCCGTTAAACAGGAGAGCGACTGAAGATTCACTTCTTCATCTGTAAAATATTACAGTTTCAATCAGCTTGGGCTAACCTCAAACGGCGCATGTAATTGCAGGCCGCTGTCATGTTAAATTCAAGAATGACGACAGGACACTAACACAGACACGTACAAATCCAGAAAGGCACAAGTGGGTTCAGATTTACTTCTTAATACTAATGAAATTACAAATGAAAGTTAAAACACCAAACTTTCACATGGCCTGCAACAAGGTGTAGACACCTTAGCCTCATGTGGGCGTACATAACCAACACGGCCTCACTACTACCAAGTTACACCAAGTCAAAGAAGATATTTAAAAAAAATAAGAGTGAACAGTAAGACACCACATATATAAAAATACTGTTGATTCTAATTTAAAAGGGCTACGCCGACACACAAACACATTTCGTACTCACCGACAAAGTTTTGGATAACGTCTGCGCGAAGTCCCCACGCAGCCAACAAAGTCTGAAGACTGCCGTCTCCGCCGTCCATGACTCCGACTTGACCGGTCATCTCGCACAATCATCATTTCTAACACAATTTCGCAGTACTTATAACAAATCGTGACCGAACCCCTAACCTCGCCAGCGTACGTTATGAGAATGTACGACGATATTTCTCATAACAGGTGTGACAGTTGAGGGCGCGTTCCCGAACTCGGTGGCGTAAAGAACGCTGCTTGGCGCCAGTTACAAACAGAATCGGCAGTCAGAAAGTCAACTTCGTCGCTAAGCGAACCACTCCAATGTAAGGTGCATTAAACAAGACCATGCTAGCTCCTACACCACTTTTGTCCCCTGTCTCAGCGGTAGTGTCTGCTGCCATAACTAACAGTGTTCTCAGGCCCGCTGGGAACTGACATGTTAGTTGTCACAACTAACGTTTAGCAGTGACAACTAAACTTTTTTTCCGTGTACGTTCAGTACAACATGCAAAACATATGCTGGGCTGCGGGGGACGTCCCTTATTACCGTCTCACACCCACCCTGGTGGAAACGTGTTTCGCTAACAAAACGCTTTTTGTGAAGGGTAAATAGAAACGGCGTTTAATTCAAGAGCATTTTCCACACGCTGATGTCGTGAACGCGGAAGAAATAGGTTGTCCCACACTATCACGGCTCTCCCAATTTCAAATGCCGTGTCACGCTCAACACTGTACATACAAAAAGTGGACGTGTGCCGCTGCAAATGCGAAGCGTGTTGGCTTGTGGGTAAACTACTACATGGCTGACAAGTGACTGACACTAGAAAAATAATTAGCGGTATTTTGTTGGCTGAGCGATAGTGATGCCCTTATCCCACTGGCCCAAAAATGTTTTGTCTCGAGGACGGTTTATTGGCTGAGCGAAAGCGAAGCCCTTACCCCACTGGCCCAAAAATGTTTTGTCTGTTAGTGTGTGTGTCTGTCTGCGCGATTTTTCCAGAACGGTTCATAGTAGAGGGTTCAAATTTGGACCACAATCTTCTTTGCACCAGGGGCTGGCAACAGCGTCAAAGCGCCTAGTTCCATGCGGTAGCGAGCTGAAATTTTACGCAAATAGTTCGTATTATAAGAATGAGGCCAGCTGTGTTTTAGACCTGCAATTGAGATATTAGCACAGGTTATTCCTTGGAAGTTGCTAATATGCATCGATATAGGAATTTTCACTTGTCCTTCCTGAGTTATAAGGGTCGCAAATGTTGTCTACGATTCTGCGTTTTCACAGAGATTTGCCATTTGGCACGAAGTTTCAACCATTTTACGCAGTAAATATGATTTAACTAGATATAAAAGTATCCTACCGAATGTAAAACGTACTCTTCTATCGAATGAAACCAACCCGGAGCGAATCAGATCATTAGTTTCGTAGATAATTTGAATATATTAGAGCGCTACCGCATGGAACCAGGCCCTCGCACGTGGTTGCTTCCCCCTGCTTGCACCATACCGGAGTCAGCCTCACCTCGGGGGCACCGCAGACAAAATAGTTTCTAAGATAATTTTCACAACTGGTCTTAGATTTTATAAAATAATTAGCAACGCAATTACGATAGAGACGCACGCATGGATTCCTGTTCATATTTCGATAAGACAGCGCGAGATTCGAACACTTTCATGGGAATGGACCCCGGGTAAAATGGAGACCTCTATACAAGCTTGTATACGAGCCCGTATATGGGGTCGCATATGGTGTTATATATGGCTGATACAATATGTATGAATCGATGTATATGGTTGTATATGGGTCCATATATGATGTGTATACGGGCCATATACGGTCATATGATTCCGAGTGGTGTAAAGAATGGCTATATATGGAAGTCTAGTGTATCATATTTGTATGATCCACATAAAAATGTGTTCAACTGTATACATTTGGTCGCACATGACCTGTATTCGAATGCATATGACCTGTATACGAGTGTATATTGTCTATAAGGACGCCTTAAGTAAGCCCTAAAAGCGTGGTGGGAAGGTCGAACTTGAACATTACAACCAACTCCTAGTAAACTTACACCAGGACCTCCGTTACGATGCCAAAATTGACCCCGGGTGCTGCTGCAGGTGCCGGTGGGCAAAACAGGGTCTTCTTGGACAGGAAGTGGAATGAGACGGAAAACTGACTGAGGGTGCGGTATTTGAAACTTGAACATGGGCACCAACCGCTCCTTAAATGACCCAGGGAACAGAGTGAGTATGCTTAAAACGACCGAAGGTGCTGCTGCAGGTGCCGGTGGGCAAAACAGGGCCTTCTTGGACAGGAACTGGAACAGGAGGGCCAACTGCTAGAGGTTGCAGTATTCCGAACTTGGACAAGGAACCAACCCCACCTAAAATGACCCCAGGAACTAGTAAAAATGCTGAAATCGACCACAGGTGCTGCTGCAGTTGCCAGTGGTCAAAACAGGGACTTCTTGGACAGGAACTGGAACGGGAAAGCCAACTGCTAGAGGTTGCAGTATTTCGAGCATGGACATAGGAACGGGAACGGGAGTGGAACGGGAGGGCAAACTGCTTAAAGGTGCGGAATTTTAAACTTGAACATAAGAACCGAGCCCTGCTGAAACAACCCCATGACCTAAGTTAGTGCCAAAATTGACCCTCAGTGCTGCTGCAGGTGGTGGGCAAAACATGGCTGACTTAGACTCTTACTAAAACGGGATGGTAACCTGCCAAGAGGTGCAGTGTTTCAAACTGGAACATGGTAACCGTCCCAGCTAATACAATCCCAGGAACCTAGTCGACCTCTGGTGCTGTTGCAGGTGCCGGTGGGCAAACCAGGTCCTTTTTGGGCTTGAACTGGAACGGGACCAACTGGTGAGAGATACGTACTTCTTTAACAGCGTGGACCCCGTTTACAATGGCTCCAGGAACCCAGAGACAATGCCAAAATTGAATTAACGTGCTGCTGCAGGTGACGGTGGGCAAAGCAACAGTTTTTTCTCGTTCCTTGTCCTGCCAATGGACTGCTTGAAATCATAAACACTGCCAAATATAGTACCAAAGGGAGAGACAGCAGGGCGTAGCCCTGCACGGGGGTCTAGGGGCGGAGCCCCCAGCGAGCAAAGCGAATATACTACAATATATCACCCTATTCGTAACTATATATCACGCTATATATAACCATATATAAGCTTATATATAGCTATATATTGGCCTATATATAATAGTTGCCATATGTAAGTTATATTTAACCCTTTATGTGCTACTTGAAAATGTGCGATCAAAAAAATTTTTTTTGCCTTTTCTTTATTAATTTGGGTCCTACGCAACCCCAAACCACCAAAAAGTTCGGTCTCGCTACGCCCGTATGAGAAATATCGGCATGTTGCACTGGTACAACGTTATCGCATAGAGGAACACCCTTTTGTGCATGTCTCAAATTTCAAAACCACCCTTGTCGTTTAAAAGTCGTCGGAAAAAATCAGGGATGCTACCAACGCATCCCCCTGCCAAGTAGGCAACCCTCCACCCTTGTTGCACTGGTGCAACAATATCGCATAGAGGGACAGTCGGATTTGAAAAACGGCAAATTGGCCATTTTTGAGCACATAGCACCGAAACTACGTGTAGGGACAGCTGCAACGCCGAGTAGTAACGAGTACGAGTCGATTTAGACGTGTGGGGGGTGTCTCCAACGCACTAGAACGCCTGTTGTGCACACATGACCCAGCCTGATGAACCCTTGGATGGTGCAGTGCGACGCCACCCCAGGCATCCGCGCGCGTGCACGCGCACGCTACGCACGCACGAGCACGAGCACATAGGCGACAACATGAGCGCGTGCGCGCGCACACACTCACAAACAAAGAATTTCGCAGTAAACGTGTTGCACAGATGCAACAATATCGCATAGTGGGTCGGAAGTGGTCCCAAAGCTTGAGTAACGACTAGGCACAACTGCCAGACGTGGTCCATCTTTGCACGCACTCACGCGCGTGCATCACACACACACACACACACACACACACACACACACACACACACAAGCGCGTCCGCGCCGATATTGCCTGAGAGTGACGGTATTCGAACCCGGATGGCTGTAACAGGGCTGCTACATTGGGCTAACACCGCTGCAACCTCCGTGCAGGCAAGCTGTGAACGTTCACATGAGTAGTCTCGAGCTCTCGAGCGCCTGCCCAGTGAGGACAGGCAAGCCCGCACGACACCTTTGCGCTACGGGCGGGCTAGGCGCTCAGTATGCTGACCACTTAGCTACCCAGGCCGGTTGTAGCCGCGCTGCTACATCGGGCTGCGCCGCTATCAAGTCGTCGTACGTGTCCATTACTGTGTATTTGTCGTTGGACGGTGGCCGGGAAGTGAAGGTATTCGAACCCGGCCGGTTGTAGCCGCGCTGCTACATCGGGCTGCGCCGAGCCGGGGATCGCGGGCCGCTATTGTTGGAGGGAACCAAGCAACTGCGGCGTGGACTGTGTAAATGCGTCTTGTGCGTCCACTTCGCCGCTTGTTGTCTGGGCTGTCGACTCGGTCCAACCCGGTAATTATGTCCGACGAGCTCGCCAATCCGCCAATGCAAGCTAGTTTGCAAAGGAGTGGGGCATGCACGAGGTTGCCCTTCAGCACTGCCACGCCCGCGGTGCCCACCAACTCTGCGACGGACTTGGCTGATGGCTCCGGTGCCTCACGCCTACGGTGAGTCCAATAGGGTATTTCCGTGGATCCTGGGCCGGAACCAGTAGGCGGGAGTGGGGGGCTCGGGCGGGCGCCGGCCCGCCCGAGCCCCCCACTCCCGCCTACTGGTTCCGGTCTGGGGCTTACTTTTGTTTTTCGCCCTTCCGGTCCAGGATCCACGGAGATACCTTTTTCCGAATCTCGACTTGCTCTAACGAGGCAAGTGTGTTGTACGCAAAATCTTCCGGAACTGGTATTTGAACCCAGACATTCTATAAACAGAAGTCTTTGCGATAGGATTCCACGTTCTAAGTGTTTTGGTTCGAATACTGGGCTCGAGATTATGCGAGTCTCATCGCTCCGCGGTGTGCTTGCGCCAGCGCGCCTGGAGGGTAGGCAGCGCATTCGACGGCTTGGCCAAATGGTCACATACCTTCCAGGCGTTGTGGTGGAGCTGAGACGTGCGTATACCAGAGCCAAGAAACGGGCGGGCAGGCGATACCCGCCTGCGTCCGAATACGTCTCCTGTCCCTCTCTGCCTCAACGGAACGACAGACACAGAAGAGACATTTCGACTGACTCGCACGCAGGCGGGTATCGCCTGCCCGCCCGTTTCCTGGCTCTAGCGTATACCTCTCACCCTAGACCTGCTTATGTTTGGTTCTTCCAGAAATTTGCTTGCGTGCTGCTGCTGCTGGCCGCGGCCGACCCCCGCGCCCCCTCGACCTCCACTCCAGCCTTCGGACGACACGTTCCGTAAGGCCCTCCGAGAGGCCCTCGAAGAGGCCGTCCGCCCCCTCCAGGCGGGACAGGTGGAGCTCGTAGAGTCGGTGACCGGCGATGTCGCCGCTCTCCGGGCCAAGGTGCAGGACCTGGAGCTGGCCTTGGCGGTAAAGAGGGAAGCCGACCAGAAGTTCCAGGAGAATGTGATGTCAATGCTCGGCTCTCTCATGCATGCCATGTGCGAGGTATGATTTCTATTTGCATCTCCAGAACTGCAAATTCATAAACCAGGTTTCATAATTTTCTTACATAAGAAAATAATTGTTGCAGGAGGGCGCTCCAGCTGAAGGCCACCAAGACATTCCTGAGGAGGCAGCGCATGACCATGACGGAAACGTTGAAATGGAAAGAAGTACTGTATCACTTATTTAATTCACTAAATAAATAAAATAACAATGAAATTCATTCACTTCAAAAGCCAGAGGCAACAAAAAAGAAGAAATCCCAGAATCTAACACAAAACATCAGTACTGAACAATACATCATTATGATCTATTTCATTCACTTAGGACAATATATTATAAAATGTGCAAGATAAATTAAATTTTCGTTCACTATAAAAATCTTATTACTAAAGGTGCAATTAATTCACAGCCGTTGCTAAATCATATTTGAGGAACATTACTTATTGTTGTGAAAATCTTTGAAACATGTTTTGTATGAGTTCAGGCAAAGCAGCACCTCACACTTTTCACACCGCCATGATGTGTAACCATCCTTGCAGACTCTGCATCTTCCCCTTGAACAATACATCATCATGACCTATTTCATTCACTTAACACAATATATTATAAAATGTACAAGATAAATAAAATTTTCCGTTCACTATAAAAGTGTTATTACTAAAGGTGCAATTAATTCACAGCCGTTGCTAAATCACATTTGAGGAACATTACTTATTGTTGTGAAAATCTTTGAAACATGTTTTGTATGAGTTCAGGCAAAGCAGCACCTCACACTTTTCACACCGCCATGATGTGTAACCATCCTTGCAGACTCTGCATCTCCCCCTCTTCTCTCCAAAAAGAGGCCAGTGTTCACCTGCGCTCTCTCTGATGTACTGTGGAGGAAGCGGAGATTTGGGGCTATGGCTGGGGCTGCTTCCTTCTGTATTACTGAGGGACGGCCTTTCCCTCTTCTTGGGTTTAGGAGTCAACCAAGACATGATGACATCCAGCCTGAATTTTTTAGACCCCTCCATGTCAGTGACGCCTGCAAGGCGGTTGTCCCTACGTGCAAGCAGGAATCCATTAGTCAAAGCTAAGTCAATCAAAAAGGTGAACAGAGGGATGGGCCAACGCTTGGACCTAGATGGGAGTCGATACAGGGCAGTGAGGTGATCGAACAGATCAACTCCACCCATATTAGCATTGTAGAGCTTCACCAGGTTTGGTCTTTTGACAATAATCTTCTTCTTAGTCTTCCTGTCCGTCCTTTCCACTTCCTCGCATGGTTCAACTCCAGCCCATGTACTGGCAAGAATTACTGGCTTGCTGTCAAACCACTTCATTACTACCAGGTCTTCACTGTCAAGAACCTTGTGTTCGAAGGCACCCCTTCCCTTCTTCTTGAGATCTTTGTCTGGGGGCAGGGTACATCCCTTGACCCGATTTGCACGTATGGTGCCCACTGATAAAATACCAAAGTCCTCCTTCAAATGCATCATGAGAGGAATTCCAGTAAAATAGTTGTCGAATGCAACAGCACTTCCAACAGGATTGTGGATTGATCTACAGAGGTAAGAAACTACTTTACCACCAAATCCTAGACGCTTATTCTTCTTCTGAAAAGACTCCGGCCAATGTTGGCTTTCCGATGTATGGCAATATATCAAAAACAAGGCCATCACTGCTGGTCAGTAAGAAGAGTTTGTAGCCATATTTGTGAGGCTTCCCCTTCATATACTGTTTAATTAGGGATTTGTTTCCTTTGTATGCTACCATACATTCATCAATACTCAACTTCCGGCAACCAGTCTGATCAATTTCTTGACATTTTGCTCTCACATGATCAAGTAACGGCCTGATCCAGACCAGTTTGTCACTCTTGTCATTATCTGGGATTTCAGCCAGGTGGATACGTGCACGCAATTTCTGAAATCTCTTGGCAGTCATGTTGTTAGCCACAAGAGGAACCATGGTGTTCGGCTTCCAGTAGTCATGGTAAATGGGCAGCTTACAAATTCCCATAAATATCCATATGGCAGTAAAGACCTTCAATTCTTCTTTTGTCAGTCTCAAATCTTCATTGTACTTGGACAAGGCATACTTACTGGGTTTGTCAACAATAAGCTGCAACATATCATCAGAGAAAAAATATTCAAAGTGTTCTACATTTTGCTTGAGTTCATCGGGCTCAGCTGCTGTGTCGTCAAAAATGGGTGTTTCCTCTATGTCTCCTTCCTTCCAGATGTATTCCTCAATAACAATGTCCTCTTCATCTTCATGATTGATTCTAACGTTTCGCCTGGATTTACTAATTCCTTGATGTTGTTTTGAGGTTCTTTTGGGCCTACGATCAGAATCAGAAGAATCGTCTGAAGACTCTGCTTCTGCCTCTGAAGATGATAAATCAATGACGTTAAAATCATCATCAGGATCAACATCAGACTCATCATCCAACAGGTAACACACATTCTTGCGCTTCCTCTGTGATTTTCCTTTAGGATGTTTTGGAGTGGTATTCTTACTGCCTTGAGGAGAAACTAAAAAGAAACAAACAGAAACAAGAGCAAACGTCAGCACAACAGAAGCGCTAAGTACGGGTAGTTCCAGTAAACATATAAAATAACTACACATTACCGGATTGTTTGTCAAGTCTCGAACTGATATCAGCATCAATTGGTGTAGCAGTGGGGGGAGTGAGGGTTACACTTGCACCAACACTGCCTTTAGAAGACACTGGGAAAAAATAACAGAAGCAGAACATTCAGCACCACAACAGGCACAAGATAAAGATAATGAAGATATAAATGCAGTTTAAAAATTACCAAAGAGTTTGCCCAGTGCTTTCCGGGCAGCAGGCTTTGATCCAACAGAATTGGAAAAATCTTTTGCAGCAGGCTTTTTGACTTTAGAAGGAACTGGAAATAAGAACAGACAGGACAAATGTTAGCACCACAAAAGTGCAAAGCTTGTGTCTCTCACCTATCATGCGCTAAGCTGGGAATCATCAGCACAACAAAACAAACAACTTAAGACTTTTTCATAAAGAAAGAAAAAACTATTAGTGATAGAATGTTAAGAAAAATAAGTCTTTGAACAGATTTAATTCACATTTAAAGCTGTCTAACTCGTCTTGAGCAGTCTTTAGCAAAATATTATTCAAGAGAATGAGATTTATAAATTCACATTTGATACCACAAGATGTGTGAATTTTATATTTGCGGATCAATCTATTCTTGCTGACTACTAACTTTTAGTTAAATACAACTCTTTTTATCAGGATGCAATAACAACAAATTACCAGAGACTATTTTCTTGACAGGCTTGGTCAATACAAAATTTAGGTAAGTGGATCCTGGGTACCTGGACCTTATTTTATCAACAGTAGAGGGACCTGACAAAGAAAGCATAGTAAACAATTACAGTAACTTAAACATGCTAGGAAATAAGGAAATATTTAAGTTACATAACAGTAGTTTACCTGGTTGTGATGTAGTATCAACCTGTTGACCCATACTCTCTCTGCCTTTACACACAGAACTCGAGACTGAAATGAAATTAAAAATAAAATGAAAAGATGTCATGACAAAATCAACAGCTAACTCTGGCCACTAATGCAATACAAACCTTTGCTGATATTTTTCACAGAGCTGTAAATACCAACACCAAGTGGCAAATCTTCACTTCCAAAACGATTTAAGATTCCAGCCCCATCAGATAACTCTTTGTCTGCTTCGCTATCAAAACGATCATCACTGTGCATTTCTTGCAATATTTCCTCAAAACCTTCCAATGGTGATGTTGTATCAAGCACCTGTTGACTAGGATCAGACTTTGTTCCAGACAGAGACTGCGATGAGACTGAAAGAAATTAGAAGTAAAATGAAAAGATGTCATGACAAAATCAACAGCTAACTCTGGCTACTAATGCAATACATACCTTTGCTGATATTTTTCACAGAGCTGTAAATACCAACACCAAGTGGCAAATCTTCACTTCCAAAACGATTTAAGATTCCAGCCCCATCAGATAACTCTTTGTCTGCTTCGCTATCAAAACGATCATCACTGTGCATTTCTTGCAATGTTTCCTCAAAACCTTCCAATGGTGATGTTGAATCAAGCACCTGTTGACTAGGATCAGACTTTGTTCCAGACAGAGACTGCGATGAGACTGAAATGAAATTAGAAGTAAAATGAAAAGATGTCATGACAAAATCAACAGCTAACTCTGGCTACTAATGCAATACATACCTTTGCTGATATTTTTTACAGAGCTGTAAATACCAACACCAAGTGGCAAATCTTCACTTCCAAAACGATTTAAGATTCCAGCCGCATCAGATAACTCTTTGTCTGCTTCGCTATCAAAACGATCATCACTGTGCACTTCTTGCTATGTTTCCTCAAAACCTTCCAATGGTGATGTTGTATCAAGCACCTGTTGATTAGGATCGGACTTTGTTCCAGGCAGAGACTGTGATGAGACTGAAATGAAATTAAAAATAAAATAAAAAGGTGTTATGAAACATTCAACAGTCAAATCTGACCACAAAGGCAATACACAAATCTTTACTTTCAGAACAAATTATTTCTTTAGTACTGTGACCTTCAGTTTTGTATGCAACATATTGTTTGAGCTTTTTACTAGAAAGTATTTGGGTTAAATACTTCAGTCAACAGTTATTTAGTACTACTTACATAGTTCAAATTCAGATGTTCCTTCCAGTGTGGTGTTATCCTGCTCATGGTTTACAGCCCAGCCGGTCCCATCAGATGACGCTTTGCTAGCAGTTCCTCTCTCAGAGTCAGTCAGGGCAGGTGCACTTTCAAGTGACTTTCTACTCTTTTTGCCACCCGCAGTTCCTCTCTCAGAGTCAGTCAGGGCAGGTGCACTTTCAAGTGACTTTCTGCTCTTTTTGCCACCCATCTGTTGTTTTTGTGAACCTATGGAAAAAAGCAATAATCTTTAAAAAAAAATGAAATCAACACAAAATGTTTAAAACTATGGTAGACCATAATTCTTGATTGGCAAAATATTATTGACAACTTACTTTGGCCAAACAGCGATGTATTTTCTTTGTCATCTCCTTGATTTCTTACAACTTCACACGACTTCCTCTTTTCCCCGATATTGTTTGGTTTACACTTGGACTCTACGCAATAAATCAATAATTTGATATAAGTAAATAAAAAAGACAAGATTTAAAGCTTATAAACAATTTCACTAGTAAAATATTCTGTTGACAATACTCACTCGGGTCAAGTTTGGATTTTGTCTCTTGCATTGTTTCCTTTAATGCTTTCAATTGTGGTGTTGAATAAAGCACCTGTTTATAGTTACCATTGAGATCATAGTTTGGTTCATTGCTGTCAAAGCCGACCACTGACTCCGCTGGTGACAGAAACACAAAATAAATACTTCTTCAGAGTACTACTAAAACATTCTTTTACATATGATGCAAGACACTCCAAAGATTCTGTTATATTACATCCAAAAGGTGAGGTAGGATTGGGAATTACTTACTTTCACATGAAGCTTCCAGATTTAGTAGGTCTGATATAGCCAAGATATCAAGACCTCCATTACTTACAGGACAAGACTTCGAGACTGAAATGAAACATGCAATAATTAGATCAACAAGTAATTACATCTCTGAAAACCGCCTGAATACATACTACTGCTTAAATGGATTGTAAAGTCTCTCTACGACTAGCAAAGCACTATTTGCATGTGGAATATAAACTGAAACAGAAAACCAATACCTAACTGTGCTTACCTTTGTTCGCTGTTGCTTGACCCTTGACACTGTTACTGAGTGGGAGTTCATCGAAGCTGTCAAAGTGATCCATCTTTGTTTTTGGTAACTTGTCTTTGGACTCTACTGCAACAGAGGTTACTTATAAGAATGCAAATCTCTGCTGTATTAAGATATAAAACACATTCATTTATTGCACTGGCACTCACTTGACTCATCTCTAGAGGCCACCTTTGTTGGCTTCACATTAGTGTTACCCACTTTATGTGACTCTGACATGAAATGATGATCATCATGCCTGACAATATTTTGGTCACTGAGGACACTATTACAGAGTGGGAGTTCATCGAAGCTGTCAAAGTGATCCATCTTTGTTTTTGGTAACTTGTCTTTGGACTCTACTGCAACAGAGGTTACTTATAAGAATGCAAATCTCTGCTGTATTAATATATAAAACACATTCATTTATTGCACTGGCACTCACTTGACTCATCTCTAGAGGCCACCTTTGTTGGCTTCACATTAGTGTTACCCACTTTATGTGACTCTGACATGAAATGATGATCATCATGGCTGACAATATTTTGGTCACTGAGGACAGACGCACAGGAGCTCTCACTTCCGTCTGACTTCCTTTTCAGATGACAAATGTTTTCATCTACGGATTCTATGGAAGAAAGCAATCATCTTATACAAGTGAACACAACACACGATGTTTAGAACTAATATATAATTTAATTTCATACTAACTTACTTTGTGTTCTGCTAGTTACGGTGTTCTCAATAGAATGTAACATTGTATGGCTGTTGCTGAAACATGAAGCATACTTCCCTTCACTGGCTGGGCAGCAGGTCTGTAATCGAAGTCATTTTGATGAAATATAGAGTCAGGAAAGATTTAGTGATGTAGCCAGCAATAACCGTAATTTGTATGAAAATAGAAAGATTTACAAAAGAGTTGTGACGTATCAAAATTTGTCCAGTGAGGTTAAGTCACGCATATCTCGGCCAACCCTCCCAATTACGTCGATGAATACAATAGCAACTGAGGAAGATATCCGAACTGAACCAAAGCCGAAGTATCCGATTTGGAAGTTTGAGCAACAACTATATTGGCCATGTCATCTTGGCAGCATTTCCAGGCGTAGCCAAATCCATATTAATTCACACATCAAAGCTGTTTCGTCGCATCGCACTCGTACTGTTTGTAAACATACCTCCACCTCCGATCCGAACTTCTCCGGCGAAACCAAAAGCTGCCAAAGCGGGCGAACAAGTTTCTACACGCTAAAAGGACGCCGTTGAAAGCCGGTGGCCGTTTTCACTTGCACAGCACTGGACGCGTCGCGTATCCCGCGCATGCGGCATTCACGCAGTGTTGCCACATGCTACCAACCCTAAACCGCGAAACCGAAAAAATAAACCGCAAAAATGAGACCTTTTCGGAAGCTAGATAGTCGATTGGGCTATTTTGGGCTATTGTGTCGTGCTTTTTGCCTTCATTTCATCCTTCAAAATAGCCCAATTCGCGGTTTATAGCCCAATCTGGTAACACTGCATTCACGGCACACCAGATCGCCAAAACTAAAAACCGTCGGCGCCACCAACCTTTCGTCACTGGATAGCCCCCTGCCTTCGGAGCGTTTCGGAACGTGTTCGAATTGTTTGTTGATCGGGCTTCGGGACGCGCACCCTGCCTTCAAGGCCATGTAATGGGGAGGATTGTGTGCCACATAAATATATTTTTTATTATTACTAGATTTCAAAGGTGAGATAACTATCTAAATGGGTGACACAGGAATCTTGAAGGTTACATTATTTTTATTACGTTTGGGGAAGTGGAGGGGTAGTTGGAAGAATCGCAAAGTGCTACTTGGCTTCCCGTGTCGTGTTGATATTTCCTATTATATATGGGTCAATGATTTCTCATTAAAAAATTATAACATACGATAGTAGGATTTGAACCCAAAACTGTTCATATTTGATTCATATCATTCGAATAGTGAGCGTAGGTTATGTTTTGTCATTACTGTAGTGAGTTTGCTGTCATAAGTTGTTTTTTTATTTAATTTAATAACACAGTTCTTTATTATGTGTTTCAGGAGCTAAAAATAATGCCAGTCATCAGTGCAAGTATATTTTACAATAGACGTCAGCAACTTATCACTTGCATTCCTAAAAATAATGTGGAGTCGGATGGATCTGGTGAAGATTCTGATGATGATAGCGATATGCTGATTACCACAGCTACACGAAAGCCCTCTGCATTGGTAGCTGTTAGTGACTTAGAAGCTAATTTCGAAGGCAGTGATGTTTCTGAGGAGCGATGGCCAAGGATGAATGAACAGCCCAGCTCAGTAGTTGTACCTGAAAGTGATCATCAATCGGATTCATCAGGTGCACAAACACTTTCTGTTTACTGATTATTTTGCCTGTAGGAAACTTAATAACGAGCATCTAATATTACGTATGGTCCTTTTTTCTTTTTGGTGGTGCACTGCAATACAATTTAATTCAATCCACAGCAGGGATTGAAGACTCATCGAATGGACAGCATGCACATGCTGCTCTTGAAATTCCTCTGGTAAGCGACTACTTGCACAGTAATACAACGGAACAAGAGCCATGCAGTGGAAAACAAAAGTTACTTGGAAGATTTCTGAAAGATGCCATGTCAGGGGCAACTCAAGACGGCTCTGCACTTGGTAAATACAAGGAATTTTTCATTGTGCTGTATGTAAACAATGCTCTCAGTATGCAGTCAAAAATGTCAAATCTTTGTGTTTTTCTTCAGGCCCTGATTTTTTTGACTGTGATTATTATTCATTGGAGGACATGCACTCAAAAGTTTTCCACGGAAGAAGGAATGAAGACTCTACTCAATCAATTACTACTTCTTTTAAACCCATCAAAGGTAATTTGAAATTCTTTTCTTGCGGTAAAAATATTCTTTCAGGAATGTTCTATGTGATAGCCCATTCTTTAATTCTAGATTTTTAGATTAAAATAGTGGGAGGCAATCCTTGAAATTAGTTATTTACAAAAAATTGGTTTCCTGTTTCAGGTTTGGAGATAACAACCTCTGCTTCACCTGTAAAAATAAAAAGTTCAATCCATGACTCAGATCCTTCTTCCTTTCTTGGTGTGAATGAAAGTGCTAATCATACTGATGAAAATGAAGAGGGAGAAGGCTGGAGGGAAGGTAAATTAGAAGAAGTAAAATTTCCAGCCAGACCAAAATTTATTGCACCGAAAAGGATGTCAAGACCCATTGATTATTTCACTTATTACTTTGATGATAGTTTGGTGGCTCTCATAGTGAAACAAACAAATTTAAACTGCACCCAAAAGACCAGCAGTAAATACTCTTTAAATGTGACTAAAGAAGAGATTTTAGCCTTCCTGGGCATTTGCATCTATATGAGTGTTTGTTCACTTCCATCTTCTAGAGACTACTGGACTGGTATGACAAGAGTGCCTCAAGTGGCTGATGTCATGTCGAGAGACCACTTCAAGAAGATATTAGCTCATATTCACTTTCACGACAATTCAATTCCTGGCAGTGATCCATTTCTGAAGATTCGAGACTTGCTCAACTACATCCGGAAAAAGTGTCAAGATTTAGAGTATGAGTGTGATCTCTCTGTGGGTGAAACTATGATCCGATGCAAAGGCACAAGAAATTCCAATGTTCATCAACATCATCCAGATAAGCCCAGTTCTGATTTGGGATTCAGACTGTTCTCATTGACGGGGACCTCTGGTCTAACATACGATTTCATTCCATATTGTGGCTCTAAAACATTTTCTGCTGAGGGTCTGACAAAAGCAAAGAAAAAGCTTGGAGTTGGAGCTATGGCAGTGATCTCTCTCTGTAAAGGAATTCAAATGAGAAGAAACACTACTGTTGCATTTGATAACTTTTACACTTCACTTCCTCTGCTTTCTTACCTCAGGGAGATGGACCTTCATTCCATTGGAATAGTTCAAAGACAAGGTACAAATGGGTGTCCGCTTACTGACGAAGATGCTTTCCTGAAAAGAGGCAGTGGAATCTACGAGAGTTTCGAAAACAAAAATGCAGTCACTGTTATTCAATGGGCAGACAATGAATCTGTTTACCTCGCTAGCACATTTGTTGGTGTTGATCCGGTTACTGTAGTGAGGCGTGGAGAGGTTGATGTGCCATGTCCCAGAGCAGTGATGAAGTACAACCAAACAATTAAAGGCCTGGAGGTTGCAGATAAGTACATGGGCATGTTTTGCGTACCTACCAAAGGAAGAAAGTGGTACATTCCACTCTTTGGCTTTAGCATTGATTTGGCTCTCAAAAATGGTTGGCTTTTGTATAACCCTAGTAGCACAGAACTCTCGCCTGACCGTCGCCCAACGATCAGGACGGCGCGTCGCAACGTCGGAGCGATGTCGCCGCAGCAAGTCGCCCCACGATCGAAATGGGACTTTGGCGATTGTACTCCGACCTTAGCAGGCGAGGTCGCCACGATGGTTTAGGCGACGTCGCCGCTATATAGTAGGCAACCGTCGCCCTACTGCGCATCTCTCCATAGGAGCAAGGTCGCCAATGTCAATCGCCCAACTATCGAAATAGGACTTTGGCGATTGAATTTCGAGGTTTTTCCAGAGTCGCCCGCATTGCGTATGATAGCAAATACGGGCGTCGCCATACACTCGCCGTAGGAACCGAAGCGACAGTTGCATGTAAATGTCAGGCGACACACCACGCCGCAACTCAGCTAACAGTAGCCTGGCAGTCGCCCTGCTGCACCATCGCCCACCGCGTCCGCGGCAAGGCCAGCACGACGCCGTAGTCACGGACTCGCTCTGCTTGTCCTCGCCTGGCAGGCGCCCTGCTGCACCATCGCCCACCGCGTCCGCGGCAAGGCCGGTACGACGCCGTAGTCACGGACTCGCTCTGCTTGTCCTCGCCTGGCAGGCGCCCTGCTGCACCATCGCCCACCGCGTCCGTAACGAGGTCGGCCCGACGCCGTACCCAGAGACTCGCTCTGCTTGTCCTCGCCTGGCAGGCGCCCTGCTGCACCATCGCCCACCGCGTCCGCGGCAAGGCCGGTACGACGCCGTACCCAGAGACTCGCTCTGCTTGTCCTCGCCTGGCAGTCGCCCTGCTGCACCATCGCCCACCGCGTCCGTGGCAAGGCCGTCCCGACGCCGTACCCAGAGACTCGCTCTGCTTGTCCTCGCCTGGCAGTCACCCTGCTGCACCATCGCCCACCGCGTCCGCGGCAAGGCCGGTACGACGCCGTAGCCACGGACTCGCTCTGCTTGTCCTCGCCTGGCAGGCGCCCTGCTGCACCATCGCCCACCGCGTCCGTGGCAAGGCCGTCCCGACGCCGTACCCAGAGACTCGCTCTGCTTGTCCTCGCCTGGCAGTCGCCCTGCTGCACCATCGCCCACCGCGTCCGCGGCAAGGCCGGTACGACGCCGTAGTCACGGACTCGCTCTGCTTGTCCTCGCCTGGAAGGCGCCCTGCTGCACCATCGCCCACCGCGTCCGTGGCATGGCCGGCCCGAAGCCGTACCCAGAGACTCGCTCTGCTTGTCCTCGCCTGGTAGTCGCCCTGCTGCACCATCGCCCACCGCGTCCGCGGCAAGGCCGGTACGACGCCGTAGTTACGGACTCGCTCTGCTTGTCCTCGCCTGGCAGGCGCCCTGCTGCACCATCGCCCACCGCGTTCGTAACGAGGTCGGTCCGACGCCGTACCCAGAGATTCGCTCTGCTTGTCCTCGCTTGGCGGCTGCCCTGCTGCACCATCGCCCACCGCGTCCGCGGCGTGGCCGGCACGACGCCGTACCCAGAGACTCGCTCTGCTTGTCCTCGCCTGGCAGTGGCCCTGCTGCACCATCGCCTACCGCGTCCGCGGCAAGGCCGGTACGACGCCGTAGTCACGGACTCGCTCTGCTTGTCCTCGCCTGGCAGGCGCCCTGCTGCACCATCGCCCACCGCGTCCGTGGCAAGGCCGGCACGACGCCGTACCCAGAGACTCGCTCTGCTTGTCCTCGCTTGGCGGCTGCCCTGCTGCACCATCGCCCACCGCGTCCGCGGCGTTGCCGGCACGACGCCGTACCCAGAGACCCGCTCTGCTTGTCCTCGCCTGGCAGTCGCCCTGCTGCTCCATCGCCCACCGCGTCCGCGGCGAGGCCATACATGATAAAAATATATCCCCATGACAAAGGCATTGGTTAATACACATTGAACCAGATGGGAGAAGACATTATAATATATTCTAATTAAGTAAACCTTTGGCTGATTTCACAATCAAATAATGCAACAATAGTACTCATTAACGCCTAATGAAACAGAACTTGAGTAAGACTTACTGGCATGAATTGTAGTTATACAACCTTTTGCCACCTGCTATAATCAATGGCTTGGATCAATGAAAATCTAACATGTACCTAGATAGTTAAACATTATCAATGAATATTATAAAATAAAGAAAATGCTAGAAGGTATCATCACTTGCAGCAAATTTACAACCCTACAGCAGCTGCTTTTGTCTGTGGCTTAAAATGATAAAATATAAATATATTTGACAATAGCACTGGATATTACAGAATAAAACTTATGCAAGTAGACATTATCATGTGTTTTAATTATGTAATCCTTTAGTAGATCTCACAATCATATACTGTAACAATAGCACTAATTACTGCCTAATGAAACAAATGCGACCAGGACTTATAAAATAAAAGAATCAAACATATTCCTAGAATAAGAAAACAAACGTAAAATACAGGAAATGCTGTACAGTATTTTCACATACTGATATTTTGCAACTGTACAGCAGTTGTCGTAATTATTGTCTTGAAAAAGTAAAATGAAACATGTTTCTTTACAAACAGCAATGATTTATAATCCAACAGATACAAATATAACTGGTCATGAATCGTGATTATACAACCCTCCACAACCTGCCACAATTGGCTTGAAATAATAAAAATCAAACATTTTACCAAGTGGTTAACAATAGCAATGGTTAATATAAAAGAAAGGAAATATTACAAGGTATTCGGCTTCAAATAGGAAAAATTACACAAACGGTGAACACTGCCTACTACTGCCTCATCTTGCGAGGAGATTTTCCTCTCCCTTTTCTTGGGCTCCTCCTAGTATCAGGTTTCGCTGTATGTTTCCTAGGAGAGATGCGGTCTTTGAAGTGAATAAGCCAACTTTGAACGCAGACCTCCACTTCTTTGTCACTTGTGCCTGGGGAGGCTATGCGAGTAGCATCTGAAATAGCGACATCAAAGGCAATAAGTTAATGTAGTAAGCAGATTATTGAGGTTTCCTTGAAAAAAATTAGACTGCTAGGAGGTGACCTATACAATTGTGATTGAGACAATGTAAAATTAAACATGTTCATGATTTAAACGTTCCAACTCAACAATCATTCAAATAATTACTAGAATGACTGTAGTATTCAGAGCTCAACAAGGCTCATGATATTTTGGCAAGTGAGAAACTAATAAGAGGTGCAGGAAAGTGTATTCTACACTAGCTCCTCGCCCTCTAAAATGAATGTGGTGGTGAAGTAACTGCACATGATATGGGAAAATTCACTTATAAAAAGAAACCCTCACTTATAAAAAGTGTACTCACCACACAACATTTCCATGATGTTAATCAGATTCGAAAACGTCTTCTTGTACTCTCTTGTTATTACTGCTCCTGAGGCATCAAGGGACCCTGCAGGGATTCTAGACCCACTCCAATTCGTTAAGTAACACAACTCATCATTGAACAATTTTGGTAGTGATCTGTTGAGAAAATCAGATGGTTTTTTGCCACCTAACTGGGCTAAATACCTTGCCTGCAAAATGAGAGGGCATAAGGTTTCTGGACGCATGAAACAAGAAAATTGATTTTCACCTCTACTATACATGCAGTAGACTTACAAGTTCAGATCTGAGAGTCTTATCAGACAATGCATTTTCTAGCTTTTCTAAGTTTGAAATGTCCGATATGGGGACATCACATTTTTCATTCAATGCAGCAGGCAGTGAAATCAGATCTCTTGGTTTGGATTTTAAAGCAGAACTAATATCAGCTAACATAGCTTGCAGAGTGTTCAATTTATGGAAAACTTTTGTTTGAAATGTCTGAAACTCTCCTGAAAAGCAAAGGAAGTCAGTATGAACTGTGCACAAGCTTATAAATAAAAACTTGGAAGAGTGGAAAGACCAAAAACTGAGAACCTTGTGAAACATGATCCTGAGCTGGTTCCTGGAATAGGGTCCTTGAATACGATGGGCTGGCACTGAAAACAGAAAATAGAAAGCAGAATAAAAACTGAGAGAAAATATCCAATAGAAATTTACTGCTGGCAACTAGAATAAAAAATGTGATGGTCACAACTGAGGTTTTCACTTTCCTTTTCTTTTGTTTAAGATTTAGTCTACCATATGGGGGAAAAACACTAGTGAACTTAATAAATTGATAATAAAATGTTTTGCCAGAATGATGGAAAATGAGATTGCCCCGCCATCACACAGCAGAAAAATTGACGCCATAATTTGAAAAAATTATGACAGATGTTAAAAGAAAATAACCACAATGCGAGAGGAAAAGAGAGAAAATGCTTACTTTTTGGCAGCACTTTGATTAATCTGTGAAGTATTATTTTCTTGTGAACTTCGATTGTCTCGTGAACTCTGATTATTTCGTGAAGTATGACTATCTGAAGTTTGATAATCATGTGAAGTTTGCTCATCTTGCCCATTTCCATCATCTAGAAATTCAAATGAAGCATTCTGATCATAATTCTTCGGTTTGGAAGGAAGCTTCTTCCTTTTTGTTTTTGCTCGCTTCACCTTCCTTGCATTACTTCCTGCATGTTCCGAAGCACTTCCTGAGCCTTCGTCAGAATCGGAATCAGCATCATCCCCTGACGCATGGTTCAGTTCTTCTGCTGCAGACTTCTGTGCAAGGACTTCAAACTTTTCCTTGGCGTCAGGATAAGACACTAAAGGAATGAATAAGAACTAGGGTAAATGCTCAGTCATTTTCTTTTTAAGGTGAGAAATAACCTTTGGACGGGTAATTTAAGCTGTGATCCAGTGGTGGGAAAACTAATTTGCAGTGAAAAGGCTTCAAATGGGCGTTTTATGACTACCCTGTTTTTCTTGTGATCAAATAGTGTAGAAAAAAATCAGATTGTCCGAAGGGAGCACCTTAACACTTTTTTAGTTTCCTTGCTGATATATTTTAGAGGCACTCCATTTTCAGACATGGCGCGTACAATTCCTGTGTAACCACTGTTCTCAAAATTCTGGCTAAATGTTTCTTTTTCTCAGAAATGATTGAAGTCAAATTGATGTGCTAGTTTTATTAGTAAGTTGGCAATTAAATTTTCCACTTTTAAGCCTTCCTACACTTTCATCAACATATTAAGAAACAAATAACTAGCTTCTCAATTTGAAGTTCAATAATTCCTAAAAGTGGAGACATTTAGCCAGATTTTAAAGACCAGTGGTTAAGCAGGCATTGAGCGTGCTAAGTCTGAAAATGGAGTGCCTCAAAAAATACATCAGCAGGAAACTAAAATGTGTTGAAGTGCTTCCTGGGAACAATCTGATTTTTTCTACACTATACTGATGCCAAGAAAAAGCAGCCAAGAAGCCAAAAAAAAAAAAAAAAAAAAAAAACCCAATTGAAGCCATTTTACTGCAAATTAGTTTTTCACCAGTCATCACAACCTACAGTGTCCTTTCAATGGGTATTTCACACCTTAAAATACAAATAAGGGAAGTTGAAAGATCAAACTGAAGTAGTAATGCTCATCACTCAATATGCTGAGGAAGAAACGAGAAATTTGATATTGATGGAGTACGCTTTACTTACATCCAGTGGCAAGAATTCTTATAGGATATATTTTGAAATCTGCTTTTGAAGGCTGAGTTTCGGCTAGAACGGCTGTCTCCAGCTGCTTTCTTGATATGTTGCCATCTTTGGGCCAGTGGCACTTCGGTTGTTTGCCATTTATGATCCAGATTACTGGTACTATTTCCTGTTCTGTAGTGTTATTTCCGTGATGGTCCAGGAAATTAACAATTGCAAAGTTGCGGGGTCTGCAACAAAAACAAAACAAAACCAGATTTAGATACAAACTAGAATAAAAGGGCATTAAAGTCGTACTTCAATACCATACCAGCAACTGGTGTGAAGCAATCTGAGGCAAATGAACACATGCTTATATGGTATTAAAGCCGCTTTGCCAACAACTAAGTCAAGAGGCCACACAAAATGCTGTTCACTGAGTCCCCAAACTTTCCAGACATACACTTGAGATGAATCGGGGAAAAAGTCAGTACATAGGGAGTACATTTTCCCAATCACAAACCATGAGGGGCCATCTTTTATAAAATTTGATGCACGAATGATAGTGCCATCATTAAGACACAATCCACTGTCTCTTTTTGACACTGAGAGCACCATACCCTTGTAACACAGATATGAGAAATGGTCTCCCCCCACACCACAAGTTGGTCCATTGTTGTGCTTTGCCTTTCGAGTTTCTGATACAGAGCATGTACGAGCTGTCTTGGATATGGCAGAGTTCTGATTTTTCTTTTCACTAAGGCGCTTCCAAATCTGCTCAAGTGGTTTGGCATACCCTCTGAGGAGATTCTTCAGTACACCCTGATAACTTTCAAAGGGGAATGCTGAGAACATGTCCAATGTTCCATGCTCGGCACAATCAGCTGGAATGTGAATGAGGGCATGAACCGCTGGAGTGGTGAAATCAATGCCAAGCAAAAACTTACACCTCCCAACAAATCTCTTCAGTAAGAATTCTGCCTCTTCTAGATTTGAGGCGCACAAGTCTGTTGATGACATTATCCTGCACGCTCGGTAGCCTGTCCCATTTTCCTCAAAAGTGAGAAATGTTTATGGGCCACCACGGGATGAGGTGACATTTGTCATGAGAAATCCGGGAAAAAAAAAGTTTTTCGAAATCGGACTTTATTTAGAGGTCGCTCATCGACCATGAAATATAACGGTTGGAACGGCGCGTGCGACGCGCCGTGCGCTGCGGTCCTTCCCTCGTCCCAAATGAGCCGACCCCCCCCCCCCCCCCCCCCCCCCCGTCCCCAGACAGGTTTTTCAATTTTAATGACAATATGATACTTTATTTTAAAGTATTGCTATTTACAGTTGGCATATATATTTAATCAAATTCTTTCTTGTAAAAATATGCATACATATAACAGGGCTCTAATTTAAAATTGCCCACACATAAATAACAAAATGTAATCACTTTGATTTAGTTGCAAGGCGGAGAATGCCAGATTTCCTGTTCAAATTTGGCAACTTTTCCCTGTGGTCCTTTCCAATTTTAACAGGTACTGCAGTTGTTCTTCATCCTTCGTTAACGGGCTACTTATTTATTCTTTTATAAGAGCCACACCCCATTCTGCACAATCATTCACTATTTTCATGTCTTTTATGAAAGACTTTGCTTTCAAGTACTCCCCGTGCCCTTCCCAGTCAACCGGATTTACACTTAGAAAGTCTGTAGGAATGCCAGTAATATCAAAGAACTTCTGCGAGGCTGTTGTCACGAAGTCTGGTAGCTCCCGAGCCGCTACTTGATTCATGGTCAGGTTTTTGCTCAAAGCGACCCGCTGTGGAGGTGAGCCTTTCCCTGGATTACTCTTAGGAAACAGAAGTGTGTAAGAACCGTGTAAAAGCACTAACGCTCTCATAAAGCCTCTAGTCTGTACCTTTAGTGCTTGCACCATCCTGGCTTTGGTGTCCGGCGACAACCTCTCGTCGAAAAGCGCCAGCATGACGAGCGTTGCACTCAAATACCACACATGGCGTCCCATCGTTTCAAGAGCACAGGTGGCAACAACTTTATCAAATTCAGTATATGCCTGCAGAAAATCAAGGTTACGTACGTTGGTGCTGACTTGTAATTAATAAAACTGTATTTATATGAGCCTACCTGCAGTGTTTTAATGAATTCTAAAGCGTTTGCCGGGGCCCAAGCAGCAATTTGGCAAGGGAACCAGAACTTTACGTGCACTCTGACTGTGAAAAGGCACATCTGCAGAAGGCCCTTCAGCTGCGTTTTGCTGACTTTGAACTGCTCCCTGAACATGTAAATTGTCAAGCAGTATATGCCCTTTCCTATAAAGCGGGAGTCGTCGACAGGACCCGGGACACCAAAAACGTGGCCCTGGTGTCCGACTATTGCTAGGGTCAACTTAAGCAATTTGCGGAAGTCTCCCCTCAGGTGCTGTTTCTGAAAAAAAAAGTGCTAAGGCGCACGCGCCGCGCCGTTCGAACCGTCGATTTCAAGGTCGATGAGCGACCCTAAATAAAGTCCGGTTTCGAAAAACTTTTTCCCCCGGATTCCTCATGACAGATTTCACCTCATCCCGTAGTGGCCCATGAACATTTCTCACTTTTGCGGAAAATGGGACATGCTAACGCTCGGTGTAAGTCTAGCATATGATCATACAAATCATTGTCTAGGACCCCTCGCAGAACCACAGGTGCAACGTACATGATGAATTGCCTGTACTGATTGGCTTTCCATGAGTCTGAATCAGAAAATGGACTGAGCATCCTGCTGAATTCTGTTGGCATGAATTTGTTGATTGTAGCAATTTTTGCGTCAATGCCTTGAACAGAAGCTGCTGTCATTTTAAGTTTTGATCTTCTGGACTTCTTTCTGAAAACCATTACTTGTTGCCTTCCCCTAGTAACTTGCACTTGGCAGAACCTATGCTTGCCTTTTTTATACACTAAGCAAAGTTTCTTCACAACATTGATGAAAATAGTGTGCATTGGATCAATAGGAAACTGTTTTACCATGTCAATAAAATTTAATCTTAGCATAGGGCTATCCCCTTTGTGGTGGTCACGCTGCTCTTGATTTCTAAAGTTTTGATCTGTCCGCAATTTCGCATTTAGTTCGTGGAACACTCTGCTCCGATCAATTGACATACCCCGCACAAAGCATTTGGAGCAGCCAACAAAACCATTGCTGTTTAAAATACACTTTACAAATGCCAAGGCAGGAAAGTCACAAATGAAGCAACGCACACGTACTAAAATTGTACAGCCATTGTAGGAAATACCATGGTTGACAACATCCCGTACACGGTAAAAAAAAAACCTTCTTTTCGAAGGACAGAAAACTCTGAAAAAAAAGGACGCCAGAAAAAAGGATAGGGCCTCCCTCAACCTTCTCCGACAGATAAAGGACGAGACCACACAGTAGGGGGTAGGACGTCCTGGTCCAGACGAGGCAGGAAGGGGCAGACGAGGGGTGGGACGTCGTGGTCTAGACAGAGCCAGAGGGTCCAGGAACAGGTGGGACGTCCTGGTCCAGACCGGATGGGCAGATGCGGAAGGGGGTGAGACGTCCTGGTCCAAAGTTGTCCAGTGGGCGCAGGAGGGAGGTGGGACGTCCTGGTCCAAAGTTGGCCAGTGAGCGCAGGAGGGAGGTAAGACGTCCAGGTCCAAAGTTGGCCAGTGAGCGCAGGAGGGAGGTGGGACGTCCTGGTCCAAAGTTGTCCAGTGGGCGCAGGAGGGAGGTGGGACGTCCTGGTCCAAAGTTGTCCAGTGGGCGCAGGAGGGAGGTGGGACGTCCTGGTCCAAAGTTGTCCAGTGGGCGCAGGAGGGAGGTGGGACGTCCTGGTCCAAAGTTGGCTAGTAGGTGCAGGACGGGGTGGGACGTCCACACAATGTGTGGACTCAAATATCGCACTTGCCTTCATGACTTACGATATTTCCGTGCTGAAGAAAACTTCAACTTTGATCTGATGCATGATGGCCCTGAAGGTGTGATTGCCATGTTGATTCGTTTATGTCTCCGACAATTTGTGGTGGTTGATGAATTATTTGAAATCGGAGACTTAAATAAAAGAATGTTTGCATTTGGGTATGGTAGACAAAGTATGAGGGACAAGCCTAACATAAGATTTACTGTAGAATCACTCCGGACAGCAGCAAGGGTTCATGGCATCAAGCAGAATGCTGCACAAGTGATGGTCTTGTTCCGTGCTCTTCCATTTCTTCTGGATAACATTGGTAATAATGGAGGTATTCCTGAAGATGATGGGTACATGCAAATGCTTCTTTTGTTGGCCAGTATATTTGAGATTGCATGGGCACCAAGAGTTCCTCGAGAAGTGGTTGTGCCATATCTCTCCAGCCAGTTGGAATTGTTTCGCATTAGCTGGTATGAGCTATTCCCAGATGTGAGACCAATTAATAAATTTCACCATTTGATGCACCTAGCTGAAAATATTCTTGAAAAAGGGCCACAACGGCAGTTTTGGTGCTACCGAACTGAAGGAAAAAATTGTCCCATCAAGAGACATATCTCAACATGCAATAATTTCATAAACCCAATGAAGACAACAATGGAACAGGCACAAATACATCAAGCCATGGCATGGTCTTCAGAACACAATGTTGTACACAGACCAGTGACTTTTATTAAGAAGGAGAAAGTACTGATTAGAACTCTACCAGTTGCCAACCTCTTGTGTGCATTAGGCTTGAATGAGAATGACAAAATTTACTCAGCTGCAAGAGCAACTGTCAAGGGCTTTGAGTACTCTGTGGGAGAATTTGTGATACTGCAAAAACACACCATGAATCTGAATGATTTGCCTGTGTTTGGGTGCATTAGGTCAGTCCTTAGTCCTGACATGAAGTTGGTGTGGCTTGGGGTCCAATCATGGTGCACAGAGGGCTTTGTCAGCAAGTTCAATGCTTACTCTGTCACACTGCCCGACAATGCACCCACACATCTCATTGACACAAGAGATTTACCACTCCATCCACCCATAAATAGATGGAGAGACTATTCAACTGATAAGTCCTATCTTGTACTTAAGTATCCGGTCTTCTGACTAGTTGGTGAGTTCTCAAATTTGTGTGTTACAGGCTGTATTAGTGTACATTTGGTTGACTTCATTTTTTTGTTCCATGTTGTTTGACATTGCATGCAGTGACTTGGCAAGGGATCGCATAGCAATTAGCTTGTGTGCATGTGTAATTGACACTGCTTTGCTCTTTTAACCTGCGCTAATGAGTCCCCCTTTCTTTTCTTTTACAGATGAAGATGTTGATGGCTACTCATTTCTTAACCTCACAGAATCTAAATTGAACAAATATTTCTCCACTATATCTTTTGGACAGAAGGAGGCAATTTTGAAAGTAGTTGAAAACTGTTTGCCAACCAGATCAACAGATCAACTTCTGGAACCTATATGTGAAGTTAATGAACAGGTAATGCCAAATTTAATTGAATTGTGATTGTGCTTAATATCTTTGGCATTTTACCGTGAAATTTGGTCTGTTTAGGGAGATGAAGTGTTTGCCTTTGTACAAGATGGTGTGTTGCAGTTTGAACCCACTGACACCAACTGTGCATCAGCATCAGTATTAAATGTGAGACCTTGTCTTAGCTCATCATTTTTAAGCAAACAATGTAAATCTAGGAGACTGAATAGGACTTCAATTGATATCAGCACTGTAGTGAGTTGTCCATACTTTATCGTTGGTTTTGTTTTTGTTGTATGATTTTTGAATTTAATTGTGTTTCTCTTTCAGACACCCATCCCTGTACTTGAAATTCTCGGTCAAGCAGGAGAAAATGGCCTGAAAGTCATTAATTACATTAAAGAGAAAAAGAGGTGTGATGTGACCCATCAGACAATCCTTCTTCAATTAATTTTTGAATACTTTTCTTTGTCTGTTGCAACCTCTGTAGATGCGTAAGTGTAACTCCCCTTCGCAGTCGTTGTCAAAGCAATACTGGTGTACTACGTAATTTTTTTGATATTACAGAATTCCCTCAACTATTGAGAAGGTGGCGATGGGGAAAGGGATTGTACAAGCCTTCCCTGAACTGTCGGATGATGGACGTGGCAACGGATTTGTAAGTGGATCCCCTGAACTTTTTTCCTTTTCTCTTTATTAGTCTCTTCTTAACTTTTGTTACTGCTCAGTCTCTTCTTAATTTGTGTTATTGCTCCGTTCTACCCTTTTAGAAATCTTGGTATAACATTGATACTGGCTTTGGCAAGATAACAACAAAAATTAATACCATCAGAAATAATAAGCGCAGTAGGAGGCTCTCAAACCCCAGCCAACCTCATCCACAGCGGCAGAGGCTTTCCTCGCCCTCGCCCTCAGCTACGACATCAACGTCTGCAACTGGGGTAAGTCAGAAATGATGTATTTACATATTTTCAATAAAAATAAAAATGCTTTAAATCTCTTTATCAACAGCTTATACAAATTTTCTGTTTATAGATGATGCTGGCTGAGTCCAATCTGTTAATTGCAAACAGCGTAAATAAATCAGCCATTGCATTGGCATTGAGACGTTCCTATACTGAAAGACGAAAGTGGATCCTCGAGACAAAACCGTCATGCACTGAGATTGTGGCAGCCTACAAACATCTATGGAGTTTCGGTGGTGAAATGGTATGATGCATGAGAGTATCTGGACTACATTTGGACTTGTCTAATTATTTATGTATGAATCATAAATTAACGACCGTATTTGACCACTATAGCATAAGAAAATAGAAAAAGTCACATTGCAATTGATAGCAGGTGATATATTCATTGTAGATAGTAAAATTAATGTCAAGGATTGGGCTGATTAATTTCCTCTTGCTTTTGTGGATCTTGTTATTGATCTTGGACTATGAGACTTTTGGCACATTGCTCCTCCAAGCCAATTACATCACTTGGTTTGTTATGAACTTTTCAAAAAATTTGTCACATCTGTATAGCTAATAGTCGCTGTACACCGATTCTGTATGGAAATGACTCTAATTACTAGTAGGTGAACCTTGTCTCATTTATGAAGTGCTTCAAATAATAACTATTTACAATTTATCCTACTTATTTGGTCAACCTTCATTTGGTTACAAATGTTACCAAGGCCGAAATGTACTATTGTTTGTTTTTTTTTCATTAGAATGAAGCACTTAGAGTAATTCTTAATATTCTATTGTAGACAATTCCCTGCAGTTATGGAATTGAAGAGAAACTTATAAATTACTTAAACCATTATCATTTGTGTACCCTCTATGTTTTGTCTTTTTTAATGTTTACAGATTGACATGGAGTTCCTGTGGATGTTTCCATTGCAACAAGTGGACTCCATTTCTCTTTTGCAACGATATGCTCCGCTACTCAAGAAATATGCTGAGGAAAACAATAAAGTGAAACATTTAGAGAAAGTTCAGGAAGTGTATAAGAATGGTAAAAAAAAACCTGTGGTTTTGCTTTTTATTTTGAATAATTGTTGTTTTATTCATTAAATGCTTTTTATGATCTCTTGGCAGAAATTGTGCAAGCTCTCCTGCTTTTACCAAAGCTCTTGCAAATTTCATATACTAAGAGTGTGTTGAAAGAGCAGCATGCTCACATAAAACGTTTTCGAGCATTACTGGATGAAATTCCTAGTTGTGCATTGTTGCAAATTGCCCCTGTAAGTACTTGAGTAACTATCTAATATCTTATCCCTACCTGCTGAACAAATACAGATGTAGCCATATGTATTACTTGTAGGAAGGAACCAATGTGCAACATTATGAGTCCCTGGAGATGGACACCGTGGAGCCACTTCTGCCTGTTCACCCTTTTATTTTATGGCTCAGTAGTGACTCAGTCACAGGAGACTTGTATCTCAAAGTAGATAAAATGTTCATGCTTCTGAAACAGAATGCAAATGATGAGATGCTTGTGCATGCACTTCTCATGTGTCTTAAAGCACATCATGTATTCAATCTCGAGTACCACCCATACATGAGAATGTATTATCTATTCCTGGAAGCAGTACTGGGAGTCAATAATGGGGCCACAACTACAGTTGTGGCTTTATTAAATGCACTCCGTGAAATTGCTGGTAGGAACCCAAACTAATTAGCAATCCTTTCAATGGGAAGTTTTTTTAAACTTAAAGTATAACCCTATGTTAATCTTCAAATCCAAGGTATTGTTCTGAACCACTAGAGCCTGTCTAATTTACCAGCTAATTGCTTGAGCTGAATGTGGTTTAATCACGATTGTTTATGTTCACGAATAATTCATAGGGTTGCTAAAACAAAAAGATTCTCGTATATAATATAGTTATATAATACAATAACATGTATAATTTATTGAAGCAAACTAAAGCAATTGATTAATTCATCCAGTTCAAGTTTGAATGTTTGTTAATGGACATAAATGATAAAACAAATGTGTATTTAATTGGAGACATGTTAAATTTCACTGTACATTGAAATGTTCTTAGTTCACTCTGTTCTGGATTAAAATTCTTTTCAAATGTTTCCTGACATCCGTTTCTTCTGTCTGTGATCCACCTTGCTCATGATTGTTTATGATGTCTGAAAAGAAAGTGCAAGTAAAGTAAGGAAGGGAGCAATAAAGGGAGGAAAGTACAACAAATAATTCCAAGCCTTTCCTTCTTATGGTTCCCTGCTCTGCCGTGCTGTGCTAAGACATGATAATTTTACAAACTGCTAAAGAAGTGTTGGCATTGGTACTTGTGGAAGTTAGAACGTAGAGAAAGTCAAAGAGACTGCTTCTGGCAATTTATATCCATAAGAAAAGGCCAAACAATTCATTGTACAATAGCTTTGAAAGCATCTGATCTCGCACTGCATTTTTACAGTGAAACAAAATTTCAAATCTTTATTTGTGTATGAAAATGAAAAGGTTTTGAAACATTGACTAGAATCATGAAAGAACTATGAATACATTTATGGGATCTTAGCATAACACTCTCAAATGACATTCTTGAATCCAGAATCCACTGCAGACGCTCTCTAGTGTCCACAACCTTAACTCATACTGAAAATTTTACAATCACACAGATAAAAATAAAGAAGCTTCTGAGCTACTGATACACTATGCTTTTACAGAATCAAACAAATCTTGCAGTCTCCAAGCAGGAAATTTGGTCATTACTTCAACAACACAATAGTGCGTCTCGTAATTTGGGACAAACTTTGAGGGTAGATAGGGGATCCTATAGAGATCAATTTGAGATAGGTAACCTGGGGTCGCAAACGTCTCCTTAAGGATTTACAATCACTTTTATCTTGCGCCTGGACGGTAGGCAATCAAGGGTCCCGCATGACACCACCGCACCGTGGGTTGCATACAGCACAGGGGCTTGTGCATCGGCGGAACTGCCGTTGGGGTTCTCTACGGCAGCCAACGATTCGTTCACAGATGCGAACGCATCCGCTGTCTGGTCCGACTGGTGGCGCTCCAGCGGCGCTCGCTTCTGCATTTTGTCAAACGCTGTCTCGTGTTGTCAACTTAGTGTGAACTCAGCTTTCTGTCACATCGGTAGGCGTCCAAGTGGCGTTCGGTAATTTCCCAATAGGGCCCGTTTTCAGCAGGACCGTCGGTGGTTTTCCAGGTTGCACCAGACACCTCGGTAAACAGGAACCCAACAGGATCACCCCCCCCCCCTCCCATTTTTACGCGCCTGTGTGCGCGATGCAGTGGAGTACGCTGTTTTGGCGCATCTGACAGACAACCCTCGCACCAGTTCTCCCACTTTGGACCAGGACGTACCCCCCCCCCCTCCGCACCGAACAACCCACTTTGGACCAGGGCGTCCCACCTCCCTCCTGCACCTACAGGCCAACTTTGGACCAGGACGTCCCACCCCCCTCGTGCACCTACTGGCCAACTTTGGACCAGGACGTCCCACCTCCCTCCTGCACCTACTGGCCAACTTTGGACCAGGACGTCCCACCTCCCTCCTGCACCTACTGGCCAACTTTGGACCAGGACGTCCCACCTCCCTCCTGTACCTACTAGCCAACTTTGGACCAGGACGTCCGACCTCCCTCCTCCGCCCACTGGACAACTTTGGACCAGGGCGTCCCACCTCCCTCCTGCGCTCACTGGACAACTTTGGACCAGAACGTCCCACCTCCCCCTGCACCTACTGGCCAACTTTGGACCAGGACGTCCCACCCCGTCCTGCACCTACTGGCCAACTTTGGACCACGACGTCCCACCCCCTCCTGCACCTACTAGCCAACTTTGGACCAGGACGTCCCCCCCCCCCTCTTGCACCTACTGGCCAACTTTGGACCACGACGTCCCACCCCCTCCTGCACCTAATGGCCAACTTTGGACCACGACGTCCCACCCCCTCCTGCACCTACTAGCCAACTTTGGACCAGGACGTCCCATCCCCCTCCTGCACATTCTGGCTAACTTTGGACCAGGACGTCCCACCCCCTCCTGCACCTAATGGCCAACTTTGGACCACGACGTCCCACCCCCTCCTGCACCTACTAGCCAACTTTGGACCAGGACGTCCCATCCCCCTCCTGCACATTTTGGCTAACTTTGGACCAGGACGTCCCACCCCCTCCTGCACCTACTGGCCAACTTTGGACTAGGACGTCCCACCCCCTTACGTGCCTTCCGGCTCACTTTGGACCAGGACGTCCCACCTCCCCATTCGGTCCCCCTAATCCGTCTGGACCCTTTTGCTCTGTCTGGACCACGACGTCTCACTCCTCTCGGAGCTCCGTAGCAACCTTTTCTCTGTTATTAGGAATGCGCCTTTTTGGGGGGGAATCTTTTCTGAAACCTTTTCCCTTTTTGGCATCCTTCTAAAAAAAGTTTTTTTTTAAACCGTGTAGTTCTTCCAAAAACATGTCCATGAATTCTTCACAAGACTCTGGCTTGCCACGGCCATAATAGGCACATATAATTATGGGTTGGTGGTCAATACCATCTACTTTACATAGAATTGGCCACAGTTCATCTTTGGAACTTTTGTAAGGACTTTGCCCATCTAAATTGAATACAAGATTAAGTTCTGCTGGGGGACAACTACACGTATGGAGAAGCTCTACAATACCACAGGAGAGACCAAAATATATAAATTTGCCCTTCCCCATAGGTAAAACTGGTGCCTTCTCCCTAATAGTACCGAGTAGAGTCCGAGAGTCAAGAGGCAGGCCAGGATGGTCGTGGTGTAGAATCTTGAGCAAACCACTGACAGCTTGATGAGTTACATTGTTGGAAAGAGCCCAGTCTGCCAAACTGGATGACAAACTTTTGGCCTGCTCTGGTAGAGGCACAGTGTCCTCACAAGCACTTTCCCATGCTGAGTGGAGATGGTCAAACTCAGACGCAAACTCCTCAACTTGCAGATCAATTTTTGTCACATCATGATCAGAATAAGGTTGGGGAGATTCATTCACAGAACTTACACTGGAAGAGCTTGCTTGTGAACTACCTATGCATTCCCCCGTGTCAACAGAACAGCCCTGAACCTCCCAGTAATTGACATCAGGTTGAGAGGTACTTTGGACAGGAATGGCCCGACACACACTATCGATATCATCTTGAGTGGCCTTTTTAACTTTCCGGTACCACGTACTCTTTGACATCCTGATGAAGGTGACCACTTACCCGCCAAGACTGAAGGCTGACCTTGGTCTCTTGCCGCCTGTGCGAGAATGCTCAGCCATCATGTTCCCTGAAAATAACATACGATTATTCTCTAACATCCAGCTTCAAAAAGACAGCACATCCATAAACACTGAGTGGCTGGGGGGAATACTCACTTGTAAGAAACCTTGCAGCTAGGTTGCAAATTATGGCAGAGATGAGAATGGTAAGGAATTCTATGGAGACAGATCAAGGACATTGAATGCAGCAGCAGAGAGCTCTGGAACACAAGCATTAACACAGACGATGAGCTAAATTCGCGGCTGTTTGTACAGAAGGGCGAAAGTCACATGAGGCTTGTGGCCGTTCATGCCATTGTTGGAATATGAACTGAACGGCCACGAGCCTCATGTGACTTGCACCCTTCTGTACGAACAGCCGTGAAATAACAGCAAGCTGAATGACGTTCGAGAAACGTGAGCACGCCCCCTCACGGCGAACCAAAGGCTATAGGGCACAAGAACTAAAGAACGTTGAAGAGACAAAGTCACACCCACATAACCTAAGCGGCGTGAATTGCCGGGACCAACGGGCCAAGGTCGCATTCCAAAATATCGCGAAGACAAGGGTCATGCAACTTGAAACGTTAACGAGCGTTCGGAGGGCTCCGAATGAAGAGGTTACCTGACATGGCAGGAGTATCAAAAGCAAGTTGTGGGAAGACCCTCTTTCAGAGCCTGTTCTCGGCTGTCGCATTCAACATGAAGTTAAAATAAGAGATTGCAAACTAAAGTCGTGTGGATCAGATGACGTCATTTTACATACATTAATACACAATCAAGTGGTCGTTGAATTAATCTCACCTGTGGATGATCACCAGATATTTCTTCTTGCCGCCACAACAGCGAAGACCGTTACAAGTGGTTACAAGTAGACTGCTCGGTGCTCGGGCCGGCTCGGGCTACTGAGCGGAAGAGTTTGGCTCTCATTGGCTCTGGAGGATTACGCAGCGCGCGCACGCATCCACATCAGCGCACGCCGAAAGAAATAGTTCCCAAATTGTATGCAAAAACTGCTGCCTGACAAGAAAAAATAAATAGAAGAACTTGCTGTCCACACTAAAAAAATAGAATTTTTTTTTTAATATTCAGAAATGAAAATAATATCATCACCTCGCTCCCAAACAAACCACGAGCTGACACTCGTCGTGCGTTTGTCCTTTTCTGCCTATCTGACACACACTTTTTAGAAACACCACGCTGTTGACCAGGCTCAGCTTCTAGATAACGAGTTGATATTTATTGAAGGACAAAATGACGAGCCGTTTTTACGATCCGCGCAGTTTGAAATATTTAGGTAATGAGACTTTCAAAGCCACGCAATTGGTACCACTGCACAGCTCAGGGCTGGGCCTTGTTCAGGTTGGCCCGGCCCGGCTTGTCACTTGTCGGCTCGGCGGGCTCGGCTCTCTGTCGCTGTAATGAGTTCTCTCTCGTATTTAAAAATTAATTTGAGTCAAATTCAAGAAGATTTTACAAGAAGCATTCCTCTTTCGTCGAGTCTGCTCGGTTGGAGGTGAGTTGGGAGTTCATAATTTGTCGACTGGTATTTTTTGACAATCCGTGCCTCCTCTCTTCCTTACCTTCACTGCCCCGCCCCCGCCGCCTCCTCCTTGAGTTCGATGTTTGTTTTGATCGGGAGACGAAATGTAATTTAGCAGCAAATATTCATTGACTTCTCATAGTTAAAGGCACATGGTGTTTCTGAAGCTAGATTGTATCTTCTGAAATTTATCAGAGCACTGTGTTTTCGTCAAACATGGTAAAACATTTGTTTTCAGTCAGCGGTAGATAGGTTAAGTGCTCTGCAGGTTACATGAAGATATTGTATTATGTACTGAAACAGATTTTACGGATGGTATTCGCTTCGCTCTATTTCATTGTCCCTCCCTCTAAATCATGTTCAGTCCTGCTTTACTGTTTGCCCTAACCTAAAATTGTTGGGTGAGAGGCGTTTCTTCATTGTTCTGTATGTCAAAACGCTACATATGAATATACATTTACTGAAGTGAATGTAAAAACCAGTGTCATTGGTTAAAAATTTATCGCAGTCTGTTTGATATGTTGCAGTGATATGTTTTCTGTTGCTGCAAACACCTTGGAAAAGCTGCTTTTGCCATGGCTTCTGCCTAGTAGATTAGACAAGGAGAGAGACAAGGTCACCTCAACTTTCTTATTGTTGAAAGGTAAGCCCTCAATGAAAGAATCTATTTGTATTCTGTATGTTGATCTTTTTCTATTCATATGTAATTTTATTCTTATTTCAGTTGGCGCTTTATGACAAGTTTTAAATGAGTTGTATATGTTGGACATTTCACGTTGGTTGAGTCATGCTGTAACCAACTGACCAGGTAATTACGTAGTTTATCTGTAAGAGTAGGCAATATCCGTTCAGTTACTGTGAAACATTCTTCTGTTTCTTACTATTGTGTATTGGTTACAACCAAAACTTGTCTGCTACAACAGCTCATTGTTTTTATTTAAAGTTCCTTTTCTGTTCCACCTATCGAGACACTCAGACTTCCTTCAATATTTTCATTCCAGGGGAAAAAAAAAAAGGATGTAATTTGAATGCTGATTACCATTGTGGGGCTTATCTACTGATTTCAATTGTAAGTAGCCACAATTTATCCAACCAATATTTTGACAGTAGGAAAACAAGCTTTCAAATGTGTATTCAGACTTTCTTGGTTAATAAGACCTGTACTAATTCTTCATTAAAAAAAATTATTAATGTTGTTTTTGTCTGCTCTTCTAGGTTGTTTTCAAGGGTGAAGCAGTAGGGTAGAAATGACATCAAGCATAAAATTTCATGATATGCATACAGTTACATTTACTTTTCTTTGCCTCATGCAAGCTTGCCTCTTCTAGAACATGTTTGGATTGTGAAGGAATTTTACTGTTGGGGCTGTAACAACCCTCAGTTTATACCACAGTGATGAACATACTGATGTACTTTTCTCTCAAGATTTGAAATAAAGGTGACTGAGTGATTTCTATTTCATTTATAATCTCCATAACTACTAGATATAAGGAGTCGTGCCGAAGCTAACTGGCCTAGAACAACCAGTGGAAATTGCTCGCTGTCTAAAAATGAGTAGTAAGCTTTTCACGATAAATCTGTGACTAAAGAGTATGCAAAGCAAACACAAAAGTACCATAGGGGAAACAAAATGTTACTTAAAGCTGGAACTTGAAATTAGACTTCATCCCTCTACTCAACATTTTAAATTAATACTGGTTTAAATTTTGTTATTTTTGGAGTTATGAAATCTTGAACATTGAACAGAAATTGTTCACAAAGTGGAATGAATATCCAGTCAGCTCCAGCCAAGAAAGTTGTGGTGGGGATGCAGGCATCTGAGGGAGTAACACCGACAGGGTAATGAAGGTACTCGTGTGACACCTGCATGGACATGGAGCTTAGAAAGCAAATTGTAAGCACGCGCTGTCGTGCCGATTGTCTGTTGTCAAATCTGGTCTTAGGTGCTGCTGCAGGTGACCCGGGGGGGGGGGGGGGGGGGGGGGCAGGTAAAGCAAATTCTATGCATGCGCTGCCGTGCCGACTGGCCGATGTCAAATCTAGGCTTAGGTAGGCTAGGGTAGGTAAAGTTATTAAAATTCGACTGTCAATATTTTGTATCACGTGTAGCTCCAAAACTCTGCGCGGAACTTGCTAAACGTTTTGCAAACGGCTGGGTACGTAAAGAGGTTGCTTTACAGCCAATTTTTTAAAAGTTTGTTCTATTAGTTTGGATGGCGTTTTGACACTACCTGCCCCTGACACTTGGCGCCGCACTTTCCCTTACGACTCTTGCGTGCGCGTGTTCGTTGTGGATATGTCTACCCCTGCAGGCGCCTCAGGCAAACTTAATTCTCCACGATCTCCCTTCATTTTATTTTAAAAACTTCTACGCAACGCTCGCCACAGAACGCGCAGAACAACAGAGCGTGTACCCCTAGTTAAGGACGTAACGCACATGATCGAGGGGTCAACAACTCGGGTTCTCAGTGTACACAGGAGTACTTTTTTTTTTCGGAGTAAGATAGAGTAAACTGGAGTAAGGTGGAGTAAACCGAAGGAAGGCGGAGTAAACCGGAGCAAAGTGGCGGAAGGTGGAGTAAACCGGAGTAAGCCCGAGCAAGCTGGAGTAAATTCGGAGTAACTTCGCAGTAATTTCGAAATAAACTCGACCCAATCCAAGATTTCGTTCCACAAGGAAGCATTCCGGCACGGCGACAGCGAGGCGCCTCACACGTAGGCAACCCATCGACCCCAGCGATGTGCGGGCTGGCCTACCCTAGTCTCGGCAGGCGCGCGGGGAGAGGATGGGTAGGAACTCGTGATGGAGGGGGGGGAGGGAATGAGTGTGTTAGATCTGGAAAGAGCTCAAGATTTCCATACACGCTCATGGAGAACTATCCTCTGTGGATTTACAAATGAAACGGTACAGCGGACCCGGTATAAATCGGAGTAAGCCGGAGTAAGGTCGGAGTTAACCGGAGTAATGTCGGAGTAAGTCGGAGTAATTTGGAGCAACCTGGAGTAAGTCGGAGTAACCGGGAGTAGGCCGGAGTAAATCGGAGAGGGCCGGAGTACCCCGGAGTAAAGTCGGAGTAAAATGTCCGTGTACACAGTGCCCCTCAAGTTGTTGACCCCTCGCACATGATACAAATAGAGGGTTAACTTCTTGTGAACATGTCCACGCAACACATACGACTTGCGAAAGGGTGAAATCGGAAATATTCGCATTTCCTCTGTTAGTAATGTAGAAGGAAAAAGAGTGCAATCGTATCAACACTTCTCCGCAGAAAACGTAAAACCATACAGGCTCAAATACTAAAAGAATGGCACAAAACACATTGCGCGTGCACAAAAGGTCATAAATACGGTCACCCAAAAGTGCTTAAGCGACGGATCCCGAGACGGAACTGGGAGTCTCAGGGCGCTGTCAGAGCTGTGACTTAACAGCGACTGACGCTGATTCGATGGTCGCCCGAGGGTTCAGACCGACGGTATGCCGAGGCGTTTCTCAGAGTCTCGAAGATCCATCGGACCACTGGCCAAACAGCGATTCACGCTTAAGCGATGGTGGCCCGAGAGGTCTCACTGACGGTATCCCGAGGCCTTACTAAGAGTCTCGGGGCACTGTCCGAGCACTGGCCGAAAAGCGACTCACGCTGAAGCGATGGTCGTCCGAGAATTCTTATCGACGATATCTCGAGGCGTTAATCAGAGACTCGTGGACTGTCGGAGAACTGGTTAAACAGCGACTCACGCTTGAGCGATGGTCGTCCGAGAGATCTGATCGACGGTATCCCGAGGCGTTATTGAGAGTCTCGGTTCACTGTCGGAGCACTGGCTGAAAAGCGCCTCACGCTTAAGCGATGGTCGCCCGATAGTTCTTTTCGACGGTATCCCGAGGCGTTATTAAATGTCTCGGTTCACTGACGGAGCACTAACTGAAAGGCGACTCACGCTTAAGCGATGGTCGCCCGAGAATTCTTATCGACGGAGTCTCGAGGCGTCACTTCGAGACTCGGTTCACTGTCGGAGAACTGGTTAAACAGCGACTCACGCTTAAGCGATGGTCGCCCGAGAGTTCTCATCAACGGTGTCTCGAGGCGTTACTTAGAGACTCGGCGCTCTGTCGGAGAACTAGTTAAACAGCGACTCACGCTTAAGCGATGGTCGCCCGATAGTTCTTTTCGACGGTATCCCGAGGCGTTATTAAATGTCTCGGTTCACTGACGGAGCACTAACCGAAAAGCGACTCACGCTTAAGCGATGGTCGCCCGAGAATTCTTATCGACGGAGTCTCGAGGCGTCACTTCGAGACTCGGTTCACTGTCGGAGAACTGGTTAAACAGCGACTCACGCTTAAGCGATGGTCGCCCGAGAGTTCTCATCAACGGTGTCTCGAGGCGTTACTTAGAGACTCGGCGCTCTGTCGGAGAACTAGTTAAACAGCGACTCACGCTTAAGCGATGGTCACCCGAGAGTTCTGATCGACGGTATCCCGATGCGTTATTGAGGATCTCGGTTCACTGTCGGAGCACTGGCTGAAAAGCGCCTCACGCTTAAGCGATGGTCGCCCGATAGTTCTTTTTGACGGTATCCCGAGGCGTTATTGAGTGTCTCGGTTCACTGTCGGAGCACTGGCTGAAAAGCGCCTCATGTTTAAGCGATGGTCGCCCGACAGTTCTCATCAGCGGTGTCTCGAGGCGTTACTTAGAGACTCGGCGCTCTGTCGGAGAACTGGTTAAACAGCGACTCACGCTTAAGCGATGGTCACCCGAGAGTTCCGATCGACGGTTTCCCGAGGCGTTATTGAGGATCTCGGTTCACTGCCGGAGCACTGGCTGAAAAGCGCCTCACGCTTAAGCGATGGTCGCCCGATAGTTCTTTTCGACGGTATCCCGAGGCGTTATTATATGTCTCGGTTCACTGACGGAGCACTGACTGAAAAGCGACTCACGCTTAAGCGATGGTCGCCCGAGAATTCTTATCGACGGAGTCTCGAGGCGTCACTTCGAGACTCGGTTCACTGTCGGAGAACTGGTTAAACAGCGACTCACGCTAAAGCGATGGTCGCCCGAGAGTTCTCATCAACGGTGTCTCGAGGCGTTACTTAGAGACTCGGCGCTCTGTCGGAAAACTGGTTAAACAGCGACTCACGCTTAAGCGATGGTCGCCCGAGAGTTCTCATCGACGGTATCTCGAGGCGTTATTGAGAGACTCGGGGCACTGTCGGGGCGTCGGAGGGCGAGCGATGGACGCCTGAGCAATTATATGGCGCTAGTCGGTCAGGAAAGTGTCGCCTCACACATTGTAAGATTAAATCGGGGTCTGACAGAGGGCGACAATATATGATTGACATTTAGGGCGATTTTAATAAGACGTTCGCCTAGGCGCCTCCTGCCCGTCGCCTGGTCGATGCAGTGGCGACTCTCTGGCGAAGAGTCGGTGCTACTAGGGAAGAGACACTGCAAATTATTGGGAGATCCTCCAGAAATAAAAACTTTCAAAGACTTCCGCTTGTCTATCAGCTTCTCACTTATGAGTGCATTGCAGCGTGAAAGAGGGCGACCAGCCGTCAACAAAGTTTTATCAAAACAGAAAATCGAGAGACCCACTTCTGCCAGGCCTGTGGATGACTTAAGACTGGATGGCACTCATCACTGGCCTGGAATAAGGAAGAGAGGTCGATGTCGGTACTGCACTGATGGATTTTCTCGTTTCTATTGCACCAAATGTTCCATGACGTTATGCTTAGTGGAAGATAGAAATTGGTTTGTGCAATTCCACCTCTCATGAAATAAATATTTTATACTGTGTCCTTGTGATATTACTGACTCCGTTTTGTTCTAAGTGAATTATTTTATAAGTTAGTAAAATAAAAATTACTCATTGTATTTTTAGTGTTCCATGATGTTATGCTTATTGGAAGATAGAAATTGTTTTGTGCAATTCCACCTCTCATGTAATAAAATATTTTATAATGTGTTCTTGTGATTTTACTGACTCTGTTTTGTTCTAAGTGAATTATTTTATGATGAGTTAGTAAAATAAAAATTACTCCTTGTATTATTAGTGTGCTAAAAGCCTGTTGATTGTTTTGCATTCCTACTTTTTTGGGTGGTGAAGAAGGGGCAGGGTTGGGAAGTCTGAGCGGTAGGCGCCAGGGTGGTGTCTTGTATGGCAGGCTTGGCGGCATTGGGAGTGGCCTGTAAGGCGGAGTAGGAGGGGCTCGGGGTCGTGGCCGTCGTGGGCATGGAAGGGGTCTCAGGCGGGGGATAGGGTTGCGAGGGGGTCGCATGTGCGCCGGCCGCAACACGAGAAGCGAGGAATAGGATGGAAGAGCCATCTTTATGCCAACTGAGTTATGCAACAATAAATACTCACGCCACGAAGGCGGCGCGGGGGCGGGCGCGGTGGCCGGAGTGGGGGCGGAGCGGGGGCTGCGAAGGCGGCGCGTGATCAGCACGGGGGCAGCGCGATGCCAACGCGGAGCGGGGGCCGCGGGAGCCAGCCTACGTTGTGACACAGTTCCAAAGGACACGTGGTGAGCGCTGTGGCCGGTCAAAACAACGGGGCGAGTGGTAGGCTCCGGGTTCGAATGCCTTCACTTCCCGGCCACCGTCCAACGACAAATACACAGTAATGGACACGTACGACGACTTGATAGCGGCGCAGCCCGATGTAGCAGCGCGGCTACAACCGGCCGGGTTCGAATACCTTCACTTCCCGGCCACCGTCCAACGACAAATACACAGTAATGGACACGTACGACGACTTGATAGCGGCGCAGCCCGATGTAGCAGCGCGGCTACAACCGGCCGGGTTCGAATACCTTCACTTCCCGGCCACCGTCCAACGACAAATACACAGTAATGGACACGTACGACGACTTGATAGCGGCGCAGCCCGATGTAGCAGCGCGGCTACAACCGGCCTGGGTAGCTAAGTGGTCAGCATACTGAGCGCCTAGCCCGCCCGTAGCGCAAAGGTGTCGTGCGGGCTTGCCTGTCCTCACTGGGCAGGCGCTCGAGAGCTCGAGACTACTCATGTGAACGTTCACAGCTTGCCTGCACGGAGGTTGCAGCGGTGTTAGCCCAATGTAGCAGCCCTGTTACAGCCATCCGGGTTCGAATACCGTCACTCTCAGGCAATATCGGCGCGGACGCGCTTGTGTGTGTGTGTGTGTATGTGATGCACGCGCGTGAGTGCGTGCAAAGATGGACCACGTCTGGCAGTTGTGCCTAGTCGTTACTCAAGCTTTGGGACCACTTCCGACCCACTATGCGATATTGTTGCATCTGTGCAACACGTTTACTGCGAAATTCTTTGTTTGTGAGTGTGTGCGCGCGCACGCGCTCATGTTGTCGCCTATGTGCTCGTGCTCGTGCGTGCGTAGCGTGCGCGTGCACGCGCGCGGATGCCTGGGGTGGCGTTCGCACTGCACCATCCAAGGGTTCATCAGGCTGGGTCATGTGTGCACAACAGGCGTTCTAGTGCGTTGGAGACACCCCCCACACGTCTAAATCGACTCGTACTCGTTACTACTCGGCGTTGCAGCTGTCCCTACACGTAGTTTCGGTGCTATGTGCTCAGAAATGGCCAATTTGCCGTTTTTCAAATCCGACTGTCCCTCTATGCGATATTGTTGCACCAGTGCAACAAGGGTGGAGGGTTGCCTACTTGGCAGGGGGATGCGTTGGTAGCATCCCTGATTTTTTCCGACGACTTTTAAACGACAAGGGTGGTTTTGAAATTTGAAACATGCACAAAAGGGTGTTTCTCCATGCGATAACGTTGCACCGGTGCAACGCAGAAAGAATGCAGCCTGTAGGATACGTGAAAGATGGCCGTGTTCAAATGGGTGTTGGGGTGTGTTCATAAAGGTATGTCCTTTACGGGAATATTTTTTTTGGGGTGCTACAATAGCGCGCGTGGTCTACAGCACGTCCGCAATATGCCAATTATAAGAAAAGTGTGTTTTTATTGAAAGTATACATTTCAAAGCATGCTGGGAGGGTGTCAGGGGGGACAGAATCAAAATTCCACATTCTGCTATCTAAACACACCCGTCTGAAGTGACCAGCAGCGAGAAGTACCGCAAGCTCTCCTTCCCTTTGCTTTAGCAGCCGATTTTATACTTGTTGCACAGATGCAACAATATCGCATAAAGGGTTAAGATTATATATAGCTATGTATTGTGTAATATATAAGTATATATCAGATATATGTAAAGATATAGAGGTTATATATGCTCTTATATATATATATAAGAGCATATATAACCTAGGAACCTAGTCGACCTCTGGTGCTGAGAGCTCTGGTAAGAGCTTCTATAACCTCTATATCTTTACATATACCTGATATATACTTATATTTAACACAATACATAGCTATATATATATATATATATATATATATATATATATATATATATATATATATATATATATATATATATCGCACTATGTATGACTATATATAACTATATATATTAGTATATATGACTGATATATACTTCATATATGACTATATATAAGCCATTTTTACCTGGGTAGGGAGGAGGGCGGCTCGGCTGTGTGTGCAGTGCAGTCATCGCCGAGTATGTTCTAGTGGTAAGCTAAACAAGTCTGGGATTACTACTCAGCCATTGACGGCCGCCTTGTCACGGGGATGTAGGTAAGAGGTTAGCCTGCGGTTTAGGAATGTTGTTTTTCAAGACTAAGGAGGGCAAAGGATGGAGTCTTTTCTTACTCCTCAGCCCATGGCTTGAGAGCAACAAGTGTCCTTTTTAAGTGAAGGGGAAGGGGAGATGGCTTAAAATAGCTGCTGGTACAAACCACATGGCAGTGAATACGATTATGGCATAAAATTGGTTGCTGGAATGATTTAAACGTGGAGCACAGATGGTCTGCACTTTAAAGTGTGGACCAAACTGTAGTCCATACTACCTAGCGTAGACCACATGTGGTCCACACTTCCTAGCGTAGACCGAAGTGGTCTACGCTACCTTGTGCGTACTTGGTCCACACTTGGATTTGCAGTGAGGTCACCTAGGGCAGCAACAGTGGGGCATTGTTTCGAACGCTATAAAAGTGAGACCGCTCTCCGCACGCAACCATTTCGGCACCTCAACCCTTTCGGTCAACATGGATCTCCAAATTACCCGATAAAGACAAATTTTATGAACATTTGGAGACAATCATACGGAGTAAAAGGCAGCGAACCCTGCCTTCCTATTTTCAGAAAAAATATGAAGAAATTATAGTATAAGTCAAGCAGGTAAAGACTCCGGGGATGAAGAAGGACGACTACCGGCGGCTGGCGCGGTACGCCGTGGTGCCGTGGTCACCATCGAGGGCAAGGTTCATAAAGAATGAAGATCTCTACGACGCGCTCGTCGAATGTCACCGCGAAACGGGGCACGGGGGCCGTAACAAGATGGTCCCCGCCATGGCCGGGAAGTACGTTAATGTGTCCCAAGAGACCATCAGGGGCCGTCCATTATCCACGTGGACGCTTTTAGACCACTCTTTGACCCCCCTCCCCTCCCTCAGTGGACAGACCTGGACTTTTGCGTACCCCCCGCCCCCCTGTAGACGTGGACTTTTGTAAAAATTACTGGAAAACAGTGGGGTTATTTTTTGGCCCATTTGAAGAGTCTGAAGGGTCGGCATGGTAAGTCGCCGTGTCGCCTAAATACTTGTTATCCCAGCCGTACGCGAAAACCAAGATTGATTTAAGTAAATATTGACAGAGCTGTACTGATGACTTACGAATGTTTTGAGACTAAGGGGAAGTCGCTGCGGTTCCCAAAGTCGGGGCTCTCTAAATTCCGTATTGGCTTCTGGATGAAAGGTGTGTTCAACCTGGATTCACCCACTGAGTTGTTAAGTTCCCTGTTGCCAGGATGTGTGTTCAGTAATACATAACGCTTCTCCTGTTACGTACTCAGACGACCTATTTCATTAAGTTTTACTTTAACCGAGGCGCATTTTTGCAATATTGATGTCAAATCTGCATTACTCATTTAGTTCGATAGCACTATAGATTAAGAAAGCAGCTACATCTTAGGCGTAACAATACAGCTATTATAAGGCATTAGTTCATCATATCTCTCAGGTACCTGATAGTCATTTTTGAAAATATTTCATAGTATTTAATGCCACTCATTCCAATACAATTGTAGGGGTACGGTTGGGGGGTAAATGGGTAGAGTGGTTTGGGGGTGCTCGGCTAGTAGCATGGGAAAGATGTACCACTCTTGACTTCATCCGAACCGCACCCCACTCTCGTCCAATCAGTGATCTGCTACGTGGCCGCAATTACTATTCTCTAGTTTGCTCGGGTATTCAAGGAATTGTGAGGGAGCACGCTTGTTGTTATTTTACTTCATTATAGTTATTATTCAATCTATTGCAATTACATACACACCAGCAGCTAACGTCCCTCGCCTTGGCCGGCAGCGCCGCCATTATACCAACATATTCTCTCTCCAGCTTGTCTTCTCCGACCTTCCTTTTTCAACTCCTCTTCTCGACTCCACTCTCGCTTCACGACTGTCGCGCGCTGTCCGGCCCGGCCGGCTGGCCCTTCGGCCGGCTGGCCCTTCGGCCGGCTGGCCCTTCGGCCGTGACCCGAGGTCCCCCGAAGGGTGCTCGACCCTCGGCCCTCGGCTGGACCTCGGCCCGCCGTCCGGCGGACAGCGCTGGGAGCGCCGCGCTGGGAGCGCCGCGCTGTGTGCTGTCCCGTCCCTTTCACGCGCACACACATTTCGGCCGCGCGCACGGCTCGCGAAATCAAAGCCAAACTTATCAAAATTCATTTTAAGTTAAACACGGGTCGTTGTCAGCTGTCTGACAACACGATGTTTGTTAAGTTTAATCCCCAATATCTATATTTTATCCCCCATTTGGATTGTTACATATCATGTTGCGTTCATTTAAGAAGTTCCTACTATTCACAGATGTACACATAGCGTAGGTTACAGTAGAAAGGGTCCAGATTGTTGGTGCCTATGTGCTAATGTGGCTTATAACCCCTAAGAGTTGCAGATATGATTTGATATGTGGAGATATGCCATAAAGATTAACGTAGCAACTCATATATGTGGTATTTGCCCAATCGTCATAAAGTCTGAAACCGTAGTTTTTAGATTTGGTCACAAGATTTTGAATACAATAAGCGCACGTCAAAGCTCCCGATTCTAAATGGATTTTGAAACATACTGGAAGGTTTGGATTTGGCAAATTTTGTTTTTCAGTGTTTGAAGATATTCTTATTTTAATTTCATATCTTTTTAGATATTTTGTTTCAACTACATAGAAGATTTAACTTCTTAGTGAATTTTTTTATAGTCCGGGAGGTTTACACGATATGTTTACGTATAATTATGTACATATCACTTCAGTCTACAGGTTGCTAAGACACCACTTATGTTGATATTGGTGCATTGTTACGTACAGATTTGTTCATGATGATGGCTCTAATACTTAGTGTTTGTGTGTCTAAATGCACTATGCATATCGTAACCATATCGTATTATTTCAGAAAGAGCTGACGCGTCGCGCCGCGCCTGCGCGGACGCAGGCAGGGCTTACGCCCAGGCGAGATGCTGCGCTACCACGGCCGGGGACCGTAGCGCCTGCGGCGCCCTCTCCGGACGCCCTAGACGAGCCAGGTGGTGGTGCGCGCTCGTTGCCAGAGCCTTACTGGGCAGCTCCGTGGGCCAGGCCCCCGTCATGGGCGTTTTCCACTAGCGGCGCCGTATGAACTGCCACAACCACCACCGCAAACCTGCTCGGCCTCTCAGCGGAGGCTGGAGGAGCGCGAGCCCGGCAGCTATTTGCGGCAATGAATTTAGAAGAGTTGTGTGGAACTTCTCGTACTTGGTACGAAAAGTTCTTCGGACGTTCAACAACTGAGCTGAGAGGTCCGAAAGACGACGTCATGCATCGGTGTATTATAGTTTGCGTACACAAGCCATCTCCATCTCTAATGCTAAATTCACACATGAATTTCCTTTGCACATAATTAATCCGCGAACCCGTCTTTGTTTTAGGAAGCTTCTCTGCATCCCGTGGAACAGCAGCAAAGGGGCGATGGCCCTTGAGCTTGTGCCCGGGCTAATCGAGCGAGTTGAGAAAGAAATGGCAAGAATGAGAGAGGATAGGGAGTAGTAGTTAGATTGCAGTGTAATTGTACGCCACAGCCTTAAAAGAAACAATAATATAAATATAATGCATTGTTGCGTTGTGGCGCAATGGGGCACTGGTCCACCCGCCAAAGCCTGATACTTCTAATGTCAGCAAGACTGCACCGAGCAACCGAGTCGCGAGCCCGCCTGACCGAGCGGAGCTCGTCAGTCGGGCAGTGCCAGCTGAGGGGCGCAGAGCGGACCGGGGGAGGCCCCGGGGGAGGCCGGGACTTACAAGCATTGTAAAGGTAATCCAGCGGCCTCTTTATTCCACTTTACCTTCAACCCTTAAGGTTCCCCAGACCAGAACTGGGCTACTTTCCCGCAAACGAAGCACTGTCCTGTAAACAGCCTGAGGGCGGTGCCGAGACTTGCACAGTATCAGAGGCTTGTACTCTCATGCGGAGGCAGGCGAGCACGCAGAAGTATTATACCGCACGGGGGGGAGGAGCTTCCGCCGTTGCCGTCCGCACATTGTGGCATTGTTGCCCACGCGTGCCATGCGACCCATCCGGGGTGGGGAAAGGAGGCACCCCGCTCAGGGGTGCAATGTTGCATCTGCTTTTATGACGCTCCCATGGCCAATAGTGGGGACCTTAGTGGATTCAACCTTGCATTTCATTCTACTGAGTTGAAATTCTGCACACGCTCACTACCGACCCTTAGGCAACAAAACGATGGGCCCTATGAACAAAGCGCGATGCCTGCGAGTCCGGATAAACACAGCGCGATGTTAACGAGCGCTGTGTTCATCCGGACTCGCGGACATCGCGCTTTGTTCTTAGGACCTATCGAAAAGGTAAGTTTCTGCTTTTAAGAAACACCAATAAGACTTACTTTTCAGAACTTCCTAAACCGTTAAGAAGCTAGCGAACATTTAGAGCTGGTATCATCTGCTTTCTATTTAAATAGAGGTTTAAAAAAATAAATAATACATTCAATTTCACTCTTGTAGCAGCACATTATTTTTAGTTCTGCAGAACTGGGGTCACTTAAAATAAACAATATTAGTCAGATGCATTAAATTTCAAATAACATCCAAAGCTACACAATCCATTGTGCATATTGACTTCTATTCTTTTAACAGAAATTGAGTTACAAAGCATATAGAATCAAGATACATCTAATTTCATCACAGAAGTTCATTAAATTCCACAAACTTTTGTAAGAAGGGGCCGCAAGCCTAAGACTTAAAATATATTTTGAATACCACTTTCAAAAGAATGAAACCTTAAAATAACAGTTTTCGTTCAGATACATTCAGTCTAAAAGAACGTACATCAAATTTAACAGAAATTTAATTTTTAAGCAGAAAAAATCAAGACAGATTAATTTTATCATAAAAGTTCATTAAATGCCACAAACTTTAATAATTAACACCATAAGGAACTCTGAAGAAAACTAGTACGCCTAGTGACATGAACACAGACTTATCAGATATATATAGAACACCATTTTCAAGGGAACAAACTCTAAAAATAACATTTTCGCTGCACAATATACCTTATGAAACCTTAAGCCACAGAATAAAATCAAAATTCCATGACGCACCATCCAAAGAAACTAGGAGCGGAGTAGATTCCCTAAAATTATAACGATTTATACAATGCACAGTGCACAGAGACCTACAAAATACAGAATATGACCTGAGTTAAAATGTTTACACAAGTATTGTAAAATATCAAGCAGCTCAGAACTACGTATTACTGTTTTACTAAGTGCACATGGAATGAAGAAAGATCTTTTCTCTTCACAGAATTTCGGAAAAATGAGAAGACTAAAATACATGAAAAATGAGAAACTCTGGAAAAAATTACTGCTATATAAGTGCGCATGGACTTACGAGAGAAATCCAATAACACTTACAGGAATTAACTCTGAAAAAATATAACCACTAAGGGAGCGTCCTTAAATTACGTAAGGGGTTTTGGGGGAGGGGGGGGTCTGGCAAATCTTATGTTGCCCTTACGGGGGGGGGGGGGTCAACGGCAAACATTACGTAAGATTTTTTATGGGCGCAAATGCATCCGTCCAAACGCGTCTCCGCGCGCTAAGCATTAAACGCATCTCTTCTGTACAGGAGTGGCTGAGAAGCCCTTGGACTGAGGCTCTATAAATTTTAAAGGCCAAGAATTTTCGTTTATCTTTTACAACTTATTATTTTATAATATTAATTAATTAATTTATTTATTATTTTTGGACTGGACAGTACCAATAATTAAACCAGTTGTACTGTTACATAGAGCAGCGTAATTAAAAGATAAAACATAAACTGATCAGTCTATGGGCAACCTAACCCTTTCCTTTGTTGATACCCGATAGTCATCTATTTATCCGCTGCTGACATCTCTCGAGTACCTCCTACACTAGTACCCCCACCATTTCTTATTCTTCCTTACTTCCTCTCTTCGTCCTATAAATGCAGGCGCCACTTTCCCAGCGGCGCCACTTCGTGTAGCGACTCCTTACGGTCAATACATTGGCTTCAACCGTACACTCCGACTCTTATTCCGCCTCCTCTACGTAACACTGGTGGCAGCGGTTTAACTGGAAGGGAGGAAGGGACGAGCCAAGGCCGTAGCCACAGAGTAATCGCGAGACGAGCGTGCCTTTAGTTTTAGCGAGGAACGGGAGGCTGAGTCGTGCTCTAACCCTACGTGGTCTGAGCCTTCACATAACCTCACCTAACCTCACTTTTAGTGTAGTCGACTTTTGCAGTAGATCGTTGAGCTCTATTCTTTTAGAACTGTAGCCTGCGTTCTCTGTAGTTAGCGGAGTAGTTAAGATAGTAGTTTAAGTAGTTTTAAAAGTAGTTGTTGTTATTCAACTGAGCCCCGAAAGGAGTGCTCTATTGAATATTAGTCTAAGTCGTAGTTAGTTATTCAACTGAGCCCCGAAAGGAGAGCTCTATTGAATATTAGTATAGTCAAGTAGTTAGTGGTTCAACTGAGACCCTGTTTTGGGGGTGCTCTATTGGGTCTTAGTCGTAAGCCTAGTAGTAGTCGAGTGATTGAATCGGTTTAACTGTGCCTGTCTTGTACTGTGCACTATTAAATTGAGTGTGTTTGAATAGCTTAACTGAGCCTTTCCTAGTGATCGTGCTCTATTAAGTTGGTGTGCTTGAGTGTCTAAATGCGCCTGTCTTTTGATTGTGCGCTATTAGACAGTATACGTGGATGCCTAACTGTAGCCTTTCTTTTGATCGTGCTCTATTGGGTAGTTTGCAAACAGTATTTTCTTGTGCTTTTGAAGTAATGATCTCTATTGCTTTGTTGCAGTTGTTGTTCATAGTTGCTTTTGTGGCTTTTACTTGCCTGGAAATTGTTCCATGGTAAATATTAAGCCTGCTTTAAAGAAACAGCTTTTGTTAAAGCTTTCTTTAAGAGTTAATCTCTACAAATTAGTGTTTGTCTGGACTAGGTGTGGAGACAATTTGATCTTTACTGTTTCACAGTCACATTCAGTTCCAAAAGTCAAGGGGAATTTCAAAAAGGGGGAAGGAAGTAGTAAGGGGAAAAAGTAAAGACACAAAAAGCTTTACTTTTAAGTCAATGTATTCTAAGGGTAAACAAGAGGACATAATTCCACTTGCTCACCCACTGTATCCATACAGAAGAATACACTTGCCTCCTTCAGAGGAAAACTGGGATTTGGAAACCATCATTCCACTATCTCACCCGTTGTATCCCTACCAAAGGATACTTTTACCTCCATCAGAGGAAGATTGGGAAGTTGAAAGCAGTAGCAGTGACTCCGGGATATCTTCAAGCTCGGATCAAACTTGGACACCAATCTCAGTAGAAGCAGTAGAGCCAGTCAGCAGCTGTGAACAGGAAATAGAGGTCAGTCCCACAACCCTAGATACTAGGCAAGTCTGGACCTTTGGTCAGGACAACCAATTAGTGATTAAACATTTTGCCGTCGAGAGGCACGAAGTGCAAGTTCCGTTAGAGGATAGGGAAGAGGATACGTCGGATCCGCTTACGTATTTCGTGCCATATCCAAACGCTCCTAAAGAGCATTGGAAAACTTATCAGCAAGCTAGAGAGGAGGGAACGAATCCCCAACTTAGATTTAAAGCAAAGACTTTAAAGCCAAGTAACACACATAGGTGGTGGTAGACACACAGGCTAATCACAACAACCAGCTAGAACACACATAGGCTAAACACACAAACGCTACACTTGTAAACACACAGTTAATATCATGGACGATCAACAGGAACAGGCTAACCAGCCCATACAAGGGCCGGCAGCAGCCGTCATAGCTATGAGGGGTGAGCCCATCAGGCGCCCCAGGGGCAGAGGCCGCGGCAGGGGCCGTGGCCGGGGAGCAGCCCAACGCGCAGCAGAGGGACAACACCAGGGACAGGGAAGACATGTTAGAGTTAGAAGGGGTGTTAGGCGCTATGGGTTTGATGAGGAAAATGAAGACCATGGGGAAAATGAAGTAGAAACTGGGCCAGAGACAGAAACAGAAAGTGTCAGGGTAGAGTCAGAAAATGAAGGGGAAGTAGAGGAACCTAGGGCCTATAGGCATAGAAGGGAGAGAGTAGGTACTTCTAAAAATAAATTCCAACTTCATAAATACGACGGGGAATCGGATTATGCTATTTTTCAACTCCAATTTAAGGAGGTGGCAAAGGCCAATAAATGGAATGAGCAGGAAAGAAAAACTGCTTTGCTCCAAGCTTTAACAGGGCATGCTACTGATGAAATTAAAACATTGCATCACCAGGGCAAACCTATGACTTTTGAGAACTTAGAAGAAATATTGTTAAGGCAGTATAGTAAAGAACCTATGTTTTGGGAAAGGAAACAAGAGTTCACTTCTCTTAAACAAAAGCCAGATCAGTCAGGGAATTCGCTAGACTAGTAGAACGTGCAGGTAGGGCATGCTTCAGAAATATCCCAGAGAGAGATATTCAAGAGGCATTAGTTGAGCAATTTTGCAAGGGGTTAATAGATCAGACTTATGCCAAGGGCATACCATTTGGAATGTCCAATACTATAGATGAAGCTGTCAATACATACAGCAAGGCTAGGGCTATAATAGGGGAGCCCAGTGCCAAAAAGGCCAGGCTAGTTAAAGTAGAAAGCCAACCATCGACCTCAAAGGATGATGATGGCAATACCTCTGATGCTTCTGTTAACATGGTTTTTCCATCTGGAAGCAATACTGCAGTTCAAAATAATAATGGGAATGGAAATAATCAGAATAGCAATGGGATCCAGCAGAATGCTAATAGCAATAGTAATGGTAATGGGAATAGCCAAGGAAGTAATAATAGTGGTTTCAGAGGTAGAGGCCGTGGCCAAGGGAGAGGCAGGCCAAGGGGGTCTAGAAATAGGGGAGGAGGTCGAGGTAACTTCAACAACTATAACAATAATAGCGGGAATGGTAGTGAATGCAACTTTTGTGGTAAACAAGGACATCAAGAAAGGGATTGCTGGGAAAAGAGAAAGGAGGAAGGAACTTGCTATAACTGTGGCAAGTCAGGGCATATAGCAAAAGATTGCAGGGCACCTAGACAAAATAATAGCAATTCAGGGAATTATAGGAATAATAATAGAGGGCATTGGTCAGGGACAGGGTATTTACCGCAAATGGAGTACCCACCTGATATGGTGCATGCTGCCATGATGTGGTACAGAAGCAGAGACAATCAGGGCCAAGCTTCTAGCTCGGGGGGAACAGCCAACCAAAACCAGGGAACAGGACAGGGACACGGGCAACTAGCCATTGCCAACACACCATTTGTACCACAGAATCCTGCAACAAATTCGGGAAATGGTTAAGTACCTCTAGTGTGATGGTGGGACCAGGGGTACACACAACACAACCACCACATACAGAGACAGAACAGCGGTTCCCCACAGTAGAGCCAGCACAGGAAGCACGGGAAGAAGTTAAGCCAGAACAGCCATTGCAAGCTGAGGAAGAAAGTTCCATAGGCTTAGAAAAATGTAATGTTTGCTCATTGGGAAGCAAGGCACCTGTGTTAGAATGCTCTATTGATGGAAAACCTGCTGAAGTAGTTATTGACACAGGAGCTGTAATAACAGTTTTCAAAAGATCTGGCAAAACACTTCAACCAGCTAAGCTAAGATTAAAAAGTGCAACTTCTCACAAGGCAATGCTTTATGGGCCAGTCCAGGTGCAAATTATTATTGCTCAATGGGCTTTCCGTTTCTATGTTTATGAAGCGGATATAGAAGAGAATTTATTGGGATATGATTTCTTAGATTATTTTGATGCTACACTTAGAATCAAAAATAGAATCATAGAGTTTCCAACTCCAGATAAGTCACAGATCATTAGTACTCAGTTTAGAATTGGCAAAGCTCTTAATAAGGGGAAGTTCAGGGCTGGAGAAGTTTTCTATCCAGTCAGAGCAGGCCAAAAGACTGTTTTGAGACCTTTCGTGGAAAGCAAATTGACCACTGTTCTACACACTGACTATGAAATAGACAGTGTTGCTAAGAACATGGATATGGATATGACACTAGACTCTACTGTTACCCCAATTCAGGCAAGTGGGAAACTGGATGACGCTCTGTCCAAGCCCCATTCACAACCTAACTGCCGAGATGGGATAGAAGCAGGGAGTCGAGTGAACGTGGAAAATGGCATAGAAATGGAAAGTGATCAGAAGGGGCCCCTCGTGTCAAAGAACACGATCACATACGTAGAAATGGAATATGACTTGGAAAATGACTTAGAAGGTGACACCATAGTGTCTGTAAACAGAAGTGGGTTCGTTGAACTCGACTTAGAAAATGGAAGAACAAAAGAAAGCTTAGTCCAAAGGGGTTTCAAAACAGAGAATAAAGTCAAATTGGGAGTGTTTTCTACAACTCCAGGAATGGGTAGCAAAGTAACTAGGTTACCCAATTCAGTACTTGCTCAGTCAGGGGTAGTACCTTGTGTCACTGCTCCATTAGATGTAACTTTGCAGAATTTCGGGGATAAGTGTGTAGCTATTCCAAAATATGCCGTCCTGGGAGAAGTTTATGTGTTGCACCCACTTGAATATCATAATTCTGTAACAAAAGAACAAGGTAAAGATAATGATGAAGAGATAACTGAGTGTAGTGAAGAGCCAGATCTAGTAGACACGGTAGATATGCCAATTCTAGCGACAACTGTGGATCACGAAACTGTGAAATTTGAAGATGCCGAATTTGACCCAAAGCCAAAAGACTCAATTGTTAAGGACCAAGCTTTACCATCAGACTTGCAAGAATTAGCAGATAAAACTCCAAATCTGACACCAGATCAAAAGAAAAGTCTGGAAAATTTGTTAAGGAAGCATTGTGACGTATTTGCTAAAGATAATACTACATTCGGGAAGTGTCCGTGGTTAAAGTTTCGAATAGATACGGGAGATCATCCGCCGATTAAACAAAACGCGAGACCGGTACCGATTCATTATAGAGAGGCTGTGAGGGAAACCATATTGAAGTACCTACCGCAGGGAGCAATTAGACCAAGTCAGTCAGCTTGGGCTTCTCCAATTCTTTGTGTTATGAAGAAAACTGGAGAAGTACGAGTCTGCATCGATTATAGAGCATTGAATGCAATTACACGAGTACCTGCTACACCCATACCAAGGGTACAGGACTTGTTACAAAGAATGGGAGGGAAGAAACTGTATCATGCTTTTGATTTGGCTCATGGCTACCATAATTTAGAAATTCATCCAGATGATCAGCCCAAAACGGCTATCATTCTGCCAGAAGATCAAGGATTGCCTAGCAGACAATTTGAATTTACTAGACTTAGTTTTGGGTTATCAGCAGCACCTGGGGCATTCCAGTGTGTCACTGATAGGTTAATAAGACCAGCCAAAAAGCCAACACCAGAAAATGATCTGGGTGATGCAGTTTCAGTTTACCTCGATGATGTATGCATTGCAGGTGATTCCTTTGAAGTCATGTTGCAACGTTTAGAAGCGTTGTTCAACCGAATAAGAGCATCAGGGTTTCTGTTAAAAGCAAAGAAATGTTCATTATTTCAAAGAGAAATTTCATATCTAGGTCATATATTATCAGAGTTGGGTATAAAGACTGATGACAATAAAATCAATAAAATTCTTCACTGGGCTAGACCTAATGATCAAAAGGAATTGAGATCTTGGTTGGGATTAGTAAACTATTATACTAAATATGTTCCTCACTTAGCAACAAAAGCAGCTCCTTTGTATGGGTTAATGAAAGCTAAAGTACCTTGGGAATGGACTCAGAAGTGTGAAGAAGCTTTTGAGGCTATTAAGAAAGACTTAACTTCACCTCCAATTTTGGGAACACCAGATGTAAATAAGGGACCATTTACTTTGACATCTGATGCTAGTTTAACTGGCCTAGGGGCTGTGCTAACTCAGGAACAAGATGGAAAAGAAATTACTATAGCTTATTGGTCAAAAGTCTTAAACCCAGCACAAAGAAATTATTGTGCAACTCACCGTGAATTGTTAGCATTGGTTGAGTCAGTAAAAGCATTTAATCATTATTGGCTGAGCGATAGCGAAGCCCTTACCCCACTGGCCCAAAAATGTTTTGTCTGTTTGTCTGTGTGCGTGTCTGTCTGTCTGTCTGTCCGCGCGATTTCTCGAGAACGGTTCATCGTAGAGGGCTCAAATTTGGACCACAATCTCCTTGCATCATACCGGAGTCAACCTCACCTCGGGGGCATCCTACCTCAGGTGCTGCTGCAGGTGCCGGTTGACAAACCAGGGCCTTCTTGTGCAAGAACTGGAACAGGGGGGCTAACTTCTAAATCGTGCCGATTTTCAAACATGAACATGGCGACCTACCCCTTCTAAAATCACCCAAAGACCCAAGTCAAGATGGCGAAATCGACCCCAGGTGCTGCTGCAGGTGCTAGTGGTCAAAACGAGGCCTTCTTGGGCAGGAGCAGGAACAAATAGTAAAACTGCTAAACAAGCTGTATTTTGAGCTTAAAGATCGGAACCGACCCCGCTCAAAATACACTCAGAACTTCAATTACAATGCCAAAAACGACCCCAGGTGCTGCTGCAGGTGCGGGTTGGCAAAACTGGGCCTTCTTGTGCAGGAACTGGAACAGGAGGGCAAACTTCTAAACAAACCGTATATCAAACTTGAAAATGGCTACTGACCTCTTCTAAAATGACCCAAAGACCCAGGTCAAGATGGCGAAGTCGACCCCAGGTGCTGCTGCCGGTGCTAGTGGTCAAAACAAGGCCTTCTTGTGCAGGAACTGGAACGGGAGGGCTAACTTCTAAATCGTGCCGATTTTCAAACTTGGACATGGCGAGCGACCCCTTCTAAAATCACCCAAAGACCCGAGTAAAGATGACGAAGTCGACCCCAGGTGCTGCTGCCGGTGCTAGTGGTCAAAACAAGGCCTTCTTGGGCAGGAGCAGGAACAAATAGAAAAACTGCTAAACAGGGCCTTCTTGAGCACAAACTGGAAGACGTGGGCAAACTTTTAAAACGTGCAGAATTTTTAACTTCAACATGGCCACCGCCTCCATCTAAAGTCACCCCAAGACTCCATTCAACATGCCGAAATTAACCCCAGGTGATGCTGCAGGTGCCAGGGGTCAAAACAGGACCTTCTTGGGCAGGAACTGGAACGGGGGCCAAATTCTAAATCGTGCAGAATATCAAACTTAAACATGGCGAATGACCTCCTCTAAAATCACCCCAAGACTCCATTCAACATGCCGAAATCAACCCCAGGTGATGCTGCAGGTGCTAGGGGTCAAAACAGGGCCTTCTTGGGCAGGAACTGGAACGGGGTGCCAAATTCTAAATCGTGCAGAAGGTCAAACTTTAATATGGCTTATGACTTAAATCACCCTAAGACCCCATTCAAAATGCCAAATTTGACCTTAAGGTACTTCTGCAGGTGCTGGGGGCCAAACCAGGGCATTCTTGAGCTGGAGCAGGAACAAAAGGAAAAACTGCTAAAAAAAGCAGTATTTTGAACTTAAAGATGGGAACCGATAACGCTTAAAATACACTCAGGACCTCAATCACAATCCTGAAGAAGACCCCAGGTGCTGCTGATGGTGCCAGTTGTCAAAGCCGGGCCTCCTTGGACCGGAACCGGTTAGGCTAGGGTAGGTTAGGTTTGAGCAGCATTGAGTACGGTAGAGAAGTCCACAATGAGTAGCTGAAGTTGGAGTAGGCTAGGTCAGAGTAGGGTAGGTTAGTTTAGAGTAGGGTAGGCTAGGTTAGAGTAGGAAAGGGTGGGTTAGGAAGTCCACAATGAGTAGGGGAAGTTGGAGTAGGCTAGAACAGAGTAGTGTAGGTTAGTTTAGAGTAGGGTAGGCTAGGTTAGAGTAGGGAAGGGTAGGTAAGGTTGGAGTAGGCTAGGGTAAGTTAAGTTAGAGTTAAGCACGATTAAGTACGATAGAGAAGTTCACAATACTGTGGGAGTAGGTACGTCCAGGGGTTAGGTCAGAAGCGTAGCGTCCCTCGCGCCTCAAGACCGGCGCCCGCAGGGCGCAGTACTGACTGATTAGCCCCGCAGGGTCCCACTCGCCCGGTGACAGCCGCCGGCAGGCCAAGGTAGGTGTACGCCAGGCGTGGAGGGGCGGAACAGTGGTTCGCGGTGAGCGCCACGACGCGGTCTGGCGTACGCCTACCTTGTGTAAAAGGGACCAGCATTGGTCATGCAGATGCTCTTAGTCGTAGACCACAAAGGCCCTGTAATGAGAATTGTAAGAAATGTATTAGAATTGAAGAAAGGGAGGAAGCATCTGTAAACACTACCGAAACAGCAGTGTCAGTAAATTTAGCACAAGCTGTACAAGTAGAATATGTAAATACTTTCAATGTAATCCACTACAAGGGATCAATCTTTGATAGTGAAACTAGGTTACCTTTGGTCCAGGCTGTGAGCTGGAACGGTAAAATGGGCGCAGGTCTGGCCAAAGAAGTTGATAGAAGATTCAATGTAAGAGAGCAGTTCCTTTCAAGAGATAGAACTTGTCCTGGTGTGGTACCTGTGTGGACAGGACAAAGAATGATTGTTAATGTAATAACAAAGTACAGATATTTTCATAAACCATCACCACAGCAAGTCAAAGAGGCATTGTTCCATTTAAAGAATTGGTTACAGTTTTACAAAATTTATGAGTGGTGTATGCCTGAGTTTTCGTGTGGTAGAGACCAATTAAACTACCAGAGACTAATTCAATTCTTAAAGGAAGTGTTCTCAGATACAAATATGCAAGTGCATATGTATCACTTACAAACAGAAAATGTAAATAGAGTAGCTAATGTAAATATGTTAAGAACAGTAGACTGCATACCCTGTAAACTAGTAGATGTTAAACAAGTGCAAGAATTACCTGTGTCACTGCAAAATGTCATGGTTAACTGGACATCCATAGTAGCAGATGGAGTCAGCTCAGATGAGTTGAGGAAAGAACAAAGGCTTGATAAAGACATCATGCCCATAATAACTGCAGTTGAAAATGGAAGATTTCCAGGACATTTGTGGATATAGCAATAAGACTCGAGCACTTTGGCATCAGTTCAAATCACTTGTAGTTAAGAACGGATTGTTATTTAGAAAGTATGAGCATATCACCAGGGATCCTGAAAGGATAAATTACGAATTAGTATTACCATCAAAGTATGTGAAAAATACCATCAAACATTATCACGAGCAACTAGGAGAAATTAATCATTTTGGAGTAAATAGGACAGTAGCTCATATGCAACGATTCTTTTGGTGGCCTGGAATGCAAACTGATATCCAATGGTTCATTGCAAATTGTAAACAGTGCCATAAGCATAAAGGGGTTAAGAACAGGTTTAAGCCACAATTAAAAATATTTCAAGATGGGGTTTTGCATGGGAGATGGCATGTAGATTTAGCGGGACCATTTAATAAAAGTGAAGAGGGTTATACTCACATCATGATAGCAGTAGAGTCATTTTCGGCATGGCCAGTAGTAGTTCCTTTGTATGGCAAGTCATCTTCAGAAGTAGCAAGGGCTTTGATTACTCATGTATTTTCCATCTTTGGGGCACCCATCTCCGTAATGATGGATCAAGGAAAAGAATTCGAATCCAATACTATGACGGAAATAGCATACCTGTATCACATAAAGAAATATAAGATATCAGTGAAGCATCCAGAGTCCAATGGAAAAGTTGAAAGATGGATTAGAACTTTAAAGCAACAACTGATAATGCTAGTGGAAATGGACCAACTGAAATGGCCGGAATACTTACCTTTCATTGCTCAAGCTTATCGAAATCTTCCAAATGAAGTAACCAAGTGCTCTCCATATGAAATAATGTTTGGAGCTCCCATGAGGACTCCGTTACTATTAGAGAGAGAAGCACCTCCGTCTCAAGAAGACTGGTCAAACAAGAAGGATAAATATCCATTGTTTGTAAGAGAAGCTTTGAGTAAGATTCATGATTTAGTCAGAGATTTCAAGAAACAGTCTGCAATCAAAATGAAACAATATTATGACAGAACAGCAATGCTAGCACCATTTAAGATAGGAGATAGAGTGTATTTCTACCAAAAAGTCACCAGAACGGGACAAATGAGAAAGTTAACCTCACCTTGGCATGGACCATACGTAATTCTGGACATAATCAACGATTGCAACGCCCAAATTCAACAAGAAGATCCACCGCACAGGAAATTAATCGTCCACATCGATAAATTGGCGGCGTATACACCGCAAAACGCGGAAGAAGACTTCTTCGGGGCTGCATGGTTAACGTTTGTGTGAAGAACGTTGATTCTATGGGCAGTCACGGCCACCTGGATATAAGCAACACCGCCAGCTACAAGTGCCGCGAGATTCAAACGGCGTAGATCGATCGAACAGGGCGTATTGACGACTGTCAATCCTTTAACCGGCTAGATCTGGTTTAATCTCGATAAAACGGGACCAAAGCCGATCGAAGCGGATAAAAGTGGATCAGTCCAGCTCCAACCAGCGCCATGGCACCACGCAAGCGAGTATCCAGAGTGCAGGAGGAGAGCAAGACAGGAGGAACCCCAGCACCGGTGTCAACAGCGCACGGAGTAGCGACGGCGACCAGGGGAAGACCGGCCACCATCGCAAGGAAATTGAATGAAGATTTCCCAGCCGTAAGCAATACCATCCAGAAAAGTGACATCAAGGTGTACGCAAGAAAGAGTGCATCGCTAGAGGAGGTCAAGGCGACCGCTCTTAAGTGTTTGGCCAGGGACAGACAACGGAAGGAAGAAGCAAGGAAAAGAAGGAGTGCTGAAACAATTTAAGAAAAGGAAGACATCAAGTGGAGGAGCATGGAAGGACAGTGGGAAGGAGAAGAGTTATGGTCGGTCGAGGAATTAGAAAAGGAGCTGAGGTTTAAAGGAAAAAGTGAAATGGAGCAAGAACTGGAGAAGATAGAGAAGATGATAGCAAGGAAAGAAGAAGAAATCCAGGAGGTAAGAGAAAAGGGAATAACAGAAGAGGCAGAAGAAATGAGTTGCGAGGAGCTGTGTTCAGATTTGGACGCTTTGATCAAGCAAATAGAGGAGAAGCAGGAGGAGTCAGGGACAGTAGCCGAGGAAATCGAAAGAATGGATAAGATGATCGCGGAGTACTGGGCGGAGGAATGTGTGGTGAAAGAAATGAGTGGTGATACAGCGAAAGGTATAAGTTGTTTAGAAGTTACTGTTAACCAGGTAGATGTACAGGAGTGTGACGATGTAAGTAGTCTGGGTAGAAAGGAAGTAGTGGAAGAGAAAGGTAAAAACAAGAGCAGGTGTAAACAATGTGGCTCAAGGGAGCATAAGACTGCCGAGTGCAGTAAAAGAGGTCTGCGTAAACAGTTCAAAATTAACAAATTCTAAATATTTGCCAAGTTACTATTCTTTGAGTATTATTAGCATTATTGTGTTGTATTATTGTCCAAGTCAAGCTACTCTATTAATATTAAGCATTGCTAGCATTTCCATTTGTTAAGTGTTAAGCTAGCTGAGTTTGTGACTCCATGTAATCTAATAAAATATTGTTAAAAGTGAAATGAATACTCATTGAATACTCATTGATCGTGAAACTTGAGCCAATGAACCTGTTTCGAACAGTTGGAACTGTGTGCTATGGCCAAGTCAATAAGCAACACCATTCATTGAGATAGGACACAAGGATTTGAGATACAATCACAACAAACTCATAAATTAAAAACAGTATGTTTACTTCATTAAACAAGTCAAGCAAATTGAGAGTTAAAAGGCATAGGCTAACAGGCCAAACAAAATCAAACAAAGGTAAAAGCATTAGCAGGCCAAAGATACGCATAGAATAGAATAAGAAGGGCCAAAACAGCGCATAGTCCACAGCATCGTGCGAAACAGTCAAGAAGAACTCCCTAAGTCAGACATTCAGATAAACAAGTCAAAAGGATCTTCATTGGGCACAGGCACATCATCCGAAATAACTGTCTGCAATGAAGGAGACACAAGTTAGCAACCACACTAGCCAATCGAACAAAGTAACAACCACAACAACAACAACACTTACAAACAGGGCGATCCCGCACACAAAGCAGAAGAAGGACTCTGTCCCGTATAGGTACTCAGGCGAGTAGATATGATGCTCCACTGTGTGGAATTCAGGGGGCAAAAAACACATGGCGGGCCCATCCCGAACCCACCGATAGAAGTAGCAAAGGTGGCACACCTTTAGATAAACACACAAATACCACAGTGGGTTAGAATAAGAACAGCGGACCCGAGTTTCAAGAAGTATATATATATATGTGTAGGTATACTCACAGACACCAATCCATGCTGAGGGGTAGCAGCCTCATAATAATGGGTAAAAACTGACACATTAGCAGGAGGAATTTCTAATGGAACTACGTCCACGGCATTAACCGCCACTATAGGATTAGGGTCCACCGGCTCCGGGCCCTCAATAGCAGCGTCCTGGGGTGCCTCCACGGGGCCGTCCTCGCCCATTTCAGTGGGGTCACTCTCGCTGCATAAGTCAATCAGTTCAAATTCAGGGTTCTCCTGGTGAAGATGAACGATGAGGTGGCCGTCTAACTCTTGGATAAACCGTCGGGCCATTTTTCTGTTGATGCACCCACACAAAAGCCACTGACTCCAAAGGACGCTAGATGCTAACTGACGCCAACAGGGGCGAGACGAGTAGGCGTAACGGTCGCAGGGAACTTACCGCGCATGCGCAAATCACACCGGCGGCTCGCTAGCCAATCAGAGCGCAGAAGTCAACCGCATGACAACCACAACCGATGTAGTTTCAATCCTCGAATAAAATCATAAGATCGCAAATAGATTTGAAGTGAGCGATAAAAACTCTAACGCAGAGTTGTGATTTTGTAAAGATATCTTGGTCCATAAAATAGTCATGAGCAAATGAGAGAGTTTAAAATACGTGAGTCAAGTCAAGTTAAGTCTCGTAGTTTTTGGCGGCATTTCACAGTTCGTGTACCCGAAAATAGACAAATGAAGATCGCGCACGGAAAACGAACGAAGACGATTCAAAATTTGAAAATAGAAATTCTAGCAAGTAGTTGCATGAATAAAATGGAAAGAAATGACTAAAATAAATGACGAATCGTTGAAATTCGGGTTTCGGCAAAATCTTTTATAATAAATTAGAGATCTAAACTGAGGCAACAAGTGTTTTAAAATGACGTCTCAAGTTTGGAAACCAAGAATAGAAATGTTAGGACTCCGACAGGAGAATTAGAGATTTCAGCTCAAGAAATTCCGAGAACACCAGAATTCATCAAGAACGTCGTAAAATCATCGACGAGAAGTCATCACAGCAACCAGAGCAACATCGGGCAGACATCGGGCAGACTTCGGTTAACAGCAGCAGCCGCAGCCATTTTGCGAGGGGAAGGAAGGACAGGATAAGTTAAGTTGTCTTGAAGAGTCAACATAAAAACAAATAGCTAATGTCAGTTAGTTTAGATTACGGTGTCTTAGTCTAAGTATTAGGATAAGTCTAGTCTGTAAGTGGATAGGTCAGAATAGAGATAGGGATTAGCATGACACCAAGGGCTTAGTACAGGCACCTTAACCTAAAAAAGGTTATGAAAAGGTAAACAAACATACTGTGTCAGATGTAATTATGTTTCAGTATACGGACACTGTCTACAGTCATCAAATTGTTCCACATCGTAGCCTCAGCCACAACAACCAGCTACCAACGCCAGGAGTCAACAAGAAACTCAGCATGTCAACTGGAAGATTTAATAATGTTTTCTGATCCACTTCCTCGAGGGGATTTCTAAGTCTCACATAGGAGTAGTCTTACAACCTAACTACTGTCTTCATTGAGAAAGGCAAGTGGGTTTTTGCATTGATGGCCAGAATGCAAACCTTTGTGAAAGATATCTAAACTCGGCACGACTGAAGTGTAATAGGAAGGGATCAAACCTTTTTGTTTATTTGCTTTAAACCATGAAAGTCATTTGGGCTTGGAACTGGACACTCTAAGCAAGCACAAGTGGAGTTGTGTCAAATGATGGAAGTGGTCTTACAGGTCAGCAGAAATTAGATTAGCTAGTGATAGGGTTTTATTGCGGTGAGCTTCTGAGTAAGGTTTTTGCGCCCACAGGGTTTTTCCCTTACTCCTTGTCCAAATGGGGAAGTCTCTAATGTCCACTTAAAGTCTGTAACGCGTTACTATAGTCAGAAATAGGTAAAAGTGATCAATTATTAATGAATTTGTAACGTTTTAAAAACTTGTAAAGGACTTAAAGAGAGGAAGGGAGCTTATAAAGGAGGGAGTGGTGTTACATAGAGCAGCGTAATTAAAAGATAAAACATAAACTGATCAGTCTATGGGCAACCTAACCCTTTCCTTTGTTGATACCCGATAGTCATCTATTGATCCGCTGCTGACATCTCTCGAGTACCTCCTACACTAGTACCCCCACCATTTCTTATTCTTCCTTACTTCCTCTCTTCGTCCTATAAATGCAGGCGCCACTTTCCCAGCGGCGCCACTTCGTGTAGCGACTCCTTACGGTCAATACATTGGCTTCAACCGTACACTCCGACTCTTATTCCGCCTCCTCTACGTAACAGTACCTTTAATTCAGTCTGCTTCATTAAATACCTAACTCTCAACATTTCTCCTATACTGCAAAGCAAAAAATAACAAAAAACACTGAAATTCATTTATTTACGGATTTTTTCAATTTTGGGCAAATTTGGCAAAATCTTACGTAAGGATGGGGGGGGGGGGGTCTCGAAATCTTACAGAGCCTTATATGGGGGGAGGGGGGGGGGTTAAAAACACCCCAAAACGCCCTTACGTAATTAAAGGACGCTCCCTAAACAATACTAGCATAGGCCTAAGCTATGATAAACTGCTAGTGTATACAAACATTTACACAAGGATGAACAACATTCTAATTTTTATATTATTTTACAAAATGTATGCATGCAAAAACTTACTAACTTCGGAGTTAATGTCCATTGTATGTATTGTACACACGGTACTTCACTTTTCAGCAGATGATACCTCAAGTTACCAACAGTAAAGCTAAAAATTGAAACTTAATTAGTAAGAGGTCTCAGCTAGCTTTTACTCCCGATAAGTCGAAAAGGAGTAGCGAGTGCGGCGAATTAAGAATATAAGGTGAGCCTGCAACAGGGGGGACCCGTGAGGCCGCTGGCGGGCCGTGAGCCGTGATAGTGGGGCCGCTAAGCGACAGATTCAGCATCAACCTTGCACGACGTGATAGAGGGTTGCCATTTGGTGCGAATGTTGGTAGGACCCATACCTTCATTTTAAGACCTGGGGGCACATCGGGTACCGCGACCGGGCCACGATATAAGCGATTGCCTACCTTTCAGGGGCATATTCCTATATTTCCCTATTATGCCGTTATTATGCATCCGACTGCGGCTAATTTTGGCAGGTATACATATTTTTGGGTTGTGCATCACACCTTGGGTCCTGCATGTACGCTCTAGGACCCTGGCAGCGTGTTGCCTACCTTCCAGGGGCAGATTTCAATCTTTTCGAATATTTTCCTGTAGGACTCCGTTTGCGGCCAGTTTTGACAGGTATATATATTTTGGGTCGAATAGATTTTGACGAAAATGTTACCTTCGGCAATAAAACGTCGAGAAACGACAAAATTTTCGTTTTGGTGTAAAAAAAAATATCGTTTTTGACGAAAAACTTTCCTTAGGTCATAAAACGTCCAGAAATGGACAAATTTTAAATTTCTCTTGGAGGGTCACATGAAAAGGGCGTCACTCCAGGCTCAGAAGTTCGGACAAGCTGTAGAGCCGCAGCAGCAACTCCCATCCGCCCATTGCAAAGGTGCAAGTGCAAGCAGAAGAGGGGCGGGAATTGCTGCTACAAAAAAAGAAACAAACGTCGTTGTAGCAGGTAGATTCTCAGATAGGGAGCACTTCTGGCCTAACTATACTTTTGAAAAATTTAAGTTGTCTTTTTGCATGAAACGTCGAAAAAACGTATTTTGAGCCGTTTCCAAGCACTCTTGGTCTGGACCATCAATGCGATGAATTATAGTCGTGACCAATGCTACAGATGTTAAAGGTCCTCTAAGCCAATTTTCTTCCGGTAACGTTTTATATAATTTTTGTAAACGCAGGACGCCACACGCGATACGGAGTTTACATCCTATTTTCGTACTGTCCAGATTGAAATGATTCGACATGCTTTATTTAGCCGTCATGTGTCCCAAAGTATTCTGAGCTTTTATTCAGAGTTCGTCATTGCTTGGCTAACGTAGGTCAGGTAAAAGATTGGGGTTACGAATTCCCCAGTGACCACAGTGGAGGGAAAATGTGAACTCCGTAGACGTTCGTCAAATTTAGAGAGATCGACTTTATCCATTCTTCACGAACAGAGGAATGTCATCAAGATGACTTTTTGGATTCCACATGATACTTTGGACTCAAGTCTCTAAAACGGTACCGAATTACATTGGGTTGTCCTCATCTATACCCGCGAAATTCGAATGAATTTGGAAGAACTGAGAAGATTGGTAGGCTGAGTTTACATTTTACCCTTTTCCAGAGCCCTGGTCACCCGACAGCGCACCAGACATTAAATTTTTCAACGTGTCCAAGCAGAGGAAATACGTTTTCATCATTTCGTGAAAAATGATGTTTGTTTCGATGCAATGTGTGCGCGCTGGGAGCTGGAGAGCCAAAAGTGAGGCCTAAACATAGAATCTACCAGCAAAAGATGCCGGTGTAAAGTACAATATTTTACATTCAATGGGTAGTTTCTTAATCATAAATTATTGTATGATACAGGAAAATATTTGCTAGTCAAATTCCTACGATGAACAGTACATCTAGAAATAAGTTACACGTTTCCCTTTTTCCTTATGCACGTTCAGTTGTGTATTGTAGTACCAAAATGTCACCATGCCAGTGACTGTTACACATCTTTTAAATTTTACTAACCAAAATATATAATTTCATTGTAACCCAAAAACTCTGGTTAATGCCCCCCCCCCCCCCCTCGCGGGCCTGTCATTTATAGTAGTCTCGCAGATACCTAAAAAAAATCTGTGTTGCGCTAAGACTTAACATAAATTAGTAAACAGGATTGTTTGCACACTTACCTACAGCACATCACCGGGCTCACAAACCACACTCAGAACACAAGGTGTGAAGCACAACGCAAAAATACAGATGCCAACTAGGGCGCAAACGCAGTCCCATTAACAGCGTAGCGAAACATTCGAAAATATCTGCCCCCAGAAGGTAGGCAACATGACGCCAGAGGCACAAACCGCATTGGAAACAATGTGCGATGCGCATCCTAAAAGTATTTACACCTGTAAAAACTAGCCGGAGTCTTACAACGACGCACCAGCAAAATATTCGGGGAAAATGAGATATGCGCCTGAAAGGTAGGCAACATGCCCCAGACCGTACATTTAGGACCCAACGTGTGATGCACAACCTAAAAATATGTATAGCTGCCAAAATTGGCCTCAATCGGAGGCATAATAAGGACATAATAGCGAAATATCGAAGTATGCCCCTGGAAGGTAGGCAACACGCTGCCAGGGTCCTAGAGCGTACATGCAGGACCCAAGGTGTGATGCACGACCGAAAAATAAGTATACATGCCAAAATTGGCCGCAATCGGAGGCATAATAACGACATAATAGCGAAATATCGGAATATGCCCCTAAAAGGTAGGCAATCGTTTATATCGTGGCCCGGTCGCGGGACCGGATGTGCCCCCAGGTCTTAAAATGAAGGTATGGGTCCTACCAACATTCGTACCAAACGACATCCCTCTATCACGTCGTGCAAGGTTGATTCGCTTAACAGCCCCACTATGAGGCCGTCGCACACTGCTCGGGTGGCATTGTTGTCCAGAACGCCGCCAGCTCGGCCGCCTGCTGTCGGCTGGCCTCTCGACTTCACTCGCTTGGCCAAGGGCCGAAAATTCAAATATCTTCGGCTTTCCTTCATAATACAACAAAAGATAAGTTCTGCCTTCACAGACACAGACACACCCATACAACTTTATTTCCATAACGTCCTTAACCCTTAAGAAACTGTACGACATTTAGAGTTGGTATCATCTGCCTCCTATTTAAATAGGGATTTACATTTTTTCCATTCTAGCTCACCCATTGGATGTGCTTTAAAGAATTTTTGCACATCCGTTTTCTTTGGAGAACGCTTGATTTGTGTGAAAGATGCAAAGTAAGTTCTGATTACTTGAGACTCTTCTGGTGTGAAATTTTTCCTCTTCTTGCCCCGTTTAGGTTTTGTGGTATCATCAGTGTTCCGTTGCTTCTTCACAAACATTGAGGATGGTTTCTATGATGAAGGTCTCTTGAATGAGCTCTTAGCGTTTTCTTTCTCTCCATGCCCTTCTCCCTCTTCTTCTGGTAAGTCCAATGCTTCCTCATCAACTTCATCGTCAACACTGATTTAGTCGGAGTTCCGGCCCCTCAGAGCACGAATATTTTCCTTCTTCATATTCAAGAGCACTTTACCAATTTTGACGAGCTGCTTTCTGCCATGCTTAGTACTGGCGATGCACTCTTATATCGTGAACCATGAATGCAGCAATGGCATCGAGTTCATTTTCACTCAGATTCAGTAGCTGCACCATTGTAGCAACATGCTTCCGAAGTCTTGTGCTGGTCAGCGCAGAAGGATCTGCAGCTTCGCACGCTACAGCCATCTTCTACCTCCGTGACACTGGCATCACCCATGCATGCACAAATTATACGCCATAGCTCAACAATTTGAGCTTAATCTGAGCAATCTTTCTGCCAAGTTTTAGCATTTGTGCGCATCAAACAAGGTCACAAACAGGGTTTCAAATCTGGTGATGCCAAAATCACGATAGCATCACCCAATAACGCGCAAATTAAACGGAGGTCATCAGCAATTTGAGCACAATTTGAGAAACGAAACCGATCTGGCTAAATTCAAACAGACTCTTGCTCCCATTTTTGAGAGCCTTTTCTGCTTGCCTTCTCCACTATGTGTTAGCAACTATTAGACCGAAGAACTCACGTCAGTATAATTTCCCAGTAGGATAAGGTCCTAGTTCATGCATTCATACTGTATTTTCTAATTGAATCTCCAATTTAAGAGAGGCAAATAGTTCTTTAAGATTTATAGGGGGCTGGTGCATGGTTGTCACGATTTCTTGAATAGATCCAAACAGTGAAATGCTTTGCTTGGGTCTAAGAATGTGACTAAGGTATTTCTGCCTGTGTTACTGGGTTTAGAAATTATATCTGCTAGACGATGGCATTTACAGTAATTTTTTTGGGGTGTGTGACCAAATTGACTTTCTACGGTTATTCTTTTCATTAATATAAGAGTTAATTTTCGGAAGAAGAACCTTCTCATAAAAATGGTTAGCAACAGTGCAGGTAATCAGACTATTTAAGGATTAAGATTGCCAATACTTTCATACACACTGAGGTTTGTAAGCATGTAATCTTTCTTTTTCTTTTCTTATATGTTTCGAAGATCATTAAATTTGTCAAGCTTCACATGACCTCCGTGTTTATGGAATGTGGAATAGTTTGGTGATCTTCGCATTTATTTCAAATATCTTTGATTTCGATGACAAGTGTTTTTCACTTCATGTTCATTTGCACCCGTGCTTTTCGACTGTCTCTTGTTTGATGAGTTCCCTCCCGATTCGAGATGAAAAATTTCTATGTTTGCGTTTAGAGTATACAGTTAATCGCGATCACTTAGATTGTACCAGAGGGGATCAAGTTGATCCAGTCGGCTTCGCCGTTTAGAAGCTATGAAGTAAATCATGAAGTGGATTATGCTCGATTGTTTACGAGTGTGTCATTAATTTAAACATTTATTAAATTTCATGATTCTACTCTTTTTGATGCCACGTTTGTATCAGGAAAATGTTCGCCGCTAATCGGCTTAGCAAGAAATTTAACTCCGATAACCTAACCCGACGTGGACGGTCTTATCCGCAGCAAAAACCTGGAACAGGGCTAAGGCTAACTCCAATAACCTAACCAAACGGGGATAGAGTCTCTTGTTTGTTTTCCCGCGATTGCCTCTTTTCCCCCTGCGGATTACATTTTGGGTCCTCCACGATGTATTAGAGGGTTCAGTGTTGTTTATCTGAATCTGAATGTAAATGTTTTGGGACGGTTGAACATGAAACTTTACAAAATCCAATAAAATAATTTGTATCCGTTTGAAATAAGACTTCTTCTAAAGAAAATTCACGATTTTATTGAGAAAAAGAAACAACTAATAATCTGACTCACAATTACGTAATGTTTGAGTTCAACATATCAAGTCTCGGGAAGTCACATCCTATCGTCTCTCCAGAGAAGGCTTCGCATTTAATATTAATAAAACAACAAAATAATTTTAAAGATATATTTTAATAACTTATTTTAGCAAAGCCAATCAATAAAGTTAATTCCGATTTAATTGCGAGTCGATGTCTGACATATCCACAGGCAGTGCTTTGCGTTGTCATTTTTTCAATGTGGTCATGAGTGGTGTTTTCACAACGGACGTCAGTAACCTGTAAGGTAAGTCGCCGTGTCGTCTAAATACTTGTTATCCCGGCCGTACGCGAAAACCGAGATTGATTTTAGTAAAAATTGACAGAGCTGTACTGATGTTTTACGAATATTTTGAGACTAAGGGGAAATCGCTGCGCTTCCCAAAAGCGGGGCTCTCTTAATTCCGTATTGGCTTCTGGATGAAAGGTGTTTTGAACCTGGATTCACCCACTGAGTTGTTAAGTTCCCTGTTGCCAGGATGTGGTTCGGTAATGCTTGATGCATCTCCTGTTACGTACTCAGACGACCTATTTCATTAAGTTTTACTTTAACCGAGGCCCATTTTTGCCATATTGATGTCAAATCTGCATTACTCATTTAGTTCGATAGCACTGTGGATTAGGAAAGCAGCTACATCTTAGGCTTAAAAATGCAGTTACTATAAAGCATTAGTTCATCATATCTCTCAGGTACCTGATAGTAATTTTTGAAAATATTTCATAGTATTTAATGCCACTCATTCCAAGACGATGTTTGTTAAATTTGATCCCCAATATCTATATTTTATCCCCCATTTGAATTGTTACATATCATGTTGCGTTCATTTAAGAATACTATTCACAGATATACACATAGCGCGGGTCAAGCGTGGGTAACAGAATGAATCCAGATTGTTGGTGCCAATGTGCTAATGTGGCTTAAAACCCCCTAAGAGTTGCAGATATAATTTGATATGTGGAGGTATGCCATATAGATTAACGTTGCAACCCACATATGTTGTATTTGCCCAATCATTACAAAGTCTGAAATCATAGTTCTTAGATTTGGTCACAAGAGTCTGAATACAATAAGCGCACGTCAAAGCTCCCGATTCTAAATGGATTTTGAAACATACTGGAAGGTTTGGATTTGGCATATTTTGTTTTTCAGTGTTTAAAGATATTTTTTTTTTTACATTTCATATCTTTTTAGATATGTTGTTTCCACTACATAGAAGATTTATCTCCTTAGTGAATTTTTAATAGTCCGGAGAGAGATCTTCTCGCGCTACGTATATTTTGTAAGGGCCGTCCTTCTGCATGCCATTTCCCCCACCCTTTGCAGTGTGGGTGCCCGATAGTCCGTTCGCTTTAAAAAGGGAGGGGGCGACCTCTATTAACCCAACCTAACGGGGCGAGGGACCTCGTTTATGGGAGCACCCTACAACAAACGAACGTTAGTCTACCCCCACCATGAAGTCCAGCGTTTGTGGCTGCTGGGAGAGAAGATCCCTGTGCAAGTAAAGCAGCACCCAGAGCGAGGCGAGGTAATGAATCACCTTCCGGAATGAAAAATTCCGCGGGCGTCAAATGTGTCTCCTCCTAGCTAACACTGCAACTCGTAACTGCAGATTTATATTTTTCTCTTTATCTCTGGTGTAAATAAAAGTGCATAGGTATTTATCTTTCAATGATTTTAAATTTATCAGTAAAATAAAAATAATTTCTACGCCTTTACAATTTTTGCACGTTTTTTTTTCTTTTATTTATTTTTAATTTAGAAAGGGCAGAATTTTGGAATAAATCGTATTCATGAGGCAAAAATCAGAAAAATACATTTAAAATACAGGGAGTTAGTTCCAGGAGTGGTATGTTCTAGTTATTTCCCCTTCCGGGACAGTGTTAAAAGGCACTGTTGCATAGACCTGTTCCTCTCCTTCACGCCCTGAAATAACATCGGTAAACACATGGACCTCTACAAAGATGCGCTGGTTTAAAACGACCTTTTTGATGGCGTACTGTCTGGTTTGGCCCTTGCAGCTGTGCTGCAGATGTGGACAGTTCTTAGATGCATCGAAGCCTATTGGAGTACGAATTGCCTTGGATTGATTTCCAATTCCCTCTTGATGAATCACATCAACATCAGTGGGCAGTGACGTGTGAAGTACTTGAGCACCCTTTTGTGCACTCTTGCACTTGCCAATCCTTCCAGGGCTGCCTTTGCCATTTCGAAAGCGTCGCCCCAGCAGCCATATACTAATTGAACAATAGATCATTTACGGAAAGTGATTGCACTGGGCACAGCATTGTCTGGGCTAACCATTTTTGTGAGTGCTGGAGCCCTCGATCGGTAAGTTTCTTTCACAGCCCCGTTCACTGCAAGGCTTTTACACACCGCAGGAAAGTCTTCCTTTGATGCATCCACGTACGTGCGATAGGTGTGGTAGTTGATGTATGCACTAGCACATACTTGCAGCAACACATCGCACGGACACGTGTTCTTCACGTGCACATGAACACCACCATTCATAGTCATGAATCCTCGAAGGTTTCCGTTTTGCAGGAGACGGTGGTTTGGTGGCTTCAGGCGATCATGTTGGATGGTCTAAGTCTGAAAAGTGTTGAATTCTCTAGTGATAGGGCTTAAGTGATGCTTAGATTTCAGGATGTTAATGGATTCAAAAACAAGTCCAGACAACCAGTTTCCGTGTTGCGCAATATGCTATTTCTATAGACTGTATATACAGTAGTAGTATTACGTCACAGAGCATACACGGTATTTGCATAGTCGGGTATCATTATATACAGTGCAGTCTACGCGCTACTTTCCAAAAAGAGAAGTGTTGGTCAATTGGTCCTTCCAACACTCCTCCTCAATTGATCAACACGACAACGAATAAGTACAAAAATATCACTCGAACTTCTATAACGAAGAAGTACAAAAATATGGCTTAAACTTCTATGACAATTGAGTACAAAATTATCACTTTAACTTCTAGGAATACATGTTTAAATAGTACACAAGTAAAACGTTGTACTACTACCACTACTTTAGAACAACATACTAATACTACTTTGGTAATATTTGTTTTGGCCATATATGGCATTTGGTTATACATGCATTTTTAATGTAATTTATTTTTTATTTGGCACAAACTTAAGTTTTCTCTATGTTTGGACCCTTTGGTAAATATGTCAGCCTTTTAATGATCTGATGGCAGGAATTATACATCTAAGATCTTATTTTGAACCAAATCTTTTATAAAATGATACTTAATATCAATGTGTTTCAGTCTTTTAGTTTCCCAAATATCAAGAGCATTTATACAGCCTTAACTTAATTGTCTTCAAATACTGGAAAACTTCCCTGAATAGCTATTTCTAACTCCATTACTATTTGTTTTCTACACAAACTGGCCTGTTGAAATTCGAGTGCTTGTTAGGAACTGAGCTTCTAGTTCCAAATAGCTCGAAAAACCCTGATTTCGAGCTGTAACAGGCCATACTTTTTCTGTGGCAACGTTTGAAAATTAGTGCTCGTGCTTTCAGTCTCGTGGTCAGCGAGTTGGGACATAAATATCTGCCAAAATAAGCCAGTTATAATTCATCCGCTTGTGAGGAGCTGAGGTTCTACTCCAAAATAGTTCGAAAAAGCCTGCTGTCGAACTTTAACCGGCTATACTTATGCTGTGGCAACGTTAAAAAAGTCGTTCACTTCCGATTAGTCTCGTGGTTGTGTAGATATTGAACTCCAAACATCGCTGACCACGAGACTGATGGCACGGAAACGACCGGCCTAAAGTTGGCAAAAAAAATGTGGCCAATTTCATTTTTTTTACTTGCGCATCAGAAACAGAACCCTTACATCTGCAAACGTCGAAAAATACGAAATTTTCTGAATTTGGAGAGAAATTTTTGTGATTTTTTTGGGCCAAATTTAGTTTTGTTTCAGAGACAGGAACCTTAGGTGATGAAACGTCGAGAAATACGAAATACCAGTAATGAAAGGCTTCTAATGCCGAACGCAAAATATTTTTACGTAGCAGCACCTCTGAGAAATCGCTGAACAAAGTGCGTCTATGTTGGAGGTTAGCTGGACAATGACCTGTATTCACACCCAGCCAACTTTTTGACGCTGCCAGGTAAAAATGCCAAAAAATGTGAGAGCATCATTTTGGCGGCAGCCACACTTTTTCGTCATTTATCGACTTTTGCAATCGCATTTTTAAAACCCCTGGCCACTTAAAACTGAGCCCATAGCTGCGAGGCCGCGTACTGACATCGGATTAGCAGATACTTCGGCTACGTCTTATAAGCGAAAGCGCTCTTTAGCAACCGTAAACTGATTTCGAGAGATTAAATTCTTCAGGGTCCTGTGTTCATTCCCAAAGCGGTAGTACCCGTCATCGGTCACTACCACTCCAACTGACATGATATTGCGAGGGTCCTTCTTCCCGCGATCTACATCCTAGAGCGGAATTGTTACAGTGTTCCCTACTTCTGCGGGGTACTTCTGGGATGCGGTCATCATTTTGCCTTTCTGCTTTTGAAAGTTCGCCAGAGCGTCTTCCTGGTTTTCCGCTATTACACCCTTCCTGGCGCACAGCTAGCACAGATTGGCATCGGAGCAAAATAGGTGGCTGTCTGCGTGGCATCGCTTGCACTTGTTCCTGACGCTCATCGCAGGCAGTGCACCTTGTTGTCTCCCAGCCCGCGAGTGCTGAGGTCGGAGAGGTCATCAACCCCGGAGCGGGCACGGCGGTCGTCCTTGGCAGAGGGATTTGGACTGTGACACCAGGAAGGTCAGTGAATGTCGCGGAGGGTGGGCAGAGAGTTGATGTGGCCATGGGGGTAGGCGGGGTCCTGGTAGATATTGAACTCCAAACTTGTAATTTTACAACGTAACTCCTAGTCCCTCCAGTAATAATCTGAGAACATGACAAAGTTGGAAAATGAGTCATTTTGATGACGCAGTTTTCTCTTTATTTCATAAAACTCTTCTAAAAACGATCCAAACCATAGCAGGTCTGAGGGTTGCGTATGCGCACTTCTGCCCTGGGACATGGGTTCGCACTCTCTAAAACAAGGGGCGGTCGACTCAGTTTAGTCATGTACGGAGCACTATACTATGGAAGTATTATAGTATTATGAAAGTATTATGGTATTATGAAAGTGGTATGGTACTATACAAGTATTATGGTATTACGGAAGTATTATAAGTATTATTAAACTATTTTGAAAGTATTATCAGTACTATTGTGTATTATTAGGCTATTACCAAAGTATTATTATTCATAATGCACGCTCATGGCTGTCTGGCATAACTGGGGGTCCCCTTGAATCATCCCATAACTATTATATGCCATTCCTTTCTTGTGGTGAGGCCGGAGGCTGGGGGCTAGTGCCACCCTGACTGTGTTGCCATACGCCAATACGTCGAAGATTCAAAATGCGCGCTGCAGGTAATCGATAGGAAGAAAAAGTCAAAGTATCGATCGATCAGAATTCAACACCGCTCACTCAAAAAAAAAAAAAGTCAGACCGGTGCTAATTTTTTTTGCTGGCATGGGTTTAGCTGTGGGACAAAATTGATAACTGTTTTGCTGCGCCATTTTGCCGAGGTCGCCTTCGCATTAGCTTAAGTTCTATTTTGAGTTAAGCTGTGTTCAAAACGAGCAGGTCCTGTTCAGCTAATTAATTTAGCTTTGGTGCTAGCGAATCAATAGCACGTCAGATTAGCGTCCCTGCAAACCTCGGGAGCACCGGTAATGACTCGATCTGCACCAATAAGACGCAGCGCAGCTAGTCCGGGCCCTCGCATGGTATGAGAGGCTGACCCTCCCGCATGTAGTTGTATCGGTGGCTCAGTGGCTTCCGTGCTGGACTCCGCTGATTATGATCCGGGTTCGACTCCCGTCGAAGCGTCACCAGTTTTCCCAGCGCGGTATCAATTGATACTGTTAGACGGCTTGAACTTTACTTGGGAATGAACTGTGGCTACTCGGTAGCTGCGGAAAACGGAGAAAGCTGGTGACACCTCATTTTTTGAGTAAAAATCAAATTTTGACGAAAGACATGTAGTTAGCTAAATGTTTAGCGCGGGTGCTTATTTCTTGACCTGGACCTGCTAAATAGGTTTTGCAAATCCAATTTAGCACTACAGCAAAGAATCTAGCTGAGTCTATTCTCCTAAAAAATATTGCACCCTTGCTAGAATTTTAGCACCCTGGCAGGTCATTTTTTTGCGTGCTGGTCGCTGGGGCCGCTTGTTTCGAACACTCGAATAGGGATTTAAAGGTCGGAAATATTTCCGGAAAAAAGCGAAATATTTCCGGGAATTTTTGAAATATTTCCTAAGGGTACGAAAAAAGGGAAATTTTGGAAATTTTTGCGTTTCTATGCTCCTACGCGAGTTCTTTCGTTCGAATTTTAAAATCACGCGCGTCAGGTTCGCTTGGAGCTTTCCGTATGCTCCATACTGGGCGCGCTACAGTCGCGGGACTGCAGGCAGGGAAGGCTCGCTGATACCCCGCTGCCAGGGGCTGGCAACACAGGATCGCCTGAAGCGATACTGGCCGCCTGCGTATGGGTCGAGATGTGCCCATCGCCTTTCCTGAGCATGGCCAAACCAGACGATGCAGAGTTGCAGTGCTTGTTTTATTTTTAAATACAGTACTTATGCGGTGTACTAGGCTAACTGTCGACGCCGGGAAAACTGCATACGTTCTATGGGAGCAAAGTTTGCGATTTTGTTAAGTGCCTACAGTAACATTTTAAACCAGACGATGCAGAGTTGCAGTGCTTGTTTTATTTTTAAATACAGTACTTATGCGGTGTACTAGGCTAACTGTCGACGCCGGGAAAACTGCATACGTTCTATGGGAGCAAAGTTTGCGATTTTGTTAAGTGCCTACAGTAACATTTTTCAACACTCATGTTAACCGAAATTAACTTCGAAATGACCATTTTACTTGGTTATTAGCTTGAAGAATAATACAACGGCAATTTTAGTAAAATTTTCCAAAACTTTGAAAGTTTCCGGAAATTTTAAATCCTTACACTCGAACGAAACCCTCTCCGATTATCGTCTTCCATTATTCGCACTCTGATCGCGTGCGAATAAGAAGACGTCGTACGTCGACTTTGGCTACGGCGACCGGCCGCGGCAGAGGGGGGGGGGGGGGCGGAGAGGGGGCACGGACTACCCCCCCCCCCCCCCCTGCCCACGTCCCATTCGCATGGTACCTGCCAAGGGTGGCGTAGGCCAGCCCGCCCGTCACCGGCGGTGGTGTGAGCGCCTACCACTTAGGCTGTACGCACCCAATACTATTGAAGTATTATCGGTATTATTGAATTATTATCGGTATATTATTGAAGTATTATCGGTATTATGAAAGTATTATTGGTATTATTACAGTATTATCGGTATTATTAATGTATTATGGTATTATTAAGGTATTATGGTATTATCCAGGTATTATCAAGGTATTATTGAGCTCTGTACGAGGTACTATGAGAGTCGACCGCCCCTTGCTCTAAAAAGTATGCTTGAATCAAAAAGATCGCCAAGAATGTTTCATATGCTTGAATCAGGCATACGCATTTAACGCAATGCTTGAATCATGCATACACGTTATAATACGTATGCCTCATTCAAGCATATGCAGGATTCTTGGCGACCTTTTTCTTGATTCAAGCATACTTTTTTGGGAGTGCGATTCCACTTCAAAGTTTTGCCCCGCTTCGAAATTTACGTGAAATCTCGTAAAATGAGAAGTTTTGGTTTCTCAATCTGAGTCGCGTTGGTTGGGTGGTTTGGCTTAGTAATTGAATTTTTCCGGAAAAATAAAATAGGTGGAAAAATAACGGAAATATAGCGGAAATATTTCGGAAATATTTCGGGAAAAATGGAAAAATAGTTTGTTTACTTAGATTTTTGAATAAATTAGAAAAGGAAGTGATGTAGCAATCGTTTTGTGGTCTTTAACGAAAAATTCGTTTTAGTACATAAATAATTAATACTTGTCGATAAAATGTGCCCAATTCTGTTGTGTGGCACTGTAGAATGTAGCTTTTTAGCCCGTCCCGACACGTTTCTTTAGAAACGGCAGGAGCCGGGCTTATAGTCTGACGCCGCATGTTCGTTCGGGCGGACGTATGTTCGCCGACTTATCGTTCATAGAAAAACTTCAAATTTTGAGGATCAACTACTTTTTTAACGTAGAATCACGTGCGGTGGCAACAATTTTCGATTTGTATCGCATTTTTGATTAATGAAAATTTGTCTGTTTTCGTTTTTTGAGGTTAGGGTTGGCCGCCGCGCGCACACTATTACCATCGCGGCGCGCACAGGGACGGGCTCAGGTTAACGATTTTAATCGTAACAAGTACATCTGCTATCGGGCACTTCTAGGGAGACTTGAGGCTTGAGGCAAACGCCGCCGGCAGGCCAAGCTGGCCAAGTCCCCCTGTCAATCCGAGGTGCCGGTGGAGCGCAGCGGAACTGGCACCGAGGATGACGGAAGGGACGGGCCTGCTTGTTAAGTGCCAAAACTGAACTGGCAGCCCAAATTGCAAGCAGAGGATATGGAGGGACACCGCATTGAGGCAGAACACTCACCCCTTCTGCTGTCAGGCAACTCCATAGGCTGGAGGAACCAAGCGCACGCGCTGCATTGTTTACAACGTATTGTAACTTTACAACGTATACTCATAGTCTCTCCAGTAATCTGAGAACATGACAAAGTTATGAAAAATAAGTCATTTTGATGACGTATCTTCTCTTTATTTCATGAAAACACCTCTGAAAACCATCCTAACCGTGGTCTGAGGGCTGCGTATGCGCACTCCTGCCCTGGGACATGGGTTCACACTCTCAAAAAAGTATGCTTGAATCAAGAAAAAGGTCGCCAAGAATGTTGCATATGCTTGAATGAGGCATTATTTAACGTATTTAACGTGTATACATGATTCAAGCATTCGGTTAAATGCGTATGCCTGATTCAAGTATATGCAACATTCTTGGCGACCATTTGCTTCATTAAGCATACTATTTTGAGAGTGCGATTCCACTTCAGACAAAATTTTGCTCCGCTTCGACATTTACGTGAAATCACGTAAAATGATGAGGAGTTTTGGTTTCTCAATCTTAGTCGGGAAGGTTGGGTTGTTAGGCTACTGGAGGGCAGGACACACTCTCAAATATGAATGCACGATTTAAGCATAAAATGCTTGAAGTAAAGCATATTTTACGTTTGACGCACCAATCATCCCACACGCATATTATGCTTGATTGAAGCATATTATGCCTGGTGCAGGGATACCATATGCTTGCCCCAAGAATACAATACCTGACTCAAGCATCATATGCTAGTGTTAAGCATACAAACGGTTGATGTACGCAGATGATTCTTATATCAACAAAATCCCACAAGAATACAAAATTTGCATCAAAATCGCTTTGAATCAAGCATTTATTTTTAAGAGTGCAACTTATTTTCTGATTTGAAATCTCGCGTCGCTCCTTGCAGGCACGCGTTGCCAACTCAAGGAAAATCGGTGCTCACGGTCTTATATCATCCTCTTCACAAAGTTTTCTACAGAAATTTAGGCAATAACCAACGTATCTGCTGTGTTCCGCTCGGGGCAACCACCATCCCTCCGGAGTGCCCATTATCCAGTCGCCTCTTCCCATCCAACTCCCCACTACACCAGAGGGCGGTAAGATTCGAAATTGAATGTGCTAAAGTTTAGGGGCGTTCAACAATCGATCCTAAACGCAGATCCGAACCATTTTTTCATAGTCGGAAAAATTGTCGGAAATATTGCGGAAATATGGCGAAAATATTTCCAATGTTACTGGAACTATATCCGGGCCTTCAATGACTAGGTGAAACTTGTGAAGGGGAATAGTATAATGATCTCTGACTCTGTTAAAGATTAGCTAGTTGATTTCAGAAATAAAGCAAGTGCCTCTCTGCGGGACGCTCTGTTTGCCTTGTTTGGCTGAGAGGCATTCAAGGTGTTAAATATCACAGGCAAAGGCCTAAAAAGAAGGGTTCCTCCACGATTCCCCAGGCAGTACTAACTGCTGTTTGCTGTAAGTTTTTAAGTATCCTGAATATTTTGTTTGACAGCTTTCTGTTTATTCGTCGAAATTTGTTTGGCCTCAGGTTTTGTCAACAAAAATCTTGAGCCAACTCAGCGGATGAAGACATCTATCTTCTGACGTAGTGAAACTAATTAATAAGAGAGCACCAGAGTGGCGCAAATCTGGAACACCATCTCCCAAGATGAAAAAGAAACAACTCAAATCTGTCAATGTTGGTGTTAGTTTTTACTTTAATATCTAATAAATTTGTTTTAGTCTCTGTAGCGTTTTGTTCCCTTTCACTCAAGTTTCATTTAGTTTTCTGTAGGGCTGCTTGCACTGTTTAAAACAAGAATCAAATCGTAATCTCTCTTAGTATTTATTCTGGGTTTTGTTTTCATGCTGACTTCAAATAACTTAGATATTTCAGAAGGAAGCTTGTAGATTATGCTTTATCTTAATAGGTTTATTAACTCACCCGTGTAATCACTTAATGTATGCTTTGCTTTCAGGTGACCAGTATTTCTTCCCCAAGACTCTCACCTAAGAAAGTGGTAGCCGAGTCACCTGCCAAGCAATCAGCAAAGTCACCTGCCAAGCAGTCAGCGAAGTGGCTTATAAATAGAAAAAAAAGTGAGAACAATGTGCGCTACGTGACACTCCAGTTGTCACTTTTAATTAATAAATATGCAGCTCAAAAGCCTTTGCAGGAGGGCCAGGTCGTTCAGAGGTGCCTGGGAGCACACATTGCTCTCCTCCCCTTTTTTAGGCACGGAGTGACCTTATAGTTTCACTCAAGATCGGACTTTTTTTTTAATTTCCTATGGTGCCCCTTACGCCAAAACCGAAAGTCTCTGTGAGAAGTTTTTCAGACCTTCCTGACTTTTGCATAATACCCATACAAGAGCGTCGGACGTCATTTTACACTCCAGAAATGCAGCAGACAGTCTCAAAACCGAGTTGAAATTCAGCTTTCTCACTCCCTCTAATGGCAAAAGAAAAAGACACAGCTAGCGTGCTCGGCTCGTCAACTGGCTGCGTCAGTATTATCTATCCCTCTCCTTTCTACACTAAAAATCGGACCTCTCCCTTTTTTGTGAAACAGCCCTTATTGTTGATGTGCCGAGCCGAGTCGAGCTCTGTTTAAAAGGGAGGCAACTCAAGAATCGGGACGGCTTCGGACCCTAGAGTATGCATCAAAGACCCAGACCTCATAGCCGCTAACAGCACACACAGTCTCCATACAAACATAAAGTGTTTATTTACATATAAATTTTTTCAAACGAAGAGATTTGTAAAAGAGAAAAATTAGTACAATGAAGGTTTTACAGGGTTCAATTCATCAAGGACTTGAACAGTTTGAGTATGCTGGAAACCAATGTTGTGCTATAAGTGTTCTATCTTGTGCATATGGTTTAATGAAAGATCCAATTTTTTGGACTTCTCTTAACATTGATGAATGTGTTCAGGTAAAGGAAATTTCAGTTTTTATTCTCTTTTTGCAAAACAAATTATTTTAGTATTAAAATTGTTATTTTTTCCCTGTTTTTCCAGAATGGTGATACCCTTCATTCTTTATCTTTTTTGAGAAGTGAAAGAAAATTCAGTCGACTGAAACCATGTGAATTATATTCTGAAATACAACTGCCCAATGGAACAAAATTGGTTTTATTAACAGATGCAACATCACTCTTTGACGGTCCTGTTCATGACCACGGTCCTGAATGGCCAATTAATCTTTCAGATGGTCTTCATCAGTTTTTTCAAGATCACAATACTGGTGTTCTCACTTATGATGATTACTCTGTAGGTATAATGAGAATTAATGGTGTGTTCTGGATATTTGATTCTCATTCCAAAAATGTCCTTGGAAGAACTGATGGTAATGGAACAGCAATTTTATTACAATTTCCATCTGTACAAGAAATGGTAACATACATTTGTAGTATCAATTCATATAATGTTTACTATAACATCTTTGGCGTTTCATTTTTAGATGAGCAATACAATGTATATCAAGGTAACTTTCAATTCACTGACCAAGACGTTTCAGTTACTTCTATATCAGGAACCTCTGCTTGTATCCAACCTGATCACGACCCTTTAGGAGGTTCTCTCATGAACCAACCTGGTCATATTCATCAAAAATGTGATCCATTAGGAAGCTCTTTTTTGAGCCAACCTGATCACGACCCTTTAGGAGGTTCTCTCATGAACCAACCTGGTCATATTCATCAAAAATGTGATCCATTAGGAAGCTCTTTTTTGAGCCAACCTGATCACGACCCTTTAGGAGGTTCTCTTATGAACCAACCTGGTCATATTCATAAAAAATGTGATCCATTAGGAAGCTCTTTTTTGAGCCAACCTGATCATGACACTTTCGCAACTTCTACAAAACATGAGTCAGACCATACCCTTAAAACATGTAATGTATCAAAACTTTCTCATTTAATCCAACCTGCTCAACACAATATTCAAGAAAGTAAATGTGTGCAAATGTCAAAAGCACAAAAACGAAAACTTAAAACTGCAAATGCAAGGGAAGCAAAAAAAGCAAAGTTGGTAAAAGAATCATCACCAAGTCCTCCTGTTAATTTGATATCAAATGATAACTCTACAGTAACAAGACAGTTAGAAAAAAGGATGGGACAAATTAAGGATTCCCAATTAAAAACTTCTCAATGGTACAAAAATAGATATCACAATGATACAGAATATAGAAAACAAAAGCAAGAAACTAATCAATCACATGCAGCTAAGAAACGTCTAAATGATCCTAAGTATAATGAGCAAAATTTAGAGAATGTAAAAAAAAGGTTGAAAACTGACTCTCAATACAAAGCAAGAAATCTTGCAAATGTTAGAAACAGATTGGAAAATGATGCAGAATACAAAGCAAACAATCTTGCGAATGTTAAAAACAGATGGAAAAATGATGATAATTACAAAAATCGGTGTAAAAATCGAGATGCTGAAAAATCAAATGAAACCAAGGAACGGAAAAAAAATACAACCAGAAAATTAAAAACAATCCAGACAGGTATAATGAAATCCTTCAAAACATTAAAACAAAGAGAATTAACACAGAACATGATGAAAAAAGAAAACATCTTATAGCAGCATATTACAAAGAAATCAGTGAAGGTCCAACAAATATCTGTTCATGCTGTGGACAGATGAACTTCATTCAGTCTATCAGTTATATGAATGAATTTCCTACTCATTTGCCATTCCAATTAAAAACTGTTTGCATTTTTGATTCAAAATCCAATGGAAAATTCATTGTGTGCAACACATGCAAAAACCATTTGAAAAATAAAAAAATACCAGCAAATGCATTGGTCAATGGTGTTGAGTTTCCAAAAATTCCACCTGAATTACAAAATCTGACCCCTCTTGAAGAAAGACTTTTGGCTGTTCGACAACCATTTATGAAAATTTATGAACTGAAACCACACGCTGGTGGTCAATTTGGAATAAAAGGAAGTTGTGTTAATGTACCTACAAGCCTCAATTCAACAGTTAGTGTTCTACCACGATGTTTAAATGAATCAGAAACAATTTTGGTTAAAATGCAAAGACGAATGAGTGATAAAAAACCATATGCATATGAACTTATCCGTCCTGAAGTTGTACACAAAGCTGCACAGTATCTAGTTAAACAAGGGCTTTACATTAAACGTGGCATAAAACTTGATACTGAATGGTTAAAGAAAGCAAATGAAGAAGTAAATGTTATTACTATGGATAATAATAATGATCAAATTGATGAAAATGACATTAATGCATTAATGACAATCAAAGACTGTTCGATCAATGAAAAAGATCCCACACAAAAAACTGAATGTTTCACTGAGTCTGAAGAAATTGATATGTTTGATACTATGAATCAACCACAACCTTTGACCATAAATTTGGATTCAGATTCAGATTCAGATGATGATAATATTGATACTGAATTACAAAATCAAGAGAGTCTTATGATACCAGATGTTATTCCAGATTATGTGGTTAAAGATCATGGAATCACCATTGCTCCAGGAGAAGGACAAATACCAATTTCACTTTTACGAGACGAGGATGCAGAGGTTCTCTCATTTCCTACAATCTTCTGTGGGAAACCTCGTACATTCAAATCAAAATTGAAAGATAAGGACCTGAAAAAATTTGAATTAAAGAGTTATGATCGAAGAGCAGCAAATAATATTCCAAAACTTTTTATGACTTTTTGTCGATCACGATTGCAAAAATTGGTCAATAAATGTAATATAGCAATGAGAAAAAAGATTAATGCAAAACTTACAACTGCTGGCAACATTCTTGAACCAGGTGGCATCGATGATGTCATTCAACAGGATGATGGATATAAAGTTTTAAATGAAGATCGTTCAAGTCCAGCATTCTGGGAAAAAAAAAACAAAGAAGCGTTAGCCATGATAAGACAATATGGTCCAGCGCACATTTTGTGACATTTAGTGCAGCTGAAATTTACTGGATTGAACTACTAATTATTCTCATTAAAGTTAACAAAAATGAAGAAATCACTGATGACGATGTTGCATTGCTAACAAAACTAGAAAGAATAAATTTGGTAAAAAGAGATCCTGTTACATGTGCTTGGTATTTCCATCACAAGTTTAATGCTATGATGAAAGTGTTACAAAGTTCTTTTGGTCCTTTTGAGAACTTTAAAATAGCACACTATGTTAGACGATATGAGGTCCAAAAAAGAGGATCTCTTCATTGTCACATGTTATTATGGCTGAATTCATGTCCAACATTCAATCAAGAAGATCCAGACACTATAAAAGCATGTGTTGAATTCATTGAAAAATTCATCACATGCGCCAAAGATGAAAGTTTAGGAGACAAACTAAATAAACAATATCACAAACATACCCAAACTTGCAAAAAGGGAAAAACAACATGTCGTTTCAATTTCCCAATCCCTCCAATGCGATCGACCCAAATCTTGTTGCCTTTGAATGAAGAAGAAAAAGAGCAAGCAAAACATGTCAAGAATGTTCTTACCACAATTAAAATTAAAATGGAAAAAATAGCAAAAAAAGATGAAGACTGCACATTTGACACTTTTCTCAATAAAATAGAATTAGATGAGGACACATATGTCATGGCAATAAGATCATCAATAAAGAGACCAACAGTCTTCCTGAAAAGAAATCTGAATGAAAGAAAAATTAATGCATATAACAGACAAATTTTAGACCTCTGGAATGCAAATACAGATATTCAATTTGTTCTTGATCCATATGCAACAGTAAGGTACATCTTAAATTACATCAACAAAAGTCAGAAAGGACTTTCACAACTTTTGCGAGATCTTGGATCCAATTTGATGAAAGGGAACATTTCCTTGAAACAAAGATTAAGAGCATATGTCAACGAATTCACAAATAAATCTGAAATTTCTGCACAAGAAGCTGTTTGCCATGGACTCAGTATTCCACTTTCAAAAAAATCTTCAGCTGTAATTTACATAAATACTGCACCACCAGAAAATAGAGTTCAACTTCTTAAATCAAAGAAAGATTTGGAAGACCTACCACCAGACAGTAATGAAATTACATACGATGGTCTCGTTGAACATTATGCAGATCGACCAATTCAACTCAATAGCATTTGCCTCGCTGATTTTGCTGCAATGTATGAATATAAAAAACATCTACCTAAACCAAATACAGATTTTGAAACAGCATATGGAGACAACAATGATGAACTTTCTTGTGATGAAGATAACAATGACAGTAATGGAAAATGGATTCCTCTAAAGGATTACAAAGGATTCATAAAACTACGAACAAAACCAAAAGTAATCCGTTTCAGAAACTATAACGTTCTTGAAGATGAACAAAATTATTACAGAGAACAAGTCATGCTATACTGCAACTGGTCCAATGAAATAGACATGATTAAAAATGCAAAAGAACTTTACACCAATAATCTATCAATGATTGAAAACAATCGCATGAAATATAACTTCAAAATGTCCATGGATCTCGAAGAGATCTTGAAAAATCATGACAAACAATCAGATGACAACGATGTTGATGACAGTAATGAACTAACAGATTATAATGAATTTCAAATTTTTGAATTGGGAGCCACTGAATCAGATGTTGCAATCGAAATACCTATCATGAACAGTGAACCTGATGAACTAGTTTCTTCAAAATTCCAAATACCACAGCTCTTAAACAATGAAGAATACATAAAACTCATTTCATCTTTAAATGAGAAGCAACAAAGGTATCATGACAACATTTTGCACCTAATCAAATCAAAACCAAAAGAACAATTTTTCCACTTTGTAAGTGGTCCAGGGGGGGTTGGCAAAAGTACCCTGTTACATGCTTTGACACAAACTGCAATGAGATTTTGGATCCATGAATTGGGAAATAACCCAAATGACATCCATATACTTCTAAGTGCATATACAGGAAAAGCAGCTTTCAACATCAAGGGACAGACGCTCCACAGCATATTTGGATTTGGACACATGCTAAGAGAACAACTTATCAATTGTAAAAAGCTTTCAGCAGACAGAAGAAACACATTAATGTTTCTCTTTCAAAAACTAAAGATTTTAGTGATTGACGAGATTTCAATGGTTCCATATGAAATGTTCCAACTCATCAATATAAGATTTCAACAAATCTTTGACAATGACAAACCTTTCGGAGGAATATCAATGTTACTAATGGGAGACTTTAATCAAATCAGTCCAGTAACAGGAGGTTCAGTTTTTCAGGTACCAAAAACTATCCTATCAGTTCTTTCAAATTCTGATTATGAAATCAAAACCACAACAAGTAAAAATGGTACAAAAGTTGTCACTTATCTGTGCAAATTGTGGCCTCTTTTCAAATTTTACGAACTCACAGAAATCATGAGACAAAAAGATGACAAACCATTCGCAGAGGCTTTAAACAGATTGGCAGTTGGAGAAACTACTGCAGAAGATGACAGTATGTTCCGATCAAGAGAACTACGTTCTTTAAATATCCCAGAGGATGTCACAATGCCTGAAGCTGTAGCACTTTTTTATGAAAACAAATTTGTTGACAGATACAATGGAAATGTTCTACTAAACCACTTCACGGAAGGATGTGATTGTATTTCAATTGATGTTAGATTTGGCATTGGTAACAAAATCCTTCAGCCCAAAAAATTGGAGTTCTTTCAGACAAAGCCATACAGTGAAACACAAGGACTACCAAGATTCTTGAAACGAAGAATAAATGCAAGATATGTAATAACCACAAACATTAACACAATTGATGGACTAACAAATGGAGCTTCTGGTACCCTCAAAAAAATTATCATGGGAAACAATGTACGAAATGAATTGGTGCCCCTCAGATTATACATAGAATTTGACCACTCATCTGTGGGAACATCTGCAAGAGACATTTACAAAGACAAAATCTTTCATGACAAGGCAGATAAAACATGGACACCTTTGGAGAGAATTTTAAGAACGATGGATCTTTCATATGGCTCTACTAATAAAGTTACAAGAAAACAATTCCCAATCGTGCCTGCTCAAGCAATCACAATACATAAGTCTCAAAGTTCATCATATGACATGGTTCTTACAAAAACAGATGGTTTAACAAGAAGACTGATGTACACAGCATTTAGTAGAGTGAGAAGTTTGAAAGGGTTATTTATCCAAGGTAGTTACAAAAAACCAAACCCTCCAACTGAATACGACATGACTTTCCCTACTATCCAAAAAATGAAAACTGAATCTCCATTGATAATGCAATTAACTTTTCCTCAAGATGCAATAACTCTATATGCTGTTTTCCATAATAGTCGGTCTCTGAACTTATATTTCCCATACGTAAAAAGTCATGCCTTCTATGCAAATGCAGACATTTTGATGTTTGTTGAAACGCGTTTCAAAACAAATGACAGTCATGATATTGATAATTTTACATGTCTTGATCGAACAGACTGCATTCTATCACAAAGACATCCATTTAGGACAGCACTTTACGTCAAAAAAACAATTCAAGACTGAATACAAATCTTCCACAAACAGAGTCTATCCTAGAACGCCCCCTCCTGGAACGCCCTCCTATGTATTGTTTTTTAATTTTCTGATTTAAATGTAAAACATTCTTAAAAATGAAGGATGAAAATAATTTTTCTTCAAAAAATGGGAGAAAATAAAATACATTGCTTTTCAAAATTAAAAATAATAAAATGCGTTTTTTTTTGTTTTTAAACAAAATAGTCCGGAAATATTTTATTTTGACACCATCTCTTTGACATATTTTCTAATTTAAACTAAAAATAGTTTTGTATAATTTGGTTTGTGAAAGAAATGAAACTCAATATCTTAATTTTATTACATTTAGTTATTAGAAATGTTTTTAAATAGTGGCATGGATTTCTCATGCCGGGAACCCTTGTGTGCTGTAGCTTCGCTGCTAGGTTACTCTGCGAACACAGTGCATCTGTTCCTCACAACAGTTGGTGCTGCTGGTCGACTCTCTCTCTCTCTCTCTCTCTCTCTCTCTCTCTCTCTCTCTCTCTCTCACACACACACACACACAGATTACCCTACTTGGATGTGCATTCAATGATTTTTCAGTAATGTGAATGGACGTGACGGGACTGAGGCGACTGACGTGATGGGTGGGATGGATCTCATTGTGGGGCCACCTTAAAAATTTTCTACGTCTTTTGACGAAAACGTCGCCCTTAAATTTTGTTCAGGATTTTCTCGTCACATTCGTCGTCGCCAGAATTTTTTACTGAAAGAGATAGAAAAGAATGTCTGTTACCAATTTAGCAAAAGGTGACGATTAATTGGTCACTTGAATATTTAATCACGTGACGATAACGTCGTAGAGTGACGATATACTCAGGTGACAAAATATTCGTCATACGTTTTTAAACATCAAATGACGGAATCTTTTTACAGGATCTAGGAACGGGTTCAAGGGGGGGGGGGGGGAACGTCCCGGTTTTTGCCTACTTACAAGCAGAAAAGTTTTGAAAGATATGCCGGTTGCCTGCCTACATTTTCGGCCAGTGCTCAGAATCGGGCGGGCGAGCCGTGCTACGCACATCTTCTGTCTCGTTCCCACTCACTGGTGTCAGATAGGTGCAAGAGAGTAAGGAGACGAGCGTTGCCCGGCTCACCCGCCTGATTCAATGGGGGAAGTGGGGGGCGCGCCACGCAGCCGCCCGGCCGTTGCCTGGCTGCCGTGGCCTCCCGGTTGGATTACTGTGCTCAAGCAAGGTTGAAGGGAATGCCATACCCACTTGCTGGGATTATGAGTATGAAAACTAAAATTTATCCTTGCCCTGCATGGGAGGATCACCCATGGCCGGATGTTGGAAGTGAAGTGAATTGCAGTGTGTAAGTGTGTGTGTTCAGCTTATACAATTGAGCGGGGACCGCAAGATAAACTGAAACTGCATTGAATATCCCTAGACTGATATTGTTTCATTTTGCATATGCGTTGAAAGATAGAAGATAGGGAAATAGTCTGTAGAACAACTATTTTGTCATTCATTACTAAAATACAAACAACTCGAGTCATACACAGTCCAGTCATGTTTTATAAATTGAGGCAAACGATTGATTTGCTTTTCACAGACATTTTTTTATAAGAACTATGCCTCATTAAAAATAATGGGCTGCACAGAGCCAACAGTCTTTCTATAAAATACAAACTAGATATCAAATCACAAAACGACCCGAAGCCCCAGTCCAAAAGTCCATGACGTCAAGTAAGAAGGTAGGACCTCTACAATTCTTGGACAGCAGACTTATTGAACTTGAAACTGCAGTATGGACAGGAGACTCTATGACCGGATTCCCATGCTCCTTTCTGTCCTGATGAGAGGAACCACAGATGCCAGCATGTGCAGTGATAGCAGTGGCGACAGGGTGAGATGATCACGGTCAGATTAGGTGATATTGACTTCATGCAGTCATGGCCAGGGTTGTACACGTTACTGTAACGATGTAACGGCGTTACCGTAACGCGTTACAATTTTATGTAACGGTAACGGTAACGCGTTACATTTTGACTAGGGACGCAACGATAACGAAACACGTTACTTTTGGCGAGTAACGGCGTAACGGCGTTATGGTTACTTGCAGCTGGAATATTAACCCGCGGTAACCATCCGTGGCCTCTCGGTGGCCCTGGTTCGGGTTCAACTTCTCTGCCGCTGAAGTCCTCCGAGCAGGAGTCCGCTGCCGAGGAGGTAGGAAGGTGCTCAGCCCACCAAGTGCGCTTCGTGGAGCAGGGGGTGAAAACCTGTTTTGCCAAGGGGGCGGATGGGAAAAGAAAATTTCTCGGCCTCCTTTACAGTTCCTACGCTACAATACCCACCACTCCACAAGTGGAGTTGTGGAGAGACTTTTTTCAAAGGCTGGTATTCTGTTCAGTCATTTAAGGAACAGAGTAGGTGATGAAAACTTGGAAATAGAGCTTCTCCTAGCGCTTAATCACTTATTTTGGCGCTAAGTGATTTTTGAATTTAAGGAAGGGAAATTGTTTCAAAATCAGTCTTCTTTTTACTACCCCCACCCCTCTTGAGCTCGTGTAACCTTTTTTTTGTGTCACGGTAACGGCGTTACATCGTTACAGTAACGGCGTTACGATACATTTTTTCCAGTGGAGTAACGGTAACAATAACGCGTTACTCTTTTTAAAAGTATCGGTAACGGTAACGCGTTACATTAAGAATGTAACTTGTACAACCCTGGTCATGGCACTCCATTTTCCAATATTGCTGCAACACAAATAGGAAGAGGATTGTACAGGTCATCTTAGGGCAAATCTTTTACAGATCACCTTATGGAAATTTTAAATAAACAAGCCATTGTTTGATCATGGCAGGCATGACCGCAGCAAGGTGGATACAGCTAATCTCAGATTATAGTAATAGTTCAAGCTGGCGCAAAGCGAGGCAACTCGCGGCAGAAAGTCGGAGCTAAAAGGGCAGGCGAAGTGTAAAACATGATAATAACAATGTACACATGGAAGCCACACTGATCCACTACACATAGACATGTCAGCTTATCAACATAGAAGTCTCGAAATTACTCGCCCCACCAAGGGGGAAATCACTCGTGAAATCCTGTGTACAAATTTTGTGAAACCCCATCATAGAAGTCACAGATATGCACCCACTTCTGCGTTTTGACCAGACCCTGGGTCTGGGCGGGCTCTGCGGGCCGATTTTTAGTCGTCTTCTATTGATCGCCACAGCTAAGCTAGAGAACATCGTGGCCCGATTTTTTTCCGTCGCCGGGGAAAATAGTTTTTGTGGCGCAAAGTCGCGGTCGATTTTAGGCATGCCAGAGCGGTCCATACCTTTTTTTGTACACACCGATATTAAGATTGAACTTCTATCTGCTTCCTCACCAAATTTGAAGTCGGTTTGGCTGTGGCGATCGTTAGAAGACGGCGCAAAATCCGCCGGCAGAGGTCGCCCAGGCCTGGGGTCCTCTTTCCTCTTAAGCATTTACGGGCTGTCATTCGTCCGAAAACGGCCATAAAAGATCAAAATTTAAACAAATGTGGGCCGCCGTCCTGTGAAATCCTTCGAAGTCCTGAAATCTGTGTACGAATTTCAGTCGAGTGATTCCCCCTCGCGCCCCACCCTCCTTGAAGGGTCATGAAATCACTGTTACAGGGCACAATACTAAAGAGGTTATGGCAATCCATGCTGCTGTAAGAAGACAATACGTGCACATTGTCACATTCTATCTTCCCTTACTGGAAGCGAGACATTGTTATAAAACACGATTTACATTTGCGGCGACAAAGTCAGGGAGCGTCGATGTACGGAAGCAGCAGAAACAGCTGATGACCAATGACCGTCGGATAATGTGTTAACATAAACTCGCGTCGAGCACGCGGCTGCAGAAATTTCTCATACTAGATACAGATACAGTGGGGCCCCTTCTGCGAGGCTAAACAAAACAAGGTTGACCGTCACCACAGGCAGAGAGAGCCAACAATTTAACAAAGAAAATGATAAAAATGAAGAGATTGCGTTGTATTCATTTCACATAGAAAACCATACAAAATTATTTTTAGTTTTTATTAGAAAATAAGTAAAAGAGATGTCAAAAAAAAAAAAAATCCGGATTATTTTATTAAAAAAGAAAAATCGATTTTTTTTTTAAAATAAAAATCGCATTTTATTACTTTTACTATTGAAAGGCAATGCATATTTTTTTCCCCTATTGTTTGAAGGAAAATGAACTTCATCGTTCCATTTTAAGAATTTTTTATTTTAAAATAAGAAATTAATGTGAGGGAGGGCGTTCCAGGAGGGGGCGTTCTAGTTATTTCCCAAATTTATAACAGAAATCTTTACAGCAAAACTGACTGAAGCAATATTAAGTGCAAAAAGTCTTCCAATGATTACAGAAATCAATATTATTGGAGATTTTAATTTGGAACCAAAATCTGTAACTTCTTTTCTTGAAAAATTCAGTTTCAAATATTCAGTTCAAGGACAATTCTCAACTGACTCTTATACCCTGATTGACCTTTTCTTCACTTCAAAACAAGAAAAACAAGCACAATTTTATGAATCACCAATAAGTGATCATAAGCCAATTTGGTTTCATATATAAATCACCTGCAGCAGCACGTGAATTCGATTTTGGCATTGTCTCCGCGTTCCTGGACCTTAACGAGATCTATTCTGTCGAAGAAGTACGCATCTCTCACCAGTTGGTCCCGTTCCAGTTCGAGCCCAAGACGGGCCTATTTTGCGCACCGGCACCTGCAACAACCCCGGCGGTCGACTAGGTTTCTGGGATTGTTTTAGCAGGGTCGGTTCTTATGTTCAAGTTTGAAATACTGCACATCCTAGCAGGAACCATCCCGTTCTAGTTACTGTCCAAGAAGGCCATGGTTTGCCCACTGGCACCCGCAGCAGCACTTCGGGTCGATTTTGACACTATAACACTATGGTCATTGGGTTGTTTTAGCAGGGCTCCGTTCTTATGTTAAGGTTGGAATTCCGCACATTTTAGCAGTTTGCCCTCCCGTTGCACTTCCCACTTAAAAAGGCCCTGATTGACCTACCGGCACCTGCAGCAGCACATAGGGTTGTGTCCAGCATTTTTACTGGGTTCGTAGTGTTATTCAAGGTGGGGTTGGTTCCTATGACCAAGTTTGAAAAAGTGAACTCTCAGGCAGTTTTCCGTCCCGTTCCACTTCCTGTCCATGAAGGCCCTGTTTTGCTCACCGGCACCTGCAGCAGCACCTGAGGTCGGTTTTGGCAGTTTTCCTGGGGCTTTAGAGTCATTTGAGAGGGGGTCCATTCTCGGTAAACAGTTTGTATCTCGCACCGTCGAGGAGTTTGGCCTCCTGTTCCAGTTCTCCAAGAAGGCCCTGTTTTGCTCACCGGCACCTGCAGCAGCACCTGAGGTCGTTTTTGGTAGTTTTCCTGGGGCGTTGGTGTCATTTGAAAGGAGATCCATTTTCGGAAAAAAGTTCGTATCTCACACCGTCTAGGAGTTCGGCCTCCTGTTCCTGTCCAAGAAGGTCCTGTTATGCTCACCGGCGCCTGCAGCAGCACCTGAGGTCGTTTTGGGCACTTTTTCTGGGGCTGTGGAGTCATTTGAGAGGGGGTCCATTCTCAGGAACCAGTTTGTATCTCGCACCGTCTAGGAGTTTGGCCTACTGTTAGAGTTCCTGCCCAAGAAGGCCCTGTTTTGCCCACCGGCACCTGCAGCAGCACCTGAGGTCGTTTTTGGTAGTTTTCGTGGGGCGTTGGTGTCATTTGAAAGGAGATCCATTCTCGGAAAAAAGTTCGTATCTCACACCGTCTAGGAGTTCGGCCTCCTGTTCCTGTCCAAGAAGGTCCTGTTATGCTCACCGGCGCCTGCAGCAGCACCTGAGGTCGTTTTGGGCACTTTTCCTGGGGCTGTAGAGTCATTTGAGAGGGGGTCCATTCTCGGGAAACAGTTTGTATCTCGCACAGTCTAGGAGTTTGGCCTCCTGTTCCAGTTCCTGTCCAAGAAGGCCCTGTTTTGCCCACCGGCACCTGCAGCAGCACCTGGGGTCGTTTTTGGTTGTTTTTCTAGGCCATTGGTGTCATTTGAGAGGAGATCCATTCCCGGGAAAAAGTTCGTATCTCGCACCGTCTAGGAGTTTGGCCTCCTGTTCCAGTTCCTGTCCAAGAAGGTCCTGTTATGCTCACCGGCGCCTGCAGCAGCACCTGAGGTCGTTTTGGGCACTTTTTCTGGGGCTGTGGAGTCATTTGAGAGGGGGTCCATTCTCAGGAACCAGTTTGTATCTCGCACCGTCTAGGAGTTTGGCCTACTGTTAGAGTTCCTGCCCAAGAAGGCCCTGTTTTGCCCACCGGCACCTGCAGCAGCACCTGAGGTCGTTTTTGGTAGTTTTCGTGGGGCGTTGGTGTCATTTGAAAGGAGATCCATTCTCGGGAAAAAGTTCGTATCTCACACCGTCTAGGAGTTCGGCCTCCTGTTCCTGTCCAAGAAGGTCCTGTTATGCCCACCGGCGCCTGCAGCAGCACCTGAGGTCGTTTTGGGCACTTTTCCTGGGGCTGTAGAGTCATTTGAGAGGGGGTCCATTCTCGGGAAACAGTTTGTATCTCGCACAGTCTAGGAGTTTGGCCTCCTGTTCCAGTTCCTGTCCAAGAAGGCCCTGTTTTGCCCACCGGCACCTGCAGCAGCACCTGGGGTCGTTTTTGGTTGTTTTTCTAGGCCATTGGTGTCATTTGAGAGGACATCCATTCCCGGGAAACAGTTTGTATCTCGCACTGTCTAGGAGTTTGGCCTCCTGTTCCAGTTCCTGTCCAAGAAGGTCCTGTTATGCTCACCGGCGCCTGCAGCAGCACCTGAGGTCGTTTTGGGCACTTTTCCTAGGGCTGTGAAGTCATTTGAAAGGGGGCTATGCTCGGGAAACAGTTTGTATCTCGCACTGTCTAGGAGTTTGGCCTTCTGTTCCAGTTCCTGTCCAAGAAGGCCCTGTTTTGCCCACAGGCACCTGCAGCAGCACCTTGGGTCGTTTCCAGCATTCTCACTTGGTTTCCTGGGTCATTTGAGGTAAGGTTCGTTCCGATGTTCAAGTTTGAAATACCGCGCCCTCAGGCAGTTTTCCGTCTTGTTCCAGTTCTTGTCCAAGAAGGCCCTGTTTTGCCCACTGGCACCTGCAGCAGCACTGGGGGTCGTTTTTGGCAATTTTCCGGGGGCTTTGAGGTCATTTAAGAGGGGGTCCATTCTCATAAAAAACATTGTATCTGGCACCGTTCTACCCAAACATTTACATGAGTCAGTCATCGGGATGGCGTTATAGAGGGGTTTGATTAGAATATCAGGTATGAAAACTTTCAGTTCGACAACACCTTTTAAATAAAAATTCTCTTCTGGTCCCTTCAAGGCAAAGAATATGTTTTTTTTTCAAAAATGCAGCTCAAGCAATAGAATACATAAGTTCCTTCTCATCATTCAACTTCAAACAAGGTATGGGAGTGGCTCATTTCATTGCCAGGCACTTGGTCCACAATTTGGATCAACCGCGGTGTAGAGAAAAAATAATAAAAAAAAACATTTTTAATTATTTATTTAAGAATTTTAAATTAATTGCTAATCACTCCAAAATTTATTGCTAATCACAGAAATTAATGTAAAAATTATGCTACTTTTTAAAAAAAATATTTATTCAAGATTAATGCTTCATGGGGCACCTCCGTCGCTGACTGTCACTCTAGGTTGGAGACCTCTGACAGTTTTGCCCCCACCCGCCTCAGGTATGCAACCCGCTTTTGGGTGTGAGCTTGCTGCGTGAGCTTGCTGCTGGCGTTCAGAGTTCAGAACGACACTGCGTGCGAGGCTAGCTGATCTCTCTTATGAGGAATTCAGCATCAGCTACTCTATCACGCTCCACAAGAGGCTACGGTATGAGAATTCCGCTCTGACAACCCGCGCGTGGCTCAAGAACTTCGTTGGTGACAGTTCAAAACTAGCATAGGTGTTCAATTCCTTCCAATCATTTCACAACATACAGAGTCCACAAGTTAATATATGTTCCTTCTTTCTTCTTAGTATTGATTTTAAGAATAGCCAAACAAACAAAACGCACGCTTAGCGTACGCACATCTGATTTCTCACATAGCTTCGCACGGAGCCTTTCTCGTGGAGCGTCACCCTCTACGTGGCGCTTAATTTCTCATACACGATTTCAGGTAGCCTCACACGCAGTGTCCTACTCAACCCAGAACCACCCAGGACGATCCCGCCACACCTTCACCGGTCACGGCCAGCCCACATTCAAAACCGGGTTGCATACCTGCCAGGGGCGTCACCCGGGGCAAAACTGTCAAGAGGTCACGAACTGAGTGGACGGTCGCGGAGGCGTTTAAGAGGGCATTTTATAAATTAATTCATTTCTTGGAATATATATTTTTTTAAATTTTATTTTATTTTTATTTTGGATCAACTGCCGGTTTCTTTTTGGATCAGTCGCCGTGCAGGGAACTAATTAATTTTAAAAATGTTTTTTAATTATTTGGATCAAGTGCCTGGCAATGAAATGAGCCCATCTCCAAGGTATGTCACAATAACACTTTCATTTCCCAAAAAAACATTTCAATTTTTTCATTTACTAATTTTCACTTCTTTCCAGTTTATCTCTAAAACTCAACAAACACAACATTCATCACGTTCAGCACAGAATCACAATATCAGAAGCTCATTGGACAGCAATAGCAGAGGGCGCACCAGCAGTAAAAACGACAACCCTCCAAAAGCCGCAACTCCAGGAGAAGCCGCAAAACTGCCAAAAGCCGCAGCACCAGCAGAAACAGCACCAACACGACAAGAACCTCCAGCACCAGAAATCAAGGTATAAAAACATATTAGTCTTCAGCAACATCAAAGCACACAAACTTTAATTTGTGTTCCACTTCAGATAAAACAGCACTTCCCTTTTTTTCACATTTTTAAAACTCAACTTTACTTACAAATGAACTTGTTTGTTACAGATCTCAACTCGGGAACACACAAAAACACCCTCCTCAAAAACACCCCCTCTGAATTAAAATGTATTTTTTTTACATTCTTGCCATTTTTGTGGGTTATTTAATTTTTCTCTTTTAGAATGTATTGTTATTAATTTTAAATGAGATACATAATTTAAAAAATATTTTTATTGATTTTGAGCATTGTTAAATGATTTCTCGTATTTTAAAAGTTCTTTGGTTGTCTTTTAAACACTTTATTTCAAAATCCTTTTTTTTAATAACATTTCCTTCCTATTCACATGAGCGTGGAGGTCCGCCGTGTGCATTCTTATTTTTCATACCAAAAACAGGGCCGGACTTGGAAGGCCACTTTCTAGAGTCTACAAACGCTGTATCTAATAGTGGGGGTAAACAATAGTACGTTCGCTATAGGGTGCTCCCACAAACGAGGACCCTCGCCCCGTTAGGTTAGGTTAGTAGAGTTCGCCACCTCTTTTTTTAAGCGAACGGACTATCGGGCACCCGCACCACAAGGGGTAGGGGAAGTGGCCTGTAAAAGTAGTCACCTAACTGTGGATCGTTGTTTTTGGTATGAAAAATAAGAATGTCAGCGGCGGACCACCGAGCTCGTTTAAATAGGTAGGAAATGATGTTTAAAAGAAGGATTTTGAAATGAAATGTTAAACAGACAACCACAGACCTTTTAAAATACGACAAATTATTTTATAATGCTTAAAATCAATAAAAGTATTTTATATATTATGTGTCTCATTTAAAAACCATTATCATTCATTTATAAAAACGGAAAATGAAATAAAACACAAGAATGTCAAGAAAAAAAGAAAACTACATTTTAATTCAGAGGGGGGTGTTTTTGAGGAGGGTGTTTTTGTATTGACCCCTCAACTCATTCATAAATTGCAACATTTAAAGGGAACACACAAAAACACCCTCCTCAAAAACACCCCCCTCTGAATTAAAATGTATTTTTTTAATATTCTTGCGATTTTTGTGGGTTATTTAATTTTTCTTTTTTAAAATGTAATTAATATTAATTTTAAATAAGACACATAACTAAAAAAATATTTTTATTGACTTTGAGCATTATAAAATGATTTCTCGTATTTTAAAAGTTCTTTGGTTGTCTTTTAAACATTTTATTTCAAAATCCTTCTTTTGAATAACATTTCCTACCTATTCACATGAGCGTGGAGGTCCGCCGTGTTCATTCTTATTTTTCATACCAAAAACAGGGCCGGACTTGGAAGGCCACTTTCTAGAGTCTACAAACGCTGTACCTAATAGTGGGGGTACACAATAGTACGTTCGCTATAGGGTGCTCCCACAAACGAGGACCCTCGCCCCGTTAGGTTAGGTTAGTAGAGTTCGCCACCTCTTTTTTTAAGCGAACGGACTATCGGGCACCCGCACCACAAGGGGTAGGGGAAGTGGCCTGTAAAAGTAGTCACCTAACTGTGGGTCGTTGTTTTTGGTATGAAAATTAAGAATGTCAGCGGCGGACCACCGAGCCCGTTTAAATAGGTAGGAAATGTTGTTTAAAAGAAGGATTTTGAAATAAAATGTTTAACAGACATCCACAGACCTTGTAAAATACAACAAATTATTTTATAATGCTTAAAATCAATAAAAGTATTTTATAAATTATGTGTCTAATTTAAAAACCATTATAATTCATTTATAAAAACAGAAAATGAGATAAAACACAAGAATGTCAAGAAAAAAAGAAAACTACATTTTAGTTCAGAGGGGGTGTTTTTGAGGAGGGTGTTTCTGTATTGACCCCATTTAAAGAGCCATTAAACAGCCACTTGTAAAAAAAAAATTCCATCATCTGAAACCAAGGTGTGTAAAAACATTACTATTCTTTTCCATTTCAAAATCCTCAACTTTGTTACTTCTACTAACAAATGCATTTTTCATTAATTTTTTCCTACAGATTATATCATCCTAGATACAGAAAAAGCTACACCAGCAGGAGAAGCAGCACCAATAAACACACAACAAGAAGCAGAAGCAGCACAAGAGCCATAACACCAGTAAAACCACACCAGCAACACAAGCCACAACATCAACAGAAGAAACTCCAACAGAGCAAGGTGTGTAAAAACATTACAATTGTTTTCCATTTTAAAATCCTCAACTTTCTCACTTTCACTTTTAAATGCATTTTTCATTGATTCTTTCCTACAGATTTCATCGTTTTAGATGCAGCAGAACCCACAACAACAGCATAAACCACAACAGCAGCAAAAGCTCAACCATCAGCACCACGAGCCGCAGCAACAACCAAAAAAAACTACACCAGCGGAACAAAAAGCAGCAATAGCACACTTTCATCTATTACTTTTTTCCACTCATTGTTTTCTGCAATTCAAAATAAAAATATGTTGTCTTTCCTCACTAGATATTTCTGAAAATAATAAATGTATTCTTTTTTATTCTACACCAAATTAATAAACATACACAACCACAAATGACATACAAATCAAAAAACACAAACATTAACCATTAACCTCTCAATAGTAACCACCATTTCAACAATTCATTAGTTCATTCAAAACAAATTCTTCCATCAACTGCAAAAGTACTTGAAGTACTGTTACATAGAGCAGCAATATTAAAAGATAAAACATAAACTGATCAGTCTATGGGCAACATAACCCTTTCCCGTGTTGATACCCGACAGTCATCTATTTATCCGCTGCTGACATCTCTCGAGTACCTCCCACACTAGTACCCCCACCACTTCTCATTCTTCCTGACTTCTTCTCTTTGCCCTATAAATGCAGGCGCCTCTTTCCAAGCGGCGCCACTTCGTGTAGCGACTCCTTACGGTCAATACATTGGCTTCAACCCTACACTCCGACTCTTATTCCGCCTCCTTTACGTAACACTGGTGGCAGCGGTTTAACTGGAAGGGAGGAAGGGACGAGCCAAGGCCGTAGTCACGGAGTAATCGCGAGACGAGCTTGCCTTTAGTTTAGCGGGGACCGGGAGGCTGAGTCGTGCTCTAACCCTACGTGGTCGGAGCCTTCACATAACCTCACCTAACCTCACTTTTAGCGTAGTCGGCTATTGCAGTAGATCGTTGTGCTCTATTCCTTGGAACTGAGCCTGCGTTTTCTGTAGTTAGCGGAGTAGTTAAGATAGTAGTTTGAATAGTTTTAACAGTAGTCGTAGATTATTCAACTGAGCCCCGAAAGGAGTGCTCTATTGAATATTAGTTTAATTGGTAGTTAGTTATTCAACTGAGCCCCGAAAGGAGAGCTCTATTGAATATTAGTATAACAAGTAGTTAGTGATTCAACTGAGCCCCTGTTTGGGAGTGCTCTGTTGGGTCTTAGTCTAAATTAGTTAAGCTTAGTACTAGTCGAGTGATTGAGTCAGTTTAACTGTGCCGTCTTGTACTGTGCACTATTAGATTGAGTGTGTTTGAATAGCTTAACTGAGCCTTTCCTAGTGATCGTGCTCTACTGAGTTAGTGTGTTTGGGTGTCTAAATGAGCCTGTCTTTTGATTGTGCTCTATTAGATAGTATACGTGGATGCCTAACTGTAGCCTTTCTTTTGATCGTGCTCTATTGGGTAGTTTGCAAACAGTATTTTCTTGTGCTTTTGAAGTAATGATTTCTGTTGCTTTGTTGCAGTTGTTGTTTGTTGTTGCTTTGGTGGCTTTTACTTGCCTGGAAATTATTCCATGGTAAATATTAAGCCTGTTCTAAAGAAACAGCTTTTGTTAAAGCTTTCTTTTAGAGTGAACCTCTACAAATTAGTGTTTGTCTGGACTAGGTGTGGAGACAATTTGATCTTTACTGTTTCACAGTCACATTTAGTTCCTAAAGTCAAGGGGGATTTTAAAAAGGGGGAAGGAAATAGTAAGGGGAAAAAGTAAAGACACCAAAGCTTTACTTTTAAGTCAATGTATTCTAAGGGTAGACAAGAGGACATAATTCCACTTGCTCACCCACTGTATCCATACAGGAAAATACACTTGCCTCCTTCAGAGGAAAACTGGGATTTGGAAGCAAACGTTCCATTATCTCACCCGTTGTATCCCTACCAAAGGATACGTTTACCTCCCTCAGAGGAAGATTGGGAAGTTGAAAGCAGCGACTCCCGGATCTCTTCGAGCTCGGAGCAAACTTGGACACCAATCTCAGTAGAAGCAGTAGAGCCAGTCAGCAGCTGTGAACAGGAAATAGAGGTCAGTCCCACAACTCTAGATACTAGACAAGTCTGGACCTTTGGTCAAGACAACAAATTAGTGATAAAGCATTTCGCGGTCGAGAGGCACGAAGTGCAAGTTCCGTTAGAAGATAGGGAAGAGGACTCGTCGGATCCGTTAACTTATTTCGTGCCGTACCCAAACGCTCCTAAAGAGCATTGGAAAACCTATCAGCAAGCTAGAGAAGAGGGAACAAATCCTCAACTTAGACTCAAAGCTAAAACTTTAAAGCCAAGTAACACACATAGGTGGTGGTAAACACACAGGCTAGTCACAACTAGGGCTAAAACAACTAATCACATAGGCTAAAACACACAAAACACTACACTTTAAAACACACAATCATTAACATGGACGACCAACAAGAGCAGGCTAACCAGCCCATACAAGGGCCGGCAGCAGCCGTCATAGCTATGAGGGGTGAGCCCATCAGGCGCCCCAGGGGCAGAGGCCGCGGCAGGGGCCGTGGCCGGGGAGCAGCCCAACGCGCAGCAGAGGGACAACACCAGGGACAGGGAAGACATGTTAGAGTTAGAAGGGGTGTTAGGCGCTATGGGTTTGATGAGGAAAATGAAGACCATGGGGAAAATGAAGTAGAAACTGGGCCAGAGACAGAAACAGAAAGTGTCAGGGTAGAGTCAGAAAATGAAGGGGAAGTAGAGGAACCTAGGGCCTATAGGCATAGAAGGGAGAGAGTAGGTACTTCTAAAAATAAATTCCAACTTCATAAATACGACGGGGAATCGGATTATGCTATTTTTCAACTCCAATTTAAGGAGGTGGCAAAGGCCAATAAATGGAATGAGCAAGAAAGGAAAACTGCTTTGCTCCAAGCTTTGACAGGGCATGCTACTGATGTAATTAAAACATTGCATCACCAGGGCAAACCTATGACTTTTGATAATTTAGAGGAAATATTACTAAGGCAGTATAGCAAAGAACCTATGTTCTGGGAAAGAAAGCAAGAGTTTACTTCTCTTAAACAAAAACCAGACCAGTCAGTCAGGGAATTTGCCAGGCTAGTAGAACGAGCAGGTAGGGCATGCTTCAGAAATATTCCAGAAAGGGATATTCAAGAGGCATTAGTTGAACAATTTTGTAAAGGGTTAATAGATCAGAATTATGCCAAGGGCATACCATTTGGGATGTCCAATACTATAGATGAAGCTGTCAATACGTACAGCAAGGCTAGGGCCATAATAGGGGAGCCCAGTGCCAAAAGGGCCAGGCTAGTTAAAGTAGAAAGCCAACCATCGACCTCAAAGGATGATGACGGCAATACCTCTGATGCTTCTGTTAACATGGTTTTTCCATCTGGAAGCAATTCTGCAGTTCAAAATAATAATGGGAATGGAAATAGCCAGAATAGCAATGGGAACCAACAAAGTAGTAATGGGAATAGTAATGGTAATGGGAATAGCCAAGGAAGTAATAATAGTGGTTTCAGAGGTAGAGGCCGTGGCCAAGGGAGAGGCAGGCCCAGGGGATCTAGAAATAGGGGAGGAGGTCGAGGTAACTTTAATAATTACAACAATAGTGATGGGAATGGTAGTGAATGTAACTTTTGTGGTAGACAGGGACATCAAGAAAAGGATTGCTAGGATAAGAGAAAGGAGGAAGGAACTTGCTATAATTGTGGCAAGTCAGGGCACATGGCAAAAGTTTGCAGGGCACCAAGACAACATTATAGTAATTCAGGGAATTATAGGAATAACAATAGAGGGAATTGGTCAGGGACAGGGTATTTACCACAAATGGAGTACCCACCTGATATGGTGCATGCTGCCATGATGTGGTACAGAAGCAAGGACAATCAGGGCCAAGCTTCAAATTCGGGTGGAACAGCCAATCAAAACCAAGGAACAGGACAGGGACACGGGCAACTAGCCATTGCCAACACACCATTCGTACCACAAAATCCTGCAACAAATTTGGGAAACGGTTAAGTACCTCTAGTGTGATGGTGGGACCAGGGGTACACACACAACAACAACCACCACATACAGAGACAGAACAGCGGTTTCCTACAGTAGAGCAAGCACAGGAAGCACAGGAAGAAGTTAAGCCGGAACAGCCATTGATAGCTGAGGAAGAGAATTCCATGGGTTTAGAAAAATGTAATGTTTGCTCATTGGGAAGCAAAGCACCTGTGTTAGAATGCTCTATTGACGGAAAGCCTGCTGAAGTAGTTATTGACACAGGAGCTGTAATAACAGTTTTCAAAAGATCTGGCAAAACACTTCAACCAGCTAAGTTAAGATTAAAAAGTGCAACTTCTCACAAGGCAATGCTTTATGGGCCAGTCCAGGTGCAAATTGTTATTGCTAAATGGGCTTTCCGTTTCTATGTTTATGAAGCGGATATAGAAGAGAATTTATTGGGATATGATTTCTTAGATTATTTTGATGCTACACTTAGAATCAAAAGTGGAATTTTAGAGTTTCCAACTCCAGATAAATCACAGATTATCAGTACTCAGTTTAGAATTGGCAAAGCTCTTAACAAAGGGAAATTTAGGGCTGGAGAAGTTTTCTATCCAGTTAGAGCAGGCCAAAAGACTGTTTTGAGACCTTTCGTGGAAAGCAAATTGACCACTGTTCTGCACACTGACTATGAAATAAAAAGTGTTGCTAAGAACATGGATATGGATATGGCACTAGACTCTACTGTTACCCCAATTCAGGCAAGTGGGAAACTGGATGACGCCATGTCCAAGCCCCATTCACAACCTAACTGCCGAGATGGGATGGAAGCAGGGAGTCGAGTGATACGTGGAAATGAAATGGAAATAGAAAGTGACCAGAAGGGATCCCTCGTGTCAAAGAACACGGTCACTAACGTAGACGTAGTCGTGGACGTAGACATGGAAAATGACTTAGAAAGTGACACCATAGTGTCTGTAAACAGAAGTGGGTTCGTTGAACTCGACTTGGAAAATGGAAGAACAAAAGAAAGCTTGGTCCAAAAGGGTTTCAAAACAGAGAATAAAGTTAAGTTGGGAGTGTTTTCTACGACTCCAGGAATGGGTAGCAAAGTAACCAGGTTACCTAATTCAGTACTTGCTCAGTCGGGGGTGGTGCCATGTGTCACTGCTCCATTAGATGTAACTTTGCAGAACTTTGGGGATAAGTGTGTAGCTATTTCAAAAAATGCCATCCTGGGAGAAGTTTATGTGTTGCACCCACTTGAATATCATAACTCTGTAACAAAAGAACAAGGTAAAGATAATGAAGAAATAGCTGAGTGTAGTGAAGAGCCAGATCTAGTAGACACAACTGATATTGTAGTATTTAGAGTCAATCGGAGCTCACAAGCTCAGCTCGCGCCAACATCTCTGCCAGAGTCCTCTAACAGTGGCACTTGCACTGCCGCGCAACCAAGGCCCAACAAGGGGCCCCGCGGGCCAGTCGCTGTCTGGCCGCGCTCGGAGCTAGACGCCTCTCTGTACTACTGTGGTATTTGCCAATAAATCACTTCTGGTTCCAGCAGCCTTTGGTCTTATTCCAGTTCTGAGCCTGACATTACAACTGGCGCAGTCGGTAGGACTGGAATAAGTCAAGGCGCTGAAAGAAGAGTGTGCTTAACCAAGTCCTTTCTCTAGCGTGATCCACTGCGTGTGCTGGTACGAGTGCTACGCGGTCAGCAGCGACTACTGGAAGCAGAGCAGCAGAGCAGCGCCCTGCCTGCAGTTTGCCGTCCCTGCCCTGCTCCTGCCACAACCCCTTCGTTCCGGACGGTGTTTCCCCTGCCGGTGACCCCCTCCCTTTCCGAGTTCTGAGTGAGTCGACTGCGTCCGCCGTGGTCCCAGACCAGCCGCCGTACGCGCCGCGAGTGTCACCGTGCGTCTAGTGTCCGCCAACCGTTGCGCGTCGCCCGCTTGCCGTCATGTCGGGTCCAGGTGAAGCACAGCCTATCGATGCCTCACAGCTAGAGATAGCGCTGCTGCGAACCGAGCTCGAGAAACTCAGGGCGGCTCTCGCGGCACGGGACGTCGCCGACGCGAGTGCGTCGGGCGTGAGCGAGCCGGGCGCCGACGCGCCAAGCGCTAGCGTGCTAGTCGCGGGCGCGCCGAGCACGGCCGGCAGCGCGCACAACAGTGCAGGCCATGCAGGCCCCCGCGGACTCGGCTCGGCCCAACAATGGGTGGCCGAACACGGGAGGCCGGTGGCGGCGGTCGCCGTGGCCGCCGTTGAGGGAGTTGACGGCCCTGCGCATGCCGCAGTGACGCCGCAGCTCATGCTCGTCCTCCGGAAGGCCACGCCCCGCTACGATGGCTCGTTCTCGTATGACGTGTTCCGCCCCGCGTTGGACGACTTGACCGACAACTACCCCGGCCTGACTGACAGCCAGCGCTTCCAACTGCTGTCGTCGGCCCTGTCCGGTCCGGCAATGGCGATACTGGAGGACATAGGGAACACCCGCACGTTCGCCGCGTTGGACCAGGCGCTTCGCATCGCCTACGGCCGTCCAGTTCACGCGCTCACAGAGATGCGCAAACTGACGACTATCCGCCAGGAGGCAAATGAGTCCCTGGAGGAGTGGAACACCAGAGTCAGTAGGGCCGCGCGCCGGGCGTACCCCGACACGGCGCCCACGCGGATCGAGGAGTACGCGGTGCAGTACTTCCTCTCCGGTATCCACTCCGAGGAGGTCCGGGCCGGCGTGGCTGGTGCCATGTGCCGCACTATGCGCGACGCGCTGGATGTGTGCCGCCTGACACAGTCCCGCTTGGCCGGCGCTCCTCCGGCAAAGAAGGTCCGACTCGCGTCCGTGGTAGACCCGTCTAGACCCGACCAGCCCGGTGCCGAGCCGGCGAAGAAGGCCGACTCGGAGGCCACCCCCGACATCAAATCTCGGCTTGACTCCTTGGAAGCCAAGATTGCAGCCGCGGTGCAGCAGGCCAACGTGCAGTTAGCCCCTGCCAGCAAGCCCCAGGGCGGCGGCAACAAGGGCCAGGGGAGCGGCAACGCCGGAAACGGCAACCGAGGTCGCGGTCAGGGACGAGGTCGTGGAGGCCGAGGTGGCCGCAACGGGGGTAGAAGTGGCGCCGGGTGCTGCTACATCTGCCAGGCACCAGACCACTACGCGGCGCGCTGCCCTCGGGCACATCACAACCAGGGCCCGCCGCGAGCTGCCCCCGTGGTGTACGCCACTCAGCCCATGCAAGACGCGCAGCAGATGGTCCCGCTGCAAGCCGCTCCGCAGTACTATCACACTGCGCTGACGTGGCCGCTGCAGGTCCAGCCCACGCCAGGCGGCGCGCAGGCGCAGCCGACCCTGCTCGCGATCCAGGCCCCTCCGTCGCATGGCAGCCAGACGCAGCAGAAGCCGCCGTCGGGAAACCGACAGTAGCCTCCCTGGGCGCTGCGTCTTACCTGCCCGAGGAGGCTTTGGAGGTGCATCCTGTCGGCTCGCCGACAGCTGCATTTCTCATAGACGGGGAGCGCGTCGACTGTACCCTTGACACGGGCGCAATGATTTCGGTCATTCGTGTCGGTACAGGTGGTCCGCGCGCTTCCCCGTCTCGTTTGCGACTACAGGATGTGCGCGGAGAAGTTTCGATCCTGTATGGCCCAATCGCGTGTGTGTTGACTATTGGTGCACACAAATACCGATTTGTGGCCTTCGAGGCATACATCAAGGATGCGTGCATCGTGGGCATGGATTTCATCCAGCCCCACAGGGGTGTCATTGACACGGGTAATTTGGTACTGACGCTGTGCAACCCGCAGTGCCAGGCCGACGAGTGGGTTTCTGCTTCGTTCAAAATCAGCCATTCTTTTGATGCCGGCCGCTTTAAGGCTGGGTCAATTTTTGTAGTTGTCAGGGCTGCACAGGCGGTCGAGCTGCAGCCGTTTGGCTCTGCCGCGTGCTGTGCACAGCTGGTAGGCCCTAGAGAGCTAGAAGCTGATGGGGCGAGGCTGGCTCAGGTTTTCCGTGCTCGTTGTGTCCGTGAAAGTGGGGGCTTTCTCGCTATGGTGACAGAGGACGGATGGCGCCCCGTGCCTGCTGTCGAGGACCTGGGGTCCACCAAGGAGAGCGAGTTGGGCACAACAGGGAGGAGCACTCAATGGAATTCGCAGGGAGGCTCGTCCCATCCCGGGCGATTCGAACCAGAGGCTGCGCCCGTGGGCAGCTCAGGCTTCGGCGCCACCCCACATTGCATGTTTTCTCAATGCCGGGGCCCTCACTGCCCATCGGGTCAGCCCTGCAGTTCGGATTTAGCCCCAGGAGTAGGCTTAGGGCTGATTGCGCCCTCACCTCTGTTAGAAGTGCGACAGTGCAGTTTCCCACTCGGACTTGTACCTTTCGTGCCTACTCAGGTGCACTTGTCCCTCTCCAACAATGCCGGGCGGCATGTCGTCATACCGCGCCATTCCGTGTTGGCACATGTGTACCCACTGAGCCCGCGGGAGTTGGCATTGGTTAGCGAGGAGGAGGAAGTGGCGGTTCGCGCCGCTACGACCGACGAGGTGCCCATCCCGGAGCAGGCCGAAATAGACACAGAGCCCCGCCTGCCCCCGATACCTCCGGATGAGCCGTTGCCGGCAGACCTGCAGGCGATGGTGGATAGGTGCGAGGATTTAACAGTCGACCAGAGAGCGCAGGTTGCAGCACTGGTTCGCACTAATCACGACATTTTCGTCAAGCACAATGACGAATTTGGTCGTTGCCCGTGGGTGAAGTTCCGGATTGACACAGGTGACCACCCACCAATTAAACAACAGGCCCGCCCGATTCCAATTCACCAGAAAGAAAAGGTAGCTGAACTCTACCGGCAGCACTTGGAGCAGGGCACGTGTAGGCCTAGTCAATCCCCATGGGCCTCGCCTATCCTAATCATCCGTAAAAAGACGTTGGACAAGGACGGTAACCCGGAGATGCGCCCCGTCGTGGATTACAGGGCCCTCAATGCGATCACCCGCATTCCGGCGATACCGATCCCCCGAACGCAAGAGTTGCTTGAGAAGCTGGGCGGTCATAAGTGGTACTCCCACGCCGACTTGGCCTCGGGTTATCACAACCTTGAGATAGCCGAGGAGGACATTCCAAAGACCGCCATAGCTCTCCCGGATTCTCTGGGGCTGCCCTCCAGATTTCTGGAGTACACACGGCTCCCCTTCGGTCTGTCCGCCGCACCGGGCGTGTTTCAGAGTGTCACGGACAGGCTGATGAGACCGTCACGCCATCCGACACCTGACGACGACCTAGGCGACGCGCATGGAGTCTATCTGGACGACATTTGTGTGGCCGGTAACGAGTTTACCCGCATGCTCCAGATGATTCGCGCGTTGTTTAATCGAATCCGAGCATCAGGCTTTAAACTCAAGGCGAAGAAGTGCTTCCTTTTCAAAAGGATGCTGACCTTCTTGGGGTTTGTCCTTGTCTGAGGGTATTCGAGTCGATGAGGCCAAAGTAGAAAAGGTTACACACTGGCCGAGACCTGCCAACCTGTCAGAGTTGCGATCTTGGCTTGGTCTGGTGACTTTCTACGCGCGCTTCATCGACCACATGGCGGACATTGCTGCCCCTCTGTACGCACTCATGGGCAACAAGGTTCCCTTCGTTTGGACAACAGAGTGTCAGACAGCTTTCGACAGGCTGAAGCAAGCCCTTACGACAGCTCCGGTACTGGGCGTTGCCCGAGCTGACGGCGGCGTCTTCACTGTCCACTGCGATGCATCCCAGAAAGCTGTCGCGTGCATTTTATCACAAGAACAGGGAGGGCGTTCTGTGGTTTTGCACTTCCACTCAAAGTTGCTCCCGCGCAACAAAACAGCTCTCTGTGCCACACATGCAGAGCTGTATGCGCTGGTCGAAGCAACAAAGGCGTTCCGCTTGTATTTGTTGGGCCGGCCTTTCGTGTTCGTGACAGACCACGCCGCCCTCCAATGGCTGCGAAGTTTCAAACACCTTGAGGGCAAGCTGGCCCGATGGTTAATGAGGCTAGAAGAGTTTCGGTTTGAGATCAAGCACATGAAGGGCAAGGAACTCACAAACGCGGACGCTTTGTCACGTCGTCCCACGCGTCCGTGCTTTGACGGGTGCCGAAAGTGTGGCCGCATGGAAGAGCGAGACGACGGTTGTGAAGCCAACATCCATTTCTCAGTGCGTGCATTCCACGCTGTGGCTGACGAGTGGACTGACGCTGGCGTGTCCGCAGACCAGCGAGCAGATCCGGACATCAGTCCGATCTACGCTGCAGTCCACGAAGGACGGCGACCTCGCTTACAAGAAATTGTTAGCTATGGACCCGTCACTCGCGCCCTCTGGATGCAATTCAAGTCTCTCGAGTTAGAGCGCGGAGTTCTCAAACGTAGGCTCGTGCATAAGACGCGTGACCCCACCTTGGACGTCTTACAAACGGTGGTCCCGTCCGCTCGCGTCGATAAGCTCGTGGTACAGTACCATAGCGGCCTAAGCTCAGGCTCGCACTTTGGCGTGGCCAAATGCTGCAGTCTACTTAGACAACGCTTCTACTGGCCCGGCCTGTCCGCGAGCGTGTGCCGTGTTGTCAACGCGTGTCTCCCATGCCACAAGGGCAAGTGGCTAAAGGACCGCACACGGGCACCTATGCACATCTACCGTGAAGGCTGTCTCTTCGGTCGTTTTCACGCGGACTTCCTGGGCCCCCTGCAGGCTTCCGAGCCTGACGGCTATCGCCACGTCCTGGTGGTGGTTGAGGCGTTTAGCGCGTGGCCGGAGGCCTTGCCGCTGCGAACCCAGGAGGCGTCCGAGGCAGCCAACGCCCTAGTCACTCATGTGTTCAGTCGTTTGGGCGCGCCACACACGATCGTGACAGACCAAGGGAGCACCTATGAGTCTGAGCTATTCAAGGAGGTCATGGCGATCTACAAAGTGCACAAGGCCAAGATCACTGTAGCCCATCCTTCCAGCAATGGAAAGGTGGAAAACTACATCAAGAGCCTGACTCGCCAGATCCGGGTGCTTGCTGAAGGAGAGCCGCAGAGGTGGCCGGAGCTCCTCCCGCACATCCTGCATGCCTACAGAGCAGCCGAGAACTCTGTCACGGGGTTTTCTCCCTTCGAGGTGCTGTTCGGTCGGCGCATGCGTGTCCCCCTGGACATCTCCCATGGTGTACCGCCGACCGGTGAGACTGGACAGCACCAGGACTGGTATCCGTCCGCCTTGCGCGCAAGGCTGGACAGGATCCATCGTCTTGTGCGAGAAAACACCCGAAGTGCGGCGATCAAAATGAAGGCGCACTACGACAAGTACTCCACTCTGGTGTACTTTCGTCCAGGCGACTTTGTTTTGTTCTACAACCCGCGCCGTCGGATAGGCAAAACAACAAAGCTGTATCCGGCGTGGCATGGCCCGTATGTCATCCTGGAGATGGTCAACGATTGCACCGCCCTCATCCAGGAAGTGCTGCCACAAGCCCGTCATCGTGAGAAGCCGCACCGGCTGATCACGCATGTGGACAAGCTCGCCGCCATTGGGTCCGCAAAAGTGGACCAGAACGGGCAATGGCTCAGCTTTGCTGATTGAGTTGGAAATTTCCTCAGGCGACAATGAGCAGCAGGGGGCGCCAGCGTGAGCGGTCGCCGTCGACGTCGCGCCGCCGTGAGCGCTATCGATCCCGGACGGTCACCCTGGACCGAAACGACGTCCGGCGCCGACTCGACGAGCGAGAGCGGCAGCAGGAGCCCGCCCACACCGGAAAGCGGCAGCACCAACGCCCGCGCCGCAGGGTGCAACCCCCGCAACCCCCACAACGGCAACAGCGGTGCGCCAAGAAGCGCCGCCGCCGTCGCCGCGCCCGCAAGCAGAAGGCTGCAGGGGCACACGAATCGGCTCCAGAGCCCTGTGCCCTCAGCCCAGAGATGATGCTGCATCAGCTGCAGCTCAAGCAGCAGAGGCAGCAGCACCGCCTCGACCAGCTGCAGCAGCTCCAGCTAGAGCTGCAAGAGCAGCTTCGTGCCCGTGGCCAGCTGCCACCGCAGCACCAGCAACCACAGGCGCCGTACCCGTCGGCTGTGCCGTCGCCACCCGGTTGGCCGGCAGCCTATACGGCTGGCCCTGGCGGCTATTTCCAGTGGCCGCAGCCCCCGTATTTGCCCTACGGGTGGCGTTAAAACATTTTGGAACTGTGAACTTTTGTTTGTTTGTTTTTTTTTTTTTTTTTTTAAAGCTGTAAATGGGGCATGAGTAAATAGATTTAAGTGATTCCCTAAACCCTTGTTTACTCTTTCCCGGGGGAGGACGAGGAGATCGTGACACTTGACCCAGTTTGCAGTCTCCCAGAGAACGAGAACCACCCCACCTGGACCACAGCCTCTAGCAGACAACCAGCCAAGCAGCTAAAAAGGGGAGTGTCTCCAAAAACGGCAGTCATTCAAAGACCTGTTAATTTTCAAGTTGAGTCCTGTTCCAGATTGCAGCTCATCCCAGACGTGCCTGACGGAGGCCATCTCCCGCGTCAGAGGGATCTGCAGTGTTCGGTTACATTGCAGCTTCTCACATTGTAGCCCTCTCCCCACAGCTGACGCATCGTGTACAGAACGCAATTCTTTCCGTTTCTGAACGTGTTACAGCTGTGACCTGATCCCGATCCTGACCCCGATCCTGATCCTGTCCCGATCCAGTCCGCATCCTGATTCTACCATGAACTTGGCCGGTTCCACCACCATCGGTGACGGGTAGCGTGCCAAGTCGGAGTCCCCGGCCGTAATGCAGACGTGTCCGCCTCCTACGCTATCGTCCTGGCGGTAGCACTACAAGACGGAGACCCCGGCCGTAATGCAGACGTGTCCGCCTCCCGGTGCTGCCGTCAGTCGAGACATCTCAAGCCGGCCTTTGATTTGAAGGATGAATGCCTGAGTCGGTTTTAACCACTCAAAGAGTGGATTGTTCCCGTACTCTCTGGACCAAATGGGGGTGTTCATCCTAGGAACAGAAGTTTGCTCTCGCGTTTTTGTTTGTCAATTTTTGCAACTGTTAAGGACTCTTTTTCCTTGGGGTGGTTAACCTCTCAAAAGAAAGGGAGGAGTAGTTGTAGTATTTAGAGTCAATCGGAGCTCACAAGCTCAGCTCGCGCCAACATCTCTGCCAGAGTCCTCTAACAGTGGCACTTGCACTGCCGCGCAACCAAGGCCCAACAAGGGGCCCCGCGGGCCAGTCGCTGTCTGGCCGCGCTCGGAGCTAGACGCCTCTCTGTACTACTGTGGTATTTGCCAATAAATCACTTCTGGTTCCAGCAGCCTTTGGTCTTATTCCAGTTCTGAGCCTGACATTACAATATGCCAATTTTAGCAACAACTTTGGATCACGAAACTGTGAAATTTGAAGATGCCGAATTTGACCCAAAGCCAAAAGACTCAATTTCAAAGGACCAATCTTTACCATCGGACTTGCAAGATTTGGCAGATAAAACTCCAAATCTGACACCAGATCAAAAGGAAAGTCTGGAAAATTTATTAAGAAAGCATTGTGACGTTTTTGCTAAAGATAATACTACGTTTGGAAAGTGTCCGTGGTTAAAATTTCGAATTGATACGGGAGATCATCTGCCGATTAAACAAAACGCGAGACCGGTTCCGATTCATTATAGAGAGGCTGTGAGGGAAACCATATTGAAGTACCTACAGCAAGGAGCAATTAGACCAAGTCAGTCAGCTTGGGCTTCTCCAATTCTTTGTGTTATGAAAAAGACTGGAGAGGTACGAGTCTGTATTGATTATAGAGCATTGAATGCAATTACACGAGTACCTGCTACACCTATCCCAAGGGTACAGGACTTGTTACAAAGAATGGGAGGGAAGAAACCAAGGGGTCCGTCACTACGTTAGAAAGTGTACACCGCATTTACATTTAACCCATTTACCACTATTTACTGCATTTACCGCTTTTACCACCATTTATCACTATTTACCACCATTTACCACCATTTACCACCATTTACCACCATTTAACACCATTTACCGCATTTACCGCATTTACCACCATTTATCACCATTTACCACCATTTACCGCATTTACCACAATTTACCGCATTTACCATTTACCACAATTTACCACCATTTACCACACTTCCCACCATTTACCACCATTTACCGCATTTACCAATGTGGCGGTAAGGCTGAGCCGACTCGCCCTTTCCCAAGCCCCTTTCCCCTTTCCCCACGTTTGCTGCTGCTACCGCCAGCAAGTGCGTAGCTGGCGGCAGCCGCCGGCGTCGCAACAATAGGAACGAGTGCGGGTGCGGACCGTCGCAGCGCGGCGCGCCAGCCGGGGGGGGGAAGGGGGGAAGAGGGAGAGCCGAAGGAAGCGCGTCGCGAGGGCGGCGAGTGACAGGAACCGACACGTTTGTGCTGGCCGTTCGCAATCCTGCCAACCAAGGCGCTCTCGTTAGTTCACATCGGTTTTTCGATCGCTTTTTATTATCTCCTACTGCCTGTCGTGGTTATCGAACGAGTTCTCGACATCTCTTCGAACGGCTCGCATCGTTTCGAACCAGTCTCGTCTGCAGATTCGTCTGGAGGTAAGTAAAAGCTGCAGTGAAATAAAGTGCAATGCTATGATCCGATAACCATCCTACGTCCTAACGGATTTTTTGCTTTGGTTCTCTCTCACATTTAGGTTAGACTAAAGGAATACAGACGAGACCTTACAACTTCCGACCACTCCTTGGACCACTCCCAACGTGCAGCGAGGATCGGCCGGGTTCGAGGCCAGGAGACTAATCATGGACGAGGAGAACATGAACCTCGACAAGGACCAAGACAAGGACAGAGGGAATGGTGACGAGTCTCACTCGACAAGGGTAAGTTATAACTGCAGTAATAGCGAGTTGGGTCACACATGCTTCCGTCACCGATAGAGTACTCCGGAGAAGCTCAGAACGGAAGTGAGAAGTCGTACCAAAAAAGAAGAATAATCCAGGAGAAGTATGAGAATTCAATCAGTATTCGGAGCGCCCACTGCTCTTCAAAAATCTCGCGATTTCTCATATTTCCTCCAGGACTTATTCTATGTTACATCTTCCGATTAGGGTTCCTCGGGAATACTCCATGACGACCTCCTGATCGTCGGCGCCTCTAGCCGCGGTCGTCCGCGTCCTCGTGCTGTCCGCGCCGATGGGAACGGCCTCGTCGTCGCGGTGCTCTGCACCCCGTCATCCCCCGTCCTGGCGTCCTCGCCAATGACGACCTTCTCGTTGTCGGCGCCTCCAGCCGCGGTCCGCGTCCTCGTGCTGTCCGCGCCGATGGGAACGGCCTCGTCGTCGCGGTGCTCTGCACCCCGTCATCCCCCGTCCTGGCGTCCTCGCCAATGACGACCTTCTCGTTGTCGGCGCCTCTAGCCGCGGTCCGCGTCCTCGTGCTGTCCGCGCCGATGGGAACGGCCTCGTCGTCGCGGTGCTCTGCACCCCGTCATCCCCCGTCCTAGCGTCCTCGCCGATGACGACCTTCTCGTTGTCGGCGCCTCTAGCCGCTGTCCGCGTCCTCGTGCTGTCTGCGCCGATGGGAACGGCCTCGTCGTCGCGATTTCTCATATTTCCTCCAGGACTTATTCTATGTTACATCTTCCGATTAGGGTTCCTCGGGAATACTCCATGACGACCTCCTGATCGTCGGCGCCTCTAGCCGCGGTCGTCCGCGTCCTCGTGCTGTCCGCGCCGATGGGAACGGCCTTGTCGTCGCGGTGCTCTGCGCCCTGACATCCCCCTTTATAGCCTCGTACTGGCGTCCTCGCCAATGACGACCTTCTCGTCGTCGACGTGCTCTCTCGTGTTCTTGCGCCATGTTAGCTTCTTTCCTTTTTTTTCAGGGGGCCTCTGCCCACTGGGATGACGGTTCAATGGAGGATGAGTTACGTGAGGCCGATACAGCTAGGTGGGAGTTCTGGAAAGAAACTGAAGATGTAATGCAAATGAAAGTACCTGTTTATTTAAAGAACCTTCTGAGATTCAGCGGCTGGGACTCTCCCCGTGCTATGGCAGATTTCCATAAGGACCGGGATGTAATAAGTCGCTTGCATGAATGTGCCAGGACTGATTACAAAGATTTCATTGATAGCTCGAAACCAGCGCGACTGTATTTTGGGGACTATGCAAATATTCCAGATAAATTTAAAATAGTTGATGGACATGCAAAAATTCTTGCAAAAATCTCACAATACTGGGAGTCCAAACTGCCCCGTTCAAATTTGGCTCAAGCTTCTAAGAGTGCCCGTAACGGTGGCCAAGTGGCCTCCAAATCCTCTGAGTCACATTCACATTCTACTGACTCTAGGAGTGACAATAGTTCGCGACCGCCGGAAAAAGTCACGCCTCAAGAAATACCCGCTGAACAAGAGCAACTTTCACAGGAGGTCATCTCAAGCATCAAGAACGACAAGAAACTAACACCAGCTTTGAAAGATTTATTGCCTTCCGTAACAGTCGAAGAAAAAGATGGATCATATGAAGCTTTCATCACATGTGGCGTTTGCTCTTCCAAACTTCGAGCACATCGGGTGTACTTGAAAAAGAAGTGGCGATGGGGCTTTTCAAATTTCAAAAGTCATATGATTGCACATTCTAAATCTGGAACACACGATAGCAGAAAACGTAAAGATGAGAAAGGCTTTCAGAAGTTATTTGCAAAACGCAAGCGTGAGGGGCTTACTACTAGCATTGAGTTGCATGATTCAGCGGAGGAAGATTCACCTGATTCAGAGACAAATAACCTGCGGAAGGACTGTAGTAGCCGCAGTGAACAGGATTTTTAACCCGTGGAGACAATGATGGGGCTATTGGCATCCACAAAGAAAAGGAGCCCCATGGCTCAAGCATTGGCTTGAACATTCATTCGAAATGGAGAGATGAAAACTACTCTCGCCTCGAACGCAGCCGCCGAAGTCTGCAGAATGCATCCAGACAAGATGATTCTCAAAGTAAAATTTGTGACTTTTACCCTGTTTTGAACAAAATTGAATTATTATTGAAGGAAAATGCTGAATTAAAGCAAAAAATGTCACAAATTCTAGAAGTAAGCCCAGCTTCAACACCTGATTATGGGCCTTTTTTGAAAGCAATGCTAGAGGCTGCTGATGTAAACCAATCACGCAGCAAGCAAGGCTACCGTTATGAAGATTCCCTCAAGCAGTTTGCGGCATACCTGCGCATAGTCATGGGGGCAAAATCTTACGAATTACTAGTCAGGAATGCAGAAGGTGCCCTTCCTTCTGAATCAAGCATATCAAAGCTAGTAAAGAAATATTCTGAGCCGGTAATAGAGGGAGAGTACCGATGGGATGATTTAAAGACTCACCTGACTGAAAGAGGGCTTCCGCTAGTCATTTGGGTAATGGAAGATGGAACTCGCCTCATTCCCCGCATAAGGTACAACCCCAACCTGAACCAAGTGGTAGGGTTTGTTCCTGGGCTGGATACGAACGGCATGCCTTATCTTCTGTCGTTTCCGGCACAGTCGTACTGCAAAATAAAAGAATATTTTCAGACTGGTAAACGCTCAAGTTATGGATACGTAACAATGGCACAGCCTGTATCTATGGGAACTCCAGCGTTTTGCCTATCTTTATTTGGCTCAGACAATGTTTTTAATTTCAGCCATGTCACTGCCAGATGGGATCACATGGTTCAAGAAGCTATGAAACGAAATATTGTTATACTTGGATTTTCTTCAGACGCAGACACACGATTGCTAAAAGCTATGCGTGTTCTGTCTTTTAAGGAGTCTCCAAAAGACCTGCCAGAATTAATGAGTGGATGGTTCTACCAAGACGCTCGTCCTGACCAGCATTTTATTCAGGATACACTCCATATCTTGGCTAGATTCAGGACAAAGTTACTAGGTCCTTCTGTAGTCTTGCCCGTTGGAGACTACGTCATTTCACCAGCTTTTCTCTACACTCTTATACAGAATGTCGACAAGCAAAAACATGGCCTTGTCCTCAGTGACCTTAAATGCAAAGATAAAATGAACGTCAAGGCAATGGAGAAAATGTGTGAAAAGAGGGTACAAGACAGTCTTATGGCAATCCCAGGTAGTGCTGGAATCAGATTCTACTTACAAATAGCAAGGAGTATCCTTGAGGCCTTTACTTCGGTCGCAGTGCCACCAGCTCAAAGAGTGTTCCTTGCATGCAGGAGTTTATTCCAGGTTCGGCTTTGGCGAGCGTGGCTGAAAGAAAAGGAAGAATACAAAGTATCAACAAACTTCCTGACATCAAGTACTTACGTCTGCATCGAGCTCAATGTTCATGCCCTCCTTCAGCTTGTGAGACGCTTGAGGGATGCTAACAAGCCTGAATTATTCCTCATTAGCCTCTTCAATAGTCAGCAATGTGAGGGATTTTTTCGCACGGCCAGGTCTATGACGACCATGGAGCATACAGCCATAAACTTTGACATGGCAGAGTTCCTGCAAAGAGTTAGAAAGATTGACCTCCTGGCAGATATTCAGCAGAAGCAGAATGAAAAATTCACTTTCCCGCGACATGAACAAAAAATAAAAGCTGGAAAAGAAATTCATGAAAGTCTTAAGAAACAGGGTCTACCATCTGACGAGGAACTTGCACTTGAGGTTCATCGGGCCCGCTCGGAAGCTGTGCTCTCTCTGAAGGAACTCGGCGTTCTTGTTGCTGATGTTGACATCATACCTGCAGATGTAAGTTCCCTGTCTCGCATTTGTGAATGAACTAAATAATTTAACAATGGAGGAAAGCACTTACGTTTCTTTAACCGTTGCAGACTTCTGCTTTCTTTCTTCGGGCGGATGATTCCAAGGATGGAGACCTCGAAGATGACGCTCATACCGATGATCCAGAGGAAGGGTCACCTAACATTCCACTACTTGTTCCACCCGGTAAGCTCGAACGGAAAAAAAATCAGGGGCTGCGAGTCGTTGATTACTACGCTTATCCTCTAAAATCTGGCCATTATAATCACTTTTTCACTATGTGTTATACAACGTGTAATCTTGCATTTTCTAGTCGTCCCAGACGCTGACGATAACTTGTCATTGACTTTGGAATTTGAAGGCGTAGATGTTCCTGAAACATCTCCTTTCGCCATCTATACCGACGCCGACGGCAAGAAGCATCTCCTCCGCAAGAGCACCATAGTCTGGATCTTAAGTATGCATATTTCCACATATTTCAATACGTATTGCTCTGGAAAAAATCATAAATTCTAAGCAAATACTATTTAACGTCTGCTGCATAATTTATATCCAAAATCCACTAATTAGCGCAATTTTCTGCCTATAGGTGAGGGTCATGATGGTCTCAGTAACGACCGCCTACTTCGCGTGCGCGGACCAGCAGAGGCAGATGAAACGATTCACCGGGCCCCATCTACTTTAGGTGCAGAAGTGAAGGGCGAGGTCTGGGTGGGAGACTGGGTGATATTCAAAGACAAAGACGCGGCCGATGACGAGGAAAGAGGTTTCTTCATCGCTGGGCAAGTGCTAGGTTTTAAGTACCTGACAGGCAAAAACCTGCCATTTCTCTGCAAAATGTCCCCGTGAAGCCTCCCCCAGAATGCAAGAAACCTCGAGGCATCGGTTGCCTTGGGGTTTGGTATGACATAAGTGTTCTTGGGTTCCTAAAGCATCGCCGAACAGAACATTCTTTTGTGGACATCAGCTACTACGTTTGTTCAGTTCCGACACCAACTCAAAAGAATAGCAAATTACAGTGTCCTCTGGAATGGCTGAGAAATGTCCCAGGTTTTTAATAGATGTTTCGTTTTCATTGATTAAAATGTGAAAGTATAACAGTCTTTTTACGGTTTACTAGCAATTACCTTCATTTATCTCCATTTACCGCCATTTACCACCATTTACTGCATTTACTGCATTTACTGCATTTACTGCATTTACCACCATTTACCGCCATTTACCGCCATTTACTGCATTTACTGCATTTTCCGCATTTACAACCATTTACCACCATTTACCACCATTTACCACCATTTACCCCATTTACCACCATTTTCCAGCATTTACCCGCCAGGTGTACACCATTTACCAGAGTGACAGACCCCTTGGAAGAAACTGTATCATGCTTTTGATTTGGCTCATGGCTACCATAATTTAGAAATTCATCCAGATGATCAGCCCAAAACGGCTATCATTCTGCCAGAAGATCTAGGATTGCCTAGCAGACAATTTGAATTCACTAGACTTAGTTTTGGGTTATCAGCAGCACCTGGAGCATTCCAGTGTGTCACTGATAGGTTAATAACACCAGCCAAAAAGCCAACACCAGAAAATGATCTGGGTGATGCAGTTTCAGTATACCTCGATGATGTATGCATTGCAGGTGATTCCTTTGAAGTCATGTTGCAACGTTTAGAAGCGTTGTTCAACCGAATAAGAGCATCAGGGTTGCTGTTAAAAGCAAAGAAATGTTCATTATTTCAAAAAGAAATCTCATACTTAGGTCACATATTATCAGAGTTGGGTATAAAGACTGATGACAATAAAGTCAATAAAATTCTTCACTGGGCTAGACCAAGTGACCAAAAAGAGTTAAGATCTTGGTTGGGATTGGTTAATTATTATACTAAATATGTTCCTCACTTAGCAACCAAAGCAGCTCCTTTATATGGGTTAATGAAAGCTAAAGTAAATTGGGAATGGACTCAGAAGTGTGAAGAAGCTTTTGAGGCTATTAAGAAAGAATTAACTTCACCTCCAATTTTAGGAACACCAGATGTAAATAAGGGACCATTCACTTTGACATCTGATGCTAGTTTAACTGGGCTAGGGGCTGTGCTAACTCAGGAACAAGATGGGAAAGAAATTACTATAGCCTATTGGTCAAAAGTTCTAAACCCAGCACAAAGAAATTATTGTGCAACTCACCGTGAATTATTAGCACTGGTTGAGTCAGTAAAAGCATTCAATCATTATTTAGCAGGAGCACCATTTTTGGTAAAATCAGATCACGCTGCTTTGCAGTGGCTGAGAAGTTTCAAAAACCCCACTGGTATGTTGGCCAGATGGTTGGAGAAACTGGCTCCTTATCAATTCCAAGTAGTTTATGTAAAAGGAACCAGCATTGGTCATGCAGATGCTCTTAGTCGAAGACCACAGAGGCCCTGTAATGAAAATTGTAAGAAATGTGTTAGAATTGAAGAAAGGGAGGAAGTATCTGTAAACACTACTGAAACAGCAGTGTCAGTAAAGTTAGCACAAATTGTACAAGTAGACTATAATAATAGATTCAATGTAATTCACTATAGAGGATCAATCTTTGATAGTGAAACTAGGTTACCTTTGGTCCAGGCTGTGAGCTGGGATGGTAAAATGGGCGCAGGTCTGGCCAAAGAAGTTGATAGAAAATTCAATGTAAGAGAACAGTTCCTTTCAAGAGATAGAACTTGTCCAGGGATTGTACCTGTATGGACAGGGCAAAGAATGATTGTCAATGTAATAACAAAATACAGATATTTTCATAAACCATCACCACAGCAAGTTAGACAGGCACTGTTCCATCTAAAGAATTGGTTACAATTTTATAAAATTTATGAGTGGTGTATGCCTGAGTTTTCTTGTGGTAGAGATCAGTTAAATTACCAAAGACTAGTGCAATTCTTAAAGGAAGTGTTCTCAGATACAAATATGCAAGTGCATATGTATCACTTGCCAACAGAAAATGTAGCTAAGTTAAAAACAGTAGACTGTATACCATGTAAACTACTAGATGTTAAGCAAATGCAAGAATTACCTGTGTCACTGCAAAATGTCATTGGCTGAGCGATAGCGAAGCCCTTACCCCACTGGCCCAAAAATGTTTTGTCTGTTTGTCTGCGTGTCTGTCTGTCCGCGCGATTTCTCGAGAACGGTTCATCGTAGAGGGCTCAAATTTGGACCACGATCTCCTTGCATCACACCGGAGTCAACCTCACCTCGGGGGCATCCTACCTCAGGTGCTGCTGCAGGTGCCGGTTGACAAACCAGGGCCTTCTTGTGCAAGAACTGGAACAGGGGGGCTAACTTCTAAATCGTGCCGATTTTCAAACATGAACATGGCGACCTACCCCTTCTAAAATCACCCAAAGACCCAAGCCAAGATGGCGAAATCGACCCCAGGTGCTGCTGCAGGTGCTAGTGGTCAAAACGAGGCCTTCTTGGGCAGGAGCAGGAACAAATAGTACAAGGTAGGCGTACGCCAGACCGCGTCGTGGCGTAACAGGCTTCGCTCACCGCGAACCACTGTTCCGCCCCTCCACGCCTGGCGTACACCTACCTTGGCCTGCCGGCGGCTGTCACCGGGCGAGTGGGACCCTGCGGGGCTAATCAGTCAGTACTGCGCCCTGCGGGCGCCGGTCTTGAGGCGCGAGGGACGCTACGCTTCTAACCTAACCCCTGGACGTACCTACTCCCACAGTATTGTGAACTTCTCTACCGTACTTAATCGTGCTTAACTCTAACTTAACTTACCCTAGCCTACTCCAACCTTACCTACCCTTCCCTACTCTAACCTAGCCTACCCTACTCTAAACTAACCTACCCTACTCTGACCAAGCCTACTCCAACTTAAGCTACTCATTGTGGACTTCTCTACCGTACTCAATGCTGCTCAAACCTAACCTACCCTAGCCTAAACGGTTCCGGTTCAATGAGGCCCGGCTTTGACAACTGGCACCATCAGCAGCACCTGGGGTCTTCTTCAGGATTGTGATTGAGGTCCTGAGTGTATTTTAAGCGTTATCGGTTCCCATCTTTAAGTTCAAAATACTGCTTTTTTTTAGCAGTTTTTCCTTTTGTTCCTGCTTCTGCTCAAGAATGCCCTGGTTTGGCCCCCAGCACCTGCAGCAGTACCTAAAGGTCAAATTTGGCATTTTGAATGGGGTCTTAGGGTGATTTAAGAGGGGGTCGGTCGCCATATTAAAGTTTGACATTCTGCACGATTTAGAATTTGGCACCCCGTTCCAGTTCCTGCCCAAGAAGGCCCTGTTTTGACCCCTAGCACCTGCAGCATCACCTGGGGTTGATTTCGGCATGTTGAATGGAGTCTTGGGGTGATTTTAGAGGAGGTCATTCGCCATGTTTAAGTTTGATATTCTGCACGATTTAGAATTTGGCCCCCGTTCCAGTGCCTGCCCAAGAAGGTCCTGTTTTGACTCCTAGCACCTGCAGCATCACCTGGGGTTAATTTCGGCATGTTGAATGGAGTCTTGGGGTGACTTAAGATGGAGGCGGTGGCCATGTTGAAGTTTAAAATTCTGCACGATTTAAAAGTTTGCCCACATCTTCCAGTTTGTGCTCAAGAAGGCCCTGTTTTGCCAACCGGCACCTGCAGCAGCACCTGGGGTCCTTTTCAGCATTGTATTTGAAGTTCTGAGTGTATTTTGAGCGGGGTCGGTTCCGATCTTTAAGCTCAAAATACAGCTGTTTAGCAGTTTTACTATTTGTTCCTGCTCCTGCCCAAGAAGGCCTCGTTTTGACCACTAGCACCTGCAGCAGCACCTGGGGTCGATTTCGCCATCTTGACTTGGGTCTTTGGGTGATTTTAGAAGGGGTAGGTCGCCATGTTCATGTTTGAAAATCGGCACGATTTAGAAGTTAGCCCCCCTGTTCCAGTTCTTGCACAAGAAGGCCCTGGTTTGTCAACCGGCACCTGCAGCAGCACCTGAGGTAGGATGCCCCCGAGGTGAGGTTGACTCCGGTATGATGCAAGGAGATTGTGGTCCAAATTTGAGCCCTCTGCGATGAACCGTTCTCGAGAAATCGCGCGGACAGACAGACAGACACGCAGACAGACAGACAGACAGACAAACAGACAAAACATTTTTGGGCCAGTGGGGTAAGGGCTTCGCTATCGCTCAGCCAAAAACTGCTAAACAAGCTGTATTTTGAGCTTAAAGATCGGAACCGACCCCGCTCAAAATACACTCAGAACTTCAATTACAATGCCAAAAACGACCCCAGGTGCTGCTGCAGGTGCGGGTTGGCAAAACTGGGCCTTCTTGTGCAGGAACTGGAACAGGAGGGCAAACTTCTAAACAAACCGTATATCAAACTTGAACATGGCGACTGACCTCTTCTAAAATCACCCAAAGACCCGAGTAAAGATGGCGAAGTCGACCCCAGGTGCTGCTGCCGGTGCTAGTGGTCAAAACAAGGCCTTCTTGTGCAGGAACTGGAACGGGAGGGCTAACTTCTAAATCGTGCCGATTTTCAAACTTGGGCATGGCGAGCGACCTCTTCTAAAATCACCCAAAGACCCGAGTAAAGATGGCGAAGTCGACCCCAGGTGCTGCTGCCGGTGCTAGTAGTCAAAACAAGGCCTTCTTGGGCAGGAGCAGGAACAAATAGAAAAACTGCTAAACAAGCTGTATTTTGAGGTTAAAGATCGGAACCGACCCCGCCTAAAATACACTCAGAACTTCAAATACAATGCCGAAAAGGACCCCAGGTGCTGCTGCAGGTGCCGGTTGGCAAAACAGGGCCTTCTTGAGCACAAACTGGAAGATGTGGGCAAACTTTTAAATCGTGCAGAATTTTAAACTTCAACATGGCCACCGCCTCCATCTAAAGTCACCCCAAGACTCCATTCAACATGCCGAAATGAACCCCAGGTGATGCTGCAGGTGCTAGGGGTCAAAACAGGACCTTCTTGGGCAGGAACTGGGACGGGGGCCAAATTCTAAATCGTGCAGAATATCAAACTTAAACATGGCGAATGACCTCCTCTAAAATCACCCCAAGACTCCATTCAACATGCCGAAATCAACCCCAGGTGATGCTGCAGGTGCTAGGGGTCAAAACAGGGCCTTCTTGGGCAGGAACTGGAACGGGGTGCCAAATTCTAAATCGTGCAGAATGTCAAACTTTAATATGGCGACCGACCCCCTCTTAAATCACCCTAAGACCCCATTCAAAATGCCAAATTTGACTTTTAGGTACTGCTGCAGGTGCTGGGGGCCAAACCAGGGCATTCTTGAGCAGGAGCAGGAACAAAAGGAAAAACTGCTAAAAAAAAAGCAGTATTTTGAACTTAAAGATGGGAACCGATAAAGCTTAAAATACACTCAGGACCTCAATCACAATCCTGAAGAAGACCCCAGGTGCTGCTGATTGTGCCAGTTGTCAAAGCCGGGCCTCCTTGGACCGGAACCGGTTAGGCTAGGGTAGGTTAGGTTTGAGCAGCATTGAGTACGGTAGAGAAGTCCACAATGAGAAGCTGAAGTTGGAGTAGGCTAGGTCAGAGTAGGGTAGGTTAGTTTAGAGTACGGTAGGCTAGGCTAGAGTAGGAAAGGGTAGGTTAGAAAGTACACAATGAGTAGGGGAAGTTGGAGTAGGCTGGATCAGAGTAGTGTAGGTTAGTTTAGAGTAGGGTAGGCTAGGTTAGAGTAGGGAAGGGTAGGTAAGGTTGGAGTAGGCTAGGGTAAGTTAAGTTAGAGTTAAGCACGATTAAGTACGGTAGAGAAGTTCACAATACTGTGGGAGTAGGTACGTCCAGGGGTTAGGTTAGAAGCGTAGCGTCCCTCGCGCCTCAAGACCGGCGCCCGCAGGGCGCAGTACTGACTGATTAGCCCCGCAGGGTCCCACTCGCCCGGTGACAGCCGCCGGCAGGCCAAGGTAGGTGTACGCCAGGCGTGGAGGGGCGGAACAGTGGTTCGCGGTGAGCGAAGCCTGTTACGCCACGACGCGGTCTGGCGTACGCCTACCTTGTGGTTAACTGGACTTCCATAGTAGCAGATGGAATCAGCTCAGATGAGTTGGGAAAAGAACAAAGGCTTGACAAAGACATCATGCCTATAATAATTCCCGTTGAAAATGGCAAACGTCCAGATTTCCAAGACATTTGTGGTTATAGTAACAAGACTCGAACACTTTGGCATCAGTTCAAGTCACTTGTGGTTCAGAATGGATTGTCATTCAGAAAGTTTGAGCATATCACCAGGGATCCTGAAAAGATACAATATCAATTAGTATTACCATCAAAGTATGTGAAAAATACCATCAAGCATTATCACGAGCAACTGGGAGAAATTAATCATTTTGGAGTAAACAAAACAGTAGCTCATATGCAATGATTCTTTTGGTGGCCTGGAATGCAAACTGATATCCAATGGTTTATTGCAAATTGTAAACAATGTCATAAACATAAAGGGGTTAAGGACAGGTTCAAACCATACTTAAAGATATTTCAAGATGGGGTTTTGCATGGGAGATGGCATGTAGATTTAGCGGGGCCATTTAACAAAAGTCAAGAGGGTTATACTCACATCATGATTGCAGTAGAGTCATTTTCTGCAAGGCCAGTAGTAGTTCCTTTGTATGGCAAATCATCTTCAGAAGTAGCAAGGGCTTTAATCACTCATGTGTTTTCCATCTTTGGGGCACCCATCTCAGTAATGATGGATCAGGGAAAAGAATTTGAATCCAATACCATGGCAGAAATAGCATACCTGTATCACATAAAGAAATGTAAGATATCAGTGAAGCATCCAGAATCCAATGGAAAAGTTGAAAGGTGGATTAGAACCTTAAAACAACAACTTATAATGCTAGTAGAGACAGACCAGCTGAAATGGCCGGAATATTTACCTTTCATTGCTCAAGCTTATCGGAATCTTCCAAATGAAATAACCAAGTGCTCTCCATATGAAATAATGTTTGGAGCTCCCATGAGGACTCCTTTACAATTAGAGAGAGAAGCACCTCCGTCTCAAGAAGACTGGTCAAACAAGAAGGATAAATATCCATTGTTTGTAAGAGAAGCTTTGAATAAGATTCATGATTTAGTCAGAGATTTCAAGAAACAGTCTGCAATCAAAATGAAACAATATTATGACAGAACAGCAATGCTAGCACCATTTGAGATAGGAGACAGAGTGTATTTGTATCAGAAAGTCACCAAGACAGGACAAATGAGGAAGTTAACCTCACCTTGGCATGGACCATATGTAATTTTGGACATTATCAACGATTGCAACGCCCAAATTCAACAAGAAGATCCACCGCACAAGAAACTGATCGTCCACATCGATAAATTGGCTGCATATACACCGCAAAATGCGGAAGAAGAGGATTTCTTCGGAGCTGCCTGGTTAACGTTTGTGTAAACAACGTTGATTCTATGGGCAGTCACGGCCACCTGGATATAAGCGACACCGCCCGCTACGAGTGCCGCGAGATTCAAACGCTGCAGTTCGGTCCAGCAGGGCGTATTGACGATAGTCAACCCTTTAACCGGCTAGATCTGGTTTAATCTCGATAAAACGGGACCAAAGCCGATCGAAACGGATAAAAGTGGATCAGTCCAGTCCTAACCAGCGCCATGGCACCACGCAAGCGGGTATCCAGAGTGCAGGAGGAGAACAAGTCAGAAGGAACCACAGCACCAGCATCAACAGCGCAAAGAGTAGCGACGCCGAAGGGTAGACCCCCCAGCATCTTCAAGAAGCTGGAGCAGAGGATTCCAGCCATAACAAGCGGTGTGAAGAAAAGTGAAATACCAAAGGTATACACCAGAAAAAGTGCATCGCTGGAAGAGGTCAAGGCGACCGCTCTCAAGTGTCTGGCAAGAGACAGACTAAGGAAGGAAGAAGCAAGAAGAAGAAGGAACGTGGAAACAGTTCAAGAAAGAGAAAATAGTAAGTGGAAGAAAATGGAAGGACAGTGGAATGGAGAAGAGTTGTGGTCGGTGGATGAATTAGAGAGGGAGTTGAAGTTTAAAGGAAAGAGAGAAATGGAAGAAGAGTTAGAGAAGATAGAGAGACTGATAGAGAAGAAAGGGGAAGAAATTCAAGACTTAAGGAAGCAAGAAGCAATGACAGAGGAAGCAGAAGAGATCAGTAATGAGGACTTGTGTTTAGATTTAGAGGAGTTAATTAAGCAGATAGAGAACAAACAGCAGGAGGCAGTAGTGGTTGATGATGAGATAAAGAGAATGGATAGGATGATAGCGGAGTATTGGTCAGAGGAGTGTGTGGTGAAAGGAAGTAGTAAAGAAAACATTGAGAAAAGCGAGAGTAGTGCTAAAGTTACTGTAAGCAGGGTGGAATTGGAGTGTGATTTTGAAAAGGGTAAGAATAAAAAGAGGTGTAAGCAATGTGGCTCGAGGGACCACAGAACCTCGGAATGCAGCAAAAGGGGACTGCGCAAAAATTTTAAACTCAGCAAGTTTTAAATGTGTTGCTTTTATGGTTTAAGATTTGCTATGAAAATGATTGTTTATTCAAAGCTATTAATACCGTTAGTTATTAAGCATCGCTAGCATTTCAAGGTGTTAAATATTAAGCTAGCTGAATTTGTGATCCCATGTACTCTAATAAATGTTTGTTAAAATGATATGAATCTTATTTATGATCGGGAAACTTGAGCCAATGAACCTGTTTCGAACAGTTGGAACTGCGTACTATGGCCAAGTCAATAAATAACACCCAAGTCAAATAGTGGAAAAAGGAATCGAAATTAAAAACAGGAAGTAAAATGAGCAAGTTTATTTAAACACGGCAGAGTGTCACATTAAATCATAAGAGTCAATAAATAAGTAATTCCCGACATAGCAACGCAAGCTAAATGCCAGGATCGATCACAAGTCGAGATCAAGCAAAATCATAAAAACACAATAAAAATTTACATCAAAAATGCCACTGGGTCATCTACTGCAATGTTAACTCCGTCTTGAAGAACAGTCTAGAAAGATACAAAGGGCCTAGTTAAAAGCTGTAAGCTGATTTCAAGCTATCGGTGAGCGATAAAATACTTACAAAAACAAAGGAGCCACAGAGCGCGCAAACGAGCTCCCCGGAACCATAAAGGTACTCTGGGGTGTGCCAACGTAACTCAAAGATGGCAAACTCGGGAGGTAGAAAAACCATGGGGGGCATAGCAGCAGGCGGCGAGATTCGGCAACGTCTACAAATCTAATCAGATAATAAACAAGTTTAGAAACAACTACAAACAAGACAAAAGAAAACCCTCAAAAACACTTAACTTACCATCACTAAGGATTGGGTAGCCGGGTCGGCAACCAAGAAGGAGTGTAGGAAGATTTCAGTAGCCGGCCCTGGGTAAGGCGCAACAGGTACCACACCAACATGGTTCACAACCACGGCAGGGACAGCCAAAGGATCCGGGATACCCTCAGGCTGCACATCCACTACAGCCATGGGATCCAGGATGGCTTCAGGCCGCACGGCCATGACAGGGGCAGTCGTAGCATCACTAGCGTCAGACTCGGAGTCTGAATCGCTCACTAAATCCACCACTTAAACCGGGCGAACAGCCTCCTCGTTTTCACAAACACGAACCACAAGGGCTCCATCGACAAGTTTAACCTGGCGAGCCATTTGGTAATTTGTTGATGCACCCACACTAAATAAAACGAAGCCACACGTCCCGACTTTACCGACGCTAAGAACCAACTGACGCCAAGTGGGCGAGACGGGTAGGCGTAACGGTCGCGGGGAACTTTTCGCGCATGCGCAGAACACACCCGGCGGCTCGATAGCCAATCAGAACGCAGAAGTCACTTGGGTAGCAACCACAACCGGTGTAGTTTCATTCTTCGGATAAAAGTTAAAACGTTCCGAGCAAGTTTTAAGTGAGTGATAAAATCTCTAACGCAGAGTTAAGATTTTAGAAAGTAATCTTGGTCCATAAAAGAAGTCACAAGCAAGCGAACGAGTTAAAATACGTGAGTCAAGTCAGGTCAAGTCTCGTAGTTTTTGGCGGCATTTCACAGTTCGTGTACCCAAAATAGACAAATGAAGATCGCGCTCGAAAAACGTACGTAGACGATTCAAAATTTGAAATGGAAATTTCAAGCAAGGGTTTGCATGAATAAAATGGAAAGAAATGATTAAAAGAAATAATGAATCGTTGAAATTCGCAATTCGGCAAAATCTTTCAAAATAAATTAGAGATCTAAAACTGAGACAAAAAGTGAGTCAAATTGACGTCTCAAGTTTGGAAACCAAAAATAGAAATAGGACTCCGACAGGAGAATTAGAGATTTCAGCTCAAGAAATTTCCAAGAACACAAGAATTCATCAAGGAGGCCGTGAAATCATGGAATTTCAACAAGAAGTCATCACGACAACCGGAGCAGCATCGGGCAGACTTCGGTCAACAGCAACAGCAGCAACCATTTTGCGAGGGGAAGGAAGGACAGGATAAGTTAAGTCGTCTTGGAAAAAAAAATCAAGATTAAAACAAATAGCTAGTGTCAGTTAGTTTTGATTATGGTGTCTTAGTCTAAGTATTAGGATAAGTCTAGTCTGTAAGTGGATAGGTCAGAACCGCGATAGGGATTAGCATGACACCAAGGGTTTAGCACAGGCACCTTAACCTGGAAAAGGTTATGAAAAGGTAAACAAAAATACTGTGTCAGATGTAATTATGTTTCAGTATACGAGCGTTGTCTTCAGTCATCAAATTGTTCCACACCGTAGTCTCAGCCACAAGTACCAGCTACCAACGCCAAGAGTCAACAAGAAGTTCAACATGTCAACTAGAAGATTTAATATGTTTTTCTGATCCACTTCCTCGAGAGGATTTCTAAGTCTCGCATGGAAGTAGCCCTACTACTGTCTTTATGGTGAAAGATTAGAGTGGGTTTTTGCATTTGTGGCCAGAATGCAAACCTTGTGAGGGATATCTAAACTCGGCACGACTGTAGTGTAATAGGAAGGGATCGAATCTTTTTGTTTATTTGCTTTAAACCATGGAAATCATTTGGGCTTGGAACTGGACATTCTAAGCGAGCACAAGCAGTATTGTGTCAAATGATGGAAGTGGTCTTACAGGTCAGCAAAATTAGATAGCTAGTGATAGGGCCATTTGTTCGGTGAGCTTCTGAGTAAGGTTTTTGTACCCACTGGGTTTTTCCCTTACTCCTTGTCCAAATGGGGAAGTCTCAAATGTCCACTTAAAGCATTACTATAGTCGGGAATAGGCAATTATTAAGGAATTTGTAAAACTTGAAAAATTGTAAAGGGCTTAAAGAGAAGAAGGGAGCTTAAAAAGGAGGGAGTGGTGTTACATAGAGCAGCAATATTAAAAGATAAAACATAAACTGATCAGTCTATGGGCAACATAACCCTTTCCCGTGTTGATACCCGACAGTCATCTATTTATCCGCTGCTGACATCTCTCGAGTACCTCCCACACTAGTACCCCCACCACTTCTCATTCTTCCTGACTTCTTCTCTTTGCCCTATAAATGCAGGCGCCTCTTTCCAAGCGGCGCCACTTCGTGTAGCGACTCCTTACGGTCAATACATTGGCTTCAACCCTACACTCCGACTCTTATTCCGCCTCCTCTACGTAACAGTACACAATCTTTTTCTAAACTACAATAAATTTCCCAACACCATTTACTAAACTTTTATAGACATCACTTTTATTGCATTTGAAACACAAAACAGAAGGAAAAAGGAATGTTACCATCACATTTTCTTGATAGCTTCTTCAGTTTCCTCAGTTTCAGCCTCTATTCCAGATCTGTAACACAAAACAACCAGACATAACACTTATCCTCTTTCAAATCCAATTTTTCACAAATCAGTTCTACTCACTTTGCTTTGTCCACATCCATTTCACAATCAGACTCATCAGTTTTACCATCATCACTTGACAGATTTCTCTCTTTCCTGAAAAAAAAACAAATTACAGTTACTTTTTCTCCGCAATAAAGACATTAAAAACTTCAACTTTAAACAGAACATACATTTGCTTCGCCAATTTAATTTTGTGAAGACGGCGCTCTTCCCTTGTATAGTACCTCTTGCCATTCCTAGCAAAAATTACATGGAATAAAAATTAAAACTACATAATTTTTCTTAACTTCTTTCAATTACATTAACTCATACCATGATTTCCTTCCTTCCTTTCCTTCCTGACTCGAAGTTGCTCCGCTCGTTGCATTTCCTTCACTCCCTTCAGACATTCTCGCTTCTTCTTCACTCTCTCTTTCACGACCATTTCCTGATCTTTGCCCACGTCCACGAAATCCACCACTTCCACGCCATCCACCACGTTGCTTTTTCTTCTCTATTTCTAGAAAATTAAATACTGACATTAAAACTTCATTTTAAAACAAAAATCCAACTGAAATTTTCTCAATACTTACCACAGTGCATTCCCACAGCTCTTACAAGCGTTCTTAATGTAAAATTGTCCATTTTTAACAGACAATTTTTAACAACCAAAAGCAAAATTGGTTTAACTTCACACCCAAAAAGATTCAGAACAAGAGAAACCAACCTTTAGAGATCAAAAACAACAATGGGCAACAAACACCACAGCCTTCACATTCAAACCTCCTACACACACATACACATACACACAAACACACACACACATTTCCCCTTCCTTCTTCTCTCTATCTCTCTCTCTTTGTCTCAATCTCCCTCTTTTCCACAAACAAATTATTATCCATAAAACTCATAGTTAGCCATCAGCCACCATGACAAACTTTTGGCTAAAAGCACTTGAATTTCGACAACTCGGTTTCAATCATAATTTCAATGATTTTTGTCAATCGTCATCAACAAGACCAAGATTTCCCTATTTTGTCAAAAATACCACTGAACCTGTAATTGCATCAATGTGTCTTCACGATGATTTCATTTACTTCAACAAAAACAGATCTGTAAGTGCCAATTTTACATTATTCAAAATCCTTCAATATTCAATCAATCCTTTTCTATGACAGATACATTTCTTCAATATCAAGACATGTACACAAAGTGATTTCCTTTGTTCTTGTACTGAAGGTGCATGCTCATTTCAAGTTTTTTCACCATCTCCAAACAAAATGTTACTAACCATCAATGGATGTAAAAGAAACCACATTCAACTCCTGGACATGACTAAAAAATTGACAGTTAAAACATCCAAAGTACAACAAAATATCTGACAAAAAATTCCTTTTTTACAAATTCAGAACTCCTCCATTCATGATATAATGTTCTTTTCCAGATCAGTACCCCAGATTCTCAAGTGATAAGAGATTTCATCTGGACATCTTCTTCACAGTTTTTGGCAGTAACAAGCAGATGGAACTCATTTTTTTATGATCTTTCAGACATCACAGAATTTCAGCAATGGTATTGTATCCTATTCAAAATCAATAATGACACTTAAAATGATGAAAAGTACTTATAAATTTTTCCACAGGAAATACACACAATACACAAACTTGAACTTACAAGGATGGCTTAACAAAGGAATTCACCTTCAGGACAACAAATTTTTGATCTACACCAAAAAACCACGGTAAATTATCTGTTTATTGTTTCAGATAAAACTATCAACTTCATAACTATCTTCAACCACATTTCAGATATCGACAACACCACTTCCATCAAAAACAAATAATCATCTGGCTTTTTCAAAGGAAGAAAACATTGCAATGATTGCTGCAAATGAAACATTGACATTTTACGACATAAGATCAAATTCTATAATCCAAAATGTCCACGTAACTACATCACGTAAGCAAATCTATTTCCACTAAATAAACCCTACTAACTTCATCTTAATACCCACTTTCTTCTAATTCCAGAAATCCAATCAATTCATTTGAATACTCCAAATCTTACTGTTGCCACAACCCATGGAGACATTTTTAATATTAACCTCAGTCAAATCACAAGACCTTATAAAATTCATGATTTCAAAACCCACATAAACACTCACGCTGTTAATTATTTTAATGTTCTATTTGTGGGAACAGACTATTCTGCAACTGTTTTTCTCTAAACTATGTTCAAAAGAAAAACTACTGTTTCCTTTTCACTAACTGCGCTAATTTCCCCAACCTCAATACTCATGCACAAACTACAAAAATAAACCACAAAAATTCAGAAAACTGCTTCCTTTCTACTGCCTTTCTCATTTCACCCATACCCAATACTCATGCACAACATGCAATAACAACAAACAACACTTCAAATGGTCCATTTATTGGAATTTGAAAACAATTAAAACTAACAAAAACTTTTACATCCAACAGTAATCATAAAACTAGTGAAGAATTATAGAACATGCAAAAAGAAATTTCAAATGAAAGATTAAATTAGTGGTTACACAACATGCGAAAACAAAATTCATGACAAGATTACCACACAGTAATGGAACATGTAAAAATCAAAACAACTACAACCATGAAATCAATCACTTCTTACCAAAATTTGCGCGCACATACCGCATGTCATATGGTTGGAACTTTTTTCCCAGGTCCCGCCCATAATAAATAACATGTAATACTTTCCCATTCCTAATGCTATTTGAGACCCGATCCACATCATCTTCTCTCATGTTATTGGTAATTGCACCAGGCAGCCAAATGTACTTTACTTCTGATGGCTCATCACGATGCTGCAAACCACCTACCACTGCCATCCTTGATTTCCCATTCGCCTCAAAAATTGTTTTGTAGTACATGTCAACTACCTTATATACTACCCCTTGTAACAAAACATCTGCAGATTCAATCACTCGGTTCGTAACACCCATCATTGTCTGCAACAAAAACAAAAAAACATAACAAACGCCACCACCAAACATTCAAAATTCATACTCAATAAACAATACTTACATCGAACAAATCCTCACCATCATCACATTCATTCATTGCAGCAGCACCCTTTCCCACTTCCAACTCTTTCACATTACCACTACCACTTGTTTCACCAGAAACATCTCCACTACCAATCTGAAACAAATATAAGAATCTCGATTATTTAATACCACTTCCATTTTCCATTTACATTTTCTCATTGAACTAACCTCACTACGATCAAGACGAATCTTTTTCGCAGGAACATCCTCAACATCTTCATTTGAACACTGTAAATAAACATGTGATTAGTTAACAACATCAAAAATACACAATTTTCACCACAAATATACCTTCTGAGTTTTGAAACTAAACATTTCTATATATTTGTCAATTCCCTAATGTCAAAACAGAATCAAATAACAAACAACACAAATGGACATCCCCATGGAAACAACAACACTAACATAAAAAATTTCAATACCAACTCACTTTTCAAAAAAACTCCATACAAACCTTTCCTTTTCATTCAAGGTTTTAAAACATTTCATTTGAAAATTCCCTTTAAATTTCTTTTAAAAAAACTTCTTCATTACATCTCTACTTCCTTTCAAATTCACTCCTAAAAAAAACAGTTTAAAACTGTTACTTAATAAACTGAGTGTCAATAAAAAATCCTGATCACACTGTCCATTTGCACTGAAGATTTTCTCACAAATTTCGTTGAACAGCAACACAGCACAACTGTAGTATATTGTAAACGATTCCAAAAAAAAATCATTCAAACTGTATTAACACAATGAAAACGAAACAGTAATAAAGTTTACATGTTCAAACTTAACCTCCACTAACACCATCACAATTCATTCTTTTACCACTTACCGCAGAATTAAATGCCCACACATGAAAGAATTCGAATACGTCCATAAGATTACATAAAATGACGATAGACAGAAATTCATCACAACAAATTCTCATGTCTGCCTTGCAAGCACATTTCCAACTACAACTTCGACTCTTTTTGGAATTTCAAATTTCTACATGTGATCACTCCTGAAAAACAATTTCAAACTGTTAGTTAATAACCTTAGTGTCAATAACTCATACCAATTCATACTCCCCTGTCTATTTCCATTGAAGGTTTTCTTCCAAATTTCTTGGACAGCAACACATTAATACTTTAATATTTTTTCCCACATCTCCAAAAGAAATCATTCAAACTGTAAACACCTAATGAAAAAGGGACGGTCATAACATTAGAATATATTCGAACTTAACCTACACTAACACCATCATAACACATCCTCTTACCACTTTCCACAGCATTCAATGCCCAAACCATTTCTTCATTTAAAAACAAATAAACGAATTCAAAACCGTCCAAACCAATTCAATGAAATAACCAACCACAGAAATTCATCACAACACCGATTGTCAAACGCACGAAATCTACTACAACAGCAACCCGAAAACTCGATTGCCAATAACAAAACTCGAAACTGTCCATATATTCCTTTCCAACACTACAAACAACTTTTATGAAAAACTCAGCATCAACGGATGGCATTGCAACAGGTATAGTATATTTCACAATACATTCCTCTCCATAATCAACAACACACAAAAAAAATTCCACAAATCAACAATCAGAATAGCATAACATCAACACAGGTTCCAAACCTTTGCAATATTATACAAAATTACCAGAAATACCACCAAAAAGAAATGTCTCTCTAGAACTTTTTCAAACCTTTGTACAAACGGACTACCCACTACACCTGCGACCGGTCTACACGCCGCGATCAGCCGACATTCCCACACTGAAGTCTCCACATAATTCCCCTCACGTTTCCCCTTTTGTAATATCCTCACTGCCACAACCAGCCACCTTATCGACAATAAAATATCGCCACGATTCACCTCACATTTCCCGTTTTACATGGTTTCTTCAGCTGTACCCTACGACTACTCGGCATACCCCTTATACCACCATATCTGCCAACGCGCCACCCATCCAGTTCTCACCTGCAAACTAGAGTACACACTTCAATTAAAAACATAAAAACTTAAAGTCAAACACATTCACGTTCCCTGTGTAAATAAAAATTAACTACCAGCTAATCTTAAATTCTTAATTACAAAAAATAGTAAATATGAAAATTGCACTAAATCCAGTTTTGTGACACTCCGGGCCTACCAGTATTTCACGAAGTGTAATAGTATTTTTTTCTTTCTATATAGCTACAAGACTATTGACCGAGAAATATCGGAGGTCACTGCCAAGAAGCTAGCACACCACTTGTGGTACACACACGAGGTGCTCGTCGGCTTGGCGTACTTCGACGAGGACCTTCTTCGACGAGGACGTGTCGGTCAAGTGCAAGAGGCGCATGGTGGACAACTTGACCAAGCCCAAGAGCGGCGTCATTCGCCCATAGTCGCCGCTGCCGATCTCCCGGCGCACGCCCAGAGGGACCTGGCGAGCTTCGTGACGGCCAACACCTGGCTGCTGTTTCTTTCATTCCGAGTGGACGGCAGCTTTCTGCTCCAGCTGTTCACCTTTCGTCCGCAACCTCAGCCCTTCTTTCCCTCGCAAAGAAAAGGTGGGCCACCGGCTAAACCGCTGTCACCAATTGTTATATGCGTGTGGGGAAGGGAATTTAAGGAGACGTTCAGAGGCTCGTGATTTATTGGAGTGCTCTCTAGGAAGTTTCACTAAAGACTGAGGCTGGTAGGCCTCCTTCGCAACCGGCTCAACAGTGTTTAGAATAAGAGTATGAACGAGTATGGTCGGAGTGAGTCCTTAGGAAGATGGCGGCTTGCATGCCAGTAACCAGAATAGGTTAGTTTACTTTTTAATGGATCAGACCATAACAATATTACAAAATAGGAGGAATAGAAAATTTATGATTTGTGAATTTATGACCGATACACTACATATATTCTCGAAACAAAAGTTTGTAACCAGAATATATCCTCAATATAAAATGGGGCATCTGATAACCACAGACTCAACATGTAATAGATTTATATCCAAAATATACTAGTGATACAGGGTGTTTCTCATCGTGAGGTCATCCACTTCAGAGTGGATGGGGGACACCTAGAGAGGTATTTTGGGCATAGGAACCCATGGGCGCAAATGTCACGTTACAGCGTTACACGAGGGTTACTTCTGTTCATTGTGCGCCTGGATGGTAGGCAACCCATCGATCACGGTACGCCATACCAGGCCGTCCCACCCCACTGCCGCCTCTTTTCCACGCCTGAAATGAATTTTCTTGGGAACGGTTTGTCACGTTGAATTGCTGTCAATTCATTTTTTGGCAAAGTCAGAACAAAAACAGGAAACAAAACGAGCAAAAAATTCTTCGTCACAACACAAACAAAATTCAGTCTCAGCAGAAAAACAAACACGGTTACAAATGTTCATAGTGTCCTCCACTAACAGCAATGCAATTTGCGACCCGCTGTCCCCACGCTGTCCGCACTCGCTCAAACATACCAGGGTTTTGGTGGATGCATTCCCCGGCCACCACGATCCGCGCCAACAAATCTTCCTCACTTTCAACCAGAGTTTCGTACACGAGGGCCTCCATGGCACCCCATAGTAAGAAGTCTCGCTCTTGATACAATCGCAGTATTCTTAAACTCCCTGGTCAGGTCTCAAACTGAGAAACGATTTTTCTGGGTGTGGGGCCGTACCAAGACTAAGCGGCAACGGGTCCCTGGTGTTCTTGCAGGAGGTTTTACCCAAGTTACTCGATGATGTGCCCCTTGCAGGCCGGATCGAGATGTGGTTTTTGATGTAACGAGAAGTTTCTTCTTGTTTTCTTTTCTGTTTTTGTGAAAGCATTTGTCAACAATGAATTGACAACAATTTAAAGTGACCGAGAAAGTTCATTTCAGTGGGAGGGGTTGGTATGGCGTACCGTGCTCGATGGGTTGCCTACCATCCCGGCGCACAATGAACAGAAGTAACCCTCGTGTAACGCTGTAACGTGACATTTGCGCCCATGGGTTCCTATGCCCAAAACACTTCTCCAGGTGTCCCCTATCCACCCTGAAGTGGATGACCTCACGATGAGAAACACCCTGTATAACTGATACAATGTATCCAGCCCAATATATCCCTTCAGTATAAGTTCAGTATATCTTCCACACATTTCTTGCAGTGGGGGTTGTCCGCCAATAAATATATTGATTCAGAATCTATGAGTTGAGCCCCTGGTGTTTCTGAAAAGTGTGTCAGTGACAAACGTAGGACGAGTGTCGGCACGTGGTCCGTTTAGGAACAAGGGCTCGCTGTGCTCGCCGAACAATTTGGGAGTCGCACGATGAATTCTAAAATATCTTGTGATTTTGCGGCTTGCAGAAACTTCCGTTAGTGGGGGCCCAGATAAAACCGTGCGTGGTAAAGTCGTCGTAACTGCATGGTAAGTCTGCGGTAACCGCACGCTAAGTCCGCGGTAACCGCATAGTACGTTGGCGGTCACCGCACGCTAAGTCCGTGGTAACCGCATAGTACGTTGGCGGTAACCGCACGCTAAGTCCGCGGTAACCGCATAGTAAGTTAGCGGTAACGGCGTGGTAAGTCCATCGTAACCCCGTCGTAACCCCGCGGTAAGTCCGTCGTAACACCGTGGTAACCGCGTGGCAACGCGGCGATCGGCCCTCGGCCCTACGTGTCACGTTTTGAGCTCCCCACAGCGCCTGCAAACTGTAAGGTAGACCAGCCCGCAATGCACATGAGTGCGATAGCGGCCTACCTCCCAGGCGCTCTGTCGGGGACACGGCTTTCGCAGCCACGCGCCCGACCTGGTGGTGCCCTGTCCCTGCCCCCTCTGTGTTGTTATTGTTTACGTACTACTGGACGTGCACGGACGACATACGTTTTCGCACATTATACGATTTTCTGCAGGATGCGACTGCGCGAGCTACTCACGGGGCGATTCGAAAACGGTGAGATTCAAACCGAGGTTGCTTGCTATCCATCACGCTTTCTTTGACCACTAGCATAACCTTTAATTTGGTCGCTCTAGGTGTTGCTTTATTTGCACCACCCTTTGTAGTGCAGGTGCCCGAGCGTCCGTTTGCTTTAAAAAAGGAGGGGGTGACCTCTATTAACCTAACCTAACGGCGCAAAGGAACTTCGTTTGTGGGAGCACCCTACAATCAACGAACTTTAGTCCACCCTCACCATGAGGTCCAGCGTTTGTGGCTGCTGGGAGAGAAGATCCCTCTGCAAATAAAGCAACACCCGGAGCGAGGCCAGGTGATGGGTTACCTTCCGGTATGAAAAATTCCGCGGGCGTCAACAGTGTCTCCTCTAAGCTAACACTGCGAATCGTCACAGCAGATTTATATTTTCCCCCTTATCTCTGGAATAAATAAAAATGCATGGGTACTTTCCTTTAAATGATTTTAAATTGACAAATATATTAAAATTAATTTCTACGCTTTTTCAATTATTTTCACTTATTTTTTTTAGTTTCATTTAGTTTTAATTTAGAAAGGACAGAATTTTGGAATAAATCGTATTAATGCGACAAAAATCAGGAAAATACATTTAAAGTACAGGGGGTTAGTTCCAGGAGGGGTATGTTCTAGTTATTTCCCATTTAAGGCAGCCTGCAGGAAAGGGAGTAAAAGTTAGTGGCACACCTTTGATTTTTAGTATTCAAATTATCTGTTTAAAATCTGATTACCTTTGATCACCCTTAGGATAACTGGAGGACAATCACTTTGATGCATGTTTTTGATAATGTTTTCCTTTAGAAGCACTTTTAGTAGGGATCTCACCATTGCAGCGGGATACATAGACCCTTTCTCTGCAGGCTTTCTGTTTTTCTTGCCTTTTACCTTTGGTGGCTCTGGCACCGAATTGATGCCACTTCATCTTTATCAATAAAAATCCCAGATACATTCTCCACCAATGGATGCTGAGACGGAAATAAAATATTGCTGAATTACAATTTTCTTTTCAGAATTACTTCCAGAAACCATGAATACTTCAATGAAATACCCTGTTAAAGCCGGCCTGAGAGCAGGGCAGAGAACATTGGGGCTCTCCAGAGTGCTAGTTTGCGTACTCTTTTTTTGTGCAGATGAGTCTGTTTGAGTAGCCTTATGAAGCGCAGTTTTCTGAGGATTTGTTAACAAAATTTACCATGAGTTTAAAATAGCAAAATCAAAACATCAAACATCTAAAATTTGTGTTTTAATTGGAAGAAAAAGTATTTTAAAAAAGAAAGGAGGGGGGGGGAGAGAGAGAGAGAGAGAGAGAGAGAGAGAGAGAGAGCTTGCAATAAGTAAATAAGACCCTCTTTTTATGTTAATTTCTTCCATACCTTTTGATATTGAGCCTCTTTTATCACATCCGTGAGCCATTTCAATTTAGATGGGCTTCCTGTTGATCAAAATAACTGACTTTATGTAAATCTGTTAATTATCCTAAACCATTTTATACTCTGATCTAAATACTATTTTACCCTTTTCAATAGTTGTGGCAACCATAGAACTGGCCAGATCTGATGATGACATGCCAGTGCAAACACTGAAGAAACTCAAAATATTTTGTTTCAGGCCGTTGTCATCCTGTTACGGCATTAAAAATTATTCAGTGTGTTCATATAAATATTAAATTTTAATTTATTGGATGCACTTACAGTTCCCTGGTGGGAATTAGGTGTTCCAGTGACAGAGTTTGTCTTTTCCTGGGTGTCTATGGTTTCTACTGTTGTGTTACTAACAGCTGCAGATGTCTAAAAAACCATTCAGATTTCATAATAGACATTACTTCTCATTTAAAACTCAAGGCATTCAACAGTTAAATTTTCACTTTTATTAGAACTCACAGTTTGTCCAGAGAGAGAGGGAAGGCTTGCAACTAGGTTGTCAAGCTCTGCCAAACCAGGAGTCGGTGGCTTTCTCTTCGAGCTGCAAACGAGAAGCTCAGCGCCATCAGTGGAGCAGCCCTTGGTACCATCAGTCCGCACGATAACTGATTCCAGATATTCTATGTTATCTAAGGCAATGCAAACAATTTGTTTCACTTAATTATTTCAACAAAACTAGCAGTCATAGACTTGCACTTTTTGCACAGATGTTCAATCGCTTCTGAAACTTACAACCAAATTCTACGATGATGGCCCTGAATGTCCTCCCCTCTGTATTTCCCTTAAAGTTTATAGGCAAAGGGACGTTGTTACAAGTGGAGCCCACCTCTGCATTGTCTGGAAGATCTGTGCGTCTGACGACTCCCTTTGTCTTGTCCGCGGTGTACAGCACCAGACCATATTCCTGCGGTGGGGGCACCTTGTTTGTTCTAATTCCCCTAGTTTTCTTCCTCGGTGGAGATTTCGATTTGTTTTGCCGTTTGGGTGCCATTTTTTGAGTGAACAGCACTGAATCAGAATACTCGAATGCTTCTACCCTACCCGTCAAATTTTGAAATGTTCGTACACAGGACACCTAAACACTGATACCAACGATATTCAATGGTGAGTTTTCTAACAGTCCAAGAAATTTTCCGATTCAGTTTTAAATACTTTTAAATTCTTTTTTGGACTATCTCCAGTACTTGATTTTTTTCATTCTCCTCTTCATTCATGTCATCAATTAAAACTGTGAGCTTTGCTTTTGCAATGTTGGTGCTGGAAGAAGAAAGGCAACGCTGGTGGAGGTGAGGAGGTTGGGGGCACACAGCATCCATCCTGGGGCGTCTTGATTAGAAATCCGCCAAATAAGTGTTGTATAGTGGAGAAGAAATCTCATGGTGTGTATTTTGCGCTGCTGTTGATGTATTTTTTTGTTTTAAATATATAGATTTTTCTAATGTAAACTTGTTGCAGGTCCAGTGTTCATTTTCTGGAATAGAACCACATTAGGATACCTGGTCTCTTAACCTGAAACCTTTGGCGTTAATTTCACTTCATCAACTTTTCTAAATTATATACATGAGATAAATAGGTAGGTGTGAATCGTATTTGTTCTGATGCCTTAGCTTGTACTTTCTATTCATACATAGTTCTATCTCATATTTTTTATTTGATCCTGTTTCTAATTTGTGTCCTGACATCTCCAGATATAAATGGATCCCCCCTAAAAACCGAAATTGGGTTTAGACGAAGAGCCAGATGTGGAGGAATTGTGTTTTAGAGAACCTGATCTGATGGAAGAGCCAGAAGTGATTGAACAGGATCTGATAAACAAGCCCTATGTCTCACAAGAGCCCGGTATTGAAGGAGAGCCGGATATTTGGTGTGATTTTAGTTCAGATGGCGGTAAAGATTCCTCCACCTCGCAATCAAAGCAATGCGACAGCCCAGTAAATTCTGAAGGAAAGACTCACCAAGGTACCTTTCATTTGCCGAAGAAAAGATACTGGCAATCACTCTAAATGCAGTCCCTAAATTGTGTAACAAATTTTGTGTGTCTTGTTACAGATCTGGAGGTGCCTGTAAATATAAAAGGCGTTTGTTTTCAAGAGCCAACACTCCCTTTTGATCACACTGTATATCAAGAGCCTGATGTCATAGCAGAACCAGACGTTTGGTATGACCGTGATCAAGACAACAGGTACCCCTTCATCTTGGAAGTGGATTACAACAGCTTACTTGATTCTGAGGAGAAGACATCGGAGGATCTAGCTGCAGCTTTTTCCCAAAAAAAATCACCAATTTATTCAGGAGCTCCAATTTCAGTCCATCAGTCAATGATGGCTATCCTTACCCTGGCTGTCACTCAAAGGTTAACTGGAACTTGTATTAAGGCCCTTCTAGAATTAATTTTCCTTCATCTTCCTAAAGTTGACAATGTATTCCAAAGAACTCTGTACTATTTCAAGAAATATTTTATTTATGTTCATGGGCCGAAGGACTATGAGTCTTATTGTTCAGTATGTTTTAAAAAGTGTGATGGTAAAAAAGCACGCTGTAAAGCTGGAAAAGTATGCTTTCTAGTTAAATTATCTCTTCTACAGCAACTTCCGACCTGTTTAATCTTGTTTCTTCAGTAAACTAAGAAGTGATATCTCTGACCATACACAAGGAAGATACAAAGATATTTATGATGGCAAGGGGTAATTGTATACTATAGCGGCTTCTCGCTATAGAGGTTGAGTTTGGTCAATTATGATAGGTATGGATGTGTAGAACTTTGCTACGTTCTTATTTTTTGGCGCTCTGCCACCGTTCACTTTTAAATTAATGAAATGTGTTCCGCCCTTAACCTTACATCGCCGTACACCACCCTCCCTCACATCACACAACACGGATGAATCGGGCAATGAATACCGACTGGATTCTGAGATTCACACTCTGGTACACAGATGAAGAGTTTTGAGAGACATCATGAATGCGTTGGATGTCCTAAATGCAGTATTTTAGAATGTCTAAATTCGCCGTGGATCGTCGGAAGCAGACGTCATAGGTAGATGATGAGCGGTCACTCTAGGATGGCAACGGAGCAACACCTCCTAGCGGCCGTCGCGGAAAGCTCGTCGCGACACGTCGGTAAAACAGGTCCATCCCGATCTGACAAGTGGTGGTCGTCGTTTGGTTAGGTTAGTTAAGTTGTTATTTCTTCATGTGCTTGATTGTGTGTTCAAGGTATAGGTGAATTTTTGTGTTCAGTTCGTTATGTTGTATTGTTTGTTTACTTTCTAATTCAATATGTGTTTTTGTGGTGCAGAGTAATGTTTGTGCAATTCGTGTGCAAAAATTTGACTACCTCCTTCAAATCTTTAAATTGGTAGGGTCTGATCCCAAAATATGGAAAGTATTGGGTGATACATTTGGTTCGGTTGTGACAACTGCTGTCATTAAAGCAGGAAAAATTTTCCATGCGCATGGCACCGAAAATGTTAAAGTCATTTAAACCCTTTTAGAAAGATGCTGAGGTAAGCAGACAGAGATACGTAAGGGTGAATGTTTGGTGGGAAGAAATGTGAAGGGCGCATTGGTAGAAGGGTAAATGTCTGGGAGAAGAAATGTGCTGGGTGAAGAAACCTTGGTAGAAGGGTGAATGTATGGTGGAAAGAAATGTGTAGGTCGCATTGGTAGAAGGGTGAATGTCTGGGGGAAGAAATGTGCTGGGGGAAGAAACCTAAATCCAGCCATTATTTTTGCGTTGTTAGAAGGGTGAATGTATGGGGCAAGAAATGTGTGGGGCAAGAAATGTGTGGGGCAAGAAATGTGTGGGGCAAGATGGGGCTCTATAGTGGGAAGAAATGTGAAGGGCGCGGTAGAAGGGTGAATGTCTGGGAGAAGAAATGTGCTGGGGGAAAAAACCTTATTTTTGCGTTGTTAGAAGGGTGAATGTATGGGGCAAGAAATGTGTGGGGCAAGATGGGGCTCGCATTGGTGGGTGAGTTGGTCCTGGGGAAGGTCTCCTGCCATGTTTTACCGACGAGCGGTGCGTTGGGGGACGTAGCTGGCCGTGGATTCCGCGACGAGCTTTCCGCGACGGCCGCTAGGAGGCGTCGCTGCGCTGACATCCTAGAGTGACCGCTCATCATCTACCTATGACGTCTGCTTCCGACGATCCACGGCGAATTTAGACATTCTAAAATACAGCATTTAGGACATCCAACGCATACATGATGTCTCTCAAAACTCTTCATCTGTGTACCAGAGTGTGAATCTCAGAATCCAGTCGGTATTCATTGCCCGATTCATCCGTGTTGTGTGATGTGAGGGAGGGTGGTGTACGGCGGTGTAAGGTTAAGGGCGGAACACATTTCATTAATTTATAAGTGAACGGTGGCAGAGCGCCAAAAAATAGGAACGTAGCAACGTTCTACACATCCATACCTATCATAATTGACCAAACTCAACCTCCAAAGCGAGAAGCCGCTATAGTATACAATTACGATGGCAAGGTTTATCAAGATCAAGTGAAAGCAGGGTTATAAGGGAAACCTTGTCAAATATCATTCCAGTGGTATACAGATGGCGCAAGTCTCTGGAACAGTAATAATTTAAGTGTCTGGCCCCTGTACTTGACTGTGAATGAACTTCCTTATTGTGATAGATTTAAACAGCAGAATGTGTTGGTGCCTGTGTTGTGGGTTGGGCCTGTGAAACCTCCACCAAGTCTTTTGATAGAGGCTATCTATCCTGCATTGGCCTCTCTTTATCAAGGAGTCACCTTTGATGTTGCGAGTCATGGACAGAAGCTTATCAGAGGACTAATTCTGTGTGGCACAGGAGACATGCCGGCTCAAATTGAAATGTTTTTAAAAACTGTAACCCAAATTTGCAGGTACCACGATAACTGTGATTGTTACTGTGATGTATTGATTATTTTAAGGGAGCTAGTACCAAAAAGATCTTTCAAAACCTTGCTTACCAACTACGATGTACCAAATGTGAAAGAATACCAAGAGTCTGATAACATTGTGCTTATTTCCCCAAATTGTCTTCGTGGTGTATGTGTAAAAATGACCATCTCTGAAAAATTGTTCATTTCCAAACTTTGTAATACTCATGAAGTAGAATAGAACCATGTGTTAATTTTATTTTAGAAAATGGAGACCAAGACTGTATAACTGAATATAACTGTGATTTATTCATATCCACAAGCAGAGCAGGTTCTTAATTTTGAAAATTTTCAGACATTGTAAAATCATTACACAAATATTTGTAAATCTGTGAACTACTTTTCTCAAAAAATTGATGTTTTTTTTTCCCAGAGGCTTTGGGGCAAAATTTTTGTTTTAATATCCATGAGCTGTCAAGTAGCTGTTTCATTCAAATGTGTGAATGTGAATTCTTTATGTATTTTTATCAGCAGGGATAATAAAGGAAAGTAACCTAACCTGCACATAACTTTGATTTATTCGTATCCTCAACAACCCATGACTCATAGAGAAACGAAACAGGGAAGTACTTGGTTTCACTCAAAGGTGATGCCGCAGTGCAGCTTGCCCTGCAACAGGGAAGACCGATATATTACTAAATTGCACCAACAACGCATAAGAATCTGAGGGGTAACTACACGACAACAAAAGTTTTCAAGGAATTTCACATTCATTTCTGAACACTCACCATACAAGCGGCCACATTATTGGCTGGAATTAATAGAGACGCGCCTGGACACCAAGCAGAATTTCATCAGTCATCTGGGGCCCTCACGGCGCCTGCGACTGTCCTGGAAAAATTACAGTCAACCATTTATCAGTCTTGCGTGATCAAACTATTCGTTTGCGTTTCCTCGCGACTAGCGCGACCAAATTAAAGGTTATGCTAGTGGTCAAAGAAAGCGTGATGGATAGCAAGCAACCTCGGTTTGAATCTCACCGTTTTCGAATCGCCCCGTGAGTAGCTCGCACAGTCGCATCCTGCAGAAAATCGTATAATGTGCGAAAACGTATGTCGTCCGTGCACGTCCAGTAGTACGTAAACAATTACAACACAGAGGGGGCAGGGACAGGGCACCACCAGGTCGGGCGCGTGGCTGCGAAAGCCGTGTCCCCGACAGAGCGCCTGGGAGGTAGGCCGCTATCGCACTCATGTGCATTGCGGGCTGGTCTACCTTACAGTTTACAGGCGCTGTGGGGAGCTCAAAACGTGACACGTAGGGCCGAGGGCCGATCGCCGCGTTGCCACGCGGTTACCACGGTGTTACGACGGACTTACCGCGGGGTTACGACGGGGTTACGATGGACTTACCACGCCGTTACCGCTAACTTACTATGCGGTTACCGCGGAATTAGCGTGCGGTTACCGCCAACGTACTATGCGGTTACCACGGACTTAGCGTGCGGTGACCGCCAACGTACTATGCGGTTACCGCGGACTTAGCGTGCGGTTACCGCAGACTTACCATGCAGTTACGACGACTTTACCACGCACGGTTTCATCTGGGGGGGGGGGGGGGGGGTATGGTGTTTTGGATAGGGATGTGAGGATATAGGTTGAGGATGACTCGGTGTATGTTCGAAACCACACACTGTTCCTTTATGTTGTAGATGCGTTTGGTTTGATCTAAAGGAGTACCACTTAATATTTTTCACCAACTGTGCTCTTTAATAAAAATCACTCACAGATAATACAAGATCACTGGTTATCCAACTCACTGTACAAGTGTAGTACGCTGATAGTTGAAGACGGAGAATATTAGATGTCATAGGACGTTGTTTGAGTAGCTCAATGTAGTGGCTGGGCTATGACGTTAGAGATGACAGTGATCGGCGGTCAGGCATGGAGTAGAGTGGCCGCTTGCAGTAGTCGCAAAGAGCTGTCGAAAAGAGTGGTACTGTCGTACTGAAGGCTCGCGGGCCCTTTTAAAGCCCGGCGCCGCGCTCCTCAGGAGCACGTCACCTGAGCGGGTGGCCTGACCGGGCCGGCAAAGAGTCAGAGGCCTCGGTGGGCCGCGGAAGTGAAATTTAAATGAGTTTATTCGGCTCGTGCCGGGGTCAATTAGAGCAATGACAGATTTATAAAATATGTGAGTTGAAATGTGAATATCTATAGCGTAACGCTTCCTGCCCCTAATTATACTTGACTCAAACACTTATTGAGAGTGTATCCGACATAGCTGTTGTCATTTTCCGGTTTAGGCCTGGGAGGCCAAGTGCTAGTGCTAGCCGCCGCTAGTGTAAGAGCCCGCAGGCCGGATGCACGGTCGCGCCGGTCCCCGGCGGGTTTCCGACAGTTCCTGCCATGGCTCCGCGGTGGCAGCTGGCCCTCCTCGCGGGATTCGCTGCGATCCGTAAGGAGCTTCCTCGACTTACTCCTCGGCTTCCGCGATAAAGTGTTAATTGCTACATTACTTTATTGAACCACCACCTTACATCGTACATTGTCGAAAATCGTCGTGGATCAATAAAACCCATCAGTAGGAAGAAAGTTGGCCTCATTACAGTTATTGTGGCATGATGGTTCACTAAAACTGCCGAATCTCGAATTTCAACCATCTCGGACCATGCTTTTACGGCGATTTTCGACAATGTTCTATATGCCTGCTCAAAATTTGAACTCTCTCCGTTAACCTCGCCGTCAACTTGGAACGAAACAACCGGCTCTCTGCAATAATTAGACCGCTCAATAATATCGCCGGCCCGTACAAAAACAAGCTGGCCCGTCCCTTCCGTCATCCTCGGTGCCAGTTCCGCTGCGCTCCACCGGCACCTCGGATTGACAGGGGGCCTTGGCCAGCTTGGCCTGCCGGCAGCGTTTGCGGGGGCCTTCGGCCCCCGCCTCAAGTCTCCCTAGAAGTGCCCGATAGCAGATGTATTTGTTACGATTAAAATCGTTAACCTGAGCCCGTCCTTGTGCGCGCCGCGATGGTAATAGTGTGCGCGCGGCGGCCAACCCTAACCTCAAAAAACAAAAACAGACAAATTTTCATTAATCAAAAATGCGATACAAATCGAAAATTGTTGCCACCGCACGTGATTCTACGTTAAAAAAGTAGTTGATCCTCAAAATTTGTTCTATGAACGATAAGTCGGCGAACATACGTCCGCCCGAACGAACATGCGGCATCAGACTATAAGCCCGGCTCCTGCCGTTTCTAAAGAAACATGTCGGGACGGGCTAAAGAATAGATCGAGTCGGCCTTAATGCGGGATCCGGCACAGCCCACTGATAGACGGTGTCGATGCGGTTTTGATCCAGAGCTTCGAAGCCGTCAATACCGATATTAGCCCGCCCTCCACGTGGTTTGTTTACGGCACCTAAATCGGTCTCAGACCGAATCGTACTTGCTCTCCTCTGCCTGACGGAGTGGTCAGAGCAGAATGGGTCCACTTCACAGTCCTCCTCCTTCAGAGAGCGCTGTTGGCCAAGCGTGCACCGAGTCAGACTCTGAAGACCAGGATCTGAGGATCGACTCCCGTCGGTCCTCCGTTGGGCGCTCGGATCAACATTTTTGAGCCCGAGCGGAGCTCTCTGTATCGACTATTCCGCTTTTTTATTTTTCTCCCCTCAGCAAGTGTCGTTGTTGCCGCATTCTGCGTTCAGTTTCATTTCACTATCGCTAGATGGCGCCACAAAAATGGGCGGAGCCATGCTACCGTTGTGCCAACTTTAGAAATTTAAATTCAGTTCAAAAACATTCAATAATGTTGTGCCCACATTATACTTTACACCTTCCTTATCATAGGTAACTGAACTCGTGGTAACTAACTGCATATTAAGACAATGTGCAAAATCTCAATGTGGCTGCTTCATGTTTCAAAATGACACATTGGCATGGCACGTAGCGGGCGGAGAACCTAAAACAATTGTACCAATACGCCTATAAAAAGAATTCCCGTTTATTTTACAGAAGCATACTGAACTAATCTCCTCTAGTCCAGAGTTGCCCATGTGATCACATCAAATTCGGTTGATTTTAGAGTGACCCTAGTTCAGTGAGTAGGCCTGTTGTCGCCAACTCCGCTGTGTATACGCATCGTTCTGCGCTTTGTTTGTTATGGTTGGCGCTTCGTACGGCGGCAGTGGCTTGTGATGGTCGGCCACGAAGAGTCTCGTAACAATGTCGGCTTGGTCGCGCGGTCAAATGGACCACTTCACCGTGTAGAGGGTCGCTGGTTCAAAAGTTAGGCCTGTCCGTTTTCATTTCAATTTTTTTCTTCACTTAAATTTTTAAGCTGTGATTGATTATTATCAAAACATATCGTTCGGTTGACGAGGGCGACTCAGTGCTTGTAGCGCTGGAATTTTTTATTTTTCTCTACCGGTATCTCCATTCGGTCTCGAGACTGTCTCCGTTTCCGAGGGGCGATTCACTCCCCTTTTCGGTGTACACACGATTACAGATTACGCAAGATTTAGCTGGACTACGGGTGACTTCGCGTGATTTCATACGATTTCGCATGATTTCGTGTGATTTCGCATGAATTTCGCATGACTTCGCACGATTTCGTATGATTTCGGTTGAATTCAATTGATTTCGGGTGATTACGCGTGACTTTGCATGAATTTTTTGTGAATATCTTGGGATTTCGCGAGATTTCGCCAAATTTTTATGGATAAAGGTGGTATCCGCTCTGACCCTTCCCTGTGGCCCTCACTTCCCGCGCCGCGTTTTGGAGGCTGCGAGCTGGAGAGGGGGGAGTGCCAATAATACAAAGTGTGAATAATCAGACTACGTAAGTCAAAACACGACACAACCCGAGCTGCCCCGAACTGGTGCCGATCCTCAACCCGAACGCGTTCGGCATCGGTGGATTGGCGCTCTAGTGCTGACTACGCTCTTCCGTTGGAGACTTCACGACGCCCGGCAACCCCGAAGCCTTTGGCTCTGCATCACAATGGTACGCAATGAGTCGCATGTTGCATGTTTTATCTGCGATCCTACGATTTTTTCCTACTACCTCATTTAAAATCCGACGCTCATAAATTGGTTTCTAACTAGTTCCTTTCATTTTCGTAATGTTGCGCTTCGTCTAGGTTATGAAAATTCACTAGAAAAAAACCTTTGAGAGCGCTTGTCAAGATCTTTTTTTTGACACAGTTTATTAGCCAAAAAATTAATTTTTGACCTAGAAACCGCACTACAGAAGTGCTCCCCTAATCCTAGCAGTTAAAATCTATAGCTGTCACTCAAACCTCTTCCATATCCTCTGTACTTGTTTGCTTATCGTGAATTGGTATGTTTCAGAGCCAGAATGGGGACTGCGTGGCAGAAGATGACAAAGTAGTAGAAGTGAAGAGTATTTTTGATGTGAGTAACTTTCATTTTTTCTGGTGTCAGTCACCTGTTTCTCGCTAATGGTTTTAGTTTCTGACTTAAACTTGGGTGCAACAAGCAACAAGCAAATCTTTCTTTCTCTTGTTGTTAGGCTGTTGGTGACGATTTCTGGAAGTGTCTGGAGCAATATCACAGTGGGCTCTGTCTAGAAGAATACATAAAGAATGTTATGAACTTGAGGGGTTACAGTTCTTTAAATGCCATTGTGAACTTTAGTGAGGTGGATGTAAAAGACATTACAACTTTCATGAGAGATGTCTTCTATCTCATCTTAAAAAAGAAGTTTGCCCAAGATTCAATTGGTCTTCAAACAGAGATGGAAAAGTATTATGGACCCATATGGTTGTACATGCCAGAGAAATTTGAAATAGGTGGGGGCTACCTTAAAACCCTTCAGGCCATTTCAAACAAAGTACGTAATCTCAACACAGACTCTGAAGCTGGCAGTAAATCAATAGAAAAGAAGCAAGTAGCATCTAAGAAGTTAAGTGGTCGGAAGAGTACACAAGCTACAAATGATGCTGAGGAAACCATCGCTCAGAGGGATAAACTCATCAAGATGGTAAATGAGTGGATTGACAAACAGTCACTACCAAAAGAATCAAACGATCCTGCTGATGAAATCTCCATCTGGCATGTTAAGGATGTGTCTGTTACAAAGGATGGCTTTGGTTCATTTGTGGCAGAGATAACCTGTCCTTCCTCGGCTTGTAAAAGCACAAGCAAAGTCAACAAAATCAATACTAGATGGTGCCCATCCAACTTTTATCGTCACATGAACAAACATGTACTTGGAGCTGCTAAAAAGAGTGATCAAAAGCCTCAACGACCAAAGATCCGTAGCAGACATATTCAAGAGAGGTAAGGAACCACGTTGCAGGATTTTTTTTTAAATCCACTTGTTAACTTTAATTACCATTTTTTTTCTTAGTTTACAGGTTCTCAAAACACCTCCCAGTTAGCAAGAGGAAATAATTCAAAAGGACGTAAAGCGAGTACAAGTTCACAATCTAAAGAAACATCTGGAAATGGTAAACAATCATTCATATTCAGAACAGATTACAATAATAATAAGACAATTATGGTCTTTTTTTTTTAAGGCTAAAGCTGACCCAAATAATTTTGATTGTTTTTTAGAAATTATAAAATACAGTGGTTGGGAATGTCAAAATGGGCAACGTTCAGACCTTGTCCCATAAGTCCACCAGAGACGAAGACTTCACTTGGTGCGAGTGACTGTGGCACCAGCTACTGTCCAGCAGTAACTAAAGGTGATTAGAAAATTCTACATCAAGCAAAAATCAGGTGTAAGTGCATTGTATAGGTATGGTCTTCATTCAATTCCAAGCAATTTACTTCAAGAAATGAGCCTCACTACATTTTTTGATGGGCTATTTTTTTTCTTTCTAGTAAATTGGTTAGAATTACGTTGAAACCATACCTATGCCATGCACTATGACCTGTTTTTTGCTGGAAATAAATTTTCCAAATCACCTTAAGTCACTGCTGGGCGGTAGCTGGTGCCACAATCACTCGTACAAAGTCTTTGTCTCTAGTAGACTTAAGCCACTATGTCAAAGAACCAATGATTTTTTCATAAATAAGTTAACTGATTATTTAAATTTGTGATAAGTAATAACAACAACATTTCAAAAACCATTGCAGGTACATCTATAGATAGTATCCTTCCAATTCCTGCGACAGATGACAAAGATGAATATACTGATGCTGGAAGTACTTCCCCAATAAGCCTTTCTTCTGATGTTGGCTCTCCAATAAGTTCAAAGAGACGACGTTCTTCCAACAACCAAATTGAAGAAGATGACAACCTAGATCCAGAAAATTTTTCTGTGGGCATGGGCACCAACTGACCAATCCTGCCACTATGCCTGTAAAGAAGACAAAGAGGGATTGGTCTGAGCACTCAAGAGACAAGAGAGAAAAACGCAAGAGGGAGAAGGAATCTGAATTAAATCACAAAATTGATGAGTATTTTCCAATTCTGCAGCAAATGGAAAGAATGATGGCAGAAAATATAGAGCTAAAACAGAGCCTTACCTTGGCCTTGGAGAAGTTATGTTGTGTTAAAGCTAACAGCATTCCTCTTCCAGAAAATAAATTTCTCAGACTTCTTTTGGAATGCGCCCAAGCCAACGCTGGTAAAAAGCCTGGAGGATTAAGGTTTAAGTCTACTTTGAAGGAGTTCAGCACACTTTGTTTTGCAATTGGAGGACCTCAAATGTATGTTATACTTCGTGGAGCTCTCCCTTTCCCTGGCATCTCAACTTGCCGAAGAAATTTGTTTTCTTCCGACAGAATGGAAGAGTGTTATTTTAGGATTATGGAAGCTAAATACTATTTAGAGAAAAGAGGTCTCCCCACCAAGGTTGTAATCTGTGAAGATGGCACAAGGGTGACGGGAAGAATTCAGTGTGATTGTAAAACCAATCAAATTAGTGGGTTTGTGCCTCCTCTTGATGATAATGGACTTCCAAAAGTAAGACATTTTCCAGCAACATCTGCAGCTCTTATAAAACAGTATTTTGAAACTGGTATAGTCAGTAATACTGCTTATGTGATAATGCTTCAACCTTTAGCTGACAATGCTGCTTCATTCTGTGTGGCGCTCTGGGTAACTGATAATAAATTTGAAGCTCCAAGTGTTGGTCTTCGGTGGGAATGGATGATGAAAGCTTTCTCTGATGTTGGTCTGGAGATCATTGGGTTCTCTTCTGATGGAGATTCAAGACTTTTGAAAACAATGGTCTCAAGAACATTTTCCCTCCATCCACCGCAAAAGTGGCCATGGTTTCAAGCAGATCTCAACATCTCAACACCTGCTTGTGTTCAAGACCCAATCCATACCTTGATAAAATTGAAATCGAAGCTCTTGAAACCATCTGAAATCATACCAATGGGAAAGACACATTTGGCATCCAGAGGTCACATAATTCAGCTTATCTCTTGTGTTAGTAAAGATCAACATCACTATGAGCTTCATGGATTCAAAGGACAAGATGAACCACCGTGCCGCTCAAAAGCTTTGTGATGAAAAAGTTACTAAATTGATGCGGCAGTTTATTCCAGAAAGTGAGGGAACAGCAACGTTTCTAGACATGATGAGGGATGTTTCTGCAGCATTTATGGAGCAATCTCTCTCACCTCTTGATCGAGTGAAAATTATCTGGGAGTGGATTTTTTTCCTCAGGCATTGGAGGAAATGGATTCAAAACAAACCTGAATACTCCCTAAGCCACAACTTCATTTCTTTGAACTCTTATACATGTTTGGAAATCAATGCCCATTCTCTGATAAAATTGATCCGGAAGTTTAGGGACACTGAAGAACCTCATCTGTTCCTGATTTGGTTATTTTCAAGTCAACCATGTGAGAAATTTTTTAGCAGGGCTCGATCTATGACATCAGTCTTATGCACTATAATAGTATTCAGCATTTTGGAATTTGTTCACCGAATCCGACGAATTGATTTTGTGGCAGAAAGTCAACTTAACGTAAAAGATACTGTTGAATTCCCATATCTGAGGAAGGCTTTTCCAAAGTCAAATAATAAACCTGCACCAATAATATCTTTACCAGAAGATTATGAGATTGAGCAAGCCATTACTGAAGCCGCCCAACTGGCACTGAAGAGATGTGTTGCACTTGGCATAGCAAATGATCAACGTGCACCTCCTTGTCCCCTCTTGCCAAATGTCAATATTCTGTCAACCACAGAAGATGATGTTGACGATGAAATACATTTTGACCATGCACTGGATGACTGCGACGCAAACCAAACAGTTCAGGATCATGAAGAGGATGAAGACCTTAATGATGTAACTGAAGATTCGCTAATGGTTTCTTCAGGATTAATGGGTATGCAAACCTACAATGATGTTACTGTGAACCCTGACAGCCCTTTTGTCAAGGTCTTAGATGGTAATGGCAACCCGTGCATAATTAGAAAAACATCTCTCTGTTGGCTTCTAAGCAGTGGGGACACCAAAAATAGCAGCGACAGACTTGTGCGGGTCCAAGCCTCCACCGTAAATCATTCCAAAAACAATGCCCAGAGTAGTCCACCTGACAAACCATCTCTTGAAGATGAAGTATCAATAGGTGACTGGTGTGCATTTAATTCAGAAACTGGGTCCATCATGGTGGCAAGAATAATAGCCTTCAGTTACCTGTCTGGCAAAACCTGGCGTGACCAGATGTACTCTTTGTTAAACGCACCTGTGAAACCCCCAAGTGGGTCTTCTCGAAGAGGAATCGGATGCTTGTGCTCGTGGTTGAACATTGGCAAAAATGGAAAGTTGATTGGTGTCAATATGGACACCCATGGCTACTACAGCATAGAACACTACATCTGCACTCTTCCTCGGCCCAGAACTGTCAGAGATTCTCTTCAACTAACTTGCACCGTAACTGAGATTAAGAAACTAAAAAATAAGGCAAAGTGAATATGTTGACTGTTGTCATTTAATGTGTGTATGCTTTCCCTGTACTAGTTTGTGTCTCATCCTGCTTCTTGTGTCACATTTAATTTAAAACTTCCTTATTTGTTTCTTAGTTTGTGACTTGATGAGAAACTTGTGATGGTTTTAATTCTTTTTGGTAATTGTGCCACCTTTTACTATAAAACTCAGTCTTATGGATAATGTTCCTGCGTAACAATCAGACTGAAGTATTTTTTTAAATTATATAACTGTTAGGTGTCAAGGTTACAGATTTTTTTTTCCAAATGGTTTTGGAAGTTGTTCTATGAGGAATGTAGTACATCTTTGAAATGTGTGTATGCTTTAACAGCACTAGTTTGTGCCTAGTCTGGTTTTTTATGTTGCCTCAAATTAGAAACTTTATTACTTGTTGCTTTGTATTTGTAACCACTTAAATGAAAATCTTGGGCAAGATTAATTTCTTTTGTTTATTATGTTACTTTTCATTATAAAACTTAGTCTTCTAAGTTTAAGTGCCTGCGTAACAATGAGACTGAAATTTCTTAATTTAGTCTTAATTTAATTGTTCGTACTGAGTCTTCTAAGTTTAAGTATCTGCGTAACAATGAGACTGAAATTTCTTAATTTAATCCTAATTTAATTGTTCGTACTGAAGTCATAGTTTCGTAGGTATTTAATTTTTAAATGACTTTACAAGTTGTTCTTTGAGTGATGTTGTACTCCTTTAAAATATAGTTCAGATGAACAAGATACCATGATATCATGTGATAACATGTAATAGTACAACAGTATGGTAAGGTATTAAAATGATTTTGATTAAAATAAGCAGCCTACCTTTTAATTATTCTTGTTGAAACTATGCAGTCAACACAATAAATAATACATACGGCCCTGATATGACCGAAGAATCAATCAAAATTGCACCATGGTCTGCTGTAAGCCAGTCGTACAAAGGTGGGTAAAGGGTCAGAAACTTAATGCCAGAAACTGCACAACTTCCAGGGCAGAAAATTAACTTATCAGCTAAAACAAGAAAATCTATTTTATTTTCAAACAAATCTGCTAGACGAAAATATTGTAAGGATGCAGGGGCGTATGGGAAGAGACTAGTGACACAGATCAGGACTGGTGTATTCGGAGAAGTGCAGGGCAGCGTCACGGGTACACAACAGGGAGGGGCCGGTTGCCAGGGCTGCGCGGCGCGTACAATGGTACCGGTCAGGAGCAAGTGTTTAACACACGGAGTAGTCGCGGGTAGTCATCGGCACGGGGTACCGCCGTTCCCTTACAATATATTATACTAGGAGTATTTCACTAGCAAAGATCATTTCTTTGGATGTATGCTGATTGAGACCGACTGAAGTTAACACAGAGGCCAGTGTCACGTATGAAATTGCGGGAATGCAAAACCTATGTTCAGTCTGCACTGATATTTTGTAGCTAATAAATTTGATATCAAATTTTATTGGAGACTATAAAGGTACGGACAAATGTTGGGCAAAGTGACTCGCACCTGCGAAGTAGGCATTCGCGACACGGCGCCGGCGCCTTTAGGGGTGAATTGGCGCCCAGATCGGATTTCCGCGGAGGAATACATCCGGACTACGACGGACTACCGAAGGACTACGCTGACTACAGGTGGCTTACGGTTGATTACAACTCATTTCAGTGGATTCTGGCGGACTTCGTTTGATTTCGCATGATTCTTCGGATTACGCCTGACTACAACATGATTACACATGATTTCGACGTGTTTACGTTCGGACTACGCCAGCCTTGTACACATGATTTCGCGGGTGAATCGCCCCTCGTCCGTTTCGTCTCAGATTGCTCTCGTAGGCATCTCAACTCCGTCTCATATGAGATAAAATTGAGACGTTCTGGAGGCCAAACGAACGGTCTCCAAGCGATCTCTATTCGATCTCTTCGCGAGCTAATATCGGTATTGACGTCGTCGAAGCTCCGGATCAAAACCGCCTCCACACCGTATTTCAGGGGGCTGTGCCGGATCCCGCATTAAGACCGACTCGATCTATTATTTTTTTGTACGGGAGTGTATGTTTATATTATATATACATAGACATACATATGTATACCTCAAGGGTAATGTCGGGTTATGGGTACTGTCGACTTTACCCGAGTAATGTCAACACTACCCAACGGCCCTGGCTAATGTCTAATTATTTCTTTTGAAATACGGAAATTCCGATATATTTTATTACTAAATTATCGTTGATTTGAATTATTGAATTCATCTGTTGAAGCAAGAGGGTCCATTATGGCATTTTGCGGTGCGCTTTTCACTTTCCACAGAACGTCGCGAACGATCTCTAACACCCCGCGAAGTAGCAGGATTGACACTACCCGCGTCGTGTTCCGGGTGAAGTTCGTATGAAATGGATTTTAAAGTTAACCATAGACGCCTGGTTAATGTTAAAATCTATGGGTAATGTCGGAATAAAGACATTACCCAGGGCCCCTGGGTAAGGTCGACATTACCCGGACCCGGACACCCGACTACCCTTAACATATATATATATATATATATATATATATATATATATATATATATATATATATATATATATATATATATATATATATAGAGAGAGAGAGAGAGAGAGAGAGAGAGAGAGAGAGAGAGAGAGTGATCACTGCAAGAATTGGTAATGAAAATTTGCGACACGAAGCGCTGACAATGTTACTGAGTGAGACTTGTCATAACAAAATGGTTCCTAAGCGCCCAGCCCCGAAAATGGTAAAAAATTGGGAAAACATTTTAAAAGCAAATCTTGAACACCTTATTTGTCTCAGATTTAAGGGTCCAAGATTTGAAGGTAAAGAAAAAAAAAAGAAGCATGTGGCATAGAGTTCGGTTCCACAGTTAATAAGCATCGAACCGCTTTGTGCTCTTCGTTTACAGCCGTACTCCAGCAGCGCACCCCTTCTTTTGACCAATAAACGAGACCATTTCGAGAGCAGGAGAGCGATTGGAGACCCTTAAAAAACAAAGAGTCCTCTCTCACTCTTGAAGAACGAATACGAATACTCAGAATACGACTAGAACAGAATACACACTCTCGCAGCAACCCACGTCACACACTCAGAATTGCATGCTTGATCTGAGCATATTTTTATTCATGTGTGGCTTCCTTAAATCAAGCATCCGTAAGAAATACGCTTGATTCTGGCATACGCACAAATACGTTATTCTCGTTAAGTTAAACCCACAAGCATCAAAATATGCCTAAATCAAGCGTGCATTTTTAAGAGTGCATCAGAAAGGTAGAACCATCGCGAATTTGGACTAACGCCTAGTGTGGGGCTACCCGCCTATTTCTCTTTCAGACGTCGCACTTGGAAGCAATTGGGAGCAAGACTTCTGGAGGTGCCAGCCCGACAACTCCGATAACCAATGTGACACCGTGAATGACTGTCAGCTCAGCAACGACACTGACATTTATTGCTTTCGTAAGTCAGATGGCTATGTTGTATTGGCAGCAGTGGCGCGCCTCCGTCGTGTGTGCCACAAAGACACGGAGAGTGGTGTTGCCAACGAATAACCGTCAAACACGTCAAACTCCGCCCGACACGGAGAAAAAAGATCAGTTGATCTAATTCAAATCTGATCAGTAGCCGCAACGTACAATATTTGTTTGTACCAACCAATTGGCTGAGCGAAAGCGAAGCCCTTACCCCACTGGCCCAAAAATGTTTTGTCTGTCTGTCTGTGTGCGTGTGTGTGTGTCCGCGTGATTTCTCGAGAACGGTTCATCGTAGAGGGCTCAAATTTGGACCACAATCTCCTTGCATTATACCGGAGTCAACCTCACCTCGGGGGCATACTACCTCAGGTGCTGCTGCAGGTGCCGGTTGTGTGCAAGAACTGGAACAGGAGGGCTAACTTCTTAGTCATGCCGAATTTCAAACTTGAACATGGCGACCGACCCCGTCTAACATCACCCCACGACCCTCGTCAAGATGGCGAAATCGACCCCAGGTGCTGCTGCAGGTGCTAGTGGTCAAAACAAGGCCTTCTTGGGCAGGAGCAGGAACAAATAGAAGAACTGCCAAACAAGCTGTATTTTGAGCTTAAAGATCGAAACCGACCCCGCTGAAAATACACTCAGGACTTCAATTACAATGCCGAAAAGACCCCAGGTGCTGCTGCTGGTGCGGGTTGGCAAAACTGGGCCTTCTTGTGCAGGAACTGGAACAGGAGGCAAACTTGTATATCCGTATTTCAAACTTGGCGATCGACCCCTTCAATAATCACCCCAAGACCCCAGTGAAGATGCCGAATTCAAGTCAGGTGCTGCTGCTGGAACGAATAGGAAAACTGCTAAGGCGGTAGTAATTTAAACTTAACGATGGGAACCGACCCCGCTAAACATATACTGAAGACCTCAATTACAATCCTGAAGAAGACCCCATAGGTGCTGCTGCAGGTCCCCGGCGAAAATGAGATGGTACACTTAAGGTACACGAACTTGGTACACTGTAGGTAGGTACAATGTTGGTACAGTTGTAAGTACAGTGTGGGTACAGTGTAGGTACAGAGTGGGTGCTGAATAGGTACAGTATGAGAGCATGTAGGTACAGATGTGGTGTTATGGCCCACTTTCTGGGTACACTTGGGGTACACTTGGGGGTCCATAAGTAGGTACAGATGTGGTACACTCTTGGTGCAGAATGTGGGTACACATGCGTTTCGGGCACTGGCAGCATGCATTAAATACACAAATCTCATATCAAACCCAGTTTATTTCACTAATTAATCATCATCGTATGGAGTTTCATCTTCATGCTCCTCCCACTCCGATTCCTCTGATGCTGCGTATTGCTGGAAACTGTAAACAGATTTTAAAAAATGGGTCAGCATTTCGTATATTTTCAAATAGAATGATTGGGGCGGACTCAAGTCTGCTTTGATTTGCATTAGAGCACTGATGTAATTTCATCAATACATTGAATGCGTAAAATATATGTAAGCCTTTCAGAAAGTTTGAATTTCCAACACGCAGCATATTTCCAGAAAGAACAAATTAAACAACAAGAAAACCCTGATGCAAATGCAAATAAAATGATCTGCAAATGTGGCACATTAAAATTGTTATCAACAATATGGGGCACAGACTTTGCGCTACTTCCACAAGAAACGAACCTTTCATGATTGTTTTCATTGTCCTCTACCAACTCTCTGACTTTCTCTTCATTTGGCCCGAAAACAGAGCACACATCAACTTAATACACAGATTCATAATATCAACTGCTAAACCAACTTCCAATTTACTCGACACCACTAAAACCCGCATTAAAATACTAATGAACACTCATTTAGTGTACTATGCATAAAAATTAGAAGCCTTTTGTCAATTATGATTTTCCATTATTAAGCTATGTTCGGAGGGAGAGCACATTGAAACAATTAGTATTGTATCATTAATTAAACCACTAATTTCAGTAACTAACAATCAAACACCTAAAGGAGAAAAATCAAGAAGGATCGTTCCAAATCGTACCTCTGCCTGTAGTATTTAGAAGTGACAATTTTGTGGCTGGTTGCGGAAACATCTATTTCTTCTTGCAGCAGGGCTCATCTAGATTTTAGCTAGAAGTTATTGGGAGCATCAGTTAGAGAAGTTGCCCAGCACAATGTTTTAAATATAAATGGAAACAGATTGACTGTTTACCTTTGAATGTCCTCTGGTCCCACTCCTTTTTCCTTGGGAACATATTTCTGGGAATCTTCTCATGATCAAACTGGAGAAGAAAAATAAGCTTGGTTGAGCGTTAAATACCATAAAATGAAGGTATTTGTTAAAGAACACATCTTTTATAAACATATACAAATACTCACAGTACAGTACAGTTTAGGAGATTAGGTTCCAGCTCCGATGTGAATGCTTTCACACCCCGCATTTTTTAAATGTTATGTGAAGTGTATGTAAAATACCGTAGCACTGACACATTTTGACAACTTCACTTCTCAAGCAATATCCAAACAAATGAGATGAAAGCGTCACTTTTAGTTTACAGGCCACGAAACTTGTAGGCCTTCCACACAGTGTACTTTCTGGATGCCTTTTCAGTGACATTTCGCCAGCAACTGCACGCCGCATTCATCACCACACACACATCGATGATTGTACATCACTTGGAACCCATACAATGTGCGCTCGTGCGCTCACATTTGTCTGTGAGCGAGTAAACGTTAAAAGCATTAACACTAGACATTACGACGGCACTCGCACTCTCGGCTCCCGCCAGCCGGTGGGTAGATATGACGTCACACACAAAAAACCGGACAACTCTGTGTGCAGGCAAGGAACTAAAACAAATATCAAATGGTTTTTACCGCTTAAAAGATAAACGCAGTGTTTCTGCCTATATCAATTAAATTTAAAACAGAAAACTTCATTTTCAGGCAGGACCTAGCATAAACCTGTGCTGAGCCAAAGGCAATTATGGAATTAATTTTATTGGAAATAGAAATAGACCTCAACACCTATGCCAAACATTATAAAAAGGAAGTAAGTTTATTGAATTGCCATTATAAAGAACACCTGAATTCAAGAAATAAGCTAGATTACATTATAATTAGATAACAGAGAGTTTACGAGGAAGAGCATGGTCTCAGAAGCGGTTTCGCTCTCTGAGGAAAGGCTCGCCTAAGATCAGAACAAACTCAAAGGACTACTCTGAATATATTGTTTTCATAAATTACTCATTGGTTTGCAGAGCTAATGAAAGGTCTTATGATAAAGATCAACTTAATTTGAAATGTTTAGTTAAAACCAGGACCAATTTAAAACCAAAGGCGGAGACTTTGGTGTCAGATTGTCAAGGTACAGAAAGAGACCAAGGAAAGCATGTAACAATGTTACATATTTAGAGCCATATTTATGTTTCAATAATAATAAGAAGCATATGATACCATCAGTACAGTACAAAATTACACACCTCTTCCAGTTATCCTAACTTCCTCACAGACAGCGAGACCTGATTTAAGACTTATGGATTTTCTCGTAAACTGCCTTTAGTACAGCTTTATTGTAATCAAGGTTATTTTCTGACTTCATGTGTTATATTTAATGAAGTTTTGTTAAAATACTTGTCTCTTTGGCATGTTTTTTGCCTTAGGCATGTCAGCTGTTTTGTAGATACAAAAAAAAATCTTGAAATTTTTTTTTATAAGGGTGTCTATATACCAGTACTCGTTTAATATTCATTCATGTTTTTACATACATTAATGCATAATAATAATGAGTAATTATACCTGACTCTACATTTTAAAAAAATTTGTGACCATCTCAGTCTTTATCTAAACAGAGAAACCTAATTTGAGACCATGGATTTCCTCGCAAACTGTCTCTAATGCAACTTTAGTATGATCAAAATTATTTTCTCGGACCGAAATCTTTGGTGTATGCTGCTTCAGAGCATGCATCACGCAAGAGAGAGAGAGAGAGAGAGAGAGAGAGATAACTGAGGAAAAAAAGACATGGTTTCCTAAAATGGAGATATCCTCTAGCTTCCTGCTGAGACTAAGTCCGGAAAAATTTCAAAGTTTTGACAAAGCTCCTTTTACCTCGCTCATACTGTGAGCAAAGGCAAAAACATTAAGAACTAAAATAACCTTGTTTATCAAATAATATCATAAAACGACTTATTACATTGCATTTTGAGCCTTCTTGGCCTTCTGTAACCTTTCAAACGGCATACATCCTATTATAAATCCGAGTGGGAGGTTATTCCTGTCCACAATTACGACTACGTGGTCATTCTGGGTACAATACGGTTGTAAATGGTACAGTCGAGGCGGCAACACCCACGCAGGTGACATTTCCTAGCCATTGCGGTACAGACTGGCCTCGAATGAGGTACACATGCGGTACAGTCGGCACACACATGGTACAGTTGAGGTACGCGTCTTAGTGTACCCAAAAAGCGTACCATCTCATTTTCACCAGGGGTGCCCAGGCGCGGATCCACGGGGAAAGTGCCCCCCCCCCCCCCCTTCGGGCCTATCGGCGCCCGAAGGGCGCCTGAAAGGTGGGCAACCTGCGAAACCACTCCGCCTGTAAGTAGGCAAAAAGTGGTACTTTGCCCCTCCCTTGGGCCGCTCCTGGATCCGCGCCTGGGGGTGCCAGTGGTCAAAGCACGGCTTCCTTGGACGGAAACTCGTAAGGCTCGGGTAGGTTAGGTTATAGAGCAGCATTGAATGGTGAAGAGAAGTCTTCGATGAGTAGGTTAGTCTAGGTTGGAGTGGGTTGGGTTAGAGTAGGGTAGGAACCGTTAGATTTGAGCACAATTAAATACGGCAGAGAATCCTAAAATACGGTGGAACTTGGTACGTCCAGCGGTTAGGTTAGAAGCGTAGCGAACCCCGCGCCCTAAGACCGGCGCCCGCGGGGCGCCGTACAGACTGATTGGCCCCGTAGGGTCCCACTCGCCCGGTGACAGCCGCCGGCAGGCCAAGGTAGGTTAGAGAGGGGCAAAAAAAAGCGAAGTCAAAAATGTCAGTGAGCGAGATCGAATTCGGATGCTATAACAAAATTCAAGATCTTTGCGACTTTCGAATTTTTTTCCGAGCACCGGAAGGGGTCGCGCAGGGCACCCGAATGGGGCATAACTGCCCCTTACAGCTGTCAAAATCAATGTTGCAGAAAAATGTTGAAAATATTTTCTATGGTCAATTTGACCAAAGTAGGGTCCTAAGGGGCTTAAATTTCAAGGAAAACGCTGTAACTTTTACGGTTTTTGAGATACCAGTGTTTTAAGTGCGAAAATAAATCAAAATTAGATTTTTGCAAATTTAGGACTAAAAACGCCGATATCTCAAAAACCGTAAGAGTCACGGCGTTTTCCTTGAAATTTAAGCCCTTTAGGGCCCTACTGTGGTCAAATTGACCTTAGAAAATATTTTCAAAATTTTTCTGCAACATTGATTTTGACTGATGTAAGGGGCAGTTATGCCCCATTCGGGTGCCCTGCGCGACCCCTTCCGGTGATCGAAAAAAAATAATTCGAAAGTCGCAAAGATCCTGTATTTTGTTATAGCATCCGAATTCGATCTCGCTCACTGACATTTTTGACTTCGCTTTTTTTTGCCCCTCTCTAAAGGTAGGTGTACGCCAGGCGTGGAGGGGCGGAAGAGTGGTTCGCGGTGAGTGAAACCTGTTACGCCACAACGCGGTCTGGCGTACGCCTACCTTGTGTTAGTTGAACCAATTAACGCTTCGCTGGCTGAACTGGAACTTCTAGAAGTACAAATACACACCTTGAAGTCGATAATACGTCATCTGCACACCATTATCATGCTTGTTAAAACCTTGGAAATACACCCATTTCCGAATATTTTAGAAAAATTGCAACTGCAGCTCCTGGTTATTTTCTTAAGGTCATCTTGAGGAAATATCGATGACCCATACGAGGAGTTGGCTGCAGCTGAGTTAAATGGCACTTCGGCAATGTGGGATCAAACATAGATCATACAAGGGTTTTGCTAAGGTAGCAAATTGAGGTATGTAACTTAATAAAAAAAAACAAAAACGGCACAGCGGCAGGGCAGGCGCACCTTGGGCGAAAAGATCTATTCGATTTCGGATTTTGTGTATCGAAATCGGCCACGCGGCATCCGTCCGCCCCCCCCCCCCCCCCCCCCCCTGTGACCAAGAGGCTGACCCCCGCCCCCCCCCCCCAAAAAAAAAACAAACGACAACGTGGTTTTTGAATGGCCCCTTAGAGGAAACTCGGGGAGACAGCGAGGATACAGCAAGGAGACAAGCCATAGCATCCGGTGGCATTTCCGACCGACAGTGAAGTGCAGTTTATATTTTTACGCGCACCGCCCCAATTTTTTACAACATTCAGCTATGCTCGGCTTCGGCTCTTTGCTGTACGATATTCTTTGATTTCTATTGTGTATAAACAAGCGCCTCGCTGTCCGTGCGGGAGGTTCGGTTCGCTCTTCTCGCGGGGGGGGGGGGGGGGGGGGGGGGGGGAACGTTGCTATCTCCTTTCTATCTCTCGGTTGTCGCCGTGTTTTGTCCAGAATTCTCGTTCTGTCTCGAGCTCATCTACAGACCAACTCGAAAGCAGCTCGAAAGTGTCTCCTCGCTGGAGATAACCACAAACCAGAGAGGAGTTAACGCGAGTTCTCCTGAGGGGCTTCGCACTGTCTCCTTGCTGTCCCTTATGGAAAACGAGCTCCCTATTAAGGTCCAAAATCGTGCCTGCGAAGTTTCTTCATAAAATAAGGACAAAAAAGGAATTCTAGGGCATTTGAAATACCTCCGAAGTCCTCCTCCTGCGATATCCCTACTCCCTGTCCCTAACCTTCTCGTGGCACCGGTCTCAATTAAAGTATTATACTTCACGTTTAGAGTGATTTTAGGCATTCATATGACTTGAGGTGCTACGTCGTTGCTTTGGGTGTTTCATTGCCACTCGATTGCAATGTTGTTGACGAGAATTGGGCGCGAATTGCTCAGGCCAAGGTGGAGTCCTTTCCAGCACCCTGAGGGGCTTCTGAAGGGACTTCAGGGTCTTTGCAATCTCAGAATCCCTAGACCCCAGAATGCCCCATCTGGGGACGTTTTTGAGATTTCGGAAGGGGACCTGAGAGGGCTAGTTTGGTAACATAACGCATGGCATGGGAAGCGGGCTTGCCTACCCGCTGCATGGCAGGGGTTGACTGGCCTTCGTATGAGAAACACAGCAACGTGTAACAGGAAGTTAAGGGTTGGACTTCCCCCCTGTAATCGCCGGGGACGACCATTGGGACGTCCTGGGAAGTGTGCGGACCACTACCAGGGACGTCCAGGCGCGGATCCAGGGGGGGGGGTCAATTCCCCCCCCCCGGAATGTAGGCAACCGGCATAACTTTTCCGCCTGTAAGTAGGCAAAAAGCGTGACTTTGCCCCCCCACCCCTAAAGCCGCTCCTTGATCCGCCACTGGACGTCCCTAAAATCAAGATCATGACCTCTGGCGACTGGGGTGGTGGAGACGAGCTGGGGCTCGGCTCGCTCGTCACGATCACTACCAGCCGCACCGCTCGCAGCACCTGCGGTTGGCACCTATTCAACTGTCCTGTGTTAGCTGGAGCACCCGGTACAGTGTATTACGGTAGTGGACTGAGTGAACAAGGCGAGATGAACAAAGCGTGCTCTGATTCGGGCGATAGTAGGGGTCCCACCACAGCGCTCGGCCCATCAGAGCATGCTATGTTCTTCTGTCCTTTACTCGGTCCACCGCCGTAATACACTACACCAGGGGTGACCACGGAGGGGGGCAGGGGGTCCAAAGGTAACCGAAATCGGTCACTTAGTCTGGGCACTACTCCGTACGGGTGTCGGACTTGACCCAAACCAATTCAAGAGCACCGCGTTAGCTTCTCTCATCCCACTCTGAAGTGCTCGTAACAATACTGCTCCCAATATGTTTTCACCCCTCATACAAAATGCTACATAGCACTCAGCCGGATGCTGAAATTCGTGTATTTTCGTGATGTGTCCACCCTTGTCATTTGCAGGCGAAGTCCACAAGAAACCCTTGAAGCGAGGTGAGACTGTGTATGTGACGGCTGTGCATACTGTTCTCCATCAAGGAATCGCCTTCCTCTATTGCGGCAACAACAGTTGCACGGCCATGGAACTCAAGGGCTTCTGCAAAAGTGGGGCTCCGCGATGGCGCTTTCTGGCCCGATGCACGGTCCCCGGGACATCTTATTCCTGCAAAGACATCCGCTTAGATTATCATGTAAGACCCCGTGCCTGCAAATACCTTTCATTACACTTTCGCATATGCATGTCTGCCCATTTAAAAAATAAGTGCTCCGAAACAAGTTTTAGCACGGGACGTTCACAAACAAGTCGTATCGGACTTTCCGAAACCTACTACGCCAACACTGCGCTCATTGGTTCCAATGACAATGATTCAATAGGAATAGCATCTCTTCGAATGGAGATTTAGGCATTTCATTGGGTTGACGGAGTGCTTCCTAATGGTCGATTGTTCCCAATTGGTTAAAGGACTCTGAGCCATTCCAATGGGCCTCTGACCAATGAGAATCTCTTCGCAATTGGAAGCCGGTCAGTGGGACCCGCGTCCCCATTGGAATATAACCGGTGGGAATACATTCCCATCTCACCATCGGGATCCCCCTCATGGGAAGCTTGGTGACGCAGTCAGTAGAGTGTCGGAGTTTTAAGTGGAAGGTCGAATCTTCAAGCGATCTCATTTTTCCCAACGGGAAATGCATTTCCAATGGGCAGCTACCTCCAATCGGAAATCGTATTCCCATTGGATTGTCTCCCAATGATACCAGGGTTCCATAAATCAATTGGGTAATGACTTTCTTAACCAATAGGGATTTTGGCTTGAAAAGAAATTCCCATTGTCTCATTGGAATCCTAGTGTAGCAAACGTTGATGTGGGAAGTCCGATGGCAGCACATCCTCGGCTGTACGAAATGTGTCCGAGAATCCTCTCGGGTTGCCTCGAACGCTGTAAGTATTTGTCTCGCTTGGGTTGATCCGGAACCGATCCGAATGAACGTTCGGATTCCACCCGATTTCATCTTTTATGACAAAAAATAACTGGGAAAATATATTTTCGCCGCTCTAATTTGAAAAGTGCATTCGGAAAGTAAGCTCTAGTTATTGAGAGAGAATATTCAGAACAAGTATTCTCTCTCCTCTTGTAATCACGGGACGGTCCATCGTTACCATATGTCCCCGTTCCTCTTGCAGAAACTCTTGGGAACGCTGTGCAGTGCTTGTAGATTAGGTTACTGTCGGGCAGCTCCCGGACAGTCCGGGCTGTCAGAGGGCAAAATCAGAACAAGTTCGGCCAAATACTACGCTCGGTCACGGCGGGGAGGGGTTGAGCACCGTGTCACGTGACATCAAACATTTCATTTTGGACGGCGCGGCTGCTCGTCCGGGCGCCACTGCCGCTTGTTTGCTTCTTTTCACAGGCCTTCTCGAGGCCATTAAAACAAGCATGAGAACTAAAACACTTAATGCGAAGGGTTAATGCTAGTAAAAACACGGAATCCTTGAAACCGAGTTATTTCCGATCAAATTACAGTAAAAATCGGAAATATTACGTGAATTGGGGGGGGGGGGGGGAGAGGGTCAGACAAATACAGCTCTCAGTCGCGGGGGGGGGGGGGGGGGGGGGGGACAAAAAGTCGGTCAGTAGTATTGGCACGGCCCCTTGGATACGTGTCTCAAGAGCGAATTTAGTCCGATACCGTTAAGGGATAGGTGATATGTTTGCCCCGCAGGGCCTGACAAAGCCCAATGACAGCCGCCTGCGGGCCAAGGTAGGGGAGCGTCTTTAAATTACGTAAGGGGTTTTGGGGGAGGGGGGGGGGTCTGGCAAATCTTATGTTGCCCCTACGTGAGGGGGGGGGGGGGGGGGGGGGTCAACGGCAAACATAACGTAAGATTTATTATGGGCGCAAATGCATCCATCCAAACGCGTCTCCGCGCGCTAAGCATTGAACACATCTCTTCTGTACAGGAGTGGCTGAGAAGCCCTTTGGCTGAGGCTCTATAAATTTTAAAGGCCAAGAATTTTCGTTTCTCTTTTATAACTTGTTATTTTAGTACATTTATCTATTTATTTATTTATTTTTTATTTTTGGACTGGACAGTACAAATAATTAAACCAGTTGTAGCTTTAATTCAGTCTGCTTCATTAAATACCTAACTCTCAACATTTCTCTTTTACTGGTAAGCAAAAAATAACAAAAAACACTCAAATTCATTTATTTACGTTTTTTTTTCAATTTTGGGCAAATTTGGCAAAATCTTACGTAAGGAGGGGGGGGGGGGGTTTCTCGAAATCTTACAGAGCCTTATATGGGGGGAGAGGGGGTTAAAAACACCCCAAAACGCCCTCACGTAATTTAAGGACGCTCCCTAGGGGTGTGCCAGACGTGGAGAAGTGCCTTGCGATGAGCGAAGCCTGTTACGCCCCGACGCGAGGCCGCCTGGGGAGCCGTCAGGCAAACACTATGCGCTGGCACTAGATATCTGCACTAGCCGATACGGCGCACTGCACTTACAGCACGAGACAATCGCGGGGGCTCTTGGGCAGCTCCAAAGGGCTGTCTGGTTTTCGCCCGGCGTGAGCCGGCCCTAGCGGTACACGAAATTACTGAATCATTCACTGATGACTGAAAACGGTTTCGAAAATCAATTTGTGACCAATAGAGTACTCTGGAGAAGGGGTGAGCCGGATGTGAGAAGAAGGTACGATTCAAAATGAGCGGAAACGGAAACAGGCGATATGAGAAATCGCGCGCGCGGATGAGCTATAATGAAAATTATTATAATGAAAATTATAAGATCATTATCACACTTTGCCAAATATTTGTTTAGCAGGACAATGAGATTATTTCAGGCTTCTGCACGTTGTCATGAAAGAAAGATACTTTCTCTTCCAGAATATAATTAGGCTGGAGCGGCGGTCGGCAGAGGTTAGCAGAAGCGCATCATATCTGCTTACTAACAACTTGAAGAGGCTCTCTAATACAAAGCGTTAACAGAGATGAGGCACACCGAAGACTTCCAACTACAGCAGCGTCCAGAAACAAATTCACTTCAATTTGCGTTCTATATTTATATCCATCTGAAAACATTGGAGGCACCAGTCCCACGGCGGGGATGGAGGGTCTCCCAATCCGGACATGGGTAGATATGAAGGGGGAACGGGATTAAAATTCTCTGAAAATACCCACACATCCTTCATGGACTACCCCTTTGCTGCGTCGCTGACTGGTTAAAGTGAGGCGTTTGAAGCGAACTGGTATCTAGGCTTGTTTTAAAGCGTAGGAGTCCTCCACAAATGCATGGGGAAGAATTCCATCTCTACTCCTTAAGCGCAACGTTACGCCCCAAGCAGGAATGCTTTACGCCCTAGTTTGACCAGTGTAGTTTAAGCCAGACGACTGACAACCGTCAGAGTAGACTCGAATACTTGTTTTAACTGTGACTACAATTTTTGTCGTTTGCAGTGCACTGAAGAGGACAGTAATCCGTTGGGTCACTTGACTCGTTTCGAGTTTGTAGTCCAGTACCGGTTGCATGGTTGGATATACGTCCAGGTAGCCCCTGACACCCCCGGCGACATACCAAACTTTCTGGCCTTGAACGGCTCAAAACTCTACATCCGCGCAGTGGCAGACAGACAAACGATGGACATTGTAACTCGAAGCGGACCTGGTAAGTTGAGTCCTTGAAGAAGTTAATGTTTCGTGAAAACGTTTGTTACTTTGGTATTTGCGGGGGGATCGAGACGAAGGACCAATAGTTTGATTACTGCGGTGCCTCTGACAGTTACAATAAACTCCAGTTTAAACATACACTTGCAGTCTTTATTTAGCGGTCCACTTTTTGCAGAGCCTGTCATTTCGGTTCAAGTAAACCTAGAGCGTTCAAATTTTGAGGAGGCATGTCCCAGGGGTCCCAGGGGTCAATTGAAGGCGCGGAAGCCGGTTTGGTTAGGTTTCGACCTTCAAGAAAAAGATGTCTGACTCATAAGTAGATTTCTTAAGTATTTCAACGCCTAAAATGCTACGGCGTGAACCACTTTGTTAATAAGTTCCTAAAACGCCTAGAAACAATGGCGCCTGGCATTTTTTCGATGTTTCTGGCAACTGCGCTCAGCATCAAACCATTTCTGGTCAAAAAAAAATACAGTTTTGAAAATTCTCTTCTTTTAAAAAATGGCTTGCAGGGGTACACGCCGAAGCATTTTAAGGGTTGATGTAGAGATACTGAAATCTCAGTCACACATCTTTTTCCCAAAGGCTGGAGCCTTACCAAACCGGCTTCCGCGCCTTCCTACCCCTATCTGGAACGACCAAAGAACAGCAAGAAGAGATCATTTGAAGGTGTCCAATTTTTAGTTTTCGGATTACTGGCACTTGTTAGGGGTTGGTCTGAGTCGCGGCGGTCACCATCGAAACCCCAAAGTCAACCGCTGCAACTCGTCTAAATCCTCATCAGGGTGCCCCCCCCCCCTCCTACGCCCTTGAGTAGGGCGCCCCAAATCAGTCGAGTCAGTCATATTTTTATTTTTGCAAATACCCTTATATGCGATCTGTTTTGTTGTCGTGGACTTACGAACTTGTTTGTCGACCAGTGCAGATGATGGAAACTCAAATGTCCAAGGGCGACCAGATCATGGTGCAGTTTGTGTATCAGAGCAGTTACCAGGCCGTCACGTTCCTGCTGTGTGACTATACCGATTTGGAGGATTGCGTGGCCGTGGAACTGTGGGGATTCTGCACGGTGCCCAGAGCGGAAGATACGACGTTCCGATTCTTTACCTTAAACAATTGTGAAACCTCGGAAGATTCTTATCAGTGCTCTTCCGACCTTGATACACCTGATGCTAATGTTAGTACTGTGGCGCACAGCCTCGCGATTGGCGTTTCAAAAAGTACTCGATTCTGGGTGTCCTCACTGACTGGCGAGCGTAGCGAGCCCTTGTTCCCAAGCAGACCACGAGCCGACACTCGTGGTGCGTCTGTCTGTATTTCACACACTTTTCAGAAACACCGGGCTCAACTCGTAGATTATGAATCAATATTTATTGGCGGACAATAGCAGTTTTTAGCAGATGATACATATTATCACCCACAGTCTTAAAAGAAACAATAATACAAATGTAATGTATCAGCGGCTTGTACTGTCATGCGGAGGCAGGCGAGCGCGCAGAAGTATTATACCGTACGGGGGGGGGGGGGGGGGGGGGGGGGGGGGGGGGGCGTTCCGCCGTGCCGTCGCTGTCGCTTCCGTTGCCCATCGCGCATTGTTGCGGTCATGGGCCATGCGGGCTTCCTGGGCGGGGAAAGGGAAGGCACCCGCCTCGCCGCTCCAAAATTGCCTCAGGAAGATGTTCTTTCCTTCAAAATATCTTTGTCTCTCTCTTATTATGCACACAAACTAACTAAAAACGCAACTAATGATAAATTCTCCTTACACAAACACACAAAGACGACTTTATTTTCCTAACTTTCTAAACCCTTATAAAACAAGGAAACATTTCGAGTTGGTATCATCTGCTTCCTATTTAAATGGTGATTTAAATTTTTTTGATTAGTGGTGTTCGAAATATGTTGTAATAAATGAATTTTTCAAAGCCGCGCAGCTGGTACCACTGTGCGGTTCAGCTGGACTTAGCTGAACTCGGCTCGCCTAGGGCGTCTCAGCTCGGTTGACTCGGTTGTGTCGATGCGACGAGCTTTTTCTCATCGTCAACACGCGTCATCGTAAAAAAGATATTTTAAAGAAGTTTGCGTTTCTCTGATGGAGTCCACTTTGATCTCAGATGAGTTGCGGTCCTGTCGAGACGGCAATGACGCGACTGCCGCGTAATGCGGCATGTACAGTGCCAAAAAACTTGAAATTGTAGATTTCTGAAGGGGGGGGGGGGATATCGGGATATCGGCTAATAAAGTGAGAAAATCAAGCAAACCCTCGTTTTTCGTATTTTCGCTTGATTTTCTCACTTTAAACGCCAATATCTCGAAAACCGTAAGAGATACAGTGTTTTCTTTGAAATTCTAGCGCTATAGGGTCCTACTTTGGGCAGATTGACCTTGGATAGTTTTTTTCGAATTTTCAACAAACATTGATTTTTACTGTTCACAAGGGCACTTCGTGACCCCTGCGCGACCCCTAAATATTGTCCGACAGATTTCCGGTTTTGCACACATTTTGTTAGTGCCAAAATGAAACTTTTGACGAGTCAGCCCATAACAATTCACCCCACATTGCGGATATGGACCACCCTAGCGGCGCAACACGGTCCGCCCACGGCTTGCGCACCTATTGGCGTGCCGGTCAGTTCCGATGGACAGCCGTGGCCGGACCGTGCCGCGCCGCGCCTATCTCGGCCCAGCGCGCCGGGCTCGAACTGCCAGCTGGGACTGCTCACAATTTTCTGAACCTTTCCGCGCCGCTGTGGCCGTGTTCGCAGTTGGCGGAAGTGCACGGAATGGCTGAGAGGAGTCCTCATGGGATGTATTTAGATGCGCCACTGAGAAATTGCCTGAAAGTTGAACCTTTCCCCCCACTGCCCTCAGAAGTCTAAAATTTCAAGTTTTTTGGCACTGTACATGCCGCATTACGCGGCAGTCGCGTCATTGCCGTCTCGACAGGACCAGGGCACCCTAAGGTACTGTTAGGGTTTCCGCCTTACGGTGGTTCCTTCGCGTCTCCTCTATTCTTGCATCGCGGGCAGGGACTGCAGGGGCTCTCGATGGTAATCAAGCAAGGCACAGTTCTCCTTCCCCTGTCATTTATTCATAACCTCCTTTTCTCTCCTACCACGGGCACGTGGCGTCTTAACCTAGCGCTCCCCCTTTCTTGCTTCCACTAATTTAACTTTGTTATACCCTATCCTAATTCCCTAGTGGCAGCACCTGAATCCTGATCCACCCGACTCACCATTTTCTTGCATTACTTCGGTTTCCTTGTCCACTGGTGTTCTTCTTATCACTCTGTCTCTGGGCACTTTCACTTTCCTTCGCAATCAATCACAGCACACCCTTTCTCTCTCCACTCACACCTCCAACTCACCAGTTCCCCGGTCGCCCCCGCGTCACCTTTCTATTTCCATACTGCTCTAGCCTCTCAACCGTGTCCAGGGTGTGCTGCGCCCTAGCGTCCAGACGAGGCACTCCTCCCAGCTGGCCGGACGCGTCATTGTCACTTGACACCCCCAGTCAGCCGGGAGCGCTACCAGGCCCGTCTGGCCCGCTAACAGTACTCCGGTACCAGCGCGCATCGCTCCGCGGCCACGCGCACGGGCTCGGGAGGGCCGGGGCAGGAGGTGGGGGTGCCATTCCAAACGCCAAAAATAAAATGGGCGATGTGCACTGGGTAAATATTGTCCGATTTCGCTCAAATTTGATGTGCGTTCATTCTAGACCTAGATGCTTCGAAAAAACCTTCCTTGGCGATTTTTTTTCCTTTTTTTGAAACACCCTACCGAGCAGTGCCCTATCCTCAGGCTCCTCGACAAAGTCATCTATGTCTACAGAGTGGCGTAAATGTGTTAACAGAGCCGCCAACATGACGGCAGCACCAACCGTTTTTCCTTCGATTTCGAGCCTTCGAGGCTGTGGCACTACATCGCCCAATTCGCGACTTATCGCAAAATTGAAAAACGAGTCGCAAACCGACCGATTAAAATAGCCCAAATCGCGACAAATCGTCCAATCTGGCAACCCCGAAGCAATTGTCAGCAAAATTCTCAAGCTATTTTTTTGGATTACAAAACTGTATGTTACCCCCAAAACGCACCCATAGTTTTGTGAGAAACCATGAGCTACAAGGCGGGCCTTATACAAAATCTCTTCATTAGGTTTGACTTTTGGATGGGGTAGGACCCACTTCCCACCACAAATACATTTGGTGGTCTCCTCGCCACAGTCCAAGTGTCGTTTTTGTAATGGTTCTCCATTGCCTGATGCCATTACCTGCATTTCATGGCCTCCTCTGGGAAGTTCGGGGGAAGGCCAGGTTCTTCACCTGGCCTCCTTGGCATCTTACTTGCTATACGGCTGTGGACAGCCAGGCGGTGGTTCGTGTAAATGCCCCGATCGTCTCGGGGTCACTGCGTCACCACCCACTCCACCAAAGCCGTCCTCTCCTGGATGACGCGGGTTGACGACGAGAGAAACGATCCCAGGTTAAACGGATCTCTATAAAACTGTATAAATTTTTTATAAATCTTTATACAAGCCTTAATACAAATTTTATACATTTTTATAAGGAAAGGCACATTTATATTATTGTATATAAACTATAAATATTTATAAGAGCCTTTGTAGAAATATATAAACGTTGTTGTATAAAATCATATGTAGAATTGTATACAATGTGTTGATCTTATATACATCGTTATAAAGATGTATACAAGAGCGCACAGGCCTGTATACAACTGCATAAGACCATACACAACTATATACAGGCCTTGATAAGAACGTATACAGCCACATGTATACAATTACATACAGGCGTTTATACAATTGTATACAGACATTTATACAAGTATGTATGCTGTAACAGTACAAACCAATACAAATCTATCTGTATACAACCATATCAAACTTTTATAAAAGGTTATAAAGAGCGTTATAAACATTTATAAAACTTTTATACAGCTTTATAAAAATCCGTTTTACATAGGATACCTTGCGCTGAGACCCACATCTATGCTTTCCGCCGCTCGGAAGACTCGCCTAACCTTCCCGCGCACCCCCCAGAGCCACGTGCACTGAGAGAACAAGTGTTCTACAGAGCACATGACAAGGGTGCTCAATGGGGAGCACATGACAAGGTGTGCTCCATCCCCATGTAGTCTATATGAGGACGGAGCACACCTTGTCATGTGCTCCCCATTGAGCACACTTGTCATGTGCTCTGTAGATCACTTGTTTTCTCAGTGTGCCTAGGCGCTCCTGCCGCTGAGATATGCGACGAGCGGAAAACGGCGAAAAGTGAGGCAGCTCCTCCGGTGGGGCTGGTCCCTACTCTGAACGGGCTGGCTGGGCTCGCCACGGCCGATTTCGACTGCGCGAGGGCGGGGACAGATGCATTCGTCACTTCGAACAATTACACTGGGCGCCAAAATTAGCGTCCCACTTGTGGTCGGCGCTACCATTTCTAAGTGTTTCAAGTTAGAACCTTGAAATTTGGTACAGACCTGCCCCAAACATTGGTCTCGAGCCATCCGAAGCGTTTAGTTCATGGGCCACCCCCTCCGGCTACAGCCACCCCTTAAGTGCCGTTGTTAAGAAGTGAGACTCAAACAAAGGACCTTTCAGTTCCAAAAACGCCTCAAAACGATGGCGCGTCGCTTTTTTACGATGATTCTGGCGCCTGTGCTCAGCATCAAACCATTTCTGGTCAAAAAAATCCGATTTTAAAATTCACTGTTGTCTGTAAATGGCTTGCAGGGGTACACGCCGCACGCCGTAGCGTATTAAGGTTTGAAGTCGTTGAGATACCGACTTCCCTGTCTGACATCTTTTTCTTAAAGTTTGGAACCTTACAAAATCGGCTTCGCGGCCTTCCTACCCCTATCAGGAGAAACCACAGAACGGCAAGATATCGTTAGAGGGGCTGATCTGAGTCGTGGCGTTCATTATCGGAACCCCAGAGTCCATCGCTACCGCTGCCGATCAATTTTGAAACCGTTCCACTCCTCACTCAACAACTACCCCTCACCCCCTCCAAAATTAAGGGATGGTCGGAGAGGGTTGAAATGCGAGATTTGACAGTTTTAGGCACCCATAATGTCACACTGACTGTAATTTTCCCAATTTTCGCCCTTTAAATGGGTTGTAATGATCCCCTTCACGGCGTTTTTCAACCTTGCCACACTTTCGGGGTGGCTGTAGCCGGAGGGTGGCCCATAAACTTAACGCTTCGGAAGGCTCGAGACCAATGTTGGGGGCAGGTGAAGGTTCTAACTTGAAAAACTTAGAAATGGTAGCTCCGACCACAAGTAGGACGCTAATTTTGACGCTCAGTGTATTAAAAACATAATCGAGACCGATCTTGGCAGAAGACACTCACTGTGGCATGACGGCATCTTTCGAGAATGCAATTCTAACCTTGTTTTAGTCAAACACTCACGTATTTCGTAAATCCAAGCGAAATCCGTTGACGATGCAGACGGCGACAAGATGGCAGTGCGGGCTGCCCTGCCGTGGCTTTGCAGACGTCCGGGCCTTTGCTTCGTTTGGGAAAACAACAACAGCCAGGAGAGTGCCGTGTGTCGCCAGCAAGACTTGAAACAGTGCTCCGTGCCATAGAATAGGTTATGTTTCACGAAACACAACGAAAACTATATTTCATTATCGTTTGGAACTTCCACATCACTCTCACACGTTTTAACAGCTTCCGGGCGGTGTCAAGCAGTGGAGGTGTGACTAAAGTATCAGAAACCCTGCGTTTGGATAGGCTTGCTGGTAATTGTTTACACGCCAATTCGCTAGATATTTGGGCGAAAATTTACCAAATTCGCAACATTTGTTGACCCTTTTCGTGTCCGCACGCCCCAACACGTACGAAACAGCTAGGGAAGTGTGCTTGATTTGTAAACAAAGTTGTACCGAACGCTGGGTTAACGTCACACCTCCGGTGCTTGGCACCGCCCCGAAGCTGTTCAAACGTGTGAAAGTGATCTGGAATTTCGAAACGCACGAGTGCCGGCGCCTAGTCCGTTTGGGAACAAGGGCTCTGTACGCTCGCCAACAAGGTGTCTAAGAAGAAGAAGAAGGAGGGGAGAGGGGGGGCTATTCACAGGCGTGTGGACCTCCGTGACACTGGCAACACCTATGCATGCGCTGATAGCTTTGACTTCGTTCCAGTGCGCCGGATCTCCAGAAGTCGCCGAGTTTGAGCACAATGGACTATACAGTATTAACGTGACGCGTACTGTTGATGACTTCCTGAGCGTTTCCTTGATGGGACTCGGTGGACCAGCCAGAGTGAAAGCCTCAGCTAACGCCACCAGACTGGTGGTCAGATCCCGGGAAAACCTTACAACCACCGCCTTTTACCAGTATCGCCGAAATAGTATGTATGCTGTGCACTTGTGGCTTGACCCCAGGAAACAAAGTTGACACACCGGCATCAAAGGTTTTAGAGACAGAGCGTCGGATTCTCTGAGTAAACTACCAGGGAGGGACGGTCGTCACGGTGCATCAGAAGGGTTTACTGCCCAGTTGATGGCCGGAAGATGGCAACCCTTACTTTCACATACAGAAACTATTGGCGAAGGTCGCCGTCTGAGTCCTCCTCTGTCTTCGACATCCCTTTTTGTGTAGGGTATTCCGCTGAACCCCAGAACGGAAGAAGGCAAGAAGTAGGGTTTCTAATTTTCCGGAAAAAATAATTTTTGAAAATTACAATGGAAATTTTCGGAAAAGTTGTGAAATTTTCGGAAAAAATCGGAAATAATGCAGAAATTACTCGCAAATAATTCCCTTGCACCCCTGTGACAACATGTCCTAAAATCAAAATCCACTTCTTAACATATTTGACTTCCCAAATCTTTGATATCTGTGAAATACTATGACACAACGCTCTTATCGCGTGACATATGGTTTCACGTTCGCGGAAATTCGGATTTAGAGTTCGCACCCGCGCCCTAGGGGCCGTCCATAAAGTGCGTACGCTCATTTTCGCCCTATATTCCCTCCTCACTCCTCACCCTCTCCCCTTCGTCCGCTTGCGTCCGCTTTTGAAGAAAAAATTGACAAATATGACCAAAATGCTATAATCTTCACATTTTAACAAATTACGATATAACTGCGAGTTGTAAAGATAAAAATAAAAACGTTGCGCACATGACAAAGGTAGTTTTTGATGTACAAAAAGGCAATGCTAAAATCAGGGGGGAATTTTTTTAACAGGTAATGTCAAACAAATGTAAAACAAAAACAAATTTTAGGCACCGAAACTACGCTTTCTGAAAGGGCACTGCTGGGACGCGCGGAGTACTGACGCCTATTTCGCTCCTTCACAATTAATCATATGCTCAAATTTGAAATTAAAAACTCACGTCCTAACCGCAACGCCCCCCCCCCCCCCCCGGTCCTTCTAAGTCCGCTTTCGACGACCTCCCCCCGCCCTTCCGCCCCCCCTCCCTTTCCGCCCGGACGTACTTTATGGACGGCCCGTTACTAAGCCAAGCTGAATAAAAAACTATCCATTTCCTTCACACCTGAGTAGTGAAAATTGGGGTTTAATGTTCCCTCTACTGTTTTAAATGACACATATAGTACATGCAAATCTACCAGGGAAATGGCACTATTCATGTTTAAGCCCCTGTTCAGTGTGGTTTCAAAGGTTTTGTGAAAGTTCTGGCTAAAGAAATCATATTTCTCCAACTTTTCCAATTTTTTCCAACTTTTCCATCCTTTGTGAAAATTTTTAGAAACCCTAGCAAGAAGTACTACTAGATGAGGGGGGGGGGACTGTGTCCGTTTCCGTCCAACACGTATCTATTCTACTTCTTGCCTTCTTCTTACTTCCGTTCTGAGGTTCAGCGGAATACCCTATTGCCCTGTCCCTTGCGGTGGAGCATCCCACACCTCATCATCACGCCTACATTGAATTCGGAGATGAAAGCGAGCCGGTGTCTCAACTCTGGCTGCAAAGAGTACAATTGGGCATACTGTCCGCTAACTCTCGTAAAACTTGAATGGAAAAGTCGCTGGTCTGGAACACCAATTGCGGTTTAAAACTCTTAAAATGGGAGGGGCGATGTAGCGCGAATAGAGTACTCCAGAGGAGCTCGAAACGGAATTGAGAAGCGGTACCAAAAAACGCAGAGGAAGAATGAGAATTGAGAATTTTGCTTCACAAAAAAACAAACATAAAAAGTCGCTATTCGGGTAAAAACTGCGCTTCTTCATACTATTCCTGCGTCTGCTTCTGCCGCATCAACCACAGCTTAGCGGTCGCGCCATCACTCGATCGCAGCGCTGCGAGTGGCGGACTGACAAACCCAAGAGTACCGTTCGAAATAGCTTCACTCCTGGCGGCAGAGTTACGCCACCTTCTCTTCTCTGCACCGTGTTTCTTAAATCAAAGAGCATGATGCGTGTTGCAAGCATATGTGACCTGTTCCAAGCATAACGGATCTTGGCGCCAGTGTGGCGATCACTGTTAATATTGTGGCAAGCAAACTCGTTAAGAGTTAAGGTTTTCCAATGAGACTTGGCAGCGGAAGCTGAAGAACAAAAGCACTTTCAGGCCGAAAACTTTCGAGAGCAGGTATCAGAAACATGAGTAGTGTTGAGTGAATTTGAAGGCTTTTTCCCTCTATGTGGCCCAGCCCTCGGCGCTCGACTCTTTCCATTATGGAAGTATCTTTGATATTATGAATTATTCTGTTTCTTCTACATTCGCTCTAACCTCGTTATGGAAATGCTTAAAGGATAGTCCGGAGAAGTGGTGAGCCGGAAGTGAGAAGAAGGTACGAATCAAAAAGAGCGGATGCGGAACTAGACAATATGAAAAATCGCGCGCGCGGGTGAGCTAGTTTCCGGTCGCCGCGTGTATTCGTTCGTATCATGTTTTCTACTGCACACTTTACTGAAAATAATAAGGTAATTATCACACTATGTCAAATATTTGTTCAGCGAGATCATTTGAGGCTAGTCGCGATCATTTCTCTGCATGTTGTGATGAAAGAAAGATGTATGCTTTTCTAGGCCGAAGCGGTTGCCGTTGCCGGCCGAAGTTAGCAGACGCGTATCATATTTCCTAACAACTTGAAACGGTTCCCTAATACAAAGCGTTAACAGAGGTATGGCATACCGAAGACTTCGAACGTCCATAACGTCGAGGAACAAATTCGCCTACTTTGCGTCCGTCATTATGAGGTCATAGTGATTTGCCTTCACTGATCTGGCCGTCAGTATGTGAAAATGACTATTTCGTAACGATGGTGTCAAAGTATGGTCCACAGGGTTAACGGCGAGATCAATATGACGTCATCCCTTGCTGTGTCACTGCATCTTACATTTACTCCGTAAACTCTATTTTTCTCATTTTTTTAAAAGAATGGTAATTACGAAAGATAACAGCTACCATCCGCAAGCGAGAGGAAACAAATAATCCAAACATTTCTTCCCTGTCCTTCGCAGCAGGTGTTAGACCTACTGATGGCATTGGCTGCTTTGCAAAATCTTTCATTTCCTCCACGGCCTCCTCCATCACAGAAGAACCAGATTTGCTTGTGTTACCTTTTATAGTAGAATGGGAGGGTACCTCACCCTCAGATGCTGGGCGTTTCACACAACTGAACCTGCTTTGGATGTTCGGGGCAGATTGAGGACGGGGAGGAGACACATCAGGTGCAGACGCGTTGCGAAGAATTCAAACTCGCCAATGACGATGATGACCCATTATTGCTCTCATCACTCGGAATTGCATGGATTGCCGAAAAAACAAATAATATCAATTTACAGATTAGCCGAAAGTTACCAAAATCAGAAAAATATCGCAAACGGTAAAAGTCTTACTTTAAGATTTTACTTGATTTTGCACCTCTTGTTCGACAATGGAAATAAGGCTGGCTCGCGTTCAATATTGGAAGTGTAGCCTGTCTGCATAGGGCTGTGCGGTTAGTGAATTTCAAAACCGGTTATCGGTTATTAGAATAACCGCGGTTATTACCGGTTAGCGGTTATTTATTTTTGACCGGTTATTTCAGACTAACCGGTTTCTTCGAACTAACCGGTTATTTCAAATTAACCGGTTATTGTGGAAAAATTTTAACTAAAATGTACAGAATGGCAGAAATGACAACATATTAATGGGTGTAGAACCACTTTAAATAATTTGTTCGGAAGATTATCATAGTGCAGGAAATGAGCGGAAAGTACAAAATATGTACAAAATAATAAAAGCCGACAGAAGCTTCGTTCATTGACATAAAAATTAACCACTCGGTTAGTTCAAAAACGGTTTATTTCCTGAAACTGTCACAACCGGTTGACCCTTTCACCGGTTTAACCGGTTAGTGTATTAACCGCAGGGATTTAAAGGCCCGTAATATTACCGGTAAGATTCGCTAAGTTACCGTAACTTACGGTATTATTACCCGACCTTGAAAAATGTGCTATTATTCGGTAATATTCAGATTTTCAAACTGAAAATTAGCTGCATTTGGTGTAAAAAAAACCGGCAAAAATGGGTGGGTCCTACCTCGTCCCAGACTTCCGTCCGGAACCGTTCCTGCTTAACTTCGGTGTTCGGATGGGAACCGGTGTACCAGGAGTTGACCGCCGCTAAGACACAGGCACGACGCAGCCACCTTGGTAGGCGGGCTTCCGCAACGGCCAACATCGCCCCTTCCGCTGACCAGATTTCAGGAGTCAGCCCCCTTCGACCAGCCAGTTGGTCTGTGGCCCTGAGGCCACTCCCTCGCGGATTGAGAGGGAGGTAGGATGCCCAGATCGTACACGGCCGAAGCCGATTGTACTCTACCCAGCAAGCCGAGTAGGTGTTGCCCGATTACTCCAGATTCCGAGGCCTTATGCTTGAAAAATGTAGAAGGCCGAACCCCAGGCCTCTACATTTAACTTCTGCCGAGTCTTGGCAAGCACCATTCCCCTGCTCGGGCGTCAAACCACTGAGTCAACGAGTGTATTCAACCTCCGGGGAATGGCCGCGGCCCAACGTCCGCGGTCACTCAGACAACACACTTTGAACTCGTTCTTTTGGTATATTTTACCCACCATACTCGGTCGGCAGACTTCAGAAAAATTTTCACTCCGGCAAAGAGTTGAACCTCGAACCTTGCGGTCACCGATCAGTCCGCTAGCCCACAACGCTACGGTGCTACGTTGGAGAGGAGCGCGCTCTTGGCGCTTACTGTGGTCCCGCAGAGAGCAGAACCGATGAAATGATTATGTTATGTGGAAAAACATACTAAAGCGTACTATTTTTAACAAATACCCGCTGTAAATAAATCTTTCTCATTTTTACCAAAAATACCCGTAACTTACCTATCTTTCCGTAACTTACCGTAAGATTGAATCTTACTGGTATTTTTAAATCCCGAATTAACCGGTTATTCTAAAAGAAAATAACCGGGCAACCGGTTATCAAAAATAACCGGTTTATAACAGGTTAACCGGTTAACCGCACAGCCCTGTCTGCACACATGTTTGTTGCTGAACAATCAGGTTAGTGTAGAGGTTCCACTTCGGCTTATAGAAATCATCCGTACCAGAACCACTTGTCTTGCTCTCCTGCACCTTGCAACCGGTGTAATCTTTCTGGCCAGAAATTTTTTTTTTCCTTCAATTCATGCCGGTCGGTCTGAAACGTCGAGAAATGAATACTGCTAAGTTTTAACAGGACCGGTTCCCAAGATATTCGTTATTCAATTTTCGTAATCCTGTCCAGAATCTCTTTTTCACCTCAAAGTCAATTTTTTCTTTTCCGTCCCGTTTGATCTGAAACGTCGAGAAATGACTGCGAAAAAGTTTTAACGTACAGGTCTAGTAACCCAAATATCCGGTCTACAAAAGGCGTAATTCTGGCCAGAAAAAGCAAAGTTTGTCCAAAAAGAGCAAATTCTGACCAGAAAAGGCAGAATTCGGTCCCATGCATGACCAGCGACCGCGCGAGAAAACACCATACAGGTAAACACTGGCCAGATTACAGCAGGTGTCCCAGCAGACATCGACAATTTTCAACACAGTTACCCTTGTTGCGTTCTTAGCCCCTTAGCAGCGAAATTTGGCCTATTAAAACACAAACACCAGTTTCAGAAGATATACCTGCTCGAAGTAGTATACGGGCCCCCTGGTCTCGGGTTTGTGTTGCGGGCTTGCCTACCTCCCAGGGGCGGGTGTCATATTTCGATGACGTCAGCATGTCGCGTGCCTGGCGTCGGATTTCGCGCGCGGAGGCAATGACCTCTGCAACTGTGGCGGTGTTTTCGCAGTGTACTGCAGCGTCAGCAGTTTTCTGAGCTATGCATCTATCTCTGTCGCTCTCGTTAGTGAAATGTGTGTTCTCTCTCGCACTTATTGTGTTCAGCGTGGTGTCGTCTAGGTAGTACAGTGCACATCTGCGATATGCGCCCAGAATTTTTCGCAGTGTACTGCAGTGTCAGCAGTTTTCTGAGCTATGCATCTCTCTCTGTCGCTCTCGTTGGCGAAATGTGTGTTCTCTCTCGCACTCATTGTGTTATGCGTGGTGTCGTCTAAGTGGTGCAGTGCACATCTGCGATATGCGCCCACATTTTTTCGCAGTGTACTACAGTGCCGAGCTGACCGTATTTTGGCTGGCGGTCGGTACAGCGCGGTCCGGCGCGTTTTCGGCGCGGTGCAGGCGCACGCCAGGTGCGGTCCGGCGAGCTCGGGTGCGCCACATATGCTTCCGACACTGCCAAAAATTGGTGCTAAAATAGCTAAACTGGGTGCTAAAGCTCCTAAACTTGCTGCAAAATCCTCTAAACTGGGTGCTAACACTGCTAAACTGGACGCCGAAGCTTCTAAACTGGGTGCTAAAGCTTCTAAACACGGTGCTAACACTGCTAAACTGGGTGCTAAGGCCTCTAAAAGTAGTATACGGGCCCCCTGGTTGCGGGTTGCGGGCTTGCCTACCTCCCAGGGGCGGGTGTCATATTTCGATGACGTCAGCATTGCGCGTGCCGGGTGCCGGGTGTCACGGGCGGAGGCAATGACCTTTGCAACTGTAGCGGTGTTTTCGCAGTGTACTGCAGCGTCAGTAGTTTTCTGAGCTATGCATCCTTCTCTGTCGCTCTCGTTGGCGAAAAGTGTGTTCTCTCTCACCTATTGTGTCAAGCGTGGTGTCGTCTAGGTAGTACAGTTCACATCTGCGATATGCGCCCCGAATTTTTCGCAGTGCACAACAGTGTCGAGCTATGCATCTCTTTCTGTCGCTCTCGTTGGCGAAATGTGTGTTCTCTCTCACACTTATTGTGTTAAGCGTGGTGTCGTCTAGGTAGTACGGAGCACATCTGCGATATCCGCCTAGAATTTTTCGCAGTGTACTACAGTGTCGAGCTAACCGTATTTTGGCTGGCGGTCGGTACAGTGCGGTCCGGTGCGGCGCGGTCCGGCGCGGCGCGGGCGGGCGACCGGCGCGTTTTTCGGCGCGGTAAGGGCGCGCGACAGGCGCGTTTCGGCGCGCTCGGGTGCACCATATATGCTTCCGACACTGCCAATAATTGGTGCGAAAATTGCTTAACTGGGTGCTAAAGCTGCTAATCTGGGTGCTAGAGCTTCTAAACTGGGTGCTAAAACTGCTAATCTTGGTGCTAAAGCCTCTAAACCGGGTGCTAAAGCTGCTAAACTGGGTGCCAAAGCTTCTAAACTGGGTGCTAAAACTGCTAATCTGGGTGCCAAAGCCTCTAAACTGGGTGCTAAAACTGGCAAATCTGGGTGCTAAAGCTGCTAAACTGGGTGCCAAAGCTTCTAAACTGGGTGCTAAAACTGCTAAACTGGGTGCTGAAGCTGCTAATCTGGGTGCTAAAGCCTCTAAACTGGGTGCTAAAGCTGCTAAACTGGGTGCCAAAGCTTCTAAACTGGGTGCTAAAGCCTCTAAACTGGGTGCTAAAGCCTCTAAACTAGGTGCTAAAGCTGCTAAACTGGGTGCTAACACTGCTAAACTGGGTGCTAAACCTGCTAAACTGGGTGCTAAAACTGCTAATCTGGGTGCCAACGCTTCTAAACTGGGCTCTAAAACTGCTAAACTGGGTGCTAAAGCTGCTAAACTGGGTGCTAAAACTGCTAATCGGGTGCTAAAGCCTCTAAACTGGGTGCTAAAGCTTCTAAACCGGGTGCTAAAGCTGGTAAACTGGGGTCGTCTGGGTAGTGCAGTGCACATCAGCAATATGCGCCCAGATTTTTTCGCAGTGTTCTGCAGGTGCAGGGTCGAGCTATGCGTCTTTTGGCTGGCGGTCGGTCCGGCGCGGTCCGGTCCGGTGCCGAGCAGCCGGGTGTCGGATGTTGCGCGCGGAGGCACTTACCTCTGCAATCGTGTTTTTTCGCAGTGTACTGCAGTGCTAGCAGTTATGTGAATTATGCATCCCTCTTTGTCGCTCCCGTTAGCGAAATATGTGATCGTCTAGGCGGCGCATTGCACGGGGTGTGGCGCGCGACTCTGGGTGGGTTTTCTTGGAAGAATAATGCACAGTGGGATATTTTCTCTTTTATTTTTTTTGTCTTAGTACATTGGTCAATATCGTTTTCATGCAATCAGGCTAGAGTACAGGATCATTCTGTTTTGGGTGATATTAAATGTATAAGTTTTCGCAAAGGACACTTAACAGGGTGGGGATGAACGGATCGTTTGCGTTTTCTATGAGATAATCTTTTTTCTGACGCCAAGGAATATCTGTATCCATCATTGTATATATTTCGTCCTTAAAGCAGCGCAATATTTTTTTCTGATTCTTGGACAAACTGCAGCCGAAGTATCCCCGCGTTAAATTGAAACAAAGTTCACAAAGAAAACAAATTAATTCTTTACTTGCGCATCTTAGAATAGCTTCCCTCATCTCATAGTCTTCATCCCGCAGGACGCGTAGGAGATTTTTGTGAAGTTTCACTTTCGAGCGCTGTGCGTCCCATCCATTGTCTTCTTCATCGTCATCTGCTTCTACCTCTTCATCAACGTCACTTGCCTCCTCGTCCTGATCGGTCATAGTTTGTACTATTTCTTCTTCATCATCGCTCTCTTCCTCCCATGTTTTCCAGGGAATCGGCTCGTAGTCCTCATCCCCGCTTTCGCTGCTTTCCTCACTCTCTGTTTCGCTTGATTCTTTGCCCCCAGTTATTTCCCTCATATCTTCGTTCTCGTCCTCCTGATCAACGTCATCTTCGAACTCGTCGTTCTGCTCATTCTCCCGCTCGTCGTGGGGAAAATGGTTGTGCTCACCTTCCTTCAATACTTGGATGCCATCCGCACTTCGTCTCGTGATCGCAGTGGCAGAGCAGTCCGACTGCGATCGAAGGCACCTCCAGTACATTTTTTCATTTTTCTCTAGTCGCTAAGTATATACGAATCCTCTGGAATATAAACGGGGAAACCCCCTAACGGATTGGACGATGCGTGCTGTCATGGTTGTGATCGGTTAGATGACAAGACTGAACTGATTTTCTCGGGTGCGCCGCCAAGATTAATATACTTCGCAGTGTGTGTGTGTGTGTGTGTGTGTGTGTGTGTAAGCGAGCGCGCGTTTGTCTGCTTGACTCCGTGGTGGATATAAAAGTAGCTGGTATTCGGTTTAAGAAAGTTTACCACTATAGTTTAGCAGTTTTAGCACCCAGTTTAGAAGCTTTAGCACCCAGTTTAGAAGCTTTAGCACCCAGTTTAGTAGTGTAAGTACACAGTTTATCAGCTTTAAAACCCCAGTTGGCAGCTTTTGGCTTAAAATTTAGCAACTTTCGCCATGAGTTTAGCAGTGTGAGGGTGCATTACCTGTTGTGATACAGTTTTGGAAGCAAGCGTAGCAGCACAGGTAGTAAGTCTAGCGGCTTTAGCACCCAGTTTAGCAGTGTTAGCACCCAGTTTAGAAGCTTTAGCACCCAGTTTAGAGGCTTTAGCACCCAGATTAGCAGTTTTAGAACCCAGTTTAGAAGCTTTAGCACCCGGTTTAGCAGCTTTAGCGCCCAGTTTAGCAGTTTTAGCGCCCAGTTTAGAAGCGTTGGCACCCAGATTAGCAGTTTTAGCACCCAGTTTAGCAGGTTTAGCACCCAGTTTAGCAGTGTTAGCACCCAGTTTGGCAGCTTTAGCACCTAGTTTAGAGGCTTTAGCACCCAGTTTAGAGGCTTTAGCACCCAGTTTAGAAGCTTTGGCACCCAGTTAAGCAGCTTTAGCACCCAGTTTAGAGGCCTTAGCACCCATATTAGCAGCTTTAGCACCCAGTTTAGCAATTTTAGCACCAAATATTGGCAGTGTCGGAAGCATATGTGGCGCACCCGAGCTCGCCGGACCGCGCCTGTCGCGCGCCCTTACCGCGCCGAAAACGCGCCGGTCGCCCGCCCGCGCCGCGCCGGACCCCGCCGAACCGCGCTCGCTCCCGCCCGCGCCGGTCGTGCCGCACCGCGCCGCACCGCGCCGAAACGAACGCAATGAGTGCGAGAGAGAACACACATTTCGCCAACGAGAGCGACAGAGAGAGATGCATAGCTCAGAAAACTGCTGACACTGCAGTACACTGCGAAAAATTCTGGGCGCATATCGCAGATGTGCACTGTACTACCTAGACGACACCACGCTGAACACAATAAGTGCGAGAGAGAACACACATTTCACTAACGAGAGCGACAGAGATAGATGCATAGCTCAGAAAACTGCTGACGCTGCAGTACACTGCGAAAACACCGCCACAGTTGCAGAGGTCATTGCCTCCGCGCGCGAAATCCGACGCCAGGCACGCGACATGCTGACGTCATCGAAATATGACACCCGCCCCTGGGAGGTAGGCAAGCCCGCAACACAAACCCGAGACCAGGGGGCCCGTATACTACTGCTCGAGGCAGTAAAAACAAAACCCTGTTTAGGGTTTTAACAGGCGTCAGAGTGGATACCAGTGTTTTCTTGCCCAGTTAGCTAAGCTAAAGGTAGACGGGTCGTGTCGCTGGTCATGCATGGGACAGAATTCTGCCTTTTCTGGTCAGACTTTGCTATTTTTGGCCAAACTTTGCTTATTCTGGCCAGAATTACTTTTTTGTAGACCGGATATTTGGGTTACTAGACCTGTTAAAACTTTTTCGCAGTCATTTCTCGACGTTTCAGATCAAACGGGACGAAAAAGAAAAAATTGACTTTGAGGTGAAAAAAAAGTTTCTGGCCAGAATTACGAAAATTGAAAACCGAATATCTTGGGAACCGGACCTGTTAAAAAAAAAAAATTCTGGCCAGAAAATTTACTGGCCAAGATTACACCGGTCACCTTGCGCCAGTTGCGCATAAAGGTGTCCTTTAAACTTTTAAATCGGACACAACAGGTAGATTCTCAGTTCAGGCGTCACTTTTGGCTCTCCAGCTCGCACTCATTGCATCGAAACAAACATTATTTTTCACAAAATGATAAGCACGTGTTTCCCCTGCTTGGACACGTTGACAAATTTAATATCTGGTGCGCTGTCGCGTGACCAGGGCTCTGGAAAGAGGTAAAATGTAAACTCCATAGCCTACCAATCTTCCCAGTTTCTCCATATTCTTTTGAATTTTGCTGGTATGGGTGAAGACAACCTAATGTCATTCGGTATCGTTTTGGAGACGTAAGTCCAAAGTGTCATGGAATCCAAAAAGGTATCGTAATGACATTCCTCTACTCGTGAAGCATGGCTAAAGTCGATCTCACTAAATTTGACGAACGTCTACGGAGTTTACATTTTCCCTCTACTGTCATTGGGGAACTCGCAACCTCATTCTTTTACCTGACTTACGTTAGCCAATCAATGACGAACTCTGAATAAAGTCACAGAATACTTTGGGATACATGACGGCTAAATAAAGCATTTTGTATCATTTCAATCTGGAGAGTACAAAAATAGGACGTATAACATCCATAACGCGTGTCTCCCTGCGTTTGCAAAAATAAAATGAAACGACACCGTTAAAAAATTGGCTCCGAGGACCTTTGCCATCTGTAGTATAGAGATTTCCCAGGAGACTTGGAAACGGAAGTTGAAGAACAAAAACACTTCAAGACCGGAAACTCTCGAGGGCAGGTATGAGGAACTTGAATGACGTTTTGAGCGAATTTGGAGGTTGTTTCCCGTATTTGGCACGGCCCTTGTGCATCAACATTTCCCATATCGGCTCTCGAGAGTTTACGCTCTAGAAGTATTCTTCTACTCCCGCTCTCGAGCCTCGTTGGAAATGCCTATTGGTCATGACCATAATTCATCGCATGGTTGGTCCAGACCAAGTTGAAGAGATTCAAAATTGTAAACTCCATCGCCGTTTTGTCCAAATTATTGAGGAAATCGGATTTCTGAGTGTCCAGACGAATTGGGTGCTCGGAAATAGCTAAATACAGGGTGTTCACGGTAACTTTGGCAAAAATTATAGGGTAGGTAGAAGACCCATAGGGAAGTATTTTGAACGAAAAATGCATTTGACGCGCGTCCCCACACCAACCGCAGACGAAAGAGGGCAGAGCGAAATTCAGAACGTGTCCACCTGAGGGCGGGAATCGCCTCTTGCCGTTGTAAGTTGGGTTGCCTACCTACCAGGCGCTAAAACCCGAAGCTAAAAACAGCCGTAGCTCCGAACGAGCGCATTTCCCGACATGGGTTCCTATGTTCAAAATACTTCCCTATGGGTCTTCTACCTACCCTATAATTTTTGCCAAAGTTACCGTGAACACCCTGTATACGTTTTCTCGACGTTTCATGCAAAAAGACAACTTAAATTTTTCAAAAGTATAGTTAGGTCAAAAGTGTCCCCAAATCTGAGAATCTACCATCAGTCCTCACCTGCAACAGAAAATATTCTAGCTTGAAGGGAAAAAACCACTGGGAAACATAACCTCAACAACAAACATTGTTCCGCGGAAATACCACACCGAAACCATCGACATGCATAGATATGCTTTTATTCACAACAGTCAAACAATTACTTATAATTTTAAGCTTACCCGAGAAAGATGCGCCGACTTTTTGACTACTTCGGCCCAAACTTAGGGCTTCAGGTCAGTCCGTTTATACACACGTTGCGTTCCACAGAATGGGACGCCTTTCAACCTCATTAACGAGGCATACGTCGTCCTCGATAGAAAATTTTGCCCTCGGTTTTTAGAGCTTACCCATTTCAACTGCTTCAAATCGCTACGAATCCTTTCTCAACAAAGGATCGCAAAGTGAAACCCGCGCGAAAATTCAGCGATCCTATTGGCTGCGTCTGCGACTCGGAAATATAGCCGGACGGCTATCCTGGCTGCGGCCGGCCGCAGAGTCGACTGCTTCACGCTGATTGGTCGTAGACGCAGACGAAGCCGCAGTCGCTGGTGTGATACCACCCTAAGACTGGCCCGCCTGGGCCCGGACCACTGCGAAGGAGGAGCGCAGCGAACGCATGGCGCAGCAGTGAGAGCGGCCTGCTGCACTCGGTAGGCGGCAGTGCCGGGCTGGGAGAGCGGCCGGAAGTGCCTTTCACCGCCCTGCCGTGCACCATGGGGTGTTGGCGGCCCTTGAGACAACCGATTGGAGGTGCTTGCGAAAGTGCACGCCGTTAGTGGCGCGTTCGTTTCCTTGCCACAGGATTAACGGTGATGCGGAACCGAAAGTGGAATGCTTCTCCACGGAGAAGAATTAATTAGATGATTTACCTAATAGTCCGTAGCGGGGCAGGTTTAGGTCCTCCGTTAACGTTAGCATCACAGCTTTGCTAAATCTATAGAATCGTTTCCCTGACAAATGCTCGTTTCGGCGGCCCTTGTCTTTGATCTCATTTCCTTGTAGTAACTTAAAGAAGGAACGTCAGATCGAAATCGGAAGAGGTCGAAAAACGGGTGGCTTGTCTGGAATGCCTCATGGTACCGTAACGTGTCATGTGTCGCTGTGTAAGCTCTTGGTTCTTGACTATACCATAAAACCGAGTTGCACTTGCAGAATTAAAATGAAAACTGGAAACGGGCTTGGAATGCATTGCTACACTGGTTATCACTCTGTTGCCACCCCCTGTCTCAACCTGGGCTGTCGCCTAGAAACGTAGTCTCTGCATAGGGATTCATTGATTCATTAGAACATACGACGTTACACAATGATAGTCCAACGTATTATGACTGTTGTTCTCTTTTAAGTACACAGCCTCAAGAAACCATTTACGGGAATCCGGCATGTGGTGGTTGGGAGAGAAGAGCCCTCTCCGTACCTCCTCAAAATCGAGTTCCTTATGTGCAGCCCGGAGACGTGCAGGAAGCTCTCCATCAGCAGCTACAGCAGAATTACGGGGAGCCTGAGTTACAAAACGTATTCCGGGTGCACTCAGGAAGGCGACTACTGCAAAAACTTGATGGAGGTAAGTTAACTGCATAAGTAATAATTCCCTGCATGGAGAAACGAGCTAAAATTTCAAGGAAATCGTCGTATATCTTACGTCGTATCTCTTACAGTTTCGGATATATCGGCATTGAAAGTGCAAAATTCAACCAAAACCGAGCAAAGCCGCGGTATACGCGATTTTTCCACTTTCAATGCCGATATCTCCGAAACCGTAAGAGATACGACGTTTTCCTTAACATTTTAATCTGGCAGGGCGCTTCTCTCGTCGAACCGACATTGAAAATATATTCCATTTTTTTTCTTAAGAAAATTCATGTTTCGCCCTATAGAGGGCCTATTGAGGGAATGCGGAGATGACCTCGGAAAATGCTGTCAAAAAATATTTTCGTTCACTACCTAAAAAAATGGCAGGGAAAAAGTTTACGCGCCAAACGGATTTCGAAACTAGGTGCTCGACGATCGACCCTACTGCGCATGCGCACGAGGTGGTTGGGTTATTCCCTAGAGCTCTGAAGGGTTGGAATCACCTCAGCTCTGCTTCGAAATTCAATAGTTGGTTCCGTTCATACTTTCATTCCATTATTTTAGTTTTTAAAAATGTGTGAGTGTTATATTATCTGTTCACACGACACCCGGGAATCATTCGACAAAGTGAATTATTCAACTTAACTTCTTATATATGAAAAGGCAACAACATCATGAAGTGCTGTTGGGAGCCACTATGTTAAATCACCTCTGCCAGAGATAACGCTGGGTTCCGTGAAATCAATCAGCTTCACCCTCCAGATTCGATGAAGGCGTCGTTGCAGGGGTTGTGTGGTGGATGAGGCAGTAGTAGGAGCGCGCGGCAAAAGGAAAGGAGAGGAGGAAGGTAGCAGGGCAGGCAGAAATTGCATTCTTCTATAAGTAATGAAAATGATACTAAACATGGATTTTAATTGGTAAAAAAACAAACAGCTTTAGGACACGTCCGCTGTTTCAAAGTTATAGAATTATGTAAATCATACCACAGTAAAAGTTGACGTTCGTGCTCAAGAAACAGTCTCGACTGAGACATGACGATCGGCGTATGAACTAAGATCGGATACGTTACAACGAGGCGGTTGGGGGGCTAGAAAGGCGTCAAATATTTTTAGGTAGTACAAAAAAACCAAATGTTTTGTAAAATCGGGAATATTCCAAAGAATCAGGAACATTTCCGGGAAAATATCGGGAAAATTCCCCAACAAGTAACCTACCGGGATTTGAATAACTCTAGGTTTCCCCCACTCTCACGCCCGGCCAATCAGAGACCGTTTTGTTCTTCCCGTCTTGTTCGGAGCTATCTCCGATAAAAGAAATATGAGAGTGACTTTTTTTTCGGTGATCTGGAGCCGCCGGGACTCGATGCCAAGTCACCCGTCCCTAATCGCATAGTCTTGACCGAGGGTCTGGCCAGCGGTTCCGGCCTGCGCCAATGCAGCACTCTGTGAAGTACCCTCGCCTCGTCCCTTCTTGCCCCCTTAGCACGATGATTCAACATGCTTTTGCCGACTGTTTCAGACCATAGGAGTGGACGAAAATGAGCTTGGGAGGGCAGAGATCGAGTTCGTATTGTTACGTGACAATGGCAGCCTGTCCATATGGCTTCATTCGATACGTAATAAAAATGGCGGCCTGTCCATATGGCCTGATCACCTCCCCAACTCCAAAGCCGTCTTTCCTTTCGAAAAGAGCTTGACTGTGCTCAAGGTCAAGCCACATACCAAGCCAAATTATGTGAGCGTTGAGTTCCTCAGAGGTAGGTAATGCAACCCTTGATTAGAAAATTTGTGCACAGTAAAAATCGTACGAATAAAACAAAGGCTTCCTAAAATCATTGGTTTCACGAAAAACGTCTCCGTAGCACAGTGGGCAGGAATCGCCGTAAACGTGGTCGAAATGTCAAAAAATCAATGTTTTTGTAGGAGGGTTTGAGTGTTCCAAAGCAGTTCCTAACATACCAGAGAACCTAGATCCATGTCCGAAATTACTATGAACAACCCCAGGAAGACGTATGGAATTTTTAAAGTTGAAACTTCATGCTTCAGTCATGCACTTTTCAGCATGTTTCGTCACACCTTTCTATCTTCGAAAATAGACTTTAATCGAACACTTTCCACTTTTCTACATTTTCAACTGACTTGAGGGCTAGAAATGGTTCCTTCTCAAACCCCATCAAGCCAGAAAACGTTATTTTACTTCCGTAAGATTTATAAAAACCAGTGACAGAAAGTCAAGAAAAATACTAGACGTGTACGTTTTGGTCTATAACTAATGAGTCCAACATTATCAAACCTTAATTCGTTGCTTGTAAAGGAGTTGGAAGTGTGCCGAACTCAAATCCGACGAGTTTGGTTGCGATCCGTTGCGATCTTGCCCGCGCAGAATTAAAATAAACTGCAATGCGTGAAGCCCGGGGAGCCATGACAGTAGGGAAAGCCCGTGAAGGAATCAGTTCTGCAGACAGCCACCAGGGGCGCTGCCGTTACCTCTTAGCCTCCCGTTCTTGTTTACGTTTTGCTGTTAGTTGTTCGCTGTGCGTCTAGTGTGTTTTATTTCATCACTGAAAATGTCTGTGACTCGCCTTGATATTTGGGAAGCATTCGACGCCGTCCCTGAACGAGAAGATGGAACAATAGCAGCAACTGATTTCGTGCTCAGTAAGTAAACCTAACGAGTTCGTTTTAGTCCCGTTCGCCGACACCGGCTGTGCATTGATTGTCTATTTACGCTTTCAGGGTCTTTAAATATCAGCTCAGATCATGCCGACGAGAATTGGTTGGATGAAACGAAGAAGAAAGTTCGCCGTTTACTGTACCTGTGTACTAACAAATTGAAAGAAGTGGGAAGGCACAAACGGCGCTTCAAAGAGAGGTTTCAAGACTGGCTCTCAGCAACTGAAAATTTTGGTGCCCCTGAGGATGTTTCCAAGCCGACATTTTCAGGCGGACGTCCTCAGGTTAGAATTAATATCCTTTTTGCTTGTCATCTCGTCCTGTGATCGCTGGATAGTAGACAACTATTTGAGGTTAAAGGCTACTCCAGCAGCAAAGCAGCATCCACACACTTTATTATCACTAATAGTGTTGTTTGTGATTTTCTCTTCAGCAATGCTTTGAAAATCTGACTGACCGCAGAAAAAGGGCTAGGACCGAAGAATTGAGAGCCTCAACAAGTGCAGCTGAATTAACATTTGCTGCTCAGATGAATCTGAGGAAAGAAGGGGAAGGGAAAGTGGCGCATATCATTCAGAAGGCAGTCGAGGCAAGCCCTAGAACCCTTCGGATATATTTTGAATGTACGAAATCCAAAGGACCTCAAACAAGGGAGGGTATTCTCCCATACTAAGTGGAAGAGGCTTTGGCACACCAATATTAATGTAGGCTGACGAAAGCTCAGTACACATTCAATCGTCAAAGCCTTACTTCCCATAACATTCAAGTGTTCCCATCGTATGAGAAAGTGGCCAGATATAGAAAGGTAAGACCCGTTTTTTGTGTTTTTATTTTAGTTTAATGCCATGAATTTTTTATAACTTTAATTTTGATACTACTCATTTCCAGACACATTGTTATCCGACTGCAGTAATGGTTACTGAAAGAAAGGCACATGTGGCTCTGCAATCTCTGCTGGACCACACTGTAAACAGAATCGCTTCAGCTGTTGAAGATGTTTTCAAACACGTTTCTGGGCAGTCTTCTCTTAGTGATGTGGAATTAATTTCTAAAATTGGATTTGATTTATCTTCAAGCCACTCACAATACCACCAACGGTGGCTTGAAGAAGGACCTATGGATGACAGTGCGTTTTTGTTAAGATCTATAGTTCCACTTCTCCTTCAAGGAAAAGATAATACAGGTGAGTAATTTTTCACGTGGAAAACTATATTGCATCTGTTCTTTGGACTAACAATCTATTAATAACAAATTTGTTTTATTAGGAGCATAATTTTTTATGTTTTTAAGTAATTGTTTAAAAATTGTATCTGTTATTTACTTTTGCAGGAAAAGATGTGATATTGTGGCTCAATCACTGTCCCTCTTCCACTCTCTTTTGTCGACCACTGGAACTGGAATTCACGAAAGAGACAGTGGCCAAAATAAAGGCGCACACTGAACATTTAGAGAAATCAATAGAAGAGCTGAACAAAACGGATCTAGAAATTGGTGATTTGAAAATAAAGTCGTCGCACAGACTGCCGATGACAATGGTTGATGGGAAAGTGTCAAGTGCTAGTACCTCAACAGCTGCTCAGACATGCAATGTCTGCAAGGCAACACCAAAACAAATGACTGATATTCTTCAGCTCCAGCAGAGAGTCTGTGATCCTTCTGCTTATAAGTATGATTTCTCTGTATTGCATGCTCACATTAGGTTTCTTGAGTACATGCTAAATTTGGCATACAGATTAGACGTAAAGAAAAGTTACAAACCATTTAATGATGCTGAGAAGGAAGTCGTCAAACAAAGGAAAAAGCGGATTTTAAATAATATCAAGGTAAGACAAAAAAATAAATAGCTGTCAAAAATTTTGTTTTTCACCTGCCTACTTATTTTTTGTGTCAATTCTTGATTTTTAAGGATATTCTGGGACTCAACCTTGATCAACCATCGAAATCAGGAGGAAATACAAATACTGGCAATACTTCTAGAAGATTTGTTGACAATCCTGTCAAGGTAAAATATTGTATTTGAAGCTAATATCTTTCTTTGTCAGAAATAGAAAACAACCTTTAGTGACCATGACTATGCTTTTTACAGGTTGCTGAAATAACTGGAGTGCACCTTGATGTGTTAATAAAATGCAGGACTGTTTTACGAGCATTGTCATGTGGGTACTCAGTAGACCCGGAAAAATTCCGTGCCCTAGCGCTAGAACTGGCCAAAATGCTGGCAAATTTGTACCCATGGTATTACATGCCCGCTTCAGTTCATAATGTCCTGCTTCATGGTGCAGACTATATGAAACACTTTCCTGTTCCTATGGGAATGCTTTCAGGTACAGGTTACAGTAAATTTTCTCTGACTTTGATCTCTGTGTATTACTCTCCAGTGACATTTCTAATAGTGATGCTACTTTTCAGAGGAGGCATTAGAGTCAAGACACAAAGACTTGAGATATTTAAGGCAACACCATGCAAGAAAAGTTTGCCGCGAATCAAACATGCAGGATATGGGATATGTTCAGGGGACTCATGTCTAGGTCAAACCCCGTAGTTGCCTTCCATAGAAATCCGCCAAAGGTCAAAAGCTCTCTGGAGAGAGAGAGAGGTTCTTGAATTACTGTTAGCACCTCAAGATGGTGGATTGCTATCAGTAGATCCTGCCTTGGAAGATTACGAAGATGATGATGAAGATGAGGATGACCGGTATGTTGTATGCAGATTCAATAATTTTATGATGAATTATGGTTATATTTTAATTTTTTTTTTTATTTCTTTTTCAGAGGACTTTAGCTTCGCTAGACCTGTTTGTGAATTTATACTGTCAATTTTGGACTTGATACCACATCAATCTTGGCAAATACATTTTACTAGTTCAATAGTTACAACTTTTATTTTACCCTTATATGGTTGGACACCTTACCTTACACATTGCAAGGACAGTTTCTTCTTTTTAATAGTGCTGTAAAATATATAACGGGATCAATTTTTTTCCAAATTGCTCAGGTGCCAAGCTGTCAACAGTTGGTAACACTGAAAATTTCAGCTTTGAGTGACCTTTACGGACTATTAGGAATTGAGGTCCATTTGAAGAGGGGTCAATTCTCTTTAAACGCGCTGTATCTCACCGTTGTTTAGGCGCTACAGCAGGCCAATTGCGTTTTCAGCAGTTGGCAACACTGAAAACATAAAATTTGGGCATTTCAGTGTAAATTCTGGGTTTTATGGGTCATTTTAGGGGGGGGGGGTTCCATTCCCTTAAAAAATGCCGTATCTCTCACCGTTTAGGCGCCACAGAAAGACAAATACGTTTTAAGCAGTTGGCAACACTGAAAACATAAAATTTGGACGTATCAATGAAAATTCTGGGTTTTATGGGTCATTTTAGGGGGGGTCTATTCCCTTCAAAAATACTGTAACTCTCACTGTTCAGGCGCTAGAGGTTTCAGCCACGTTTCGGGTGCTTTCTGCCCACTGTGCGTAGCCTTGAGTGAATAGACCATTTCGACAACCCTAGCCGTTGTAGCGAAAGGAAGAAGAATGCAAAGAAGAACATGGCGGCAGGCGCTCCCGGCGGTGGGGGTGTGAGAAATCGAGTCGTCGTAGTCGCACGTGGTGTTTTCGATCGTGCTGAGATTGTTGGGGAGTGTTAAGAAGATTTTAAAGGAGTTTTGAAGTTTTTAAACAGGGTGGTGACAAAATGTAGTGGTGAGCTGCTTGAAAGTACCCCGGGTTGTTATTGTTACCAGTGGAAGTTCTGAAAATAATTTAAATTTTTTTTTCAGAACTGCACGTGACATTTTATTTATAAAAATATTTTCCTCCAAAACAAAACAGGTGGAAAGTGGATAGGCTAGCTGGAACGCGTTTCATATAACACGAATTGTCTCCCGTAGCTATCTAAAACATGTCTTCCACTGGTAACAATCACAACCCCGGGTACTTTCAAGCAACTCACCACTACAGTACTTGGTCTCTGAAAAATGGCGTATAACAAGGCATGGATAAAAATATGCCAGTTCCGCAGACCACCATTAGGATATAGACCTTGCAGATAATGATGACACTATGCCACTTGGATTGACATGGGTTCAGGGAATGGAATTGCTCCAGTAGCAGTGTGCTGTCAGGTATAAATACCACCACGGTTGTTTGCTTTGGATACAAATTTATTTCAATTTGTTGTAAAGATGTTGTTTCTTTTGTCTGTAACTTCCCCTCTTCTGTGACCAAGACTGTTTCTTAATCCGTCTGATATTTACTTGACAACACATGGTCAAATTTTTCACGAGTCTCCACGACATTGAGCGAGACCAGCAGCCAGCAGTTTTTTTTTTTTTTTTTTTTTTTAAATCCAGGCATTAATATGGATGTAAAGTTTCCAAGAACATAATGCAGGGATTAACAAGACTCGCATGGTGAACGCTATGCGTTCTAGAGGAGACTCGTTCTTTGGGTACATTGGGATGGGGATGAGTTAAAATTGTTTCCGACTTAGCCACTGGCACTCCGCTACACCGCGACTAGCAGGAGCTACGTATTGTTGACTCGAGGCAGCGCCTCATCCCAAGGCAAACGATCGCCCATCTACGTTCTCGAAAACGGCTAGAAACTAGGTTTTCTTTTGAATTTATGAAATACCGTATGTCATCCGATCAAAATGTCGCGAAAACGCAACACTTCGTCAAGCGGTTTTCGAATTGTTTTTTTTATTTATTTCTATGGTTACGTGCTGGGAAAGGGGGTAGGAGAGGAACCGCCTTTGTCAGTATAGCCTTCAGAGGGGCGTCAGCCTTATTCATTTTCGGAAGGTGGAAGTATTTAGGTTCAGATTTAGATTTCTCATGTTATTTATTTAATAAGGTCAGGTTCCCCCTATCGTCGTCGGTTCGCTTCATCTAGCTACGTAGGAAGGTTCTTGAGGTGCTTTTGGCGACTTCATCGAGAAGTGCGCGGGTCTTCCGTTTGTATTCTTCCGTTTTTCGTGACCTAGCGTAGCAGGCGTAACGCGTCGCGCGAGTTTCAACCTGTTTTATTTTTTAACGTGCTCTACCGAGATTACTTTAAACGTAATTCGGTGTTACGTGCAACCGTAATAATATACATTGTGATATGAACTTCAAATAATTTACATAAAATACGTACTTTCCACAATTATATCAATAGCCATAATTATCCGTGTAACGGTATACGCGATTTTTGCACTTTCAATGCCGATATCTCCGAAACCGTAAGGGATCGTTTTCCTGTAATTTTAGTTTTAGTTTTTGACTTTGCTGGCTGTGGAGCAAGTAAGTAAAAGTTGTCTGATCAGGGTCGAAATTTTTAGGGGATGCCGATGTCTCGTAACCCTAATGAATCAGTTCACCTTAGGGGTCGTCCATAAAGGATGTCCGGGTTTTTAGGGGGGGGGGGGGGGGGGTCCTACGAACCGGACATGAGTGGACGTGAGGGGGGAGGGGGTCGTACAAAAATGGACGTCCACGTCAACACCGCCAAAAGAATGCTATTTCTCCGGAATCACGAAGCATCCAACCCAGTGCGCCTCCAAGATGCTGAAGTATCTTTGAAACTGCATACAGCAACTCTAAACACGCTCTCTTTCGGAAAATAAACCCCATTCATAAGCCAGATACTAAATATTTACACATATGGCACTATTTGAAAACCGGACGTCCAGGGGGGTGGGTCTTCTCTAAAACCGGACATAGGTGGACGTGAAGGGGGAGGGGGTTCAAATTGCCTGAAAATACCCGGACATCCTTAATGGACGCCCCCTAACCCCCACGGTTAACCTTCTGCAAAGCGTGAAATTTTGCCCACCCTATCCGGCGGCCGGCGGGTAGACCGCTTCTTATTTTCAAAATTTTCGAATTTAGGCTAGTTTCGCGTCAGAAAACAACCCTTTTGGGGTTTTGATCCACGGCCCGAAGTCTAGTCGCGGTGTGACGTCATTTAGTGGTCCCACGTGGGCAGGGGGGGGGGGGAGGAGGCTAAATGCCTTCGTACACGCCGGAAAACAGATTTTCTAAAAATTTAACACATTAATTTGATTGAAGTAGCACCAGGAAAACACTATGGAAAACGTCGCATCTCTTACAGTTTCGGAGATATCGGCAGTGCAAGTGCAAAAATCGCTTATACCGCGGTTTTGCTTCACGGTTTTCGCCCTTATTTCCTTTTCACGAAGCACTGTTGTCATTTATATGTATGGCAGAGAAATGAATGCAAATAAAAAATTAGTTAACGTTAACGGCGTTAACGCGTTAATTTAACGTTTACGCGTTAATTTAACGTTAACGGCGTTAATTTAACGTTTACGCGTTAATTTAACGTTTACGCGTTCATTTAACGTTAACGGCGTTAACGCGTTAATTCAACGCTGACGCGTTACATGTTCAAACTATCGTTAACGCGTTAATTCAACGCTAACGCGTTACATGTGCAAATTGTCGTTAACGCGTTAATTTGCAAATAAACGTTAACGCGTTACTTTGCAAGTTAACGTTTACGTTAGTTTACGACGTACGTTAATGGACCCGCAGCAACGCAATAACGTTAACGCGTTAATGTTTCATATTAAATTTAACAACCCTGCAGGTCAGGCATATTTTATGCTTGAAACACCCCAAATATCCCACACGCTTATTATTGTTCAGAGTGAACAGTAGCTCATTAATTTGAACGGTACGTATACAGGTGAAGGCGTCCCCTCTTCCTGCTCGAAGACGGAATACGCCTGCCAAGATGGTGGCTGCATCGACCGTAGAGAGTTGTGCGACAGCGTCCCGCATTGCGAGGACGCATCCGACGAAATTTCCAGTGATTGCGAAGGTAAGACCGGCCTTGGCGGTTCAACACTTTTGTAGTCAATATTCTATGCGATCAATAAAACAGTGTGTCCGCTGCAAGTTACTACGGTGATAATATTATTTTAAAAGCACACGCTAACAGACGTGCAAGTATTTTATCTGAACTTAAAGGAGGCTTTTGCAGACCTGGTACGACAAAAAAGGCGGGCGAACATAAAGACTTCATAAAGCTTCGAACAACTTGGAACAAACACATTTGATTTTTTCCGCCCGAAGATTATAATCGGGCCAGATTATTTGGGATTATAGAGATTATTTGGGATTATTAAGATTTTCAAAACTAGGAAGGATTATTGCGATTATCAAGGATTATTGCGATTATCAACTCTGCAAAACCAAATGCGTGGATTAACGCATTAAGTAATGCGTGGTCCTACACCATGCATTAGCTAGTGCGTGGTCGTAAACCATGCATTAGCTGATGCGAGGCCATGCACCGTGCATTATCTAATGTGTCGTGGTGCACCATGCACTGACTGTCCTTGCGAGGCACGTTGTTTATTTTGCGAAGAATTCTGCTTGAAATTACTAATATGTTAGTTAGCATGTTTCCACACTTGGTTGCAAATTTGCGACCAAATAAGTTCATCACATGGTGCGGAGTCTTTCGCAATACAAATAATTCAGTTTTCTGGGAGATTCCACGCATTCTGGAGAACGAGCTCCGCAAGTGTTATCAGTGCGTTATTACGTCTTAGCTAATGCATGGTGCATGACCACGCACTAGCTAATGCATGGTGCATGACCACGCATTAGCTAATGCATGGTGTACGGCCACGCACTAGCTTATGCATGGTGTAGACCACGCTGGAAGTAATGCGTTAATCCACGCATTTGGTTTTGCAGAGAAGGATTATCAAAGATTAACAGGGATTATTAAGGATTATAAGGGTTATTTCAGAGATTAGGGGCCATTCACATATTACGTCACCATGATTTTGCCCACAGAGGACCCCCCCTCCCCCACGTGATCACGTGCTAACCTAACCTTGTGTTAAAGCAGAGGAGGTAATCAGTGACTAGAACTCCCCCCCCCCCCCCCCGTGATGACGTAATATGTGAATGGCCCCTTACGAAGAATTCACGATTGCTTGGCTAGATTTTTCAGTGATTACTCGAGATTATACGGGATTACTTGAGATTATCTGAGATTATCGAGGATTATTTGGGATTACCGAGGATTACAAGGATTATGAAAGATTATGGGAATACTTGGGATTATCGGGATTATTTTTCAGATTATTTTATGAGTGTACGAAGATTATCGAATGTGTTTACCCCTTGCTTGGAACGATATGTAACTTTTTTAATGCGGGCGCTCTTCGAACGTAACATCGTGAACCATGGGGTCCCTCACTCAAAAACTCCGTCTACACCTGATTTTATACTCCTAAAAACTCCCACATAGCCCCCCAAACTCCTCCATACTCCCGAAACTCCAGCATACTCCCACAAAACTCGCAGAAACTCACACATACTCCGTCAAAACTCGCAGAAACTTACACATACTCCTACATACTCTTGAAATACTCCTTCGGACGACCAAATTACGATAGAACAACGGCATGCAATACTTCAAAATAACGACAAACATACAACAAGCGCATTTGTCGTCCATCGATACTAGTTTTGTCGTTTTTTTGACGTAAAACGGACCAAATTACTTCAAATTAACGACAAATTTACAACAGAATAATGATAAAAGTTTGACTGCTAGGTAAAAAGCAACTGGGGCTGCGGGTCGAACCCACGACCAGCTACCCGACGTTCCACGTGTCAACGCTCCAAGCCTCTCGGCCAAAGAGACTTGTAGGAGGAGGTGTGGGTGGACCCCTCGGTTCTGCTGATCGAGCGCGCGTGCTGAAGCGGATTCTCAGACGGCATTCGGCAGTGTTAACGGAGGCACGGGGCTTCATGGGCTAAGGCAAGATTTGGGACGGGATGCGGGTTATCCCTCCGGCCGCCAGGAGCGCCACTGAGCTGGCGGGCGAACAGCGAAGCCGGTCCGGACTACCTGCAGCCCGGCCCGCTGACCCTTCTGGCCGCCCGGGTGAAAGTGCCTATATACATATCCATATATATTCAAATATCAGGAGATATATAATGATATATACCCATACATCATACTATATATGACGATATATACCTATATATACTTCTATATATCACCCTATATATAAGTATATATCACGCTATATATAGCTATATATTGACCTATGTATAATAGGTGCCATAAATAAGTTATATATAAGATTATATATAGCTATATATTGTGTAATATATAAGTATATATCAGGTATATATAAAGATATATAGGTTATATATGCTCTTATATATATGTCACATATAATTATATATCGCACTATGTATGACTATATAAAACTATACAAATACATTAGTATATATGACTGATATATACTTCATATATAACTTCATATACGACTATATATAAGCCATTTTTACCTGGGCGGCAGGCGGGCTCAGCTTATGCTCCGCCGCCGCTTGAGTTAGCCCGGACGCATATTGCCATACCCTACATGAGAAAAAACCACACAGCCCAATGGCGCCCTCTCATTGGCTGCCAAGTCCAGTATAGAAAATCGCGCAGTCTGAGACTCAGGGATGTGTCATTTGGACGGCTGTGAGGATATTCATGTGAAACATGTTCTAATAACTACATTTACATTTTAACTGACATAAACTTAACGTTTAGATTGGAGAATTTTTTTAGGCACGGAGTGAAACGGAGTTGCCTTATAGTTTCGTCAGATTCGACTGTTTTTTTTTTTTTTTCTTGGAAGCATAGCCCCATATGGCCCTCTGACAGAAGTTTTTCAAACTCTCCAGATTATCGAAGGGTACTCATACAAGACACGCTGACGTGTTTTTACACTTCAAAAATATCACACACCGTTTAAAAACGAGTTTTAAAGTCGACTTTCTCACTCCTTTCAATGGGGAAAGTAAGAGACAGAGCACCTCGTCAACAGGTACCACTAGTCCAAAATCAAAACGATCAAAAAAATCAAAAATCTGTCTAACAGAATTACGGACAATAGTCGTATTAAATGGTCTAGCGTGTTGTTACATTCAAAAAATATCATAGTGATCAGAAAAACCACTTCAAACTTCAGCTTGCTCTCTCCATCCAATGGTGATAGCAAGAGACAGAGCTACTGTTACAACGCCTCTAGGCGAGCTATGCTCGACTCGTCAGCAGGCTGCATCAGCAACCTCTGCCTGACTCAGTATCATTCTGTCCTTGTCCAGAGCACAGCCAAATCGGACGTCCTTCTTTTTTGTTGCGTAGCCTTTGCCGGGTACCCATTGTCGATGTGGCGAGCCGAGCCGAGGCACGCCGAGGCCCCGCTAAAAGGGAGGCGACTCAAGAGTCAGGACCGTTTGGGACCGGTGGTGGGGACAACAGTGCGAGAGCCTTGCAGGAGGCTAGCGCTAGGCGGCCCGCGTATGAGAATGCAAGCGTTACACTGACCGCTACCTAGACGCCCTAGCTCTTCAACTCCTCCCTCTCCCCCTCGAAGGAGATACAAACTACCCCGAACCACCCCAAAACTGAAACAAGGCTCAGCCGAAATCCTCATTCCATGAATTTAAAAGAAAGAAAGCAAACAAAACCAGAACAAAAAACTTAACTTCTATAACCACCCCCTTAACCACCCCAAAACTAGAACAAGTCTCAAGTAAAATCCTCCTGCTATGAATTAAAAAATAGAATAAAGCAAACAAAACCAAAAAGAACAAAATATAAACTTAACGTCTATTTTAACCCAACCCCCGTGAAACTCCGGGCCTACCAGTATCTCACACAGTGGGATAGTATTTTTATCTTTACAACTCGCAGTTATATCGTAATTTGTTAAAATGTGAAGATTATAGCATTTTGGTCATATTTGTCAATTTTTTCTTCAAAAGCGGACGCAAGCGGACGAAGGGGAGAGGGTGAGGAGTGAGGAGGGAATATAGGGCGAAAATGAGCGTACGCACTTTATGGACGGCCCCTAGGGCGCGGGCGCGAACTCTAAATCCGAATTTCCGCGAACGTGAAACCATGTCACGCGATAAGAGCGTTGTGTCATAGTATTTCACAGATATCAAAGATTTGGGAAGTCAAATATGTTAAGAAGTGGATTTTGATTTTAGGACATGTTGTCACAGGGGTGCAAGGGAATTATTTGCGAGTAATTTCTGCATTATTTCCGATTTTTTCCGAAAATTTCCATTGCAATTTTCAAAAATTATTTTTTCCGGAAAATTAGAAACCCTAGAGAAAATACTCCAATAGCTGTATACAGACGAGTTACTCTCCTCTTTGCACGGTTTTACTTTCTTTTTACAATGCGAGCTGGTGTACAACGATTTTGGGCGTGCCTTTGATTTCTGCCCGCTCCCGCCACAGCAGAGGTGGGGGAGATTGAGAATCGCGTAGAAGTGTGCATGTGGCCTTACCTCTTGTTTGGTGGGGGAGCGCGGTTCGTGGCCATTCAATCCGAGTTGAAGGGAGAGGGGAGGGGCACCCGGGAGCGAGGGCGATGTAGCCAGCGAGTGCAACAAAGCGAAGCCAACTTGTTTTCAGGTAAATTCCGCAATTATGGCGAAGCTCGAAGCCCCAGCCGAACATCGAGTATGATAAATCCATAGTTACCTTCAGAAGGCGGGAGATTTCGAACAGTAAAAGAGATGCACAGCAATTTTGATCAAAACCATGTACACAGATATAGTAAATAAATAAAGACAAGGAAAACTAGCTTCAGTCTGTGGTCTTTGAGAATATATACTATTCGTAGTAAAATTGTACAAAATCACGTCAGCTGAATTCTACTACCACTGCGCTCCTATCCTAGCATTTGTGCTTCTCTTCCTTGGACTCGCAAGTTCGAGTGGCAGACTACCTACTAGGCGCACTGGCCTTCGTGTCGGTTCACGGGCGTTCTCATCACTGACTTCTCACTGAGAACTCGCAAAATCCTGTTGTAGGAGCGGAACACTGTCAGATAAGTAAATTCAAAATGACGAAAATGTCATCGATTTTCTTAGTTTAGTGCAAGTAATACCCTTTTCGTCGATTTTTTACAAGTACTCTTTTTGTTGCTTCAACTATACTCAGAATTTAAGTCGATTTTATTTTATTTTTTCTGAGTGAATAGTACTGCAGTAATGTAATGGTCGTAATATCGACGTAATGCCTGTAATTCCGCCGTAATTTCCGTAATGGCTTCGTAATAGATGTAATAACTGTAAGCCGTAATAGCCCCGTAATAGCCTTAATAACCCCGTAATAGACGTAATATTTGAGTATTTGAGGTAATGGCCGTAATGTTAGCGTAATTGGCGCAATGTGTGTAATAGGGAGTACTCGGGACACCATTTACGAGAGTGAAAACCCCCTCGCATCGACTATTCCGCTTTTTTTATTTTTCTCCCCTTAGCAAGTGTCGTTGTTGCCACATTCTGCATTCAGTTTCATTCCACTACCGCTAGATGGGGCCACAGAAATGGGCGGAGCTATGCTGCGGTTCTACCAACTTTCAAAATTTATAGTTATTTTATAAATATTAATTACCGTTGTTCCTCCATTATATTTAACATGTTTTTTTTATCATACGATGTAATTGAACCCTTGGTAACTAACTGCAAATTAACATAATGTAAATCATCTCAGCATGGCTGCTTAGTGTTTCAAAATGACATATTGGCATCGCACGGAGCGGGACGGAGTGGGCGGAGAATCTAAAACAATTGTACCAATATACTTAAAAAAAGAATTCCAGTACATTTAAGAAAAGCAGACGTAACGCATCTGCCAGAGTCCACCATTGGGCATGTGATCACATCAAATCCGATTTATTTTAGAGTCGTCCCCTGTTCAGTTCAATGAGGAGACCTATTGTCGCCAACTTGGATCCATATTCGCATTGGTCTGCGCTCTGGTTGGTGCCTCCCAACGCGCCCGTGGCTTGTGATGGTCCGCCACGCAAACCCAAGTAACAATGTCGGTTTGGTCGCGCGGTCTAATACAGCGGTTCACCGTGCGGCGCGTCGCCGGTTCGAATGTCAGAACTTTCCGTTTTTCCTTTTTAATTTTTTCTAAACTTAAATTTCCAAATTGTGACTAGCAAACTATTATCAACACTCATCGTTCAGTTCACGAGGGCGACTCAGTGCTGTAAGCGCTGGAATTTTTCATATCGCAATACGATATTAACTTCATATCAAGGGATGGATGGATATATCGTATCGACGATACATATCGGGGATATCGACGGATATCGGCATATCGAGGGATATCGTGGTATCGAGGAATATCGTTATATCGAGGGATATCGTAGTATCGAGAGATATCGTGGTATCGGGAGTTTTTGGTATGGGGCTATTCACATATGACGTAACTACTTGAAGAGGGGGGGGGGGGGTTCCTATGTGGCCAACATTATGATTACGCACGCAATATGTGAATGGCCCCTAACAGGGATATCGTGGTATCGAAGGATATCGCGATATCGAGGGATATCGTTATATCGGGGGATATCGTGGTATCGAAGGATATCGGTAACTCGATACAGGGTGTTTCTCATCGTGAGGTCATCCACTTCAGAGTGGATAGGGGACACCTAGAGAAGTGTTTTGGGCATGGGCGCAAATGTCACGTTACAGCGTTACACGAGGGTTACTTCTGTTCATTGTGCGCCGGGATGGTAGGCAACCCATCGAGCACGGTACGCCATACCAACCCGTCCCACCCCACTGCCGCCTCTTTTCCACGGCTGAAATGAATTATCTTGGGAACGGTTTGTCACGAATTGCTGCCAATTTATTTTTTGGCAAAGTCAGAACAAAAACAGGAAACAAAACGAGCAAAAAATTCTTCGTCACAACACAAACAAAATTCAGTCTCAGCAGAAAAACAAACACGGTTACAAATGTTCAAAGTGTCCTCCACTAACTGCAATGCAATTTGCGACCCGCTGTCCCCACGCTGTCCGCACTCGCTCAAACATACCAGGGTTTTGGCGGATGCATTCCCCGGCCATCACGATCCGCGCCAACAAATCTTCCTCACTTTCAACCAGAGTTTCGTACACGAGGGCCTCCATGGCACCCCAGAGTAAGAAGTCTCGCTCTTGATACAATCGCAGTATTCTTAAACTCCCTGGTCAGGTCTCAAACTGAGAAACGATTTTTCTGGGTGTGGGGCCGTACCAAGACTTAGCGGCAACGGGTCCCTGGTGTTCTTGCAGGAGGTTTTACCCAAGTTACTCGATGATGTGCCCCTTGCAGGCCGGATCGAGATGTGGTTTTTGATGTAACGAGAAGTTTCTTCTTGTTTTCTTTTCTGTTTTTGTGAAAGCATTTGTCAACAATGAATTGACAACAATTTAAAGTGGCCGAGAAAGTTCATTTCAGTGGGAGGGGTTGGTATGGCGTCCGTGCTCGATGGGTTGCCTACTATCCCGGCGCACAATGAACAGAAGTAACCCTCGTGTAACGCTGTAACGTGACATTTGCGCCCATAGGTTCCTATGCCCAAAACACTTCTCCTGGTGTCACCTATCCACCCTGAAGGGGATGACCTCACGATGAGAAACACCCTGTATAGCGATGAGGTTTGACAACAAATAGTGGACCCCTCGATATCAAGGTGATATCGATATCGACTCGATATATCGTGATATCGCACAGCCCTAGGTACGGCGGGCCTTGCCCGCCCGCAACCGCGAACTGCGCCTGCGTATTTTTTCTGTCTATTTAATCTAACTGAGCTACCCCGGCCTCTCCTAACCTAACCTAATCGAGCCAGGCCCCAACCTAACCTAGCCCGCACGGATGGCCACAACTTTTTTCTTCTGTAGAGTAGACTTTTGGTGGTGTCTGCCGGGATTACCCCCTCAGCCTAACCTATCCTTGAGTGGACTTTGGTGGTGTCCCCCAGTGTTTCCCTGGGCCTGATTTAACCTTACGTAGGCTTTGGTGGCGTCTCCCTGGGTCCCTGTGGCCTAACTTAAGAGGACTTTGGTGGGGTTCCCCAGTCTTCCCTTAGGCCTGACCTAACCTTAAGTAGACTTTGGTGGTGTCTCCCGGAGTTGCCCTTGGTCCAACCTAACCTCAAGTTTACTTTTGTACAGCACCCTGGTGTTCCCCTGAACCTTACCTAACCTTTTGTGGACTTTAGTCGTGTCCCGCAGTGTTTCCCTGCGTCTAACCTAACCTCAGGGGGACTTTGCTAGAGTCCCCAAGTGTTCCCCTGGCCCTAAGCTAACCTCCAGTGGACTTTGGGAGTGTCCCCAAGTGTTGCCATTAAAACTGCCCTTCTGATTTTCTGTATACATCACTCGTTCCAAATACGAACTAAAAATACCTATTGGTATCGATTTTAAAGATATGTGAAATTGTTATGGAATCCCAAATTCCTCGGTGGAGATGTCAATTCCATATGGGAACCTAGAATCCATCTGGATTTCCGCAAACCCATTGGTTGGATTGACAAAACCGTAATCAAGTTTCAAATTCCATCTGTAAAAAAAAATCCATCATGGATTTGGTATGGAAAAACAAAAAACCAGAATTGAAATATGAAAATCCACATGGATATTCGTGATTCCAGATGGGAAATCAAAATCCAGATGGAAAAGAGAAAAATCCACGATGGAATTTTAAGCGTTTCACCTGCGTTCCTGACAGCAGTAACCACCGCCTGCGCACTTTGCAGCTCCGAACGTTACATTCAGCGGCTCAAGGATGGCGCGAACAGTCGAAGTCCGGTACAAGGCTAGGTTTTCTGGCGTCAGTTTCGTCATATGCAATAACGGGAGAAACTGCATCGAGGTTGCCATCTTTGGTACACTGACAACTGACAACAACACACTCTTCTACCAAGTAGGATACGGCTGCACCCGTTTGGGCCGATTTTGCCACTTCTACACTGAAGCAGTGAGTATACTTACATGTATATTTTTGAGACCTCTTGGTTCAGAGATTGTCAAAGACCGCCACCCAAAGTTTTAAAACGTTACGAAGAATAGGGACACCGCGTCACTAAGCTTCTTAAAAAAAAAAAAAAAAAAAAAAAAAAAAAAAAAAAATTGCTTTGTAAGCCTACGAAAGAATTTTTTGTGAGCCTTCAAAGAATTTCTAGGCAATGCGGACATGTTTCTTCGGAATCGTATGGTATCTATGCCAAACAGCTTTATTTTAATTCATTTTGCTGCTATCAAAATTTTATTAGTATCACTATTTATCTATTATCATTTTATTTATTTAACGTAACCGTTAATTAACGTATTATGCGTCATATCGAAAATTCATCTCCTGTCATGGTCTTGTATTCGTCGAAATGATCTATCGTCTTCTTACCGTTGATCGACCAAAATGAAGCGCTTTATATTTTGTCTGTAGTCGAATCCAGGTCGAATCCGCCCACAACTTCTACCGGTATCGGCTTACCTCCACACAGCTGTACTGTCAGTGTGTTCTCATCAATGTAACTCAGTTATTTTGTTTCTCGGTACGAAAGAATGATTCCTTGGAGCTTTTCACTGAGAAGACGTTAATATTCATTGTGGAATGGTGGCACGACGGAGGGCAGCCGAGGATGGAGATCAGCTTAGACTCAGTTCAGCGCGCAGTGGCAGTCCTGTTACCCCCAGGAACTGACACCCTGAGCGTGATGACACATCCCTGGGAAATAAGATTCCCCGCACATTTCATTTAAAGTAAGTACTTTTGGAAAAAGTTTTGTGTTTTTTTTCTTTCTTATTTCTTTCCAAGAGATTGATTAACAAACTCTTGTGATTCGCAGAGGATGGGAAGATTTAGAAGGACTCTCAGCCCAATGAAGCACGCAGTGATGACGACACCAAGTCAATTAACTAGCTTGCATCGCACATCAACTTTGGTGCTCAATGCCAGGGTTCTGGGGAAATGGGGGCTGTGAAATGGTTTCTTGGAGGATAAATAAAGGTGACGAGGTAACGATAGCCACTAAATGAACCTGGACTGGACAGCAGGACGCCGGCGGCCGCAGAGGTGGGGCGGATGAGCCGCGCTAAGGCGCCAAGGAGCTCCGTGCACCAGAGAGTGAAAACAAAACGAAAGTAGGACAACGAATTCGGACACCGTTTATCCACAGCGCATTAAACACACACACACACACACACACACACACACACACCGCATTTCTTCAAAAGATACTACCGCACCCGAGATGAGTGACTGACTAAAGGTGGCCCCACAATGAGACCCATCACACTCATCACGTCAGTCGCGTCAGTCCCGTCACGTCCACTGAAAAATCATTGATTGCACATCCAATTTCAGTCGGAAATCTCCGTCTTGGAACTTGGTGTACGAATCGGGCCTCGGGCCCACTGAAATAAAGCGAGGACTCTCTCTCTCTCTCTCTCTCTCTCTCTCTCTCTCTCTCTCTCTCTCTCTCTCTCTCTCTCTCTCTCTAACACACACACACACACACACACAGAGAGATTGCCCTACTTGCATGTGCATTCAATGATTTTTCAGTGGTGTGAATGGACGTGACGGGACTGACGCGACTGACGTGATGAGTGTGATGGGTCTCATTGTGGGGCCACCTTACGTGACTGATACTTGAAGTTCGACCCGTTCCTGACGTCGTGGCGACCTCTGATTTGCGGCGCCGGCTTCGTCTCGGTTCGAATTCATGACCCAAAAATCCACGGAACATCGATTTTGCCACTCCTTCACCCTGAAATCGGACGATTTCTCTCGCGGGGAGAGCGCGGCGAAAGGACAGGATGGCGCGACGCCCGCCACAACCGGTAGGAACGCTCGTGGGTGCATGTTCTTAGTTCGGAAACCAACCACCATGGGTGTTCTTGGTCACATGGTTACAAATGTTGCCCCCTAGGTGTCGTCATCAACACAAACATCTCTGGCGTCAAAGTTCCGCCCACAGCCAGCAGTAACGCTGGTGTGTATTCTTAGTTCGGAAACTGGACAACAGAAGTGTCCGTAGGCACATTCGCTATGCTGTAGCAGGCCGTAGTGGCTAAACATCGTTATCACACTTAGCATTCTACGTACCTCTTTAGTTTGTAATAAACAAACAATCTGAGACCAAGGTAATACAAACTGGTTCTCTGGGTATTACTTATTAACTTGGTTTGTTATATTCAGGTCAGTTCGTAACAGCCCTCATACGTACAACTTGTGAGATAATACGAACTAAATACCAAAATGGTACGTAGGGAAGAGGAAATACAATTATTTCTGCAGAATACAGTCAGAATGACCTTTTATCATCAGAAAATATTCACACAGTTATCAAAAATGAAAATTAGAGAAGAAGTGTTGAGTTGGAATGTTATCAATTAGTCTTTCATTTTCTATGATACCATTGAGTGCACAAGCATAAAGGTAGAATTTTCCAATGTTTTTAAGTACCTCTACTGTATTGTTTCAAAAAGTGAGGTTAGGTGGGTGCTGAAAATTGAAAACTTAAGAGCTGTATGTTGAAAACACCAGGCAACACTTGTTTTCAATTTACCAAAACCAAGAGTGGGCTTTACCAACACCAAGAGTGGTCTTATCACCTGGACGTAAACCAAACTACCAGTCTCCACTTGTGGTCAGGTAATTTAGTTCACAAGAAAATCGCGATTTAGTTCACAAGAAAATCGCGATAAAAATCTTCAAACAAACCAGCTAACTAATTTCCTACTAAACGTTGCTTCCCCTTTCTTATGAAGATAATGCAGCACAACCTATGAACCGCACCAACCATTCTTGACAAGCAGCCGACACTTCACGCCCGTCCTAGCCTCGTGCGTGTCTACCAAGTATGAGAAATCGCGCAGCATTCGCTGCGGCTGGCAGCGTTCGACTTGTAGTATACCTTCTCGGAGCGCGTGTGATTCGCCGCAAGTGTTCATTAATCATGAGGATGGGCTGTATTAAAAAAAAACAACTGAAAATTGATTTTAGGCAGACATATTCTTTTAATTTGAAAATTGAAAATTAATCTGATTCGTCAACAGGGTGTATTTTGACATGGGTGTAAAGTTCGTGCGCTCTCACGAACGCTGCATTGCACATGAAACATTTGAAAGGCCGATCTTCACCTCCACCCGTGTGGACGCGTATGTGCTCCACCATTTCTCCACAAGTGTCGAAAGTGGCAATGCACGTAAAGCACCGGATCAGCTTTTGTTCGCCCTCGCTCCTTGCCGGGGTGCTGCAGCTTTCCCCCGTCTCCTCCGAGAGGCTCTCCCCGAGATGGACGGCAGAGGCGGCGCTGGCGGCGGTGCGAGTGCTCCTACGAAGAGCTTCCCTCCCTCTCTGTAAAAGCAAACAACAAGTTCGAGCTACAAAAATAACGGGAAATGACATCAACTTCCGCGTCCCATATCGCTAGTATTTGAACCACGAACCACCAGGTTCTAGGAAGTCCTCGGAACTGTTTAAATCTGGTGCCGCGTCCATTTCCATTCTACACACTAAATTCTTATGAAGAATTTTATTCAGAAGTTACAGACGCTTTTGCACGTGCGGCGAGCTCTGCAAAATATTGTGCGTAATAACGGATAATTTTTCCGTTATTGCGCACAATATTATGCACAGCTCACTGCATGTGCAAAAGCGTCTGTAACTTCTGAATAAAATTCTTCATAAGAATTTAGTGTGTACAATATAAAGACGCGTCTCACCTTGCTCGCTGGTGTCCAGTCTTCTTGTTCTGCACAGCGTTTTTTTTTGAAGTTTCGGCTGGTGTCCGTCCCTCCCTTATTATAAAGCCAGGCAGCTTGGGGGAGAGTCCTGCAAAACACAAAATGATGCGAGGAATTAAAAATTAAAATTTTTCCAACGTCTTTGTATCACTTACGATGTTGCGGAAGCAGGCCGAAGCCTTACCTGCAATTTTCATGACAAGGCAATTTTCCCGGCTTTTCCTGTACGATGCCTTGTCGTACGCGGACATATTCCTCCGAGGGGGCGCTTACTTCGGAAAGTCATTGTTCACTCCGACAAAAGTCAATGATTTAGTCAAAAAAGTCATCAAAAGTCAAAAAGTCATTGGACGTTAAAAAGTCACAAAAAGTCAAGAACGTCACAAGAAAGTCACTGAAAAGTCGGTTGAGTCTCCAACAGTCAAAGAGAAGTCACTAGTCCAATCGTCAAAACCTTGACGTCTGTCAGGCCGTCGGAAAATGTTTGTGTTTACGGCAATTGCTCAGAGGGCCACTAGCGCCACTTGTTCTTCGCGCGCCACGTACTGTTCCGTCCTCAGCATTCCCCTCCATACTCAATGCAGCCAAAGAATGGCATCGGTGCCGAGGTAGAAGGGTTCATTTGCCAAAAGTGGAAAAAATGTCATGGGGCATAGTCGGTTTCCGGTTCCATGCTGAAAACCATGAATTTTGGTACCTCGGTCGAGTTGATCGGACCACCGGAAGGGGTAGCGCAGCGCGCCGGAAGTACTTCCGGGGTATTACAAAATTTAAACCACACACAAATATTGTCTTTCGTAAATCATCCAATGTTAACACAAAAATTTCGTCCGGTTTGCTTTCATGCCGCTTTTTACAGTTAAGAGCTCTGAGAAGCTCGAAGAGAACAAAACGTTTTAATAACATCCAAATGTAGTTTTTTGCCTGAACTCAAAAACGGCGCCAGATGGAGCAAAACGGACGAAATGTTTGCCCTTTTATTGTTAATATGTGGTGATTTACTGAAGGAAATTTGTGTTTTTGTGGCCGGAAATTTATTTACACCCTAGAAGAAGTATGAACTTCCTCCTCGTTGCGCGACCCATTCCGATGGTCCGACCCAGTAGACAGCCAGCGCCTTTTCACTCGTTCTTTGCTTCCTCTACTACGACTATGACGTAGAAGCAAAAAAAGAACGAGTATTTAGCTCGCCCTGTCAGTTAAGACCCTGATTCATCTCGAGAACTGCGTAACGGAGGGATTCTGTTATGGGGGCGCTTTGGTTCTTGGGCGTTGATCTAGTTTCGAAAATGACATATTAGATTTCTGAAAAACAAAGGTTAACCGATTAACCGCACAACCCTACCCTCAATTTCTCTACACTAAGCGAGTTAGCTCAGATCGCGGCAGAAACTTACCGTCTTTGTTTACACTAAACTGCCTAAACCCAAAACATGGACAGAACGGCAACGTAAACGGCAGTTGACGTCCTGTGATTGGCCCCGTGCACCGTTCGGACCGGACTCGCTGTGTAAGGACTCCCACGCGAGCAAAAATCAGTCAGGACAGATTTTCCCTTACCGACCCGGCTCGCTTAGCGGAGGCTCCAGCGGCCGACTCGCTTAGCGTAGTGATCAAAGAAGGCATGTTGGATTCGAGTTCGCTTCGCTTCGAGGGGCGAATCACTCGCGTAATCATGTGTACACAATTCTAGAAATTTTTAAAAACAAATTGAAAAAAATTGCGAATTCAAAGTTGAACTTAGACTTCATGCCGAAAAATAGCACCTACGTATGCTGGAATAGCCAGAAAAGCAATAAAATTCTAAAATTAACGAAAACCACGGGGTGTAATCCGACGAAATCCTGAAATCTGTGTACATGGTTTTATTGAGTGGTTGCCCCCTCGCTTCGCTTAGTGTTGTGACGGCGATCGTAAACGGCCCTTCAGTGGAGGGTGATATTGTTATTGAGGATGCTGCTACATTGAATTTTATTCAATAAATATGTTGTCATATATTGAAAACGTCTTTTGGAAAAATAGACAAAAAATAGTCTTTGTCATTTTCTTCTTGTCGTTCCTAACATTACGTACATCAATTTTGTTGTGAAGTCAAAAAAAAGAAGTTGAAAAGTCACTAAAAAGTCACCTAGAAGTCACAAAAAGTCAAAAGTCAGAAGCAAGTCTGAAAAAGTCATATGTAGTCACAGAGTCAAGCTGTAGTCGCAGAGTCACATATGAGTCATGCAAGTCAAATGACTTCAAGTCATTGTACAAATAGATGTGCAGTAAGCGCCCCCTCGTATTCCTCCATTCTGATTCTCTAAAAAAACTCACGAACTTCTTCACAGCTCATCAGGCGCGGATCCAGGAGCCACTTGTGGGGGGGGGGGGGCAATGTACCACTTTTTGCCTACTTACAGGCGAAAACTTCGGAACTTCAGCGGGTTGCCTAAATTTCAGGCGCCCTTCGGGCGGTAGCATCTTGGAGGGGGGGGGGGGGGCAAAACCCCTTTTGCCCCCCCTTGTATCCGCGCCTGCAGCTCATGTCTTCCATTTTCAACGTTTGATTGATTTAAACTTGGTTTGGAACCGCCTGTGTCAACTCGCATTAAAGTGCCTCGCTCAGCGATACGACACAGTTGGACTTGCAGGATGGCCGCCGAAGCCAAGTTGAGGGGTAGTTGACATAATTGTTGCCGACCCCCCACAGGGCCGCCACTTTCTCAGCGGGAGATCGGAGCATTAAATCGCTGGAAAATGTCCGAAAAATTCCGATTTTCAGCTGGCATCAATTTTGTCAACTCGCTTTAGAGTGCCTTTCTCAGCGATATGACACAGTTGGACTTGCAGCATGGCCGCCCAAGCCAAGTTGAGGGGTAGTTGACATAATTGTTGCCGACAGTTTAAACCGTCGCCATTGGTTTGAATCGGTTAGACTTGGACTGGCGCCATGGGGGCATCTCATGGAGGCATTTTTGTCGAAATGGCACCCGGAGGCTATGCAGACCCACCGGACATTGGTTTGCATCGGTTGGGCCCCACCTGTGGCCATGGGGTCTACATGCAATAGCGTTTCTCGAAATTGCCTCTGGGAGGTAAGCAGACCGGGTCTAGGACAACTCGCCCCCGCTATTCGGCCCCCATCCATAATCGCCCCACACCCATTTCGGTCCCGTCCCATAGGGTCCAGGTCCAACTGGGTCCCGGTCATAGTTCAAATAGGTAAAACCCACACTAGGATTCCAATGGCGCTCATTGGTTCCAATGACAATGATCCTATAGGAATAGCATATCTTCCAGGCATTCCATTGGGTTGACGGAGTGCGTCCTATTGGTCGATTGTCCAATTGGATAAAGGACTCTGAACCATTGGAACCCCATTCCAGTGGGCATCTGACCAATGAGAATCCTTTCCCAATTGGTAGCCGTCCAGTGGGATCCGTGCCCCAATTGGAATATAACCAATGGAAATGTATTCCCCCATTGGGATCCAATAAGGCCTCCAAGGTGGATTTCCTCCGGGGTGGGGAGTGGCCGCCCTCTGAACGCGCGATTTCCACGTCCACCTCCCCTATCTATAGAAAGAAACCGAAACGTAACGATCACAGCTAATAAGAAATCGGCAATATTGATTCAGTCTCTACCCCGGGAGCGAGGTGGCAGAAACGGGGGCGGGACCCAGTTGGCATACTATTGGGGGCCAGTATTTACCAAGAATGGGACCCAGTTGTCCTGGGACCGTATATGACTGGGGGCGAAATAGCGGGGGCGAGTTGTCCGGTACCCAGCAGACCCGCCGGACAGCGGTCTGCATCAAGTGGGCCCCATCAGGGCCCATGGCGGTAGCATAAAGGCTTTATTCTTGATACTGCTCCGGTGAGGTAGGCAAACCCGCTAGGCAGCGGCCTGCACCAACTGGGGCCCTCTAAAGGGGCCTTGGAGCCACGGATTAGCGGTTTGAAGAAACTGCCCCTGGGAGGTAGGCAAACCCGCCGTACAGCGGTCTGCATCAAGTGGGCCCCATCAGGGCCTATTGCGGTAGCATACAGGCTTTATTCTTTAAACTGCCCCTGGGAGGTAGACAAGCCCGTCTGGCACCGGCCTGCATCAGCCGGGGCCCTCCGGAGAGCCAGAAGCCCTGCATAAGCGATTTTGTGAAAACTGCCCCTGGGAGGTTGGCAGACCCGCCGGACAGCGGCCTGCATCGACTGGGCCGCAGGACCACGTACTATCGGTCTGAAAAGTTTTAAACCCGTTTGTGGCCGCCTAGTAGCGCCCTCTAGGCGGAGCATAGGTGACCGCCAGCCATCTTGGATAGGGAGGATAGTGATTTTTACGAATACGCTGTAGCATAAAATTGCCTATAAATAACCGCGGGCGCACTCTGTAAAATAGAGTATTAAAAAATAATACGTGTTTAAGTTATCGCGCCGCCCTGCACAGCTCACAGTCTGCGATGCAAATGGATTAGTTGTTAGGTGAGGTTAGTCGGCCTAGACGTCACCATTTGCGCTCTAACCGCATTTCTCATACCGGGCAGGAAGAGGCGCTTCTTTCAATCGTAACGCACGTGGGCAACCAATATGATGCATTCTAGGGCAGGTAAGAGCAGCGTCCGTGTCCTAACGACGCATTAGGGCCAATTTGAGCCAAGAATTTCTCTCGTGATAACCGAATTCCACGGCGCACAAGACCGGCGAAGTAATATCCACTTCCACTTGCGTCACGAACCTAAAGGTCGGCGAAATCACCGATTTCAGTCTATTAATTCGGTTACAGCCCCCAGACTGGGTTGCACTTTTGCCTGCGCGTGGCTAGCAGTGCAGACAACACACTTAAACCGGATGTAACCGGGTTTTCGACCCTAAATAGCACTAAAGTCCGATCTTAAGCGAGTCATAGCAGACGCGGTGTGTCATTGGGGCGTTTTCAAGTCTCTTAACTCGGTTACAGCTTCAATATTGGGCTGCTCTTTCGCCTGCGCGTCGCCAGCAGGGCAGACAACACACTGAAACCAAATGTAACCGGGTTTTGAGGCCTGAAAAAGACCTGAGGTCCAATCTTTAGCGCGCTTCAGCTTCTGCCCCGTCATTTCGTCGTTTTAAATTCTTTTAACTCGGTTACAGCTTCATTATAAGGCTGCTCTTTTGCCTGCGCGTCGCCAGCACGGCAGGCAACACACTGAAACCAAATGTAACCGGGTTTTTCTACCTTAATTACAACTTAGGTCCGATCATTAGCGCGCCATGGCTGGCGGTGTGTCAATGGGGCGTTCATGAGTGCTTTTTCAAGTCTTTCAACTCGGTTACAGCTTCAATATTTGGCTGCTCTTTTGCCTGTGCGTGGCTAGCAGGGCTGACAACACACGAACACCGGGTGTAACCGGGTTTTTGACCTTATATACGACTCACGTTTCATCATTACCGCGCTATAGCTGGCGGGATGTCAAAAAGGGAGTTTTCAAGTTTTTAAACTCCCTTACAGCGTCCAGGCTGGGCTGCAATTTTACCTGCGCGTCGCCAGCAGGGGATGCAACACACTGACACCAGATGTAACCGAGTTTGGAGGCATGAAAAAGACCTGAGGTCCAATCTTTAGCGCGCTTTAGCTTCTGCCCCGTCATTTCGGCGTTTTGAATTCTTTTAACTCGGTTACAGCTTCAATATTAGGCCGCTCTTTTACCTGCGTGTGGCTAGCAGGGCAGACAACACACTCACACCGAATGTAACCTGGTTGTGTGTTGTCTGCCCTGCTGGTCACGCGCATGCAAAAGAGCGGCCCAACACTGTAGCTGTAACCGAGTTAAAAGACTTGAAAACGCCCCAATGACTCAACACCAGCTATGGCGCGCTTAAGATCAGACTTGAGTTGTATTTAAGGTTGAAAAACCTGGTTACATTCGGTGTGAGTGTGTTGTCTGCCCTGCTAGCCACGCGCAGGCCAAAGAGCGGCCCAATATTGCAGCTGTAACCGAGTTAAAGGAATTAAAAAAGCCCTCATGACACGCTGCAACCTATGCCGCGCTGAAGATCGGACTTTAAAGCTCTTTCAGGTCAAAAAACCCGGTTACATTCGGTATGAGTGTGTTGTCTGCCCTGCTGGCCACGCGCATGCAAAAGAGCGGCCCCATACTGTAGCTGTAACTGAGTTAAAAGACTTGAAAACGCCCCAATGACTCATCACCAGCTATGGCGCGCTTAAGATCAGACTTGAGTTGTATTTAAGGTCGAAAAACCTGGTTACATTCGGTGTGAGTGTGTTGTCTGCCCTGCTAGCCACGCGCAGGCCAAAGACCGGCCCAATATTGAAGCTGTAACCGAGTTGAAAGACTTGAAAAAGCACTAATGAACGCCCCATTGACACACCGCCAGCCATGGCGCGCTAATGATCGGACCTAAGTTGTAATTAAGGTAGAAAAACCCGGTTACATTTGGTTTCAGTGTGTTGCCTGCCGTGCTGGCGACGCGCAGGCAAAAGAGCAGCCTAATAATGAAGCTGTAACCGAGTTAAAAAAATTTAAAACGACGAAATGACGGGGCAGAAGCTGAAGCGCGCTAAAGATTGGACCTCAGTTCTTTTTCAGGCCTCAAAACCCGGTTACATTTGGTTTCAGTGTGTTGTCTGCCCTGCTGGCGACGCGCAGGCGAAAGAGCAGCCCAATATTGAAGCTGTAACCGAGTTAAGAGACTTGAAAACGCCCCAATGACACACCGCGTCTGCTATGACTCGCTTAAGATCGGACTTTAGTGCTATTTAGGGTCGAAAACCCGGTTACATCCGGTTTAAGTGTGTTGTCTGCACTGCTAGCCACGCGCAGGCAAAAGTGCAACCCAGTCTGGGGGCTGTAACCGAGTTAATAGACTGAAATCGGTGATTTCACCGACCTTTAGGTTCGTGACGCAAGTGGAAGTGGATATTACTTCGCCGGTCTTGTGCGCCGTGGAATTCGGTTATCACGAGAGAAATTCTTGGCTCAAATTGGCCCTAATGCGTCGTTAGGACACGGACGCTGCTCTTACCTGCCCTAGAATGCATCATATTGGTTGCCCACGTGCGTTACGATTGAAAGAAGCGCCTCTTCCTGCCCGGTATGAGAAATGCGGTTAGAGCGCAAATGGTGACGTCTAGGCCGACTAACCTCACCTAACAACTAATCCATTTGCATCGCAGACTGTGAGCTGTGCAGGGCGGCGCGATAACTTAAACACGTATTATTTTTTAATACTCTATTTTACAGAGTGCGCCCGCGGTTATTTATAGGCAATTTTATGCTACAGCGTATTCGTAAAAATCACTATCCTCCCTATCCAAGATGGCTGGCGGTCACCTATGCTCCGCCTAGAGGGCGCTACTAGGCGGCCACAAACGGGTTTAAAACTTTTCAGACCGATAGTACAAGCGATTTGAAAGAAACTGCCCCTGGCAGGTAGGCAGACCCGCCGGACAGCGGTCTGCGTCGCCCGTGCCTAGCGGGTGGAAACTCCTCCGGCGGGGCTGGTTTCATGCTCCGAACGGGTTGGCTGGGCTCGCCACGGCCGGCTTTGACTGCGCGAGGGCGGGCACTGAGGCACTCGTCACTTTGAACAATTATGAAAAATATAAACGAGACCGATCTTGGCAGAAGACACTCACTGTGGCATGACGGCATATTTCGAGAATGCAATTCTAACCTTGATTTTGTCAAACACTCGCGTATTTCGTAAATCCAAGCGAAATCCGTTGACGATGCAGACGGCGACAAGATGGCAGTGCGGGCTGCCCTGCCGTGGCTTTGCAGACGTCCGGGCCTTTGCTTCGTTTGGGAAAACAACAACAGCCAGGAGAGTGCCGTGTGTCGCCAGCAAGACTTGAAACAGTGCTCCGTGCCATAGAATAGGTTATGTTTCACGAAACACAACGAAAACTATATTTCATTATCGTTTGGAACTTCCAGATCACTCTCACACGTTTGAACCGCTTCGGGGCGGTGCCAAGCAGCAGAGGTGTGACGTAATGCGTGCGGACACAAAAAAAGTTCAACAAATGTTTCGAATTCGGCAACTTTTCGCCCAAATAGTATCTGTCGACTTCGCGTGTAAACAAACACCAGCAAGCCAATCCAAACGCAGGGGTCATGCTACAGTGAGTGTCTTGTGCCAAGATCGGTCTCGTTTATATTTTTCATAATTGTTCAAAGTGACGAGTGCCTCAGTGCCCGCCCTCGCGCAGTCAAAGCCGGCCGTGGCGAGCCCAGCCAACCCGTTCAGAGCATGGAACCAGCCCCGCCGGAGGAGTTTCCACCCGCTGCCCGTGCCCCACTCGGTCAGCAGCTGTTGGACAGACCTTAGGACGGGTGGTCACCCTAGCTGACAGCTGGCTATAGTCGGAGCATGAAAAGCTTTTTTGTGGCCAGAAATTTTTTTGTGGCCAACTTCACACCTGTTTTACATTGCGCATCGATGAAACTGGCATATGGGCGTGTAGCGGGTCGGTGTAAAACGGTTTGCCTACATTTCAGGGGCAAGAAAATCAAAATCTCAGTTTTCACTTGAGCCGTGGCGTTTATCTCCACTTCGTTCAAACGATTTTGTTCAGAAGGTGTACAAAGCCCTGATTCGCGCGCGCAATGTCTCCGGGCAATTCAGGGACACGTTGTTGTGAAGTGAAAGTCACAGTAGTCCGAGCGCGTGTACAGAAACCCTGCGAGCTCAACAGGGGGAACATCCCTTAAGCACGTAACTTTTCATAATGCACATGTGGCTAGTAATCCGTTTTTTTTTTTTTTTTTTTTTTTTTTTTTGGGGGGGGGGGGGGGGTGGAGCTTGGTAGGTACGAGGAACAGCTACCTAAACCGGTTCAAGATTACATTGGTCAGGTACCAGTTAATTTTGAATCACATGGTGTACGTACAGATCTAAGCCTTAAATCACATTCAATTGTGCGTATCATCACAGCAGAGAGAGAGAGCAGGTAATAATAATCTATTTTAATAATAATAATCAGTGATACTCTACTTTACCTTAGCTGAATCACAGTCGCACTTGCACCGTTCACCACATGCTTTCCCTTTTTAGGCACGGAGTGAAACGGAGTTGCCTTATAGTTTCGTAGCGGATTGGACCTTTTTTAGGCACGGAGTGAAACGGAGTTGCCTTATAGTTTCGTAGCGGATTGGACCTTTTTTTTAGGCACGAAGTAGCCTATTGCAATCTTTAGGATTCCGATTTTTTTTTTTTTTTTTTTGACATGGCCCCTTATGGACTTCTCCGAACGAAATTGTACGATTTCGATGAGAGTTTGCAAGGAGCAGGAAGGAGACACGCTGATTCAGATTCTAACGCCCATACGAAAACTCAAAGGCTGAAATTGGAGAATTTTGAATTGAAAAATTTGATTATTCGAGTCGAGCTGCAGGCTCTTATGGGCGAAAAGATCGAGTCAAGCAAGGGCCTAGCCGAGCCGAGGCAAAGTTGGTGGAAAGATGAAAATTACAACCAATCAGAGCACTGCCTGTTGCGTAGTACAGCCGCAACGAAAAACGAAAACTGCTGCGTTTGAAAAGTTGATATATCAAGCTTGGGGTGGCCGGCCAACAATGCGGCAAAATGTACAGACTTTCAAACGTAGCCGTCGTGAGTCGACTGTACTTCCCTCCCGTCCCGAATTTTTCATCCAACACCGACGGGTGGGTAAACAAAACAATTGAGGACACCGACGTCGGTTTCATCGGTTTTGAGTTGTGCGCGAAAGTTTTGATTGTGGTTGTGACGTGCAGAAATTGGATGATGAAGGTTCTTCAAAGAACAGCTTATGAATACCATGGAGTGTTTAAAAATGCTGGGAAGCAATGCTGTGCAATGAGTGTGGTAGCTTTATGTCATACTCTTCAAAAATTTCCAACCAAGTGAACCAGCCAACGAGTGCTTGAAAGTAAGATTTATCAACGTTCTCATGCCTCATGCCTGCCCCTGACGTTGAAAGGAGTTAGTTCTCCTGTCATTCAATGTGAGCTGAGAATAAATATTTTTAAGTTCATAGGATTGAGGTTCGGTCGGTAGTTCCGTGCCCAGCCGACAGAGCGCGCTATCGTCGACCGCCAGAGACCGCTCTCGATCACATGATGACTGTTGTAGCAACCGCGGGGCGCCGCGTTGCATTGTTGGCGTACAGATTGAGAATGCAGTTGAGACCCTGAGCGAGACTAGGGCTAGCTAGAGTAGCCAGTGGTGAGAATGCCAGCTGCTCGCTGGAAAGAGCCTAGAACACTACAACTGCCAATCTTCCCACGAAATTCTAAACTCTCTTCCGACAAACTTTTTCGCTTAACAATTGTTTAACTTACCCAAAAAATACAGTTCTTTTTCTTTTTAATAGCATTCCAATATCCATCCAATATTTTCTCAACGAATCATTCATTCATATTTCTTCTTCACACTTCTCACTCCTTCTACTCTCCTCTCCTTCCAGATCCTGTTTGTCACATACGCATTCGAAAGACACTTCAAACCAGAAAAAACTACAAAATTTACAAAATCTACAAAATCTCGGCAATATCGTCTGACTCTACTTCGGGCCTCCTAGGATTTCACTTTGTGGAATCGTATTTTTTTTTCTTGGAAGCATAGCCCCTTATGGCCCTCTGACAGAAGTTTTTCAAACTCTCCAGATTATCGAAGGGTACTCGTACAAGACACGCTGACGTGTTTTTACACTTCAAAAATATCACACACCGTTTAAAAACGAGTTTTAAAGTCGGCTTTCTCACTCCTTTCAATGGGGAAAGTAAGAGACAGAGCACCTCGTCAACAGGCACCACTGGTCCAAAATCAAAACGATCTAAAAAATCAAAAATCTGTCTAACAGAATTACGGACAATAGTCGCATTACATAGTCTAGCGTGTTGTTACATTCAAAAAATATCATAGTGATCAGAAAAGCTACTTCAAACTTCAGCTTGCTCTCTCCATCCAATGGTGATAGCAAGAGACAGAGCTACTGTTACAATGCCTCAAGACGAGCTATGCTCGACTCGTCAGCAGGCTGCATCAGCAACCTCTGCCTGACTCAGTATCATTCTGTCCTTCTCCAGAGCACAGCCAAATCGGACGTCCTTCTTTTTTGTTGCGTAGCCTTTGCCGGGTACCCATTGTCGATGTGGCGAGCCGAGCCGAGGCAAGCCGAGGCCCCGCTAAAAGGGAGGCGACTCAAGAGTCAGGACCGTTTTGGACCGGTGGGGGGGACAACAGTGCGAGAGACTTGCAGGAGGCTAGCGCTAGGCGGCCCGCGTATGAGAATGCAAGCGTTACACTGACCGCTACCTAGACGCCCTAGCTCTTCAACTACTCCCTCTCTCCCTCGAAGGAGATACAAACCACCCCGAACCACCCCAAAACTGAAACAAGGCTCAACCAAAATCCTCTTGCCATGAATTTAAAAAAAAGAAAGCAAACAAAACCAGAACCAAAAATTAACTTAACTTCTATAACCACCTCAAACCACCCCAAAACTGAAACAACGCTCAAGCAAAATCCTCATTCCATGAATTAAAAATAAAAGGCAAACAAAACCAAAAAGAACAAAATATTAACTTAACGTCTATGTTAACCAAACCCCCGTGAAACTCCGGGCCTACCAGTATCTCACACAGTGGGATAGTATTTTTTTGTCTGCAGCCACAGTTTCCGCCGCAGCTTTTCTTGCGATTGCATCGCACTAGGGTTACCATCGCCTTGGCAGCGGTGGGTAATGTCTTCCACACTGGAGTCCAGGTATCTGAGTCGTCCCGTTTCCAGCCCCAGTCGGCAGGCGAGGGAAGGTCCTGCCGAGGTTCCGCAGCCTGCTTCCACGTCTGGGCTTGAATAGAAGCTCTCCTTATTTGACCATCCAGTGTGTCCTCGGTCGGTGGTATGCTGTCGGTAGGCCGGTCATCTTATGTGTGCAGAGCTCTTCGGCAAATTGTGATCGACGGATGCATCTCAGACCTGCGAAAAGGAACAATATTTAAGGTGAGTTATGAACTTTTGTGAACAGTCGGCAAAGGCAGATCTGAAACTTACGGGCTGTACAGGGAAATGACAAAGTTGATGAGAGCTGGCCGAGCCTCTTCAATGTTCCCTTCGCTCAGTGCAATGAAGGGAACATTGAAGAGGCTCGGCCAGCTCTCATCAACTTTGTCATTTCCCTGTACAGCCGAAGACCAAGACCAAGACGCTCTAGCAACGTCAACTGGAACAAGCTGGCCCGTCCCTTCCGTCAACCTCGGTGCCAGTTCCGCTGCGCTCCACCGGCACCTCGGTTCGACAAGGGGGCTTGGCCAGCTTGGCCTGCCGGCGGCGTTTGCGGGGGCCTTCGGCTCCCCTCCTAAAGTCTCCCTAGAAGTGCCCGATAGCAGATATATTTGTTACGATTACAATCGTTAACCTGAGCCCGTCCCTGTGCGCGCCGCGATGGTAATGGTGTGCGCGCGGCGGCCAACCCTAACCTCAAAAGACAAAAACAGATAACTTTTCATTAATCAAAAATGCGATACAAATCGAAAATTGTTGCCACCGTACGTGATTCTACGTTAGGAAAGGAGTTTATCCTCAAAATTTGAAGTTTTAGCACTAGAAACTTTAACTGACTTTTACATGATAGGTGCATGAGGAGGGGGCGAATGACGGGAAGAATGAGTCTGAGGCCGAGTCCCTGAGCGAGGACTTGGACAGCACAGGATCCGAGGCGGAAGACAGTGGTTAGGCCCCCAGCCCCGGGTGTCCACGGAGCCCAACCACCCTGCGACCGTGGCTGCCGTGCGCGCCCAGATCTACGCCACCCTGGCCGGTGTGGCTTTCTTCTCCAAGCTGCTGGAGGACGACAGGAAGGCCGTGATGGAGCTGCTGGACCGGGTTGTCTCGGTGCCTGGCAGGTACGACGTGTGCGCCACTTGCCACAGGTACGTGGCGAAGAAGACCGTGCAACCGTCCGCCACCGTGAACGGCTTTCGCTGCCCGCCAGTGCCGCCAGGCCTCCACCCGCTCACCGAGGTTCAGGAGCACGTTGTCGCGCTGAGACTGCCGTTCCAGCAGATCATGCACCTCGGAAACCTCGACTCCAAGGGACAGTATGCCGCTCAGGGCTCCGTAGTAAACGTACCCAATGACGCCGCGGTCACGGTGCACACCGTAATCCCCTTGCTCTCAGAGGAGGACAAATTATGTATCGTGAACTGAAACGGAAGTTGACGCACACGCGGGCCTTTGCGCGCAGCTTCGAGCAGGCCCTAGCTGCCAAGACGCTCACTGCTACTAGCAACCTCGCAGCACCGATCACGTACGGGCCTGCGTCAACGATCGATGCTGCTTTCTCCAAAGTGCCTGGCATGGCAGTTGGGATCTACCAGTCTTATTTCAGCCATCACCTTTCTCTAGTCATCGATGTGCCTAAGGTAGGCTCAACATTCAACGACCGGGAGTCCAAACATTTAATATATCTAATCTTAAGGCACTATTAATTTTCAATTTTCGTTCGGTAAACAGTGATCAACCTGCATCGCTACTCCACTACCTTCACCTTTCCATAGAAATTTTGAATAGTTATTGATTTTAAAAACACTTTACTTTGCTTAGGTGAATTGGGGAAAAAATGTAACTTCTTTCAAGTTTAATAGTCAATCGATGTGTTAAATGTTAATGAAAATAATCTTCCAAGCAAACAAATTTGCCTCGGAGATGATCTTTCCTTTCAAATATCTTCGGCTCTCCCTAATGATGCTCACAAATTTACTAAATCGCAACAAAATGTAAGTTCTGCTTTGAAGACTTTATTTTCCCAAACCCTTAAAGAACTAGCAAACACGAGGATTGGTATCATCTTTTTCCTATTTAGATCGAGATATAGATTTTTTCACTTTTTTTTTTTAAGTTTACATGTATGGAACTTTCAGAGAATTCTCCAACAAAAGACTCATTTTTTCGAAAAAGATTCTGACTCACTTTTCGTCTTTTCACGCACTTCATGCAGAATAACTTTCATGGTAGTAAGTCAAACATACTACGATGAACGTTAAACGGCACATCTTAGTTTTTACGATAAAGAAATTATGCCTTTGCTCGTACAATTTGCAGAAGGATCGGATATCTGAAGTTCTTGGGTCAGGCGAACAAACGACAATTAAAAAGATCCTCAAAATGTAAAATTTGTCTGATTAGTCTACTCTACAACTCTATCAACACCGATTCCGAGGCTAAGGCGTCGATTGAAGCCGCCCTGCGTAAAATTTCGTTTCTACAACTCACCTGGTGGGCGCCCACAAGAGCTACCAAAACAACTGAAACAAGAATCGCTGGTGACATTGTGTGTGTCTCTAGCATCAGTTGGTAGTTGTGCGGAGTGGGCAAAGGTGATGTAGTTATGTGGGCAGCGAAAGGCATCACTGTGAACCGTATCTCTTACGGTTTCAGAGATATCGGCATTGAAAGTGCAATAATCGATTTTTGCACTTTTAATGCCAATATCTTTGAAACCATAAGAGATACGACGTTTTCCTTGAAATTTCAGTCCTTTAGGACACTTCTTACGTCGATTTGGGTTGGGGAATTTTTTTCTAAATTTTTTGACAACATTAATTTTTAGCCCTGTAGAGGGGCTTTTAAGCCCCCAACCGAGGCGAGTCGGACCCTCTAAACGGCCTCCAAATTTTTTTTCCTTTTTTCCTCGGAATCAGCATGAAAAATGGCCTCGATTGAGGTAACGCCTACACCGAATTTCGAAAAAAATTAAGTATAGCACACCCTATTGCTTGCTGGGCCGCTATGGCTCAAGGACCGACTTCCTCTTATGAATAAAATTCACTGCGGCTGAATACCACACGAGATACAACAGTGTTCTGATCAAAGTCCTGGATTTGCACCTTGGTATGTCTTTCTTAGTTCAATTGTTTTCATGGTTTTAATTTCATGCCCTGCTTTCATTTGCTTTGGTCTACTGTAACGTTTTTTAAATTCATGTTGAGGGTTTGCATTCAATGAAATTCAGTGATCAGTTTGTTTCAGTACCCACTTAGTATCAGAGTACCCACTTTTCTGGATTCTTATTCAATTTATTTGTTGTCTTTATGTTTGTACAGGCTTTTTTCTAAATTAATTTCATACTTTCACTCATGAGAATGTACAAAATTATTGTTGAAAACCAAATTTCAAAATGTAATGGGGAATGGAGGAATTTGAAAGGGACCTCCCACACACAATATAGACGTCTAATAGACGTCTAGAAGACGTCTTCCAGACATCTAATAGACGTATACGATTGATCTAGTGCTAGACCATCTACTTTATATCTACGGTGTCCCTTTTTGCAATATTCAGTAGACGTCTATCAGCCAACATCTAGTAGACGTCTATCGACCTACATCTAGTACACCTCTAACCATCGACGTCTAGTATACGTCGGACATTCAACGTCTAGTAGACATCTTTGAATAGACTCCAATTAGACAGGTCAAAAGTTTGATGTGTGAGTGTACTCGGTCGTCTCACGAGCAGACGTGGAGCAGGGTATGTGTGAAATGTTAACTCATCCAAAGTACATCATAGGCTGAGAGCCTGTGAGTGAAGATTAAAAATAAACATTAAATGCTCAATTACAGAGATGTATTAAGTACATGAGTTGTACAATTAAACAACCAATTCAACAGTTAAGTCATTTGCCAATGGCCATTAAAACAAAACTACGTAAATTTACATAGTAAGCAAATAAAAACTTAAGTTGGAAATAACACCTTCTCCTTCCTTCACATTTGTACATAAAACTTTCATTACACCTATTTACAAAAAATAAAGGCCATTTGCCACTAGCAATTGAAAGTACAGAAATTTACATAAAAGTAAATAAAAACATAATAACTTAATGTCTGAAAACCTTTACAGTTGTGCATAAAACCAACCATTTAAATAAATAAAAGTAATTTGGCAAGTGGCACTTAAAAGCTACATAGACACAGAAGAAAAAAAATGTTAGGTGGTAAAGTCAGCAAAATCTCCTTCTTCGGCATCTGCTTCATCCCGGGATGAGTCACTGCAAGAAAAACATACAAATAGTAGTTGGTGCAATAATTACCAATGGAACAAACAAACTGGATCACAAAAGTTACAGTTTACTATCCCTGCTGGACCAGGAATGAGAATATAATCTACCAGCTCCAAGCAATTTCCAAGTGGAGTGCTATCATTCTTTCACACAAAGACAATCAGTTTTAGGATTTTCTTTGGAAGCCAAGAAGAAAAGACCAAGAAATAGTAAACAGCTTACTAGGAATGGAATTTTTTTAAATACAGTGATAAATATTGATAAATAAATAAAAGCAGAAACACAAGTTATTGTAGGAAACTCCACAATGGGAGCATGAGAAAATGTTAAGATAAGAGAAGGTTGGTAAATTACCTTACAGTTTGTTGGGGAAGCCTCCTTTGCACCTTCAACTTAATAGGAGAGACCATCTCACTGAAACTAAGAGGGACACTCATTAATTTAACATGCAAGTATTTCATTAGCTGGTAGTGTCAACAAATAGATGGTGTGGTGGTAACCATTTGGCAATAAGAACAAAAACGTGTCCATTTACCTCTCAGTGTCATCAAGGTTAATGACGTCATTAGAGTCATCAGCAATTCGCTTGGAAAGCCGTTTCCTTTTGGGCGTTGAGGTGCTTCGGCCAGGGCTCTTTTGAGGAGTATCTTCTTGCCCACTAAAAGAAAAGAAAAGAGCATTATCTTTTACAAGTTCTTGCTTTGTTGCTCGCATTAAATGAGTTTAGGTTCAAGCAAAAATTTGGATACCTTTCAGAAGGTGGCTGGCGAACTGCACGCTTCTTTTTCCTATAGATCAGATACAAACCAAATCAAAAACTAAGAACCAAAACATCGTACTGAATACTTGAACTGGCGAAAACTTACAACAAAAGCGATGTCCTTACCTTGATGAGAACTTTCTGCCCCCAAACCTCTGCTCTGCAAGGCGCAGCCAGTCCGAAATTATTGATTTGACTTCACCCTTTTTCTTCGGAAAAGAGGTGTGCTTCACGAGGATCCCTGGCAAATTAGGAACATAGCACTTGTTACCCTCTCTTAAGGAAAAGCACAAGTATAAAATGAACTCATGCTAATGAGCTGTAAAACACACAAGAATACTTACACTGAATAAGCTTCACAAAGTACATGCCCCTAAAAGCTGCTTTTTCCAGCCTCCCACAATAACTAAATTCCGAGGCGCATGCATTCGTTATAACTAATGTCATAGCATGGCGCACATAGTCCCGAATGTCATTCATGCCATAGCACTGGTCTTTTATCTCCAATGCCTGAAAAACAAAATTGATTCACTGAAATTGGGAAGTAAAAAAAATAAACTCATGTAAATCCACCAACCCTGTAACATGCACTCCACAGGAACGAATAAAATTCATTTATAATACTACTTTCCAAATCACTACAATAGTTAACAGAAGATAAAAGTATTTTACTATTACCACTTCCAAAGCATATTTCTTATCAGCTCGTAATTTTTTGTCAAATGCCTCCTATGCCTCCTTGTTATCAGCAGGGAGGCCTTCTAGAGCATTCCTAAACTCAAAGTCTTCAGTACCATTTTTGCTAACTGCCAATTTGCCAACTGCTCTGCCTCTCATTAATTCCTTTTGTTGTGACCTCATCTCATTTCGGTTCAAAATGACATAAGCCCTAAATTCTAAACATAAACCAAGCTTAATTAGAGAAGCTAAGCACAAGAACAATTAAAAACGAACACAAAAGCAAATTGTTGTATAAATTGTGGAAATATGTGATTATTATTCCAACTAAACTTGATTGAATAACAAGCAACAGGAAACTGGAAAACTTCACAAAGATTCACTGAATTTGTGTGGAGCGAGGGAGAGCTTTTTACTTTGTTTTTCATAAGGTTTAATAATCTACACTGAAGTGATACAAAAGATCAAGGGAAAAGCTGAGGAGCATGCAGATGCCGAAGGCTGAAATGCCAATATAGAAAAATGACAAGCAGTCACAACCACCACAAAGAAAAAAAAAGGAAACTTACCAGTCTCATTCATCTGAGCCGCCAATGCCATGGCATGCTCTTTAGCAGTTCTACCTCCACTTTTCTTTAGGTCACTTCCTTCCTCTTGGTTTTGATTTTCAACCTGAAAAGATACATTTTTCTTAGGAGTGGTCGTCCGGTCTCTGGTCTCAATATCCTGGTCCTTGTTGGGATGCTGCTCATCACCAGATTCCAAATGGCAAGAATTTGGTCTCTCAGGACTGACTTTCTCCTGGTCCCTGGGTTTAATTTGCTGTACAGAAAATAAAATATTGGACATTAGTGAAGAAAGGCTTTGAGATAACAAAAATGGCAACGGGGAAACACACAGCTGAACTGAAAGCTCCAGAGATTGCCAATATCACAAATAATGAAGTGAGCTTAAGGAGTACTACTTTAAATGACTTCTTACCTGAAAAGCTTGTGCGGCTTTGGATGATACCCTCTCAAGCTGCTGTACAAATCTGGTTTGTTTCAAAGGTGACGAAAACAGTTTTCTTGTAACACTGCTACTGGGAGAAACCTATGCACGAACATAAGAACTATTAGCGGTTTAGGAGAGCAATTGAGCAGGGAAGAACAAATAGTTGTGGGAGCTTTGAATGTTTGCTGTACTTCTCATCATGAATGGAAAGACAGAACTTGTAGTTAAGTTGACAAAGATTTGTTGTATAATGCTCGACTGATAAGAAACTTAGGTCAAGCAAATAGAGAAGAACAGTAAAATAATAATACGTACTATATTTGAAGTAGACTTTCCACCAGAATTCTTTTCATTCTTCTGCTGGCAACGTACTATGTTTGAAGTTGATTTTACTCTAGAAATCTTCTCCTCATTCTTCTGCTGGCAACGTACTGTGTTTGAAGTTGATTTTACACTAGAAATCTTCTCCTCATTCTTCTGCTGACAATCTGATTTGCGCTGTTTGCTGGGTTTCCCATCCTGCAGAGAAAGACAAATTTAAATTGAGTCAAAGTTAAAACGAAGGATATGCTGTGTAAAGCATTACCAAGAGTAAACTTAAGTTGGCCAGGCTTAAACGTGAATACGCACTTCATTTGAACCACATTTTACAATGGGCTTCGAACTAGTACTTGCGGAGGTGGACTGGTTGTTTGGCTTCTCAACCTGCACAGAAAGATATTGCATTGAAGTTATAACAAAGTCATTTCAACCAATCTTCTTATGGCAAATCAACATAAAAAACAGATGTTGAGTAAAAAACGCTTACTTTTTCAGAGGTCTTATGCATCTGATAAGATTTGCCATGAGTTTCTGAAAGAAAATGTTTAGTTAAAGAGAGGAACCTGTAGCTATTCAAAATATAACAAGACACAAACCACACACCATTCCTCTCCTTCCACCTCATAGCAGAGCACTTTGCAATGGGAGGAGCCGGCACACGAATTTTCATTTTCTCAGACAAGCTGAGGCTATCTTCTGAATCTGATGGGTTATTGGTATGCTCTTTCACACTCTTCCTAGACCTAAATTTGCGACCTTCATCTGGTGGTGCCTCAGCACATGAGTTAAGGTCCGTATCAGAACACTGCTCTGCTGTCTTCATTTTGAGTCGCACTTTGGAAAAGTCATCTAAAAAGAGGAAACGAGTAATAATTAAAACGAGAGCAAAGAAAAAGGATGAAAGAAACAGATTTAAGTGTGACAGTGATTTCCACGACAATATGCAATGTAAAGCACAGTTCTACTCACCAGAATACGCTCGAATGGAGACAGGGTGCACTTCCCAGTCATCACCAGGGATAATGAGTTGTTTTTGAATGTGTTTATCATACTGCAAACCACTCATTTCAGAAGCGAATGGGGGAAAGGCTGAATAGGGTAACCCATCTGACCCAATGCCTGTCCAGCCCCCCTGAGCAAGTAGAAGCCCATCAGAAAAGCCCACCAGCACATAATCACCTGAAACAAGGTAATGATAAGTATTAAATATGAATACATACAACAATCAGTTAACACATCAATCAACGGGTCACAAAATTAAACCTTTAATGAAGAAGGGGAAAAACACCAAAACCCTCTTTAAAGGGAAATCGAACACATTTCGATTTGATGTTTTCCAGAGACCAACACATCCTTTCTGACAGATTTGAGACAAAGTAGGTATCGAGAAGGGATGAATCACAAGGAAAAGTGTAAAGACTATCCTGAAACAAAAACTTTCTCCCAATAATGACAGTACCCTTGCTTTTTTCAGTAGCAATGTTATCAACCACAACAATGGAACCATCTTGCAGAAAACAGCAGTTATCAGATTGATGAAGACTCAATTTGAATTTCCCTTGATACTGATATGAAGAGTACTGTGGGTTCATACAGGATGACAGCAGAGGACCATCCGTGTGCCGCCCACTCAGTGAACAACCAGGGGGGTCAACCTTTGAGTTTTCATACTTCAACTTCTTTTCCTCATATCTCCTGGATAACTGCTGCAGTGGTTTTTCTCCTTTTCTGAGAAGCTTCTTCAAAAACTGATAAAAGTTTTCAAACTTAAAGGCACTGAAGGAATCTAGAGTCCCATGTTTTATGCATTCATCAGTCAAGTGAACCATGTTATGAATATTGTGAGTTACATGTTTGCTTCCATACAATTTGCTAAAACTTTTGACAAAATAAATCAAGAGCTCTTTGGCATAGTCAGAATGTTTTCCCAGAAGATCAGAACAACACAAAATTCTGATTGCTACATGCAGTACTAGAAAATGTTCATAAAGATCTTTTGGTAAACACCTCAAAACAATCACACCCATATAAAGTAGCAAAAGACGCCACTCAGTGGCCTTGAATCTTTTGACATACTTTAATGATCTCGGCTTCCTGGCAAAGTCACACGGAACCCAGGAACGTAAAGCTACTAGAGCATTAGAAATTTTTGAAATAACATGTTCTGGCTGCAAAACTTTTGTTGAGCCACTTAGAAGCATATAAACCATGGTGCGAAATGTGCCAAGAAGGACCAGGTGCATGTAATCAAGGACAACATTTGAAACAGGTTTGAAGGTCTTTAGTGTTGTCAAGATGGTTGGTCCTTTGTGATGCTCTTCATGAGTCTGTTCAACAAAGGATTGATCTGTTCGGAGGGGACAATCCAAGTCTGGAAATGTCATTGTTGTCAAATATTCACCCTCCACAACACACTTGGTGCAGGAGGAGTAGGGGTCTTTCAAATACCACGTGACCAATTTTTTTTTTTTTTTGTGAGGGGTTGTCCGTCGAAAGTCACGCTCCCTCCCAAAAAAAAAAAAAAAAAAAAATTGGTCACGTGGTATTTGAAAGACCCCTAACCAGCATGGCCTTTGATGTTGAGCAACCATGCCTTAGCTACAGCATCAAAAACACCAAGGCCAACTTCAACATCTACACAATTTCCATCACACATCACACCATTTTCAACAAAATCATTAAGCTCTTCCACAAAGTCTTTTAGAAAATCATCACTACTTTCAGGCTTTGAAATGCCATGCCAAACACCAACTAAAACTACATCAGTAGTGTCATTAAATGTGCAACATATAGGGTAGAACTCTGACCCGGTAGATTTAGCAGCCGGAACACCATCAACACTGAAGTTCACTTTGACTTTAGAGCAACCACTTTTTCTGACATATTTTACCAATTCCTCTCGTAGTCCCCTATGCCAATACTCCCCAGGAGGAACTGATCTAAGTTCGGTATGCATGGGTGTCTTCAGGAGTACTGAAGGAGTTTTGGGAAACTTCCCAAAGTTATGTTTCCTGAACAAGCCTAATAAGTCCTTTATTGCTGCATGAGTAGTATTATGCTGAAGAACGACATTCACAAAATCATTTTTGATTTCCTCATACTTTTTCTCCTCTGCAGACAAGAGGTCAGTTGGATCAACATGAAAGCTAACATCGTTATCATCACTGTCATTATCACTATCACTGTCACTATTGGCTTCATTGTCCGAATCCATACCCAGCACACACAACTCACAGTGCTTGCAATTTTCACTATCAATATCACTATCGACACAAACATCGCACGCAGCACAGCGACAGTTAACACACACATCACAATCAAAAGTTAGTGTGCCCATGTCCAAAATAAAATTAGCATGAGATGCTAAAAAACTAAGATTCCACGACACGTCTGATGCTGTTTCCTCCTCATATGTTTTCTCTTCTTTTTCTTCAATTTCTTCTATTACATTAGTAATACAACTTTGATTCAAGTCTATCGAACATGAGAGTTCATGATCGTTAGAAACTGCGGGCTCTGCAGGCTCTGCTGGCTCTGTATGTGCTGGCCGTGCATTATCATTGTCATTGTTGGCAAACCACTGTTGCAAATCCTCTGAAAGTCGCTTAGAAACGCTCCTTCTCACTCTCTTGGAGATGGTGTTGTGGTGAGCATCACTTTCTTGCCTTTTGAGGTTCGACATAGCACCACAGAGGATGAATGGATGGATGAATGAATGAATGCATGGATGGATGGATGACCAATGATCCAACGTCAGTAGGTTTTCTAAACAAAGAATAAACCATGGGGAAGAGACAGAAAAAGGGAGAGTAAAAGGCGTGGAGGAAAAGCCTAACCGCCGCGTAACCTCTAAACCTCACTTACGTGGAGCCGCTATTTACTCCGATAACACAGAAGAGAAACCAGGACCGTAAAGGGCTACATTTACTTACAATCGTGGAACTTCTTCTTTTCCATTGCAGACTGTAGATGCGCCCCGTGACTCTCCCGAACACCAAAACACCAAAGCAAGAGTAGGCCAAGTCGAATCGGCGCGGCTAGGCTCTCTGCTCTGCGCTCTGCGCGGACGCGGTCAAAGCGGTAGCGTTGGATGGGGCTGGGCCGGCTGGGCACGGCTCTGGGCTGCTCGGAGGGCCCGCCAGGTGCAACAGGCAGCAAGAGGCCGCAGCGAAACAATTTCACGACCTTGATGCTGAAATTAAGAAAAATAGTCTTAGCTACATAGCGGGGAAGAAAAAAATAGCACTCAAAGCAGTTTGATAAAAGTCATCAATAAAATCTAACTTGGATTCTACAGAGAAAACATGTCCGATTTGAACCAAAACTTCCCATACCTCACCCCCTCATGTCATTCTTAACACCCAAAACTTGCTTCAATAGCAGTTAAAATACTATCATTGTCATTAAAGTTCTCCAATGCCAAAATCTAAAAAGTGCGTATGACAATGGACAAGTCAGTTTACTGAAGACATTCTGTAAGAATATGCTTCACCTACGATACTGAGGAAAAGCTGATGAAGTTCTAGGTTATTTGAAAAAAACAATAAACTAACAAAAAAAAACGGAGCTGGAATTAATCCAGAATTATTGCTTGAAAACCGACTCCATACAAATAGGCACCGTAGATAGGTTAGGCAGTGTTCCCGAGAGAAAGTAAATTGCAGCCAAGCTCTGATATAATTGAGGGACCGCAGGAACCAACGCCTACTCCCTATGATAACAACAGAATTCGGTCCATTTGCTGATCAGGAAATACACTATTGTTTGAAGTGCAGTAAGCTGCCGGCGTTGATCTACTTACACTTCAAGGGCGAGAAGCTGGTTACTTTCTGGCGAGAAGGGTGTGCAGCGGTGGGCAGGTGGTTGTGGGCGTGGTGTAATCATGTGACTTTACCCTCCTGCTTCCGTGCAATCGCGGCGATGCAGAAAGGAGGGATACCTGGGATACGGAATCTTCAAAATTTCCGCAATGTTAGTCCACGACATACGTCAGCGATGACCGAGCGTACTTACCAAACTAACAGAACATCACGATCGGCTCTCTGCTTACCGAGTGCCAGAGTTGGAAGTTGGATTTTCGGTGTTCTTCCTGGCCCAGCCCTAGGTTCTACTATTTTGATAAGGTCTTTTACCTTTCATTTTAATTGCATACTTTGGAGGATAATAAATGGTCGATTTCAGTTGTGACTGGTTTACGTGATCGAACCAGAAGAACAGTGGATACTTAACTTCTTGCAAATTTCGAACCGTATTCAAATGAGCTATTCTGGGCTCATGTGAATGTAGTTCTTATAAGCCACGATTGGTCAAGGTGGACCCAGAACATCTCAGTCTAGACTGGATTTTAGGGACGACGCAGAGCAAAATTGGGATAATAATCAGTGAATGTATTCCATACTAGTTTTTTCTTAAAAACTGTTGTGGTGTGAAGGCTTTTTGTTTCCTTTACAGAGCACATTTTTCTATTACAGAAAAAAACATTACCACCCAGTTTTATCACATACTTTCGAGAAAAATGAATGGTCTAGTTCAGTTTGCAATTATTATCAGGACCGAGCCAGAACAATAGCAAATAATGAACTAGTTGCATATGGCTCAACTTGTTAAACTTGAGCTTTGTTCAAGGTAGATCCAAAACATCTCTAGATAAACTGACTTCAACACGCCAGAGAGAGCAAAATTGGCAGGCTTTTCAGCAAGTGGATTTCATACCATTTTTTCTTTAAAATTGCTATACTGTAAGGTGTTGTTGTTCCATATAAACTGCACATTCATTTATACCAGGAAAGAAGCGTACATCCCATTTTGTTTCAATAGTTTTGAGGAAGAGAAAGTTTATACTTCAGATCTTTGTGTCAATTTGTGATGTTTAAGTACAGCAGGATTGCAGTGGAGCATTTCAGTTGTATTGGCTCAGTATATTGGGATAGGTTGGGTGAAATCACAGGTAAAATACTTGATTTTTACATTTATTACATTAACTCAACACTGGCTTCTATTAACAATCACCATTATGAATATTTGATACACTAGTAAGAATTCCCTTAAACTGCAAACCGCCCACACTCAAACCTCTACTTTATTGTAAAAAAAAAAATTACTTATTCTGGTAGGGCTGGGCACTGCAACATGGAAATTCCTGGGAAATGTTCCAACAGTGTCGGTTGTCATGCAATGGAGACAGGCCCATCAAGAGATTTGGTCCAGAGGAGATCTGAAAAGAAAATTAAGAAAATATTTCAAAATTCTGGTTTTAGGCTCCAAAATTAAAAATTCAGCAATGGTGGTCAACATTAAAAACGGTGGTTTTAGAATAAGGAAACACCATTAGCATAAATTGTGATATAAAATTCCAATATTAATGTGTCATTACATTAACAGTCGTACAGAATTGCCTGTCAAAACTATAAACTGAACCAAAAACTGATCAATTTCAAGATACCTAAACCATAATTTTACAGTACAGCTAACAAATTTAGTTCCTTAAGTATTTAATCAAACATTGCTCTGAAAATACATTTGAGACAAGCTAAATAAGTAGTAAGAAATTAAGCTAACTTTGTTACCTGTGAGTCTTTCGAGATGTGTATGTAGTCTTAGCTCGCTATGTGGGTAGCCAAGGACTGCTAAAGGCCTCCACAAAAAGTCTGGTCCTGGAAAGAAAATTAGGAAAGCAATTAATAAACTTCAGTCACTCAAGGCACAGTAGTAAATAAATACTTCTACAAACTTCCACACCAACACCACACACAATAGCAGCTAAATTCCCTTCAGAATGCAAATCCCACATTACTTTTCATTACCTGTGCAGCTGACAAGATGCCCATGTGTCTTCCGTTTGATGACTTGGCAGCTGCATAAGCTTTGTCCAATCTGGAACAGAATGAAAATAAATTAAAATGAAAGAGTTGTGGGATAAGAAATAAAGAACCATTTCAAAACCATCTTCTTTAACAAGTACTACTTTTTCTGAGTCGCTTCTTTCAGTTCCAAAATAAAAAATTTGAGGAGGACCGTTCCCAGGCTTACCTTTGATTTCCAATTTCAAGTGATAGATTAGGGTTGGTTGTGGAATCACCCTTTCCCACTAGCAGCACCACTCATGTGCCTTGGAACTAGAACAAACAGGGGGCGTCTATTAGAGCAACCATCACAATATTTTCAAAATACATTAGAAGCATATTATACCTGTAAATATGAGCTACTATACTTCAGCCTTCCGCACTTAATTCTTGAAATGTAGTTCCTGGACAAGCTGAGGAAGTAAAGAAAAGTTCGTAAAGCGTTAGATAAATAAAAAGGAAGGGATCGATGGACACCACTATGGGCAACGCTCAATAAAACTTGTACATACAAGAAAGTATACTTACATTACAGGTTAGGGTGCTCCAGCTCCAATCTCTATGCATTTTCTCCCCGCATTTTGAAACGTACTTCGAGGTGCACAAGAAATTCCGTAGCAGAGGCGAATTTTGGCACCTTCACTTCTCATGCAATATCCAAAACATAGTGGGATTCAAGCTTCAATTCTTTGTTCGTAGGCTAGGTCTGCTCAGAACACACTTGACCCTGGGATGACTTTTCAGTGACGGTATTCCAGCTCCGAACGCCACATTCAACGCCACAGACGCGTCGCCACTTGGAAATTACATAAAACCTATACATTACACACTCGAGTTCCTCTCAGAATGATTTAAAGTTAGAAACTTCAACACTTGAGACTGGAGTGCTTTTGCGGTTGCTGTTGCAGTAAATGCAATACAACATGGTACACAGCTTCCCGACATGATCATCAGATGAGGTAGTGCAGAGTGACCACGACTCATTTTTACCCGTTCTTTACCATACATACCATCCTATATCCAATACACACGGTAAGAAGAACGAGTATTTGTGCCTGATAGGGTCATTTAGTGTACCTATTTCAACTCAATGTTGGCAACATGCGAGGTCACGTGAGCCACGCAGCCAATGAGCGACGAGCGAAAGCGCGGGAAGGGGCCGCCGGCTGCAGACAACCCGACCTGATATTTTCGTGATTTAAACTACGAAAATAGGCACGGCGGCTTGAAAACGGGTACGGCGGTGGTAGGCGGGACTCTAACGCTCCCGGCGAGACCAGCCGCGACGCCGCCAGCACCGTAGAGGCCGAGAAATCGCGAGTGGAAATTCCGGCACGAATCCGTCCGTAAGGCCCAGGTCCTCTGCAGCGGTCTTCTCCGGCCTGCAACCCACATCAGCGCCGAAATCCAAAAAGTCACTTATGCCCGTCCTCCTAAACGGCTCATCGGACGGGGCTGAAATTCTAGGGGTCCCTCAAGGGGATGAAGGGGAGCACGCCTACCGAGTTTCAGCCCGATCGGATACCTGGGGGCCGAACGGGAGTGCTTCGAAGTTTTAGGGGGAGCGTTCTTCAGTGATGAGCGGACCCTTCGAAAACTCGCAGCACGCACGTCCCGAGTCACACTCTCGACTTCTAGGTGGGGATCGGCACGGCACACGAGCCCCTTCCACCTCCAACAGTCGGATAATTTTTAAAATGGTATCTTAGTGACGGCCCCCAGCAGCCGTCTCCGTCATAGTAGTATGCGTATAGGGACTTTCAGAAACTAGGTCAAAGGGGGTTGGGGGGCAAGGTGTTGCTCGCTCCGGAGCTGGAGGCGGTTACATTACCCCCCACTTTGCCCCACTTCTGCTCACTCACCCGTCCGGCAGGTCGGCAGACGAGCAATCAGGTCAAAAAGAATGGATGACAATTGCTATCAGTTTTAGCGAGCGATAGCACTACTTTTTGTTATCAATAGCGACTATGCAGCGTCACTGTTTTGCTATTTTACTGTAACGCCCACTGTTAATAACTGCTCACTCGCCCATCCGTCAGGCCGGCAGGCCGACGGTGGGCGAGTGAGCAGGTCAGATCTGATGAATGGCCACACTCCTGCTTCTGATGGAAAACAATGTTGCAGCGCACATGCGGCGTCGGAGTGCAGCCCTGTTTTCTTTCTTTCTTTCTTTCTTTCTTTTTTACACGATACAGGGCAGACTGCCAAGACTGTCGATGGTCGGGAGGGGACCGGGCGGTACACGAAAAAAATAAAAAAAATAATGCGCGACGCTGCATTGGTCACCGGCGTTCGCGAGCCGGCTTCAATGTTGCAGTTTTGTTGCACCGCATGCGCGATGCAGGGCAGGCTGCCAAGACTGCTGATGGTCGGGAGTGGTCCGGTCAGTAAACGAAAAATAATTAAATGCTCGACGCGGCAGCGGTGACCACCGTTCTCGAGGCAGCTTCAATGTTGCAGTTTTGTTGCACTGCACTCTCCTTGCTCTTCCGCGATCCCCCCTCATCCTGGTGTTTTCGCTTCGCGCCACGGGTAGAGGGGAGGCGCTGGTCAGACTTGCAGTATAAAATCGCGATGCACCCAGAGTTCGGTACGCAGTCTCCTGCCCACCAGCGAATCTCCTGCCCACCAGCGAATCTCCTGCCCACCAGCGAATCTCCGCCATAGTACGCCCCGGTCCGCCATCCTCGCATCCTCCGCCGCCTGTCTTGGTAAGTCCTGCGCATCGGAAAGTCAGTTCTGCAAATAGATCCTAACTTGTGCCTCGCACACTTGTGTTTCGCTTCGTTCTCGCCTCCTTGCCGCAGACGTCCTCTAATATCAACTTTGTTTCTTTCTTTCTCTCCTTTTAACAGTGCTCGAAAAGGTTTTTTAAAAGGGTACTTGTGTTGTGCGCTTTTCGTTTGTGCATTTAAAAAAAAACAAACAAACAAACCATCATGGCCGGTCATTTCTCTGCTCTCGCAAACGTGACCCCCTTCGTGAAGTGCAAGGAACTTCGCGTGGGGATGACGTTTGTGGCATTAGGCATGGGAAAAATGAGTACGCGTTTCGGTCGGCGTCTATACGCCGACATAATGTTCAAGGGTGAGCAGAAACGCTTGGTTTTTCCCGAGCGCTATTGCGAGCTAGCCGATGACGTCCTGGAGGGGTTGCAGGACGCTATTGCGAATGGAAAACCACCAACTGTTAAAGTGGTCAAAAAAGTGGGGGAGGGTTTTATTTATGATCTGGAGGATTATCCAGAGGAGGAGGCTGAGGCTGAGAGCGGAAATGAAACACAAATGTAAAAAAAAAAAAAACATTGCACAGACGGTCAGGCTCCACCCGGGTTAGCTTTTTAAAATCCCTTTTCGCGGGCTGCAGTCAGCATGGACAGCGCAGACGGAGGACCGCCCTTGGCGGTGACCAACGACGACGAGGCTGGCCCTTCTACCGGCGGGCATGTCGGGGATCAAGAGGAGACTCCTCGTCCGACTGCTCTGTCCTGGCAGGGGGCGGCCACGGCCTGGGGGAGCGCTGATTCTATGCTGGCCGCCACGGGTTTCGCTCGGGGTCCCAGCGGCCGCCTGCCCGGGGTCTCTAAATATGTTCAAAAATCACTTATCTTGCTCTCATTAACTCAAGAGAGGATATTTCCGGAAGCTTAAAGGATTAGCACATTTAATAACCTCAATCACGAGGCGTTTTGGTGAGGATAAGTATTTTTAAACATAAAAATAAGCTACGGACGGGTCAGGTGGAAGGCCGACATCGTGTCGTACTTTCGCTTTTTTTCCACTTTCCGTCCGTTTTTTCACTAATCTTGTAATGACACAATTCGTTCGCCATCCTTAGAACTGTGCACTGAGCCTATCCGAATGCCGTTTCAATGTATTTTACTGAAATGGCAGCATAAAATGTGGAAAGTCGATACGGGCCCAAAACGGAAGTGCCGATTTTAACAATTTTTATAACATGTTTCTCGCGACAAACATAGGTTATGTTTGGTACCAGTACACCCGGCATACGATTCTCCGTCTTTAGCAAACTCGAGTTTTGCGAAATGAAGCTTGATTTTAGAGAATAAGGAAAAGAGCCAGGGCATTGCAAGGCATTGCAAAGCACTGCTAAAACGGCCTCCATTTTGTGGAGCTTAATGCACGAGAACTACTCACCGAATCACAAAAATACACACACACATCCGAGACAGAACTAGTTCCGAATCTCCATTGTAAGTTTCATCACAATCCGAAAACACTACAACTCACAATCAATTATTTCCTGAATAAACACAAATTCGCGTCGTTTTCGTCGCTCCGCGGCCATGGTTGACTGGGTTGGGTATGAGAAATTACGCGCTCGGCTCGCCTCGTCGGTTGTTCGGCTCGGCTCGGCTCCATTGCTCGCCCTCGCGTCCCTCCACAACATCAACAAAGCAACTTCAGCTTGGAACTTGGGCTGCTTTCTTCGACCCTTCGTATTTTCTGAATGTGAGTACTTTTTGTAAAATGTTTCCCCGAATCGTGCTTCCCCGGAAGCTACCCGCACTGTGTTTTCTTGACGAAATAGCGTTTTCTTTCAACTCTATGCCGGCCGGCATTCATTTCGGGCCCCTCTATGGGCTGGGATTATCCATGAAATTGATTCTGCCTGCCAAATATTTCTCTGTCTACAATAATTTTGCAAGACCGGCCCATTCTAAGACTTCACTGGGTGGTTTGTTTTTGTTTTTTTTAACCTCGATTCAAGTTTCATTGTCAACATAGCCAAGTTGTGAGGGGTTGGTTGTGCAATCACAACACATTGTATGGATGCAGCCACACCCCACACACCTGTTTGATTAATTTGGTACAGTCCACCCCAATTTAGCTCAGGTGTGTTTGAGACTAATATCAGATCCCTCCGATAAAATTCTCCTGCCACTGCAGACCTAGAAAACGTCTGCTCTTGTCGCCCTGATGGCCAGGATGAAAACATGTACTGAATGCAACAAGTGTCCTAATATGTGAACTTTCTATTTTTTGCAGTAGCAACATGAGCTCGGAGGACATGTTTGCAGATACTTTGCCTGGCAGCCTCTCGCCCAGGTCATTGGGTTCAGTATCAGTGGACTCTTCTTTATCATTGCCATCAGATTTTGAGGTAACATTTTGTGATTGTTTAAAATGATGTAAGAATTACAATAGTAACATATAATTGATATACCTTTTTTTTCAGATTTCAGATTTGTGTGGTTCAGATGAAGAAAGTGGTGAACATACCGATGCTGACCAAAGTGATGAAAACACCGATGCTGACCAAAGTGGTGAAAATACCAATGTTGACCAAAGTGGTGAAAATACCGATGCTGAGACATGTTTTGTTGCGGGTGATGCTGACAATGAAATGGAGCAGGTGTGTTATATGCAATGAGCCTTTCTTACCACCATACATATATAGCAGTGCCCTTTTTTTTTCTTGGGAATGAATGACAAAAGTACATATATTCAAATTGTTGAGTAATGGTGTGCAATAATTTTTTTTAATTTTCTTTCACATTCAGACTGCTCCTAGAGGAAGATTGAGGAGAAGAGGTAGGTTTAGGAAAGGCTTCCTAAAACAGAAGAGGAGGACAGGAGAGCGAAGCAGGAGCTTAAGCTCTAGCCAGTATTCGAGCCAGAGTCGAGATCCATCAGTGGTATGCAAGGGTTGCTGTTTTTGAAACCTGAATGAACCAGGCCTATAGTCTGTTAATTTTAATTTTTTTGTTTGGATCTTAGGGCTCTTATTCAGATGCAGTTGGGGATATCCTAATTGCAGACCTCACTGATGAAGAACCTGAAGTAGTTTCCTGCAACTCAACACAGCCTTCTGAGGGAGATGTGACCACGGGAGAGAATGAAGATTATGATGATGGGGAACAGAGATCAGAGCATGCCAAAGGAGAGGTAAGATTGAACTTTGCTGCTGCTTAGCATGCAAACACTCGTGGCCTATTAATAAAATGTTACCTCATTGAAAATTGTTTAATTTCAGATTAAACCCACTGTGAAAAGAAGGAGGAAAAAAAAGATTGGGAGGATAAAAAAATATGATTGGATTAACCAGCCAGCTGGGAAAGTATGTATTACTTTTTAAGTGGAAAGGAGACATTATTTATGTGCTCCTTAAAATATTTACTTATCTTTCCCTTCCTTTTAATCAAAATGAATATAACAGGTCACTGGTGCTGAGCAAAATGTGCAAGATTTGGGACCAGAGAAAAAAGATTTTGGGACTTCTATTGAAATGCAGGATTTGAAAATGTCTATGGAATCTGCTTCATCCAATTTGTCAGGAAATGTATGTATCTGTATTTTTTCAATGGTTACTTCTATTCATTTCTGAATATAACTATATTCTGTTTTTTTTTGTTTTTTTTCAGGAAATTTTGACTGCAGTTGCTGACTATTTAAAACTCACTGTCGACAACTGGGTGGTATTGCTATCAGATGGCATTTTAACGCTCTGCAAAATGGTCAATCCTATGAATCCTTTTGTAGAGAAAGCAATTACTTGGAATGGTAAGGAAGTGAACTTCTTGATTCATAACTCACCACTGAATTCAAAAAATCCATGTTGGAGTATCAGGAGGCCTGATCCAGAGAATTTTGGAAGTGTGGCTGACTACCTTACTGCCATGTCAAACAGACTTGAATACTTTGAGGTTTGCAGTGGCATTCAGTCTCACCAGCATATTTGGAGCAAATTTTCTGATGGAACTTGTATAGAAACTCTTTCGGGGTCACCTGTAATGCGATCTGAGAAGTGTTGCTACTTACGTGTGTATGCTGGGAGATGTGGTTATTGCCATCATATTTTAAAGAAAATACTTGACCACGAGAGGAAGTATTCAAAAAAAGACCATGATCGTGATCTGAGCAAAGTTAACAATAGATATTTATCTAAAGATGATCTAGAAAAGAAATGCAAAAGGATTGAACTAGAAAAGAAGATGTCAAAACAAGCAGTAAGAAGGCTTAGAAAAAGAATTGACATTCTTCTGAAAAAAAAATCAGAGAAAATTGATTGTGAGTTAAGTGGAGAATTTGAGATAATTATGAGTGAGAACATTCACAACATGTCAGCAATGGAAAAAATATTTTGGGAGCAACAGAGAACAGCTCTCAGTAAAAGAGTAAAAGGAGCTTCTAAAACCATGAGGTGGCACCCAGCCATGATAAGATTAGCTCTACAACTTAGAATGCTTTCACCTGCAGCCTATGATTTTGTCTCAGGTTTTTTATCTCTGCCTTCCAAACGTCGACTCTTTGATTATTCCCAGTTCACAGAAGTTAAAGAAGGAGTTCAGGAAGATCTTCTTAAGAAGCTCCATGAAACTATAGAATGTGAATGTCCTGATGATTATCAGAAGTACTTTAACTTATTACTGGATGAGATGACGATCAGGTCAGATCTTGTGTACAATGCTCGGACTGGTGAGGTAGTAGGTTTCACAAATCTTACTACGCTGGAAGAGGCACTGGCTTCACTTGAAGCAGAAATTCAAGGGAAGTCTTATGAGAAACGTTTGGCAAAGAAAGTTCTCGCATTCATGATTACTGGAGCATCAAATAATATTCGTTTTGTCCCAGCTTTTTATACCAGTGATGACTTATCAGCAGCCCAGTTATACACAAGATCATGGGAAGTAATTTATAGTGTAGAAGAGGCAGGGGCAAAGATCCTAGCTTTAATTTGTGATGGGGCAAGCATCAACAGAAAGTTCATCAACTTGCACTCAAATGGAGGTGATAAAAATTTTGTTCACGCCACAGCTAACTCAGCTGCTGGAGAATCAAGAAATCTGTTTTTCATGCTTGATCCTCCACACCTCATCAAGACATTTCGCAATTGTTTTGCAAATTCTTTTAGCCACAGAAACTCCAGAGCTCTGTGTAATAACAATCAAGAGCTTTCTTGGAAAGTGATTGAAGAACTACTGAATATCATTAAGACAGATAAATACAAAGACACAAAACTAACTGATGCTCATGTTTATCTCACAAGTTTCAGCTGTATGAAAGTTAGTTATGCAGTTCAAGTTTTTAGTAATTCCGTGGCCAAAGCTCTACAAAAGTACAAGGATAGACTTACTGAAAAGGGCCTCTACAATGAAGAAATTGTGCGATTCATTTTACAAATGAATCGATGGTTTGATTGTTTAAATGGTGGGGTACACAGCAAGAAAAAGGATGACAATAGTGATTTATTAGAGTACACATCAATAGCAGACCCCCGATTTGACTTTCTTCAAAATGAATTCCTAGCATATTTAGAAAATTGGGAAAATTTTGCATCCAACAGAGAAGGAACTTATTCAAAGGAAGAAAGGTCAAGAATGATTATCAGTTACCAATCACTGCAGGCTATAAAAATTTCAACTCACTCATTCATAGCAATCACAAAATTTTTATTGGAAGAAAAGGCTCCAAGTGTCTCTGCAAGAAATTTTAATCAGGACCCTTTAGAACAGTATTTCTCAGACCAAAGAAGAGTTAGAGGAGCAGATAACAACCCTACTGTGAAGCAATTTGGACATTCGAGAGTGGCTTTTGAGGCAGTTGGCTGTGGGCAAAGGACTTCAGGTGGAAAGCGGGGCAACACTGAGGACTTAAGGCAAATGGTAGTGGATGCTTCTCCTGTTCCTGCGAGGAAGAGGCCAAAAAAAGAATGAAGGCATGCTTCTGAAGTCTTGTTTGTGAATACCTTCCTTAAGTTGTTACTAATTGTACTTACTGTGACGCATATATGCAACTTTAAACTCTTAGTGTTATTTAGCTATGGTTATAGTAACAGTGTATTTCTGTTTCTGTTTATTTTCTATTCTGGTGCCGTGTCTAGCTGCACTGTGTGACAATTTGTGTCTTACTAATAATGCAACTGAGTGCACAATAAAACAAACATTTCTAGTAAATTAGTTAATTACAATTTATTACCTTTTCAATTCAGGTACAGCTGAAATCTCAAGCAGAAAAATCATGTGATTTATTATTTTTGAAAAAGAAAGTAGTTCAGATGAAATTTCAAAATTACAAAGTAATAGGCAGACAACAGGATTCGAAAGAAGGAAAAAAAAATCATGAATATGACAACAGATAGTTTTACAATAACACAAGATATAATGAAGGAAACAAACAAATGTTACATCATAAAAAAAACATTCTGAAAACTATTCACTTTGAACTCCCACTTCCCCTTGAAGATTTCTGTCTACTAGAAGTGCGGGTTGGATTACTTGTGGGTGGTGGTGTGTTCTTAGATTGTCTAGAAGCCCGAGTACGCCTTGTTGAGGCAACAGGCTGTTCCTGCTGCGTACTCTCACTTGTAGGTTTGGGTCTAGTGTGCTGTCCAGTTGTTGAAGTCTGCTTTCGGAGGGTAGGCTTTTGACTGGAAGTTGAAGCTCGATCTTCAGACTGACAGGCAACAGCCCGTTGCTGTTGTGCACTCTTCCTTGCAGGTTTGGTTCTTGTGGGTTGGCCAGTTGCAGCAGTCTGCTTTTGTGAGGTAGACTTAATATTAGAGGTTGAGGCACCATCTTCAGGATGGGTAGTCACTGATTTCAGTGTTGAAGCACCAGTCGATTTAGGTTGGGTACCCTTACGCCTGGAGGTGGACTCACGAGCTGAGCTTGATGCCGAAGGGGCTGCTGAAGGATCATCTGGGTCATCATCATTTTCTGTTATGTCAGCCACTGGGTTCCTCTTCAAGTTGGTTCTGAGGGACACAGATGAGGCTTTTTGTTTTCTCTTCACTTTATCTAAATTCCTTTTAGCATCCAGTTTCCCTGATAAGTCTGCTAAACTTTTTACGAGATCATGAATGAAATCCATGGCTAAATCTTCTGACAGTATGCCACGGGTAAGTTCACGTACATGATCGAGAAGAATGAGATTCTCAGCATTAGTCAGACTTTCAAAAACAAATTTGGCTGTACAAGCAGATCCACTAGCCAGCTGCCTTTGCATAATTCTTTCAACTCCCAAAAAAAAATTAAATGCAGCAGTACTAAGAGTTATGGTATTATCTTCCCAAAGTTCAGGATTCAGAAATAGATCACTGTTGATTGTTTTTGTTGACTGAATAAATCTTACTTGCAGACACTTACAACGTAAAACCCAGGTACTGTTTCTAGTTTTCCATCCAAACTTAAACACAGCTCTAAGCAAATTTCCAATGTGCTTCCTAAAAGTTTCCTTCTCCTCTTCTTTCATAGTGTACTGTTCATACACAGCCAAATGCTTTGCTTTCATGTTATAAAAGACTTTTTCTTGAATTTTCGCCATGATCTTTGAAGAAATCCTCCACACCAGTCTCTTAAGTACTCTGTCCGGTTTATCACATAGCTGTTCAGGTGCACAGTGTATAAGCTTGCTTTTGATGTCTTCACAAAACACGGGGTTTGCTAGCAAGCTGTTAAGATTTTTCAAAGCATCTTCATATTGGGCTGAGGGCATTACTTTGGTCCTCAAAAGAACACAATCCATAACAGGTTGAGATATTGCTTCCACCAACAAGGGCACATCCAAATTGCAGGTTTGAGATAGAGCTGCCACACATTCCCTCTTTAAAGCACCCATTGGACCCACAGCAGGTTCTTCATTAATTTCTCTCAGAGCTTCCTTGAAAAAATCAAAGAGTAAAGGACGAATTTCTTGCTCTAATGGCTTCCTCGAATTATAATCTGAATAAAAAGAAAAACAAATATTTAACAATGCAGCTTGAAAATGATTTCAAAATTTGATACAGTTTCCAAAATACAGTATAAACTTAAGACTTAAGCAAGCAAGTAGCACAAAACATAAGTAATCATGGAAGTTTCTGAATAATAACCATACCATTAATTTTATGCAGCGCCATATGTCTTGTGAAGCCCGATCTTGTTTTTAAAAACTTCTGACACTCAGGGCATACTTGTCCTCCATGAACACCTTGAGGAGTGGTGTCAACAGGAGCAGCAGACCCAACCACATCACTCAGCTCTATGGGAGTGGAACCCAATGACCCAGGCGAGAGGTTGCCAGGCAAAGTATTTGCAAACATGTCCTCCGAGCTCATGTTGCTACTGCAAAAAATAGAAAGTTCACATATTAGGACACTTGTTGCATTCAGTACATGTTTTCATCCTGGCCATCAGGGCGACAAGAGCAGACGTTTTCTAGGTCTGCAGTGGCAGGAGAATTTTATCGGAGGGATCTGATATTAGTCTCAAACACACCTGAGCTAAATTGGGGTGGACTGTACCAAATTAATCAAACAGGTGTGTGGGGTGTGGCTGCATCCATACAATGTGTTGTGATTGCACAACCAACCCCTCACAACTTGGCTATGTTGACAATGAAACTTGAATCGAGGTTAAAAAAAACAAAAACAAACCACCCAGTGAAGTCTTAGAATGGGCCGGTCTTGCAAAATTATTGTAGACAGAGAAATATTTGGCAGGCAGAATCAATTTCATGGATAATCCCAGCCCATAGAGGGGCCCGAAATGAATGCCGGCCGGCATAGAGTTGAAAGAAAACGCTATTTCGTCAAGAAAACACAGTGCGGGTAGCTTCCGGGGAAGCACGATTCGGGGAAACATTTTACAAAAAGTACTCACATTCAGAAAATACGAAGGGTCGAAGAAAGCAGCCCAAGTTCCAAGCTGAAGTTGCTTTGTTGATGTTGTGGAGGGACGCGAGGGCGAGCAATGGAGCCGAGCCGAGCCGAACAACCGACGAGGCGAGCCGAGCGCGTAATTTCTCATACCCAACCCAGTCAACCATGGCCGCGGAGCGACGAAAACGACGCGAATTTGTGTTTATTCAGGAAATAATTGATTGTGAGTTGTAGTGTTTTCGGATTGTGATGAAACTTACAATGGAGATTCGGAACTAGTTCTGTCTCGGATGTGTGTGTGTATTTTTGTGATTCGGTGAGTAGTTCTCGTGCATTAAGCTCCACAAAATGGAGGCCGTTTTAGCAGTGCTTTGCAATGCCTTGCAATGCCCTGGCTCTTTTCCTTATTCTCTAAAATCAAGCTTCATTTCGCAAAACTCGAGTTTGCTAAAGACGGAGAATCGTATGCCGGGTGTACTGGTACCAAACATAACCTATGTTTGTCGCGAGAAACATGTTATAAAAATTGTTAAAATCGGCACTTCCGTTTTGGGCCCGTATCGACTTTCCACATTTTATGCTGCCATTTCAGTAAAATACATTGAAACGGCATTCGGATAGGCTCAGTGCACAGTTCTAAGGATGGCGAACGAATTGTGTCATTACAAGATTAGTGAAAAAACGGACGGAAAGTGGAAAAAAAGCGAAAGTACGACACGATGTCGGCCTTCCACCTGACCCGTCCGTAGCTTATTTTTATGTTTAAAAATACTTATCCTCACCAAAACGCCTCGTGATTGAGGTTATTAAATGTGCTAATCCTTTAAGCTTCCGGAAATATCCCCTCTTGAGTTAATGAGAGCAAGATAAGTGATTTTTGAACATATTTAGAGACCCCGGGCAGGCGGCCGCTGGGACCCCGAGCGAAACCCGTGGCGGCCAGCATAGAATCAGCGCTCCCCCAGGCCGTGGCCGCCCCCTGGTCCTGGACAACATCGACCAACTTCGCTTCGCTTTTAAAGACCCATGTCCTTCTTGTAAATGAAAACATCGATCCTGTGCTGCTTATGTTAGATGAGGAACCACGAGCGTGTGCTCTGCTAGAAACCGACCTTCAAGAGCACAGGGGTTTAAAATTTCACATTGTTTTGCATCTTAAAATGTCTAAAATTGACCTTGCAACAGGCACAGAAGTTCTCTTACAACCGGTTTTTTCAAGCAAAACTTATAATGTTCACAGTGTGGATCAGGTGGCGTCCTCATATCATAATGCGATAATGCTCATTGCTGAGACAATTTCTGAATTTTCTGAAAATGGTTCTAACTTTAATGTAGAAAGCGTAATTAAATTTGAAATTTTTACTGCGGGCTACCGGCCTCTTAGCGCCGCAAAGTACCTTTCACTTCCTCCTGTTGTTCAGTTTAAAAAAGCCTGTATTAATATTAAGAACAATGATGAGCGTTGTCTCCTGTATGTTTGTCTTTTAGCACTTAATTTAGATAAGGTCTGTCCAAAGTACGCTGCAAGGAAGCCAGAAATTTTGCTACAATTTGAAGAGCAACTTGATTTTTCTGGTATTAAATTTCCAGTTTCTTTGAGTGATTTCACTAAACTTGAGAAGCAAAACAAAGGCATAGCACTTACAGTCATTGGTTATGAAGACAATGAGTTTTTTCCTCTCCGCATTAGCCCTTTCCTTTGTGATCATGCTCGCACACGCATCGATGTGCTTTTCTTAAAGGATGGTGAAACTGGTCTGTCGCACTATGTTCTAATCCGGTCACTTGATCGGCTGTTGTCAAAATGCAGAACTAATAAAAATGGACAAAAGTTTATCTGTCGCAATTGTTTTCATCAGTTTATGATGGCCGACACCCTGTTGGAGCATGAGCCTCACTGTCTGATTAATGAAGCCCAAAAACTAGTATTTCCTAAACCAGAGAATAACCTCCTTTATTTCAAGCAACATAGATACACTTTGTTGCGACCATACATTTGCATTGCTGATTTTGAAATGATTTTGCAAGATATAGATGAGGGGGATGGTCGTCTTGTCTCACGTCACGTGCCAATGGCCCTCAGCTATCTAGTAATCGATGAAAGTGGAAAGCCGTGGCGTCCCATGAAAGTGTTGTTTGGCTCGGATTGCAATGAGCGTTTCCTCAGACAGATTAAGAAATTGCACACAGAATTAGAGAAAGAAACTCATAAGAAAATAAAACCAATGACACTTGAGGAGCAAAGAATTTTCATAGATCCTGCTACAAAATGCGGGCTGTGTGATGGGGATGTGCCAATGGAAAGACGGGTGAGGCACCACGACCATCGTAGTGGGTATTTTGTGTCAATGATGTGTAATGAATGTAATCTCCAACTCCAATTGACTCGAGACATGGTGGTCCTTTTTCATAATGGCTCTAATTATGATTTCTGTGAAATTGTGCGTGGTTTGGGAGTCGTATCTGAGGACAATGAAGAGATTAATGTGATTGCCAAAACCAGTGAAAAATTTTCAAATATTAAGTGGGGGAGAATATCCTTTGTGGATTCAATCAATCTGTTGAATGGATCATTAGCTACCCTAAGCGCTACTTTAGACCCACAAGACTTTAGAGTAACAAAGTCTTTTTTCCCTGAAAATGAAAAGCTAGCTCTGATTACTGGGAAAATGCCTTTCCCGTATCAGCATTTCCGGGATGAAAGCGTGCTAAGCGAAACACGGCTGCCCCCTCGTGAAAGTTATTACAATGATTTGACAAATGAGGACATTTCGCTAGCTGATTATGAAAAAGCTAAACAGATATGGGACACTTTTCAGTTGCGTAATCTTAAGGAGCTGGTGAGTTTGTATGTTAGAAGTGATGTGTTGAACCTGACTGATATTATTGTGACTTTTCGAAAATTACTCTATGAGTGCTTTAAAATCGATGTAATGCATTTTATTAGCTTTCCTAGCTTTTCGTGGTCCGCCTGTCTGAAAACTTGTGACGTGAAAATTGAATTGTTGACAGATAGTGACATGCACTTGTTTTGGCAGCGGGCTAAATTTGGAGGGTTTACAACTGTTGTAAAACAGCATGAAAAGGCTAATCATCCTCTGTGTGCAGATTATGACTCTTCAAAAGAAATGAAATGGTTGTTGTATCTAGATGCTGTTTCTCTGTATTCGACCACAATGGCTCAAGAAAAATTTCCTATTGGCGGTTTTCGATGGTTGGAACAAGAGGAGGTTAGAACCCTAGACATCATGGGAACGGACTGCACTGGGGACAAAGGTTTTCTGGTGGAAGCTACTTTCTTTTTTGAAGAGAGCAGTCATGAACTGTTTGCTGATTTTCCTCCTTGCCCTGTAAGGCGCCGTGTAACGGGGAGTGAGATCAGTTCTCGTTCACAGATGCTGGCAACGCTTTTGGGGATTGACCCAGATCGGCAATCAGCTGAAAAATTGGTATCTGACTTGAATAAAAGAGAAAAATATGTAATTCCTCTGTCAAGCCTACAGTTAGTTATAAAACTAGGAGTAAAACTAGAATCCGTGACAAGAGTATTACAGTTCTCACAGAGTGCCATTGTCGCCCCCTATATATCTCTCTGCTTGCAGATGCGAGCCCAGGCCACTAGTGAGTTTCTCAGCCAGCTACTAAAATGGGCGGGAAATTGTATCTTTGGGTATTCGCTTCGGGACTCTCTTAAAGACAAGGATATGAGACTAGTTTATAGCAAGAGCAAACTGCAAAAGCTTATTAATAAAGCAAATTTTGTGCGAGCTATACCGTTTGATAGAGAAGCAGCTGTGGTCGAAATGAAACGAGTAAAAGTTAAGATTGTTCAACCCATATTTATTGGGATTTGTATTCTTTCTTATTCCAAAAATAGAATGCTTAAATTTTGGTATGAAAGCTTAAAAGTAGAATATGGAAGCAGTCTCAGTCTAATTGCCTCAGATACGGATAGCCTTGTGTTTTCAGTCCAGAAGGAGACTTATAATTTTTACGAAACAGACTTGTTTCCCAAATTTGGACATTTAATAGATTCCAGTAACTACTCCGTCACTAGTCCTCACTACAGTCTGGAACGTAAGAAAAAAGCAGGGTGCTTCACTGACGAATTGGGAGGGAAAATATTGGAAGAAATCGTCTGTCTGAAACCGAAAAGCTATTGTTGCAAAGTACAAAATAATCCGATTATAATGAGGAGCAAAGGTGTCCCGCGGTCTTCCCAGAAAAAGTTTGTTTTTGAAGATTATAAAAAATGTCTATTTGAAATGGAGGAGCAGAATGTAACATTTAAGATGATAGGGCACAAAAGACAAAAGTTGTATACTATGAAATGCACAAAAAAAGCGCTTTCCAGTTTTGAAAATAAGAGATATTGGACAGACGAGTTGTATAAATCTCTCCCTTTCGGGCATTTTGCTATAAAAGACGCTGACGAGTGAGTATAGCGCTCAGTCGATATGAGTCTGCGACTGAAGCATCCAGCTGCTATATACTGTGCAGGTATGATACTAGCTCTTCCCACCTTGTATTATTTTGTGAAAATAATGTAACCTAATTTTAGTTTGATCTTTTTTTTTTTGTTGCTTCCTACCAGGGCAAAGTCAGTCTGGTAAAAGTTATTGGTTGTATAATTATATCCGTAACCTTAAGAACTTGTATGGTCCTAATGTTAGTTTTAAAACAATATTGTACTGTTACGGTGAAAAGAATGCATTAAAAAATATTCCGGGTGATGTGCTAAATAAGTTAACGTTACATGCTGGCATCCCAGACAACATAACCTCTCTTCCTATAGACAAGCCAGCAATTATTTGCTTTGATGACTTGTACACTCAGGTTTTTAATAACACTGACATTGTAAATCTCTTTGTAAATTCTATACATCACAGTGACATAAGCGTTGTGCTTACTTCCCAAAACCTATTTCCAAGAGAAAAAAACGCCCGAGTTTTGGCACTAAATAGTCAGTACGTAGTTTTTTGTCCATCTCCGCGCACAAACTCTCAGTTTGCTTGTTTGGCTTCACAAATCACTGGACCTGGTGAGCGACAGGCCTTGATGCAAGCATATCGCGACCATCTAGCGACCACTACTCAGACACCGTTTGTACTGGATCTGCATCCTTGCACACCTAATTGGTGTAGATATAAAGCAAACTTATTCGAAAACGATGAGTGTTCAATAGTCTATTGCCCTCAAAAATATTATAATGACCAAAAGTTTACGTCAGAAATTACCACATTTGATGGTGTTGAGTGAATCCTGCCCAAAGGTTCGCAAATCAATATTGGAGAATTGCGACAAAACTTTGTTAAATGTTTTAAGCTCGTGTGTTTTGAATGCCATTCAAAATCCTCAGGTAAAACTGTCCCCTGCATGTGTTAAAAAAATCAAAGCTTACAAACACATTATTCGTGCTTTTGCAAGTCCTAAAGTGACTTTGAGAGACAAAAAAGTAATTTTGAGAAAGTCCCAGACGGGAGGTTGGCTTATTCCTATTCTGACAAGCTTGCTATCGAGTGCCATTCCAGCGCTTATAAACAAATTTACAGGAAATAAATAAATAAATAAATAGAGTAAATAACGATGGAAAAGTTATATTTATTTACTGAACCTCAGTATCGACGGCTTCGGAAGGTCCATCTTACACCTCAGGAAGTAGCATTTCATGATGTATACTCGCAAATGATTGAAACTTTGCACAGAAAGGATTTATCAGACCCGGAGAAATGGGATTTGTATCAGAGACTTTTAGAAAAATACCTTACATTTGTTCAAAGAAACGATGAATCGAAAGCTCCACCAGGCGAGTCTTACATTGTGCACGACCAAACTCATCGACATTCAAGCGATGGCAGCGACAACAGCGATAGGGCGACAACCACCTCGCCTCCGACAGGACGCCTCGTTCCGCAGTTTCGTCGGCGTAGTCAGCTCTTTGATGTAGCACCGCCACCACCGTCCGCAGTCAGCAGTGTCGTCGCAATACCCCAGAAAACTGCAAAACCAAGAAGAGCATTAGATTTGAAAAACATCTTAAAAGCAGCTTCTCCACGAAAACTACGAGGCCAGCATAAGTCAACCCAAACAGAAGACCGGGGTGAAGGTTCTGCCAGCAAATATAAAATATTGAAAGCGCGCCGTCGTTTACACACTTCACGCAAGCGAGGGGCTAATGGAGACGAACAAGATGGCGAAGAAGATTCCGATTTTTATTCCACCCCACCTTCGAAGCGTACAATGAAACAGACAGGCAAAGGATTGTGGAATATTTACTGAGAAATAAAAAAGTTTTTTTTTTTAAAAAAACTCGCATTTATTTTTTTTTTTCCCCCCTCCTAATCCTAATAAAAGTCCCAGCCTAACCTTACACTAGTCACTTGTCTCGAAACTGTTGGGGTAGCAGCAGCAACCGCAAAGCAGGTTGCAAGATCAAAAAGTCATGAGTGCATTTCAAAAAGTGAAGAAGCAATTGGAAACAAAATATTTTGATCCTGAATCAAATATTGCCTTTCGCTCTCAAGGCGTCATCGAGCGCGAACTGTTAAAAAATGTAAAAAATAAAAAAGACAGGCGAAAAAAGAAGGACGTGATTACAGATTGGTTGTTGCAACAGCCTGTTTACACATCGTTTAGACAAGCGAGAAAAGTCTTCCCTACTCATCATTATGTAGACCTATATCGCCCGGGGGACTTGATCGAAATTGATCTACTTGACGTGTCAAAAGTAGCCAAACATAATGATTCTGTACGCTACCTCCTTTGTGTAGTAGACGTGTTTAGCCGTAAGGCCTATGTCCGTGGTATAGCTAACAAGAACAGTGACACGACGGCCAAGGAAATGAAAACAATTTTACAACAAATGAAACCATCAACTGTTAAAGTGGCTTCTTTTGATATGGGAAGTGAATTTAAAGGTGCTTTTGCTGCATTATTAAAAAATCAAAAAATTAAAAGTTACAATGCCGTGACGTCTCGCCACAAGGCTTCTATTGTAGAGAGGTTCCAGAAGACCCTGCGCTCTTTAATTAGCAAATATTTGTACCACAACCAAACGGAGCGTTACATAAATGTCTTGGCTAAACTTGTGAGTTCTTACAACAATAATCGCCATGGTACAACAAAATTGGCCCCCAACAACGTTGCAAAAGACAACTATTTCGATGTCTGGTCACAGCGATACAGGGATGTGGCCGCAAAGAGCAATAAGCCTCGCCCCCCAAAGTACAAAAGTGGGGAAGCAGTTCGGGTTTCTAAACTAAAGGGAATATTTACTAAAGGCACCAGCCAGTCATTTTCGGAAGAAATATTTTTCATAGTTGGAAGCGTATTAAAACGCCCTTCAAATGTGCACATGTACATCTTAAAAGACAGTGCAAACAATATTATAAAAGGTAAATGGTATGAACATGAACTTACGCCTGTAAAAATCAGCGATGCAACACTCTTCAAAGTAAGGCGGGTCCTCCGCTATAAAAGCGAGGAGGGCGACGCTTGGCACTAGTTGCCTGGATAGGCTATCCGGACTCGGCCGCGGAGTGGATACCTGCGGAAAACCTGAAAAAATATGGGCAAAATTAATCACAAGTAAAAAAAAAAAAAATGACATCAAACGAGTTCCAGGTTATGTTAACATCGGACAGTAGCATTCAAGTTTTACCTAAGAATTCCCTGGCCGATTTCACAGTGTTATTGGCTGAGCCATTAAGTTTACCATCAAATGAGCAGTGGGGCGTTGCTTTAAAACAAGTGATCCTACCTCCAGTCCCCGTACCAGGAAAAAAGGCGCTAGCAAATCAAACATCTGGCGAAGAAGAATCCGCACTATTTGTGTATTTGGACATAATTGAAGAACAATCAGCAGGAAGTTCTCTCTCAAAAATCATTCAAATTTTACCACCTCCATATACTAAATCCTATCATAATTTTGAAAATCCGATCTATCTAAAGCTGTCTCGCCAAGAAATTCGCTCCATAAGTGTTTCATTGCGTGATAAGTTTGCAAATAAATATCCTTTCCCGGCGTCTCACATTCCTACGGTGATCACCCTTCTATTTAAGCAGCTGTTTTAAAAAGAAGGAGAAAATGAGCGGACGTTACCTTAGCATCACCAGCAAAACCTCGATAGAATATTTCCCTCAAAATACGTTTTACAAGTTTCAAACTTTAGTGGACCCTCCACTCACATGGAATAATATTAATAATAATAGCAGCAGCAGCAGCAGCAGCTGCTGCGACTCTACCGAGAATACAAACAGCAACGTATTCGAAATTGCCCTAGTCCGCCTTGTTCTACTTCTCTCAACACCAAAAAACTCTACACCTCGACGTCGACGTCCTCCTCAGCAACGTGCCTCCAATACGTCGTCGTCGTCGGCGGCGGCGGCGGCGGCGGCGGCGGCGGCGGCGGCACCGGTATCAGAGGCAGCAGCAGCAGCACCAGCAGTAGCAGGAGCAGGAGCAGCAGCGACTCGAGCCAATACTGGTCTTGTCCCGCCGCAGGTCCCCCTCCCGCCAAGAAGCAGTGGCAGTGGCAGCGGCAGTGGCAGCGGCAGTGGCAGTGGCAGTGGACCTGTCCAATCAAAAACAACAACAACATCAACAGGAGCTACTCAATTAGCAACATCGGTGGCAACAACAACTCCGGCTGGGATCAAGACATTGGATCCGGGTCGAATTCCTCTTTCGACGCGCTATAATTATTTGTCTTTATCGGCAATGCGAGATCCAGTACCATTTTTAGCCGGCAGGTACATGTCAATGCAGGATTTTTATGAAATGGTTAAAAGCAGTGTACGAAATAAATCTCTTCTTGAAAGCGCATTGAGACAGTTTGCAGATGTTGCCATACGTGATCAAAGACAACTACTGAAAACAGCCACGCCGAAATTTAATATAATTACAGTACCGAACCCTCGAAACGAGGTCGTAACTTCAAAAGGTTACATTATTCCATTTCCAATTCGGCTGTACACAAGCGCCCGTGATTTATTTCAACAAGTACGTTTGGGTAGCCCTTCACCCGAAGCTGGTTTCAATGCACTAGAAGACCTTCAAGTTTTGATAAACCAGGATTATACAGGTATAAACCTGTTCCTTGCACCCAAACAACAACAACAACAGCAAACGTCTTCAAGCCGACGAGTGCGCCGTCATGATGATGATGATGAAAATGATGATGATGATTCAAACGCGTTAGCAAATCGTCTTCCTGAAATTATTCCCGTTACATGTGACCTTATACGACAATCACAAAGTCCTAAGGGCTGCAGTGACACTGTACTACGAACTTTGTCACGTACAGAGGCTATTTTCTCACATTCGTCTTGTCATTTTAATTTCCAGAACTTGGAATATCACATAGTAGGGAAACAGGATTTGAGCAGCGTGAAAATTACTTTTGACAATTATTTGACAGAATGGAGCAGTATTTTTACGGAGAATTTAACTACTTTTCTAGTACTGCACATCAGACCGCTCAACACTTTCTCAGCTTTTCCTATAAGAAGACGAGGCGAGACGGGCGCAGGCTTAGTGTCCCTCAGAACGCCAGCGAGGCGACAAGATGGCCGGCGCCGGCGCCGCCACCGCCTTTCCAGAAAGCCAAGAATTTAAAGACTTGTACGGATCACCGCACAAGTCGGTGCTTGTTCGTCAGCAAGTAGGCCACGGGGTCATAGGCGATTGGTTTCGAGGCGCATATCACTACATAAAACCAATGCTTACCAGGGGCCTGAACGCTGCTGGCAACGAACTTATGATGACCGGTTCAAAACTGTTAGGCGACTTGGCGGCAAACGATGAGCGCAAACGCTCCGACATTGTCAAGGAGCATTTGAGTCAGGGCAGTCGACGAGTTGCACGACGGGCAGTCGCAGCGGCCATGAAGGGTAACGGGCGTAAAACGCCGAAGACAAAAAAGAAGAAGAAAAATGAGCGAGTTCCTACTCGCGCTCACTATCGCCTGGCTGGAGGGACCGTCACAGCAATGTCTGGAAAAGGGAGGAAAAAAACGATAAGAGGCCAGGGAAAACGTACAAAACGCCAGTCGATTGCTACATCCCGCACTCATCAGAAGGGCCAGCAGCAGCGGCGGCAGCAGCAGCAGCAGCAGCAGCAGCGGCGGCGTACTTTAACGTTTGCACCCGACATTTTCGGCCATGGCTAAACGAGCTAGAACGGGTGAAGCGATTATTACGAATAACGTGGTGCCCATTTTGCCGGCGGAATTAGATTTGTTTGCAGACAGGCAACAAAATCAAGCTATCCTCGCTGCGGAGTGGCTGTCGCTTAAGCCCGTCAATGCTATTTCGAACACTTCTGTCTCCCATTTGGATTTCAGTTCAGTCTCTGCATCACCTTCTGTTTACCGGAACTTGAACCATGTTTATTTACGCTTACGCGTCCGCTTAACTAAACCCGATGGAAGTCCACTGGATAAAGACACGCCGGCCGTCGCTGCCGTGGCAGCAACTAGCACTGCGCCCGCTGTTGCAGCACAGGCGGCAGTTACGGCGCCTAAATGGGCCCCCATAAACCAATTGTCTCATAGCATGATAAGTTCTATAAATGTCTGGCTAAATGGAGTGGATGTGAACCAGAGCGAACACTATGCCTTTAAGGCCTACATGCAAACTTTGTTAACTTTTTCTGCTTTACATAGTTACGAACGTCTTGGACCGGAGGGCTATAAGCCCGGGCCAGACGGAGTCTTTCATAGCTCAACCCATGGTACAACAGCAGCGAGTGCGGTGGACGAGTCGAACTGGACCACAAACCTGGAAGATAATCTGTCTTTAAAGTGGCGCTATGAGCAACTAAAAGATGGAAAAGAAATGGAGTTATACGCCAGATTGTTCCTTGACATATCCTCTATGAAATGCCTGATTCCTGGGAATGTTGATATGAGAGTTAAAGTTAACTTAAACGACCCGTCTTTCTTCCTTTTTACCGACACCCCGAACATTAGCGCCAGGATGGTGATTGATGATGCAACTCTGCTAACTCAAGTGTGCACCATACACCCCAGTTTACTACTAGCGCATGAAAGAGCTTTCCAGACAAAATCCATGAATGGCCATTTTAAGAGACATCAAACTAAACTTTTTGTCGTTCCTGCGAACCTACGCTCATTTTCCCTTGCCAATTGTTGGGTTGGACAGCTGCCTCGGCTTGTCTTGTTTGCAATGGTAGATCAAAATGCAGCCAGCGGTGACTTTACGAAAAATCCCTTGGTGTTTAAACATTACAGCCTGACTTCAGTGCTCTTTGATGCGGGGCTAGCAAAACAGGTTAAAATTGACCAAATGCAATTTGGGGCCGACAAAAATCTTTACGCTGGGGCCTTTGTAGAGCTTTACGCCGCTCTTAATATGCACCGCACCAATGAGGCGGCATTATCGTATCACGAAATGATTCATGGTCGTTTTATCCTCGCGGCAGACCTGTCTGCTACACTAGAGGGATTGAACCATGACTACGCCCCAGCCCCCTCAGGAAGTCTCAGGGTGCAGGCCGATTTTCAAGAACCTCTCCCTAACGCGGTTACAGTAATTCTATTGGGTATTTTCGATTCCACTCTGTACATAGACAAAGACAGAAACGTAAGTTATTCAGTCTGATCACAACCTTCATGCGGTCAACATGGACACCGGACAAATTCTTTACCTGTTTGAACACTTGAAACTAGAGAGGGGCTACACGTTTGCCGGTGTTTTCTCTGCCGACGGTCCTTCCAACAAGGCGGCCCTACCTCGTCCGCCTTATGCCCTTATTTTAAACACCGCCCCGGAAAGCCACAGCGGAGAGCATTGGGTCGCGATGACTTGCTCTAGAAACAAAAGAATAGATTTTTTTGACCCACTCGGAATGAAAGCTAATTATTTAATTGAAAATTTTATAAGGACCTTGTCCCCTAGATATTATTTTTGGAGCAAAAAAATTATTCAAGCTCCCACATCAAATGTATGTGCCTTGTACTGTGCACTGTTTTGTTACTATAAGACCTCTGGTTATAGTTTAAGAGCTTTCATCAACATGTTTCAAAACAGTTTGTATTATGAAAATGATTGTAAAGCCATAGCATTGTATAAAAAATTGTTTGATTCAAAAATAAAATTACAACCCACCCGCAAAACCAAAAAGTATTGTTTGAAAACTGTATAAATATCGCGGAGGAGCAAAGCGAAACCGCAGTAGCTGTCAGACCACTCTGCAGAGAAGGTCAACGCCATCCCAAGCCGCGATGCGCCTCGTTTTCGATTACGAGTTTTTTTATGGAGATAATGGGGAGCATATACTGAAAGAGGTTGCCGCAGCCTCTGTCGATGACAAGCAGTATATTTCCCATTTCTTTGTGAAAGCTCCGTACGAGTGGGCGAGTCTCTCTGCCGCAAGTCAAGCAAGGAACACTGAAATAACACTCAGAGAAAATGGAATACGCTGGGACCAAGGATTCGTAGAGTACAGCGAACTTGGACGGCTTCTATTGCGCATGATTGGTCGAGCTACAGGCTTGTTCACTACTTCAAAAGCAAAGGCGCAGACTTTACAAGTCCTGACAGGGCGGACGTTCATTCCCCTTGAAGAGTTTAATGCGCCCACTACACATGCTTTGACAAATGTCATCGGTTGTCTGCACCCTTGTCATGCCATATCTACCATGAGATGTGCCATGAAGCAGGCTTGGACTCATGCCAAGTATCTTGAATACTTGGATAAGAAAATGCAATTCCAGAATCTTTGCCCTCCATCGGCCGAAACATGCGAGACCGGACAGCAGCCACGGCCCGGCGACTGCCCAGAAAGGAGTTCACTACCCGGGCGCTGTTAGCCGCTATAAAAGGCAGCGTGCGCTGTCTGAGTTTACAGTGCATCTGCAGTGCAAGGATGTACTCGGACGCGTGTGTAAACGAGTCTCGCCCGCTGCACCTGCAGAATCCTGGTCCACCGTTTGACGAGCTCATGGAGGGCCTGAACACGGAGTTGTGGACCCAGCCGCCCGCTGCTGCTGCTGCTGCTGCTACTGCTGCTGCTGCTGCTACTGCTGCTGCTGCTGCTGGCGCTGCGGACCCTGGCCAGCAATTCTACGCAGACAACACGGAAGGGGTCGACAACGACATATTGTACATCGCACTTCCAGAGGAGCAGCCAGCGCGATCCAGACGCAAAAAGGCGCCTGCCAAAAAGCGAGCGGCGCCGTTAAAGCTTCAACAGAAACAACAACATCAACAACAACAACAGCGAGCACCCAGGCGGAAGGCTCCCAAACGTAAACAGGTGGACGAGGGCGACTGCGCTCCAGCCAAAAAACAAAATAAGCGAAATGATATCAAGATAAAACCAGTCGTCCCTCCCAGGCTACTGTGGAAGGACAGGGTAAAGTTTGGAAAGGAGGAATACGAATGTCTGTTGATTGGGATGTTCCAAGTTGATCAATAAAATGTCTAACATTATTGCTAAACTGGCCCTTGTTGTTCTTTGCCCCTTCTCCCTTTCCACACACACACAGACACACACACACACACGTCTTATAAATACGACAGCACAGGGGGGAGTAGCGCCACAATATCACTTGGAGCTCCTGAGGCGGAGACATTCAAACATCATCATCATCAAGCCACACACACACACAGACAGTCAGCCAGCCACGGTAAGTCATCATTTTCAACAGCAGTGTGAAACTGAAGAAAGAGGACATAAGCAATATACTTTCTTTTCTTTTTTTTTTTTATCGCTGTGATACAGATGTCTGTTTACGAAATCATTGATGACGACGACGTGCCGGAACACGGAGCAGGGAGAGAGGAGGAGGAGGAGGAAAGGTGGACTGACGATGACGAGGTCGTTGAAGTTATTGCAGACTCTGACAGCACACTTTCACAAAGCGAGGACGAAGTACCCATCGAACGGTCAACCCAAGCGATGGGTAACACCCCCGCCGGCACGGTAATGATACGCCCCTACAACTACGACTGCAACTGTGTAGGAATCAGGGATGTCGAGGGAAAGACATGCCTGATTGGACATCGAAACCCAGACTCATACAGTTTTGACGCGGATGAAGTTAACATACTAGAGGAAAGACTAGGGGTAGTACAACCTATCCGTCAAAGCCCTAGGTTTGTGTCCAGTGCCGCGCGGGGGCAAGCACGAATGAATGCTCGACTAATTAATCGACGTAAACAAATAACCGCCCTTGAAAAGACTGACAAAAACAACCCTTTCCTTGTTAAGAGACGGGAAATTCAGGCACGTCGGGGAGAACGACGTTTGCAGGAACTTCACGCCTCTCAACAAGGATACTTTGAGGCAGGGCCCAGCAGCCGTGGGGACTGTGAGACTGGACCTGGACCTGGCGGAAGTACTACCACTACTACTTCCAGCAACCATTTGGGACGCTACGGGGCACAGTTTATCAAACTAGCCAATGACTGTCAACGGCCTAACAACGAGGACGACAGCGACAGCGACACAGACGCTAGCCCAGTGCCGCAGACCATCTTACCTGCGGAGGATGAAGAATTCCATCCAGTGGCTGACATGTGGCCGTGAGCGGTGACGTCAACAGCGGCGGCGGCGGCGGCAGCGGTGTTGGCGACCATCCCAGCAGACATTGCGAAAGAGTTTAGAGATTAGATCAATAAATTCAATAATTCAATAATTCAAATACCTGCAGTGTTGTTATTTATCCTTTTCCACCGAATGTAATCCAAAAGTGCACGAAGCAGAAGTCTTCTTTTTCATAAACACACGCACTCGCACACGCACTCTTTCTCCAGCGTCGCGACAGACCAGACTGAGCTGGTACGCAAAGCAGGCGCGGCGCGTTCGCTCTGCCGAGCCGCGGAGGAGAAGGACTCGTGGAACAGGTTTTGCCGGGGGCGGGGGGGAGTCACAGCGACTCACGTCGACGTCGAATCAGCACTGACCTGCTTACTCGCCCGCCGTCGGCCTGCCGGCCTGACGGACGGGCGAGTAAGCAGTTATTAACAGCGGGCGTTACACTAAAATAGCAAAACAGTGACGGTGCATAGTCGTTATTGATAACAAACAGCAGTGGTATGGGTATCTTTTCTTTTTGGTCTGCTTGCTCGTCTGCCGATCTGGTGGGCAGGGGAGAGTCCAGAAGATGCGTAACCTCGTTCAGCGTAACTGGTTTTAGGGCCGGTACGCCTTGCCCCCCACCCCTTTGACCTAGTTTCTGAAAGTCCCTATCTGCATACTACTGTCATTCCCCGTCGGATTTCACGCGCAGACGCTTTCCGTGATTGGGGAAGGCGTCCCCGAGACACCACGCACCGGTTAGACGAGTTTCCGACGAAAATTAGGTATCGGCCACACACTGGTGGTGGGGAGAGGGAGGTCGTCGTCGACCACCACGGCGGCTCGGCGGCCGTGTCCGTGAGGACAAGACCATCCGCCTGATGTTGACGGGGTGGCCTCGGTGGGGAACTTCAACAGCAATAGCAACTGCAGCGTAACTTCAGCTCGCTGTGGTGGTGGTGGCAGTGACGTCACAGTCATGTCACTGTCATCTCAGTCTCTGAGCTCAAAACTTTTTAGCTATAAAATGTGTTTCTGTCTGACTAAATTTTTGTATTAACATAGAAATTATTAATTTCCTAAAAACCAGGGCCTCACATTGGACCTGTTTTTAGCAAACACTTCTATGGAATTAATTTTAAGACAAGTAGTGTACATACTTGGTGCGTTTGAAACATTATTAAAGAGTATGAAATATATGGGAGTACCATTGAAGAGACCACGTAGTGTAAGGAAACACCTCAGATTGTGTTCATGTTTAACTTCAGACTCTGTACGAGGAAATTCATAACCACAAAAATTGTTTCGGTCTCTGAGAAAAGCCTCAACGAAAGAGGGACCAAACTTAAAGTAAAAGTTTTAAAATATTGCTTCTATGAATTTTGTTTTTTATGCACTGTTATAGGTTAAAATTTTCTTCAATGCAACAAGCTTGTTACAAACAGACATACACACCTATTTCATGTATGGTATCCGAACATTTTCAGAGGAAGCGACACCTGATTTAACACTTAAAGATTTCCTCATAAACTGTTCTGAGTTGTCACTTAAATAAAAATTAGGTAATTTCTTAAATTTAGAATTTATATTTGGTGGTACCTTTTTGTTATGTTTTGAGTGTAGGCATTATGAGCCATTTTGAAGAAATTGGACTCTAGAACGGTTTTTTCAAACAAGTAGTAGCAGAGTACTTGTGATGACAAGCCCGCCGTGCACGCATGAAGTAACAGGCGTGCCTATCCCGCGGGGGAACTAGCGCCCCGCATCGCAGGATAGGCCAGCCCGCCGGACACGCTCGCCCGACGGGCGTGCCTACCCTGCAGGCGCTCGGCGCTTAGTACAGAGTTTACTGCCACAGCGAGCGTGAGGTCGTCGTTAGATTTAGCGGGAGGACTAACGTTGTAACGTAGACATCAGTAGACATCTAGTAGATATCTAGCTTTAGACGTAGATGAATGCTAGATAATTGGTAGACGTCCAAGCTGCACGCAATACAATACATACACGGTGTAGATAATGTATCAACCGCTAGTAGACGTCTGCGTAACATCTGAAGGTGGATATGTATGTTTGACTAATGGTCGACGGTGTAGATACGTGGTCGATCATCGGTCGACGTCTGCCTCAAATCTGCTAGACGTATATAGATGAAGTAGACTTTGCATAGATCGACTACCAGGATCTATAGACATCTGTAGATGCAGTAGACTGTAGCTAGACCGTCTACCAAGATCTATAGACGTCTATAGATGCAGTAGATTCTGTGTAGACCGACTACCAAGATCTATAGACGTCTATAGATGTAGTAGATTATGTGTAGACCGTCTACCAAGATCTATAGACGTCTATAGATGTGGTAGATTATGTGTAGACCGTCTACCAAGATCTATAGACGTCTATTTTTTGTGTGGGCTGGAGAATTTTGTCAGAGGTTTTTAGCTCTTATTATAGTTTGTTTGTTTTTTTTTTTTTTTTTTTTTTTTGAATTGAAGGTACAGATTTATGCTTTCCCTGTTAAATACTCAGTTGTCCAGCTCAGTTGATCCTCCCTACTGCTCTTTCAATGCTGCGAACACTTTCTCTCTTTTTGTAGGAAAATACAAGTGGAGTGGACCAATTAAACTGCATGTTCTTTTTATTTTCAGACTGCAGTCAAGGCCAAAGATGAAACAAAACCTTCAGCAGCGAATGCTGATGTGAAGGCCGATGATACCAAACCTTAAGTGAAGACTGATGATGGCAAAAGAAAGAGGGGACGACCAAGAGTCTATGCGCCAAGAGGTAAGCAGCATCAGCCCATGTTAAAGTTACTGTTGACATACCAGGTGTATCATTGGCCCCGGGCAGTTTCGGTTTTAGGCAGTCCCGCAGAGCACTATCTCCGTCTCTTTCTGTCTCACGCGTCTGGCCGAGCCAGAAAAAGACGGAGATAGTGTGTTGCGGGACTGCCTAAAACCGAAACTGCCCGGGGCCAATGATACACCTGGTATACGTATCCTCATGTGTGTACTTGATACTCTATTCCTCTTTCTTTTACAGAATAACTAGATGAAAAAAAGTGAGGTTTCCCCTCCTGATTTATTTAATGTGTAAATATGTTTTAAGTCTTTTAGCTCATCACATTTTGAAGTTCAATTTTTCTCAATTTTTTTTATGTCTTTGTGGTCCTTTACAATAATACATTTTGTTTAATGTGTTTATTCATGTGTCTCTTGTCTCTTACAAAATACATGTAGTTGACCACAAGCCATTATGAAGTATTCGTTAATCGCAATGTCTGTCTCATGAACCCTGAGTCTAAGGGCAACTGACCTGTTAACATACGACCCGCACCGTCGCCTCACCATCCCCCTCCCCCCTCCCCCGCTGGTCGCTCGGCCTCAGGCTGCTCCCAGTCCGTACCCTCCATGCGGAGCCTGATTCAGGGTCTGGAGCCCGCAAATGGCCAAGTGCACACCCTCTGCCCACCTGTCAGCATGCCGAGGAATGTCACACAAAACAATGAGGAGACTCAGGCTATCGTAAGGCTACCGTAAGCCTCAGATTTTCTCGCGGGGCTATTAGACCTGAGCAAAGCCTTTGACTGTGTTCACCACGACTTACGGTGTTTAAAGCTGAGAAGTTCAGGATTTTGTGACTGCTGTACAATGGTTTAAATCTTATCTTAGTTTTCGTTGTCATAGGATTTATGTATCACCTGACAAAAGGTCTGACTGGGCTAAAATAGTTACTGGAGTAGCTTAAGGTAGTGTAATAGGCCCACTACTTTTTAAGATATACTTGTTTAATTTAACTGAAGTCTTGAATTCCTGCCCTTACATTATGTATGCTGATGACATTCAGCTTTATCTTCATTTTCCTTTAATTGATTTTACTTTCTATTTGCATAAATTAATAAGAGACATAGAAAGGATCATGTATTTTTATGAAAAGCACAATCTGGTGCTCACTGTGTCAAAGACTCAAGCAATTATTCTGGGTACTCAAAGGTTACTTACTATGCTTGCTGAAATGTCTTTACCACCACTTGCTGTCAATAATTGTGTTATTCCTTATAAGACCTCTTTTAACAAGGTAGGCGTACGCCAGACCGCGTCGTGGCGTAACAGGCTTCGCTCACCGCGAACCACTGTTTCGCCCCTCCACGCCTGGCGTACACCTACCTTGGCCTGCCGGCGGCTGTCACCGGCCGTGTGGGACCCTGCGGGGCTAATTAGCCAGTACGGCGCCCTGCGGGCGCCGGTCTTGAGGCGCGAGAGACGCTACGCTTCTAACCTAACCCCTGGGCGTACCTACTCCCACAGTATTGTGAACTTCTCTACCGTACTTAATCGTGCTCAACTCTAACTTAACTTACCCTGGCCTACTCTAACATTACCTACCCTTCCCTCCTCTAATCTAGCCTACCCTACTCTAAACTAACCTACCCTACTCTGACCTAGCCTACTCCAACTTCCCCTCCTCATTGTGGACTTCCTAACCTACCCTTTCCTACTCTAACCTAGCCTACCCTACTCTAAACTAACCTACCCTACTCTGACCTAGCCTACTCCAACTTCAGCTACTCATTGTGGACTTCTCTACCGTACTCAATGCTGCTCAAACCTAACCTACTCTAGCCTAACCGGTTCCGGTCCAGGGAGGCCCGGCTTGGACAACTGGCACCATCAGCAGCACCTGAGGTTTTCTTCAGGATTGTGATTGAGGTCCTGAGTGTATTTTAAGCGTTATCGGTTCCCATCTTTAAGTTCAAAATACTGCTTTTTTTAGCAGTTTTTCCTTTTGTTCCTGCTCCTGCTCAAGAATGCCCTGGTCCCAGCACCTGCAGCAGTACCTAAAGGTCAAATTTGGCATTTTGAATTGGGTCTTAGGGTGATTTAAGAGGGGGTCGGTCGCCATGTTAAAGTTTTATATTCTGCACGATTTAGAATTTGGCACCCCGTTCCAGTTCCTGCCCAAGAAGGCCCTGTTTTGACCCCTAGCACCTGCAGCATCACCTGGGGTAGATTTCGGCATGTTGAATGGAGTCTTGGGGTGATTTTAGAGGGGGTCATTCGCCATGTTTAAGTTTGATATTCTGCACGATTTAGAATTTGGCCCCCGTTCCAGTTCCTGCCCAAGAAGGTCCTGTTTTGACCCATAGCACCTGCAGCATCACCTGGGGTTAATTTCGACATGTTGAATGGAGTCTTGGGGTGACTTTAGATGGAGGTGGTGGCCATGTTGAAGTTTAAAATTCTGCACGATTTAAAAGTTTGCCCACATCTTCTAGTTTGTGCTCAAGAAGGCCCTGTTTTGCCAACCGGCACCTGCAGCAGCACCTGGGGTCGTTTTCGGTATTGTAATTGAAGTTCTGAGTGTATTGCGAGCGGGGTCGGTTCCGATCTTTAAGCTCAAATTACAGCTTGTTTAGCAGTTTTTCTATTTGTTCCTGCTCCTGCCCAAGAAGGCCTTGTTTTGACCACTAGCACCGGCAGCAGCACCTGGGGTCGACTTCGCCATCTTTACTCGGGTCTTTGGGTGATTTTAGAAGAGGTCAGTCGCCATGTTCAAGTTTGATATACGGTTTGTTTAGAAGTTTGCCCTCCTGTTCCAGTTCCTGCACAAGAAGGCCTCGTTTTGACCACTAGCACCTGCAGCAGCACCTGGGGTCGATTTCGCCATCTTGACTTGGGTCTTTGGGTGATTTTAGAAGGGGTAGGTCGCCATGTTCATGTTTGAAAATCGGCACGATTTACAAGTTAGCCCCCCTGTTCCAGTTCTTGCACAAGAAGGCCCTGGTTTGTCAACCGGCACCTGCAGCAGCACCTGAGGTAGGATGCCCCCGAGGTGAGGTTGACTCCGGTATGATGCAAGGAGATTGTGGTCCAAATTTGAGCCCTCTACGATGAACCGTTCTCGAGAAATCGCGCGGACAGACAGACAGACAGACACGCAGACAGACAAACAGACAAAACATTTTTGGGCCAGTGGGGTAAGGGCTTCGCTATCGCTCAGCCAATAATTTAGGAGTTATGTTTGACGGGACCCTGAGCTGGTCAGAGCAATGTACTGTTAAGTAAAGGAGGAGGAATAAATGGTCGGGGAGTTGGGTTTAGCCGTATTGACTCCAAGAGAGCGTCGTACAGAATGGCACTGCTCTGTGAAAGGTGCCTCTTTCATAGGTCTACAGAAGATGAAGCAGGAGTTAAAGGTGGTGGGGATAGAACAATGCTGTGACTAACGACCGGGGGGCAGGGCAAGGCAGGCAGGCAGCCCCCCCCCCCACACACACACACTTTATCATGAGACAACAAGGGTGGTCCTACAAAGCCACGCTCAAAGACGAGCGACTGTTAAGTGTAGTGGGGTGGCCGTGGCCAATGTACACACTAACCCATTCTCTTCTCGGTCCCGTGCCGGCGGTATGAAAACCGGATTTGGTCAGCGAGTGGCCACGCCGAAACCGGTAGTCTTATGGTTATCATTGCTTGGTTTCATATTATGTTAACCACATTTCTTACCTTTTCCTCTTTCATTTTACTCATTTATTTCCGGCAACACACTTCATTGGGGCACACACTAACGGTGTTTTTCAGAAAAATCACGAGGGAAAGTTGCCCAATTATGTCAGAAATACCAAATATCGTGCCAAGAAATCAATGTGCGAAAAAGACGAAGTCCCGAATCAGGATGTTGAGGCAGATGTCCAGATTGGTAAGTGCCTGGGCTGTTTTCCACAACGTTTTACGTTTTACAGACTCCGACGATTTGATTCATGCAAATGGATTCCTTCAAGAAAATATTTAACAGCGAACAGTTATCAAGGCCCATTGTCGGTGACCCTTAGACGCCGACTTTGAATGCATCTGCAGGGTCCAGATCACGTGCATTCCCTGGCTGAGTACTTTGATACTTACACAGACAAGGCTACACCCTGGTAATATATTTTAAAATATATTTTGCGTTATCATCTCTTTGCATAGCGAAATTATGACTATTTCTGATTTTCAGCTCAAATTAGTTTTTCTTTCCTTGGCGTGGATACTGGATTTAACACTTTAGCCACTGGAAGAAAGTTAATTCTCTCGCACCAATACATAGCACCTCTGCGCCGAGGAGGTAGGCAATCCATCCGACGCCTCAACACCAGCGCCGCTGAGGTAGACCACCCAACGCGCGCCACCACTCCCAGATCGTCTCCATTTCTCACGGACCCCCGATCCTGTCCTGATACCCGCATTTCTTAATCTCTCTTGAGATTTAGGCCTCCAAAACCTCCCGAACGTATGTCTTCTCCGTGCATATCTGAGCTGGATGGAGCTGGTGGAACTTTTTTCATGTAAAGCGGCCTCCCGATTAAAATTTTTGGTGGCTTCAGAGTAATTATACGTACCTAACGAAGCCTTACGAAGGGGAAGAAGGGCGTAAAATTTGCAGCATAAATGGGCCGTAATTCGTTTACGCTCCCAAATATCTCCACTGCATGTTACGACATTTGCGACCAAGAATTTTCACAAAACTCGATAAATCTAAATTAATATTTCACAGCGGTCAGTTCACGATCTTCTCAACATCCTTTATTAAAGTTTCGAACCGGAATGTTAGCTTATGCTTCATAACATGTGTCATATAATTTCATGTTGAAGTTTCTAACAGTGCAGCTGGACTTTTAGATCCTCTCCTGGACAAGATCAGAATGAAGTAGTAATTATTTTTGGCGTGATACACTTCACTACGCCTTGTGGGAGATCTCGTTTGACGACGCGGAACCCCAAACTAGACGTTTAGCAGCAGGGTTCATGCGTGCTCCTGCGTGACAAGTGAAGTCAGTTGCGAATTCTTTGTGGTTTCTTAGACTTCCGGTCACCCTGTAGATGTTCGGTAGATGCGGGCTGTAACAAAGTGATACAGGTTCATTTTTTTTAAAAGTAGTGATATGTAGCTGATGTGACACAAGATCGGAGCGCCTATCCGCAGCGAACGGTCTTCCCGCTCGCCGTTTTGTCGCGCGTCATTCAGCACCGCAAAATCAAAGCTATGAAGCATGCAAATGATTTGATGTGTAAAACGTATGAATAATTTCAGTACGCCCTGCTTTTGTTTTTCTCCGGTGACATAATGAGCAGTGATATGGAGGGCAGTTCAACGCTCCCATGGTTTGTTAGCAGAGCGAAAACCGAGAGCGAAACTGTTTACTATTAGCATTGCTCGTTCCGCATTGCGATAGTGTCGTGCCCGCAGCTAGTGGCATTGTTGCGCTGCTCGTTCACCCTGTTCTCTTTCCATTTCCAGCTCAAGAAATCCCCCATTCTGCCCACCTACACAAGCTGCATCACCTGGTATCGACTTAACCATATTCTTTTAAGTTCCTGGAGTCATTGGCTGAGCGACAGCGAAGCCCTTGCCCCACTGGCTCAAAAATGTTTTGTCTGTTTTGGTGTGTGTTTGGGTGTCTGTGTCCGCGCGATTTCTCGAGAACGGTTCGAGGACGCCCTAAATTTGGGCCACAGGTTTTTTTTTTTTTTTTTTTGGCTTCGGGGGCACCGTAGACAAAATAGTTAAGATCATTTTTACAACTGGTCTTACATTGTTTAAAATAATTAACAACGCAATTCCAATAGTGACGCACGCATCGATTCCTGATCATATTTCGATGGGACGGTGCGAGACACGAACTTGTTCATGTGGGTTAGGTTTGGCTAGGGTAGGTTAGAGTAGGCTAGAGTAGACTAGGGTCGGTAAGATTAGGGTACGTAAGATTAAGGTAGGCTTGGTTTGAGCAGCAGGTCAGGTTAGGCTAGGGTAGGTTACAGTAAGCAAGAGTAGGTAAGATTAGGGTAGGCTTGGTTTGAGCAGCATTGAATACGGAATAGAAGTTTAAAAGCGTAGCGACCTTCGCGCCGCAAGAACGGTGCCCGCAGGACGCTGAACTGGCTGATCTGATCAGCCCCGCAGGGCCGCAGGGTCCCACTTGTCTTGTGACAGCCGCCGGCAGATGTACGTCAGGCCTGGAGGGGCAGAAGTGGTTCGCGATGAGCGAAGCCTGTTTACGCCACGACGCGGTCTGGCGTACGCCTACCTAGTTTTAAGCTGGTCTCATGAAAAGGGGTGTATCTCGCACCGTCCACTATGTCTTAGCTTCAGTCTAAGCTGATTTACTGCCGACAACTGCATCAGCACCTCGACTTCGACTTAATTTTTCTGAAGTCTTTAGGTTGCAGTCATTTTACGGGGAAAGGGGTCCTTCCTGGTGAAAACGTTCGCATTTACACTGGCCCAAGAAGAAGTTTAGATCTTGCACCGTTCTACCCAAGCATTGACTGTTGTGTTGGTAACAATGAGATCTATCTGTAAGTTGATACCAATGAAGCCAACTTATAAAAGGCTGTGCATTTTTTGAAATAAATCAGTTGTCAGCTAAGCTCGCCCACTCTGCTTCCACTCTTCCCCCATCCACGGACACGACATGGCGCAGTCGTAGAAGAACAAAGTGATCATCGCTCTCAACAATCTGCACGCCGCAGGGTGGACTACTCTGGCATTCCGGGACAGAAGCCTGATCAACTTCTAGGCCGCGGGAGCAGACGGCAAGTTACACTCTGTAGGTCAGCGGTGAAGTGGTTGCTCAGTTGTTAGTCTCGGATGTCTGTCATGGACGAGAGAGGGCCGAAGAGGTTAGTGCCGGGGAGTGATATAGAAGAGCAGTGGAAGAACTTTAAATAGGCATTTACGAGTTACATCGAACTCGACAGCGCCAGGTGCCGATGGAATGCAGAAAAAAAGGCTTCTGCCTTAATTCTTCTAATCGGGCCGGATTGCTCGTACCTTACTGATAATGCAAGTGAGGAAACTAAAGCCAGTGTTGTTGCACTCATTCAACACGTAGATCAGGAAGTAAAGCCCCAGACTAATGCATGCTTCGCGCGATTTCTATTCAAACAAATGGTCCGCGAAGAAGGAGAAGACATACAGCTTTTCGTATCAAAGTGTCGAAAGAAACTGGCGGGGTGTGGTCTGCACGAACAGAATCATGACGCGATGATCATCGATGCACTTGTGCACCACCTCGATGACCTAACCCTGCAGCAGAACTTTTTTCGATCCGAACGTCTCACACTGGAAACAGTAGTGAAAGACATACAAGTCTCTGATGCTGGGAAGAATCATTTGAAAGATCTGCAAGCGTGTAGAACAAGACTGGGTGCAATGGCCATCATGACTAATCATGCCACTGTTCATGCAACTACAGGCGGGCGTTCGCGAGATCAAGACCATCCCAGATCAAGATCCAGATCAACTCAGCAGCACGGGTCAAGACCGCGGGAGCACCGCTCTCGGTCCAGAACTCCAGACCGTCATCGATCCAGATCTCGCAGCAGATCCAACAGCAGAACAAGAGCCCAGCCCAGATCGAGTGCAAGATCCTACAGAGCCAGATCTCCAACACCAGGACGTGTGAGTACCCGTCATCAAGATGATTCTGATGATGAATGCCAGAATTGTGATCGTGCTCATGGTATTGACTGGTGTCTTGCTGCAAACAAAATCTGTCACGCCTGTAATAGGAAGGGACATTTCGCCTTCAAATGTCAACAGCAATAGGTTGCCCAAATTTAAAGCTAGACCTGAATTTGTTTCTCCTTAAATGTGGTTTGAATATCTACAATTACCATGTGCCAGCATACAGGTTAAGTTGGACACAGGTGCTGAAGTAAATGTACTACCCAAGTCACTGTTGGTTAAAATGCTTGGTAAACGTTATATTGTGAAACCAACCCCTGTTGTATTAGAACTTTATGGAGGTCAAATTCATCAATCCAATGGGCACCATAACCTTTGACCATTGTTTGTTAAATGATAAGGTTATGTCACTTGAGTTTACAGTTGCTGATGTAGAGTCGGTGCCCCTGTTAGGATTAGAAGCATGTGAAGCCTTTGGACTTGTAAATAGAGTGTCTCGACCCAACCCACAAATGATGATGTAGTTTTACAACAAATTATTAAACATTGTTTTAAAGGTTGGCCTACTACTTCCAAAGGGCTTAGTAATGGTATGATCAAATTTTATAATATTAGAAATGAATTGTATGTTGAAGACGACTTATTGTATTATCAAAACCGCCTTGTGGTTCCCTCTCTTTTACGTAAACAAGTGTTACAATTACTCCACGAGGGCCATCAAGGCATAGTCAAGTGTAAAAGCTTAGCCTCTCAATCCATATTTTGGCCTGGTATGACTCAGAGCATTGAGTCCTATATCAAGGCATGTCATGTATGTGCTACTAGTGCACCAAGTCAAAAAAGGCAACCATTGATTCCCAAAAATGTACCTGAGCTGCCATATGCAGAGATATCCTGTGACATTTTAGAACATAAGAACAAGCCATATCTCATTGCCATTGATAATTTTAGCAAGTGGATTGATGTTTTACCACTAAAGAATAAGTCAGCAGACTCCGTAATATCTGTTTTAACTCCATTGTTTTCAGTTCATGGCATACCCCAATTAGTCTATGCTGACAATGTTCCTTTTAAATCTAAAAGCTTCCTTCAGTTTGCTGAACAGTACTCCTTCAAACTGTTAACATGTAGCCCCCATTTTTATCAATCCAATGGGCAGGCTGAGAGAGCCTGTGGCTTGGCACGTAAATGGCTAGAAAAATGTTTAGTTGATAAGAATTGTTCCCTTCATAATTGTTTATTGCAATAAAGAGCAACCCCTCTGGCTGATGTCAATGCCTCCCCATCTCAGTTGCTCATGAGTAGACAGTTAAGAACCAAACTGCCAATTAAAACCACTTTATTGAAACCAACTGTGATATCTAATGCCAAAGAATTGCTTCATAAGCGCCAAGATAAAATGAAATCAAACTATGATAAGACTTCCGCTAGAAAAGAAATTACCTTGAATGTTCATGATTATGTTTATGTCCAAAACCCAATTACCAAAACCTGGGAACCAGGAATGGTTTTGGAGGTTTCTAGTGAACCTCGTTGTTATTTTGTGCAAACAGGATCTAGCAGAAACCTGCGTAGAAATGTTAAATTCTTAAAACCATCTACCGCAAGTGCACCCATGAATAAAAATAATAATAACTTTCCATTGTACCTGTTACCATCTAGAAAAGTTCCTCCAGAAGTTGAAGTTCATGTTCCTGATGTTAACCAAGATCTTCCAAATCCTAATGTTAATAGAACGAGGACCAGAATTGTAAAACCCAGAGAAAGACTTAATCTTTAAAATTATGTGATTTTAACTCAAGTGTCTAATCAATGTGAATCTATAGCATTTATTTGTTATCTTTGTTTTGTTGTTGTGTTGTTAATACTATCTTGTTATCTAAAAAAAAAAAAAAAAAAGAGGGAGGAGAGTACGATAAAAATACCCAAACACTTTTATAACTGCTAGTACCAAATTAAAAGGGGAAGGTGTTGTGTTGGTAACAATGAGATCTATCTGTAAGTTGGTACCAATGAAGCCAACTTATAAAAGGCTGTGCATTTTTTGAAATAAATCAGTTGTCAGCTAAGCTCGCCCACTCTGCTTCCACTCTTCCCCCATCCACGGACACGACATTGACATGTCTGTCAGTGTGTCCTACCGGGAAGGCGCCATATACAGTAGGTTCTTGACTTAAAAAACAAAAAAAACAACCATTGCTGTATGTATTTGAATGGACGGACTGTCGCTGTCAATCCAATATGTTTAAAAACGATACGCCAAGGGCGCTTGCCACAAAAAGCTATTCACAGTATGCATAGGGCGACGACCCAGTGGCGGATCCAGGAGCGGCTCTAGGGGGGGGGGGGGGCAAGTCACGCCTTTTGCCTACTTACAGGCGATCAATTGACCCTTTGCCCCCCCCCCCTCCCCTCCTGGATCCGCGCTTGCGACGACCGCAGGAGGTACCCACAGTACGCTAGGATAAAGGTATGCAGAAGCAGCAGCCACACGCCTTAGGCGTGCAGTTCTGAGACGCCTTAGTGCGTATAGTTTTTGTGACAAACTCCCTTGGTGTCTCGTTTTTGAACACCCTGGATGAACACTTAATCGATTCACACGCAGAACGCATATGAATTTTTTTTTTTCACGTGCGTACGGGTATCACCTCTGCAGACCGCGCGGAAGAGTTCCGTCATGCTAGTGCTAAAGACGGCAAACTTTCCGGCAGCAGCCAAACCTCTGACAGGATGGAAGCGAGTGTTTTCTCTGCGCGCCACTACTTAAACCGTATACGTCAACGGTCCGGGCCGTTCTTGCCTCTTTTATAATCGTGCTGTCTGCAGGAGTGCTCGCTCAAACCACTCAACCCAAGTCTTCGGTCAAATTGCGTCAATATTTGAAGGTAGGTGAATGCCAGGGCGTCGGGGTCATTTAGGGTAGCACATTTTGATGTCACCTAGATCGAGCGATAGGTTAGCCTTTGATTGCAGTGAACGTACTCGTCTCGGTCGAGGAGGAGCTCCAGGTTGAGCAGCATCGGACTGTAGTTCGAGCAATACACGGATGCGTACGACACCCAGAAGAGTTGTCGAGCGCTGAGCACGTGGCCTTCTGCCTGCGCACCGCCGTTACCAGGCTGCGCCGGAATCCGGAGGCCGGGCTCCTCACCGCCCTGCGCCTCTCTCAGGCGGCGGTAGGCTCGGTAGGCCAACAGCTGCCCGGTGATGTCTGCCATGTTCTCGTCCCGGGAGATAGTCCCGTTCACCTGCGGAAACGTCATTGATGCTGTAATCTGAGATTTCCAATCAATTCATGAAGGACATCTATAAAGCAGCCGTTCAAGTCTCAAATCGACATCTTAATGACTCCAATTTATCATCTTATTCTGATAATTGCGTGTCATGACTTTAGCTATGATCTGACAAAGTTACGAATGTCCACTTTTTGGTAAAAATGAGGTTTTCATACGTACCTCAGTAAAATAAGGAATGGAACAAACCACATGCCGATATCTATATTCGTTTCTGATATATAAACCACGTTCCTATAAGAAAGGTCTGGGTGTGATCTGAGAAAATCCCAGCGCGTTCTAAAAGAATGGCGAAACTCCAAGAGCGATCTGACGGATGGGCAAATGTCTGTTTTTAATGAACAAGCTGGCCCGTCCCTTCCGTCATCCTCGGTGCCAGTTCCGCTGCGCTCCACCGGCACCTCGGATTGACAGGGGGACTTGGCCAGCTTAGCCTGCCGGCGGCGTTTGCGGGGGCCTTCGGCTCCCCTCCTCAAGTCCCCCTAGAAGTGCCCGATAGCAGATGTATTTGTTACGATTAAAATCGTTAACCTGAGCCCGTCCCTGAGCGCGCCGCGATGGTAATAGTGTGCGCGCGGCGGCCAACCCTAACCTCAAAAAACAAAAACAGACAAATTTTCATTAATCAAAAATGCGAAACAAATCAAAAAATTGTTGCCACCGCACGTGATTGTACGTTAAAAAAGTAGTTGATCCTCAAAATTTGAAGTTTTTCTATGAACGATAAGTCGGCGAACATACGTCCGCCCGAACGAACATGCGGCATCAGACTATAAGCCCGGCTCCTGCCGTTTCTAAAGAAACGTGTCGGGACGGGCTAAAAATCTACATTTAAGCTGGTTGTGTGCACAAGTGACTTCTTTGCAGTCATAGCCCCTAAGTCCGGACGAAAAGCAAAACACCGCTTTTGTTGCGTAAATTTGTCAATTTTGGAGAAAAGAACAAATCTAAAAATGCTTTGTGGTAGTGTGCACCTTAGCGGACACGACGGGAATTGATCTTTGTTTCTTTGAACTTTGATTACCAGGGTGAAACCATAGCGAGGCGGAAGGTTCGAAATAGGTGTTCCTTTTTTTTTTCGAAAGCTGCCTATAAAGTTATGGCTCGTTGGTGCCTGCAAACACCTTTCACATTTGTCATTCTCTGCTGTTTTATCTACAGGATGGCGTTCAGGGATCCGTAACTTAGCGTAACGTTTAACGTAACATATACCAGAATGTAACGGAATGCGGCGTTAATGTTTAGGGCTACGTTTTTTATCAAACGTATAAGAATACAGGCCGCTGGTTTTTGTTAGATAAATTATCTAGTAAGAAAAGGGTATACCATCAACGGTTATCTACAGAACCTTTTATAAAACGTTATGTGTCATAACCGTTGAACCCGTAACCTAAGACACTTCGGTTAACATACATAACGTTAGAAGGTAAAACGTTATTGGATATAACGTTATAACAACACGTTATACGTTAACCGTTTTACGTTACGGTTCATTGGTCCACTGGCGCCAAATGATATCGCGGATACCGTTATCGATTCGTTGCCAGAATTGACTCAAATCTTAAAGCCTAGCTGAAACTCAACATGGCGGACTTATTAAGATCTGTCTTCGCGATTAACGGTCTCTAGGTTTAACGTTATAGCCGCAGCACAATCGGTTGCAGTGCTTAACCGTTAGATCTTTAACAGAAAATACTGACGTTTCTTCATTAACGGCGTACCTGTATACCGCAACCCAATCCGTTAAATACATGACGGTTAGTCTGTTAACTTTCCATCTAAGTGATAGGATGTTAAGGTTAAAAGTCTTTCACGTTATTGGCTGTTAAGGCAGTTACAGGTCAAACCTTATAACTTTAACGTATACCATAACGTTAAAGCCACCTCTTGTGTTAAGTTACGGATCCCTGATGGCGTCGTGAAATCGATTTTATCCATCCCCGTTTGGTTTAAACGGGCATTTTCAAAAATGTTCCCTAATGCCGGACACCTTATTCTTAAAGGGTACATAGCCTGCGCGGCCTCTTCACGTGGTCGGACGGAGTCGACCGGGGTGTGAAACTCATGGTTTGGGATAGCAAGATCGGTGCCGACCTCCCCCATGATATTTGTACATGTAGGCTGTGACTTTCTACTTCTGTCCGGAACTAGGACATGTTTTCTCTGTTTTTCTATGAGTTGTCTTGAGTGTAACTTTGCACACACTATGCGACCCCTTCCCGTGGTCGCACCAAGACGGTCAAGGTGGGAAAATACGGCTTCGCTTGGCGCGCTGCGCTCGGCTTCCCCCACCACGCGCTGCGCTATGTAACAGGACTTCGTAGCAATGTTGCACACCGCGGTTTACGAAATGTTACAGTAAAAATGATACACGGTGCCGAAAAAAAAATTAACAGTACCAAGTAAAAATGTTACGATGGAACATATGTAACCGGATGTTACAGAATTTCTGAGAAAAATTGTTACAGTAGGCAATAACTTTATTAACAGTGTTCTAAACAGCAAATATTATTATTATTATTTTTTTTTTGGGGGGGGGAGGTAATACGTAGAGACACGAACTTTATGCAACGCGCATATTCGCATATTGTTAAGATATGCTCAGAATGGTGTAATTACAATATTAGGAAGTCACTTTTACCCGCTAGTACCCATTTTCTGTCCGCATAAAGTCGCATATTCTGTCATTGTTCGCTGCATATTGCATTTTTCGCATTTTTCAAGCATATTTCAACCCCAGAGGTCGCTGGACACGAATTCAATCCATTTTTGAGTTAAGAGTTATAACTTGTTTTGCCCGCATTTCATATTTTGCCGCGCTGCGCTCTGCTGCGTCGTTTGTGCGAGTTCGAGCAGGCGCTGGTGGCACTAGTGTAAATGTGATCAGGATTTTCTGATCGTTTTCGAAAAACCATTAGAAAAATTGTTTATGAAAATTAAACAATGTTATCTTCTGAACTTTTTCTCGAATTTCTATTTCTATTATTGTGTCGTTGTCAAAAATGTGTGGGTTATGCGGCTAGACACATATATTGTTAAAAATTTAAATCTAGATTTTCACTGCATACTTCTCAAAAATTCAGTGCATAAACTCTGCATATTAAGACATGTATTTAAACTCATGCATTTTCCTTGCATAATTTACGAATTAGGACTACATTTTGACCGCATATTTCCCCCAAAATATGTGCGTTAAAAGTGCATATTTTGACAATTTTAAGACGCATATTTGGAGGTTTCAGAACATCATAAAGTTCGTGTCTCTGGTAATACGCGCAACCTCAAAAAACTGAAACAGAATTATTTTCGCAGCTCAAAAATGCGATACAAATCGAAAATTGTTGCCACCGTACGTGATTCTACGTTAAAAAATGAGTTTATCCTCAAAAGTTGACGATCAACCATGTCAACGTCGGCGAACACACGTCCGCCCGAACGAACAGGCGGCATCAGCCTGGCTCCTGCCGTTTCTGAAGAAAGAAACGTGTCGGGCCGGGCTAAAAGCCACCTTTTTCACGCTGTGAAAAATAAGAACGGATAGGAATGAAGCAGTGTCCGTTCTTTTCGATTCGTCTTGGGGGAGTCTACTAGTTCCGTTCCTACTCCTACACGTTTGAAGGGTGAACTACGGAATCCTAAAGCCTCCGTTCTTAGACATCTACAGACGGCGTAACTGGCCGTACTTGTTCACTTGGGCTAGTCAGTGCACGCTTCAAAACAGTGCGTCGGTAATTTCCGTACTTATTTTCTACAGTGCTTGTGACCATAAAGTTTGAAAAGTAATTCATTTCAATGAAATCCGGGACATCAAGTTTTTGAGCCTAGTTCGGCGTTGCTGCTTACCAACCGCGCATGTCTTCATGTCCACTTACCGGTCTGAATACCCCTGCTATGGATATGTTCCCGAACTGTTCAACTATCCGCTGCACTCGCTGCTCAAAAACGTTCTTCGTGTTGCTCTTCTTCCATAAGTCCTCCGGCATCCCTTCTCCGTTACGAGAGGTGCCCTGGACACAAGAAGCGGTGACTCGCCAGTGCACGGGCGAGTATGTACTTCAGTATACTTCAATGCCACTCACGTCCGTGTCGATAGCATGCGAAATCTCATGTCCGATTATTGTTCCCAATGTTCCGTACGTGATGCTGTCCAGGTGACCAGGCTTGTAGCTGTCAGATAAAAATCCAGGGAAAATAGCTGGAAGTCGAATTGTTTACGATAGCAAACAGGCAAACAGGTAAAATGCATACACATTATTTCAACGTCGAACGACATACTTAAAGAGTTGGTTATAGTGATGTACTGCGCGTTTATAAACTGGGCTAAGTTCACGGGCGCCCATGTGATCGGCAGGTCCCAGTCCATCACTGCTAAGGTTGTGTTGAACTTGGCACGGAGGTGATAAAACGACAGCTTTGACAAAGATAATACGTCCTCTAGCAGGCTTTCACCATGTATATCCACCTGGGAAAATATATTCACTGTTACAGAAGGTTCCGCTGGCCCCTAAAACTTATGCACCAAGTTGCAAACTTGTTTAGCAGGCCACACTTTCTGGAGTGTCTCATTTTGTTCCTACGCGACATAGGTAATGGAGGATGTGCCACAAGCAGAGAGTAAACCGGCGAGAGGAGGAAGAACTGAAGTGTCGGTTGGGCTTAGGTATAATTACCTCATGCAAACGGAACTCTAAACATGAGTTACGTAGAAAGTTTCCTGAGAAATAGCTTCAAACAGTACAGAATTGTTTCGTTTTAGTTTCACTCCCGAGGTCAGGGTGTGAAAATTCGTGACGCACAATCTGACACCGATAACTTACCATGACATTTCCATCGACAACAGGTATGTACATGACGCAAACAAACAGCTATTTTGGACTTTTTGAGGCGTAACTTTGGACATGCAGTTGCTAGGACCGCAATTGGTTTATCCGGAGTTGCAAGGTGCGAACGCTACGCGCTGAAAACAAGAAAAATCGTCCGGAACATGGGGCTCTGACTGTGCTCAATGTGGTTCAATCGCTTCTTCATGTGGAACAATGCTGATCGCAGCCTCATGAGGTTTACAAACTTTAAATAAATACCTTATGTACCTTATGCGGACATGAAGTTTCGAACCGTTATCTGTTTTTTTTTTTTTTTTTTTTTTTCCCCCTCGTGGAGCCTAAAACAGTCAAGGTCTATTTTTTTTTACACTCGGTGTCAGCAGTTTAACAGTTTGGCAGTGTAATTTAGCGACTACCTAACAAGTCTAAGGGATCTCAAAAGTAAATTGCGCAGAAAAAAAAATAGAAGATTTGGCGCGCATAGCGATTACTGCAGAATTTTTGAGATTACCGTTGCAGTTTCTATCGTTACACAGAAATTTTAATTACAGTAGGTCCAATTAAAGTTAAGTTGATTGGGGGGAAAATATGTAACTTGGCACACTGGGAACTTACGTCACTGTAGAATTCATCCAGCAAAGTGTTGTTGAGGAGCTGATCGGGATAGCCAACGAAGTATTTCATTTTCTCCATCTTCTCCTTCATGGCTTGCCTGCAGAATTAAAAACAGCGCACTGTAAAGATATATATCGTCGTTTCGTGGCAATCCTTCGGCTAAATCGGAAAAATGAATAAGTCGTCATAGACCAAGTGACGAATAAATCATTACCGGAAACATTGGCAAGAACAACAAGAAAAGTATGTCTTCTTGAAGTTTGCTTAGATGTGACGAATTATTCACCCTACGAATACGTTGTCAAGTGACCAAGAAACATAGTAAAATGACGACAGATTCAGGTGATAAGTGAACCGTCACAGCTTTTCTCGTCATGTGACGAAAAGTATTTACAGTGCGGGGTGTTCATTCACTAGGGCAACCCGTACAAAAAAGAATAGATCGAGTCAGTCTGATCGCCAGTGCGTGAGGAGATTACTGTTTTAGAATACAATTTTTTTGAGAGCTTTCTTGCTTGTGAATATTTGGCATGCTCATGCTGTCTTTATTATCTATAAACGGTATAATACTATTCTATCCGGACTGACAAAACGTAGCATTCACTCTCACCAATGATTGGCGAGCAAGGGCGCTGGCCAACAATTGGGCAGTCATATGACAGTCGATTGGAGAATTAGAAAATTGCGTTCTAGGTACGCGTCACTGTGGTGCGTTGGCACGTTTACATGCCACATCCCGTACAAAATAGGATAGATCGAGTCGGTCTTAGTGCGGGATCCGGCGCAGCCCCCTGCCAGACGGTGTGGAGGCGGTTTTTATTCGGAGCTTCGACGACGTCAATACCGATATTGGCTCGCGAGAAGATCAAATAGAGATCGTTTGGAGACCGTTCGTTTGGTCTCCAGATCGTCTCAATTCTATTTTACTCTACCGGTATCTCCATTCGGTCTCGAGACTGTCTCCGTTCGGTCTCAGGTTGCTCTCGTAGGCATCTCAACTCCGTCTCATTTGGGAAAATAGCTGGAAGTCAAATTGTTTACGATACAAACCAGCAGACAGGTAAAATGCATACACATTATTTCAACGTCGAACGACATACTTAAAGAGTTGGTTATAGTGATGTACTGCGCGTTTATAAACTGGGCTAAGTTCACGGGCGCCCATGTGATCGGCAGGTTCCAGTCCATCACTGCTAAGGTTGTGTTGAACTTGGCACGGAAGTGATAAAACGACAGCTTTGACAAAGAAAATACACTGCCGGTCAAAATTAGCGCCCCACTTTTTCCGATGCTTGCCATTTCCACGTTTTTCAAGCTAGGAAGTTGCCGTTTTTCATGCAGTTGCCCCCATGGTTGTAATTGAAGGTCCAAAAGTGCCAGATCCAGGAGCCACCCCTTTCGGAGGGGGTTGGCTGTTCGACTGCGGCGGGGTGGAAATTTCGACCGAACAAGGTCCCAACGCCTTCAAATTTGCTGGAATTTCAAAATTTTTGGTGAGCAGTGCTAAATGACGGCCCTTGACAAGCTGACGTCAAAATTTTCACGCTCGGTCATACCCACACCCAGCCCCACCTACCCCCAACCAACCCCCACCCCCTAAAGGGGGTTGGTGTGGCGGGTGAAAAAAAAGTGAACGCATTGCAAGCCCCTAGTCCCGAGCTATCTGCACACCAAATTGCATGCCGCTAGCACCAACCCCTGCCGAGCAACCCCCAAAAAACCAAACTCAATTTTTGAAAATTTGCTTTTTGGGGCACTTATCGGTATGCGAGGGTCCAAAAATTTCGTCAGAGATGGACTAGGGGTGGAACATCAATCTCCCGTCAAGAAATCCAGCGCTTAAAATTCGCAGCCCTTAGCATGGGGGTTGTCACCCCCAGCCACCCCTTGCGACCCCCGGTAGGGGTGGAACTGATTTGGGGCTACGAATCGTTGAGGGCACCTGATGCAACCCCCCTCAAATTTGCAGCACGATTCGACCACCCGTTCGTGCTCCAGACCCGCAAAACCATCAAAAATGCCAAAAACCAACCCCTAACTTCAACCCCCCATATCGCCGATTTCGGGTGGGGTAGGAAACCCGGCTAGCGTGACGGCGGTTGTTCCCGACCCTTACCTCGATAGTCCTGAGCGGAAAAGTTGCTGCGGCAAACGGTTTACCCGTGGGGAGTGTTAAAGTGAGAGCATTGTGTTCTTCGCCCGGCCTGCGCTGCTACCGAGCGCCTGGTAGGCAGGCAAATGACATGACTGACGCGCCGGCAGGGCGCGCGCATCTTCCGGCGTACTCTCTCTGGATGCCATCTGCCGGCCGGGGAAGCTGCGTGGGCTGCCTGCTTACAAGCGGCATGTGCTAGCGGCATGAAATTTGGTGTGCAGATGGCCCGGGACTAGGGGCTTGAAATGCGACCATTTTTTTTCACCCGCCATACCAACCCCCTTTAGGGGATGGGGGTTGGTTAGGGGTAGGTGGGGCTGGGGGTGGGTATGACCGATCGTGAAAATTTTGACGTCAGCTTGTCAAGGGCCGTCATTTAGCACTGCTCACCCAAAATTTTGAAATTCCAGCAAATTTAAAGGCGTTTTTGGGACCTTTTTCGATCGAAATTTCCACCCCGCCGCAGTCGAACAGCCAACCCCCTCCGAAAGGGGTGGCTCCTGGATCTGGCACTTTGGGACCTTCAAGTACAACCATGGGGGCAACTGCATGCAAAACGGCAACCTCCTAGCTTGAAAAACGTGGAAATGGCAAGCATCGGAAAAAGTGGGGCGCTAATTTTGACCGGCAGTGTACGTCCTCTAGCAGGCTGTGATCATTCGGTCTTGAGACTGTCTCCGTCCGGTCTCAGGTTGCTCTCGTAGGCATCTCAACTCTGTTTCATTTGAGACAGAATTGCCGGATCCCGCACTAAGACCGACTCGATCTATCCTATTTTGTACGGGATGTGGCATGTAAACGCGCCAACGCACTACAGTGACGTGCACTTCAAACGCAATTTTCGGCAAGTACCTCCAATCGACTGCCATTGTGACTGCCCAATTGCTGGCCAGCGCCCAGCACCCTTGCTCGCCAATTATTGGTGAGCGTGAATGCTACGTTTTGTCAGTCCGGATAGAACAGTATAATACCGTTTATAGAGAATAAAGACAGCATGAGCATGCCAAATATTCACAAGCAAGAAAGCTCGCAAAAAATTTGTATTCTATAACAGTAATCTGCTCACGCACTGGCGATTGGGGGTGGAGCGGCTCCAACTTTGATCAGCAGCGGTAGCGATAGCCTCCGAGGTTCCTATTATGACCACCGCGACTCAAATCAACCTCTTAAACTGCCAAATATTATTTTAAAAAACTGAAAAATTTGCCTCTCTTTATCGATTTCTTTTTTAACGTTAGAGGAAAAGATGTCAGACTAAGAAGTCGATACCTCGACGACTTAAACCCATTAAAATACTATAGCGTGTTAAATTTGTTTGACTGTGCAGTCTGACTCCGCCTAGTGTGGAGGCCGACCTGACTGCTGCCCTGGCAGCGACGGGTCCGGGCTCGGCTCGCTCGTTGCAGTTTTCGGACCCTTACCTCGTGTGTTCATCCAGCCACGCCTCATTCTGCAGTAGCAGCTGCATCTCCGCCATGATGTTCCTGACCATCTCCGTCACCTTGACTCGGACTTCATCGCGGATGTGACGTCGCACGTACATGGACGTCGTAAGGATAGGCATGCTTTTGAAAATTTCAAAAAGTGGTTAAATGTAATGTAGAGCTTGGGGAATGACAAAGCTTGTTTTTATTTTTATCACCTATACTTCATGAAGGTGCACCTATACAGGCAGCATCCCAAGCAGCCCCCCCTCCCTTCAGCTAATTAAATCGCACCAGGAAAACGATGATATGCAGGCAGAACTGCGGCAAACGTTAATAAAAACCCTTTGAGAGCAAAATCCCGAATTCTGTTGCGAACTGCGCCCCCGCCCCCTCTTTTCAAGTACCTTTTCAAGCCCTCTGTCAACCCGCATTGACCGGCCATATTTATTTAACGGAGTGAATATGTTAGGTTTTATTTTCTTAAACTACACGCCTGGGAACGTTCGTATGATGATTTGAGTTACTGCTTAGCTCCTCCTGATGCAGGGTTGAGTACGTTAAGTTAACCGTTCACGACGTTACCTTAACGTCGCTACATTCTCTTTAACGATAATGCGCTATTTGTGCCTCATGGCATCAACGTTAGTGCAATAATTAACGAGGATCCAGACACTCAAGGATGCTGCATCGTCCACTGGCTATTCGTAATTTAGCTAGAAAATCGTATAGTAGGTAGGCACCCCCAGTTGCGTGTTGCTACGGTAGTAGCAGTAGAAGTATGAGAGGGGTCGAAAAGAGGAACAAATGATGGGGCGCCCCCCCCCCTCCATTTTTTTTCTGAATATGGTCTTAATGAGGTCAGAAACGAGGAAAACTTGTCCTGGTGTTAATATCTGCACCATATAGACATGGCGCGGCATGAAAAGTGATTTGGCAGTTTTCCTCTAAAACCTGGAAATGTTTAAACGCGATGTTTTTGTAGAAATATCACTCCGGAGCCCCGCTTTTTTTGCACGTTTGATCCGTTATCGTAAGGGACACGCCAGAAAGTACTAAGGTATGTTAGAATCACCGCAAGGTTAGGTAAGCTCCCAAGTGTGGCCATTTTTAACTACGAACTGTTGCGTGTTACGTCGCGGTTCTATGTTTTCGTCGAGAGGCACTCCTGGCGCAGCTTTCGGTTCGCTCGTCTCCGCAAGATGGTGTCTTATTTGACAAAAACTGACCCCGCTATAAATTTAAATTTTATTTAACTGTCAAAATGTCCTGCTCAAAACCTCTCTACCTGCAATAAATGTGCACTTGATTAAAAAACTAAAAAGGTTCACAGAAACTACAATAATTTTTATGAGAAAACAGCCGTACTTAGGATCCTAGCCTAACCTTCCGACTCTCTAAAGTGTCCGTATAGATAACGGATCAATGGAGGGGGGGGGGGATGTGTTTGTTTTAGCGTTTGGATCCTCGTTAAATATTGCGTTAACGATGATGCCTCGGGGTTAAAATGGCGTAACCCTGCATCAGGAAGAGCTAACCAGCAACTCAAATCATCATACACACGTTCCCAGGCGTGTACTAAACTTTTGGAGGTAAACAAGTAATTCATTTGCGTTACCTTTCGTGTACCATGTCCAGACATTTCTCTTCGAGGGAAGAGTCGCCGGAACCAAAACCTTTGACCACACGGCGAGACTCGGCGTTGAGATGGGGTAAAACATCCGCTAAGAGCACACGACCCACAACGTAGTTGGCCACCGTCCTGAAAAAACAAAAATAGTGACCAAGTAAACAACACAGGTATGTCGGAAAAACGAAGATTTGAATTGCACTACAAATGGGGTATTCCGGAGGGAGGCGTGCTCAAAACAGCACGTCCTTCAAAACAGCAGGTCCTTCAAAACAGCAGGTCTCTCAAAACAGCAGGTCGGCATGATCGTGGGGGGCCTGCTGTTCGTGCCGCACGAGAACCGAACCTAACCTAACCCAGCCTAACCTAACCTAGTCGAGCCTAAGCCAACGTAGCCTACTGACCTGCTGTTTTGTTGAAGGACCTGCTGTTTAGGTGTCCTACCAATCTGCTGTTTTGAGAGACCTGCTTTTTTGACGGACCTGCTGTTTTGCTGCGGTCCCTCCGGAGGGTTTTAGGAACGTTGATCTAAAAGATTATTGTACCGACATCTCGGAAGATAGCTGCACGGGTACGAAACTAATCGCTCGAACCGTCTAATCCCAGGATATGGGTAAACCCCAATTTTTATTTTCACACTTTTCGAGAAATGTGTTTTGTGAAATCCTGATTCCATCTTACCCCTTTTTTTTGGGGGGGGGGGGAGGGATTTGTTAGGGGCAGCAATAAATCAACTTTTCCTCACTTCAAATGTAGCGCGTAGAATCCTTTACTGCGCATAATGATGCTGCATAATCATGACAATAACCTCTATGACAGAATAACACGAAAGGACTGCGAGGAGGCAGGGGAGCATATTGCGCAGCAAGGATTGGTAACTTAATTTTCTGAATCCAATATCATCCTTGTACTGACGTGCAGCCTAAATACTAGATCAATCAACACATTGACCTACTTTGGGGAGCTCTGGAACCTACACGGAGAGTCCTACGCGTCTCCAATCGATACAATGGACCTTTTTAGGTTCAGAGAGTCACTTTGGGACTCTGGAAAATGCCTACTTTACGAATGCCTTAACTGCCCAAAACGGTCCGAAAAGCTGTTTTGGACGATGTCCTGAACAGTGTATTCCGGAGAAGGGCCGAACCGGAAATAAGAAGTTACGATGAATCACAAAAGCGGATCCAGTATGAGGGGAACCGCAGCAAAGAGTATCTCCGCCACGGCGTCAGCCACGAGCCGACGTCAAAAATTTGGAGGCTTAGGTCTCGCTGACGATATGTCACGACCATTTGGTAGGGTCACACAGCGCAAACGCCTTCCGCGCGGCCCTCAGAAGTAGTTACGAAGGCCGCGCGTTTGCGTTTGCTGCGTTGTGTGACCATACTTAATGGTCGTGACATATCGTCAGAGCTAAGCCTCCAAATTTTTGACGTCGGCTCGTGGCTGACGCCGTGGCGGAGATACTCTTTGCTGCGGTTTTCCTCATACTGGATCCGCTTTTGTGACTCTTCGTAACTTCTTATTTCCGGTTCGGCCCTTCTCCGAAATACACTATTGATCGACAAAAACGACAAAATAAGTGTCTTAGAATTCGAATTTTAACAAAACTCAACCACAAAAACTGCGATTTTCAAAAGTCGCAAAACTTTGGTACCCGTTTTGTATGGAATGCCTCCGAACTTTCTGCGCTATTCCTTATTTCGCTTGGCGTATTGACTGTGTAAAAAATTTGCATCATTACTTTAACGGATTTAGGATCAAGCGTTATTAGGCTCAGTAATTGGTGTCATGACGTTCGAGGTTTATGGCTTTCAGAGAGCGAACCCAGATACCCCATCGGTCCAAAAGTTCTTCGTCTCTCTGTCCATGCGATAGCTCGAGAACGCTTTGACGCACAACGTTTCAGATTAAGAAGGGTCTTTCCTATGACCTAGAGCTAGAAACTTTCCCTTCTAGAATTTAGAGCACCAATAGTTTGGAAGTCAGTTAGAAGTCAGTCTTGGGACCAACCGAGAACGCAAACAGGGGTTTAGTCAGGGGGCCGAAGCCCCCCAAACTCCAGCCCCTCCAGTGTAAGGGCTTTGCTGCAGCTCAGCGAATGAAGAGAGGAGCGTACCGATTAGAAGTGTTCCTTAGTAATTCTTGGACAGCATCGAAAAACGCGGGATCTTCAACAACGATGGTGTCGAATTCAGTCAGAGAAACTCCGCTGGGAAGTAGCCGGTTGAAATATGCTGTCCACGGCACGAAAGGGTATCTTTCTTGTAGTGCGTTGACACTGAAATTTTTTGAAGCGTCCTCGGTCTTGGGTATCTGGAACACGGACAGCCCCCGTATCTCCGATAATTACATCCCCCAAACCGTTATTCGCGGAATTGTTTCTAATCTGAGACAACCATCCAGGGTGAAAAGATCTCTAGTGCAAACTTCATGGGTGAACCGAACCAACTGCATGAGTGAACCGTACAAAACATCTGGTACACATTACGATTTCAGTGCAGGGCTTCTACTATAAAAACTTTTTAAAAGGTGATGCAAGTTCCCAATATAAGGCCAACATTTAAGATGAAAATATGCTCTTCTGTACCTCGCAAGGTTTGCCAGTGCTTGCTTCAGTCGTCGTCCATTGCTTAAAGCGTGGTTTCTGACTCCCATTAGTTAATAGAGTGGGCCGAAAAAGACTTTTTGTTTTTCGAAATCGTAAACGTAATAGTATAGAAGTTCCCTCATGGCATCAGGGTCTCGGAACTATTTTTTAACCTTTTTTTGGTCGACATCTTTCGTCTCCGCAACGCGTTCAAAGTCTCGAAAATTCGAACAAAATCGATGGTTGTCACAAAAATTCTTGACTATGTTGGCAGTTGTGATCTACCCAGTCAATTGTACCTTACCAACTGACTGCCAACAACACACTAAGGGTTTATATCTCCTCACCAAATCCCTCAGAACACCTAAACCAATTGGTTTATTTCATTTTTACCCACTAGGTTCTATTATTGTTTGCTATTAAGCGGCCCGACACATCTACATGGCGATTAAAGGAACAAGGCAGCAACGAGTAAATGTAACACGAATCATTGATCTTGTAATAGAACATAGTACATTCCTTGCTCATCGCGCAACGCGATCAAAGTTTCGAAAATTCGAACAAAATCCATGGTTTTTCCAAAAATTCTTAAAAATCAGTCATGCGTTCAAATTTGGTTTTCACAAATTAAATGGGCTCATCTTATCGTGTTTTATCGATTTTGGGTGTTAGGTCACAGGTTACCCCCAAAACGACCCAAATTCCAAGGTTTCATGTAGGAGTGAAATGCATTTGCAACTCCTGGCTCACGTCGAAAACTCGGCGGAACTCAGAACTCACTACTTGTAGGTGGCTGCAGGACGAGTTTCGCCGCCACCCTACCCAACCAACCATGAGTGGCTAACAGCTACCTAATTTACAATAGAGAACTGTGCCTTGTGGTCAAACGAAGGCATTACACCTTCCTTGACTTCAGGGTGGAACGAATGAATCCTTCCCGGGACTTCCCCTGCCACACACAAGCGGTTGAAAGATGTGTCAAACTGGTGACTGGGGTAGGGTTTGAATCCAGGGAAGGGAAAGAGTCTTTTTACGACCCACTCTACTAGTTACTGCACAGTGCAAGGTGGCTTCCACGTTATTTGTTTCTTTTTCAAGAATTCACTGATCAGCAATTGATAGACGAACAATTCGCGAGGCTTGCTTGCACTCACGATACGAAATTCACCTTTAAACTTGTTGTTTTCTGTTTTGTTACTCTGCAAATGTTTTCACTTCAAGACGTGCACTTACTGCACGTGCGTACTCACTTTACTGAGAGTCACTTCAAAATCCACCATCTGCGCCACCTCGGAATCCAGTCGAGTGATGCTTGCGCTCCGACCGGCCGTATCCATGAACATCTCAGCACTGGCTTTGATCTTACTCCGATAATCATGCAAGAAGGCTTCATTTAATAGCTCTGCCAACGCTGAGTCGACGTTGTAACTGGGTCTGGTTGCCTGATTCATATCACCGAAAAAATGCCCTTTTACTTTTTTTTTTCGAGGATCCGGAGGGAGCAGCTGTATTCATTCCATGTTCTTATACGAAAAACAGTAACTACTTACCATCAACACCCATGTGCTTCTGCCATATATGTCTGGGACAATCCCAACGTCTGCCAGATAATTTGAGTACACGCCGACGTCCATGAGTTTAAAGGTGATCTCCTTCCAGTCGCACTTGCTGTTATTATTACACGCATGGTTGCCCTCGAGTAAAGGCCAACCACCGATGGAGGACAACAATATCCTGGCGGGCCTGAGACTTAATTTTTGGCGGCATTCTGAGGAGCATACAAATTTTGGGATTCAAACACACACACACACACACACACATACAGGAATAAATACCAGTCAAAATGTGACACTTTGTCGCATATTGAAGAAAGACTCCCACACTTTTCACATTTTCCCAAGTAATATGAGTTTTTGTCTGATTTCAATAATAATACAGCCACGCCCTGCTTTCAGAATGTGTCACATTCGAATTTAATTGAGATAAAAAGTTTTACATTACCAGGAAATGTTACAAAGGTCTCTATTACAAATGCACAAAGTAGCGCGCCAGTCTTTCTTGAAATGTAACAAAGTGTCATATTCATTTTTGAATGTGACTAGTACATTAAATGAAATTCATAGCATATTTGGATACGAGGGTTCTGAAATACGTATGGATTTTATTAAATGTGGGTGTGTGTGTGTCCTGTAGACGCCTAATGTCTCACATGTACCTTTTGCAGATGATCCGCGCACGGTGTAGTTAAGAGACGGTGGCGTCACTCTGCCAGCGGGAGTGAAGCTACTTCGGACGGCACGCCTAGGTTTGCAAGTCCGCCACACGCGGCGCTGCGATCGAACGAAGGCGCTACCGCCACGCTATGGTTGGTGCGGCAGAAGCAGGCCAGAGTGGTGGGGGCAGGGAAGGCGCCTTCGCCCGATCGTAGCGCTGCAGGTGGCGGACTTTTGAACTCAGCCGTGCCGTAGAAACCCGCCTCACGAAAGGAAGGCCAAACGCGGGGAGTGACGCCGTCTCTTCTCTACACCGTGGATCCGCGTGACAAGGGTACCAACTACATACAGTGGTGTCCCGCTTAAAAGACGCATTGTTTTCCTTACGCATAGAAAACGGCAAAGTCTCCGTACGCCCGCATGGCAAATGCGTCATTTCCCATGCGCTAACGACGAAAATTCCCTAATTAAATCTATGTAAGATTCACAGCTGCGAAAGCTTAGGGATCTACTCACCAGAGTTAGTACAAGCTTGAAACAGTGCCTTCGCCTTCCGGTAGGCAATAACAGTCTCATTGTCCGCGGGCTCCGATAAGATCTCAATGAGTTGGTTCTTAACGAGGCTTTGCTTGTCGTTTGTCAGGTTCTCCATCTGGCTGGCATCTGAGGTGGTTCTTAAGCCGCTGCCACACGCAAATGCGTAGAAGTCATCGCAGGGATCCGCCGACACGTCCATGATCTCGGAAAACATGGCCGCTGAAAGAAAACGGATGAGGATTAGGGGCAGTCGTCGATAGGGCTGTGCGGCTGTGCGGTGATTGGATTTTCGAAACGGTGACGGTGTTTCGATTCTCCGGTGAAAGCTCCGGTGAAAGGTGTTAAAGTCATCACCGGTGATTAGAAAAACACCGGTGATTGGAAAAACACTGGGTGATTTTGAAATGACCGGTATACAAAAAACACCGGTGATTCATTTTTCTAATAAAAAGAACCTGCTTTACTCAAATTTACTGATTTTTTAAAAATTGACCATGTTTTGACAGTCTCATCCACTACAAGATCAATAAAAGTGTCATAAAAGCTGAGCTAATTATTGTATTTAGAGAAATACCACACACACTAGTTTAAGATATATTCAGATAATACTGCAAATGGTGCAAAATTTTAGATATAGAAATAGAACTAAATTGTACACAGAGAAATACAATAAAATTGTGTTCAGAGAAACACTACAAAATTGTAGCTAGAGTTTTACTGAACTCACGGCTTTTAAATAAGGTCTTTATTCACGCCTTGAAAAATTAACCACTCTGCGTGTTCTCCATTGAGGCACGTCCTCAGATTGCCTTTTACTAGGCCAGCAAAACTGAAGAGACACTCGATTTCTGTAAAGGTTGCAGTCCGATTCCGTTCCGCCGCCTTCCGTCCGAGCGTCAAACCGGTGATGTACGGTAAACCGGTGATTTTCTACAGATCGATGGTCGGAAATAAACCGGTCAGCGGGAACAAACCGGTGATTTTAAAATTTCGGTTAACCGGTGATTTTGGAAACGCGATTCGGTGATCCGGTGATTAAAATCACCGAAAAAATCACCGGTTTACCGAATCACCGCACAGCCCTAGTCGTCGAGCACCTTTTTTCGAAATCCGGTAAGCGCGTAAACTTTTCCGCGGCCATCTTTGCTGAAGTCCCCCCCCCCCCCAAAAAAAAAAAAAAAAAATTAAATAAAAAAAAAATACTATCATACTGTATGAGATACTGGTAGGCCCGGAGTTTCACGGGGGTTTGGTTAAAATAGACGTTAAGTTTATTTTTTGTTCTTTTTGGTTTTCTTTGCCTTCTTTTATTTTTTAATTCATGAAATGAGGATTTTGCTTGAGCCTTGTTTCAGTTTTGGAATGGTTTGGGGGTGGTTATAGAAGTTAAGTTTATATTTTGTTCTGGTTTTGTTTGCTTTCTTTTTTTTACAATTCGTGGAATGAGGATTTTGGTTGAGCCTTGTTTTAGTTTTGGGGCGGTTCGGGGTGGTTTCTATCTCCTTGAATAGAGGGAGAGGGAGTAGTTGAAGAGCTAGGGCGTCTAGGTAGCGGTCAGTGTAACACTTGCATTCTCATACGCGGGCCGCCCAGCCGAAAATTCCGGCGCGAGTTCCGGCCGGAAATTGGAATTCCGGCCGGAAATTTTGAATATTTACGGCCGGGATTGTAATTTCCGGCCGGAATAGTGAATTCCGACCGGAATATTTGGAGGTCCGGCCGGAGAAGGCGAGATGTCCGGCCGGCATTCGCTGTTCCGGCCGGAATATTTGGAGGTCCGGCCGGAGAAGGCGAGATGTCCGGCCGGCATTCGCTGTTCCGGCCGGAATATTTGGAGGTCCGGCCGGAGAAGGCGAGATGTCCGGCCGGAGAGGGGGACCTTCCGGCCGACTCCCGTTTTCGTCCGGCCGGAGAAGGTGAGATGTCCGGCCGGGATCGTCTCGGTCCGGACGGTAAAGGAGACATTCCGGCCGACATCTCCGTCCGGACGGGATCGAGACCCTCAACTACCGGCATGGTTTGGTCTTTCCGACCTTGGTTTAGCCTCGCACGGGGCGCGCCGCGCGATTAGCGCCTAATGAATAGGCAACACCTTATGTTCGGTAGTTCGTCGGGTAAGTCTACCTTTCCGGCGCCCCCTTTCTTCTCCCCTACCGCGTCTTGGCAGCCACAGTCACATAATTAATGGAACAGTATCATCAGATGTAAAGAATAAAAATTGACCTTTAAGAGTAAACACCAGATGTTTCATTAAAAGTGGCAGAAGACAATTAAATTCGATGCCTCGCGCTGAGACTCGCATATGTTTTCCGCCGCTCGGGAGACTCGCCTATCTTTCTCGCCGGTCGGAAGACTCGCCTATCTTTTCCGCGCACCCCGCAGACCCACGCGCCTGAGCGCTCCGGCCGCTGAGATACGCGACGAGCGGAAAACGGCGAAAAAAAGGGGACAAGAATGTGTCTAAGAAATAAAAAAAAAATTAAGAGTCTACAGGAAATACAATTTGTACTTTTATTTACATCGGTGGCAGATTTTTCTGTTCACAAATATTACATGTGCCCTGTTAAAACTAACAGTTTTGTTCCAATAAAAATTTCTCCACATTTTTAACTCACAAAAAATTCTCATTATCTCTTCAAATACAGACAGATTAAAACCTATTTCAAAATGTGTTCATATGGTTAGCAAGAACTGTTAGGTATTGCCCCTTAAACTTTGTATCATTTACATGACTAGAAACACAGACTGTTTTTAAGTCAGAAAACTTGACTAAACTGCACTCAGACTCAGTTAGTTGAACATTATACATAAATGGGCAGGAACGACAATCCTGCAAAGATGAAGGGTAAGGTGTGTATCTTACTTTGGACACAAAAAGGTAAACTTGCACCAGTTCTTGACTACAAATAATCTTCCGGATTTTCACTGTATTTCCATTGATGAGTTGTGCAAACGAGTTGTCTGTCTTAGCCTTCGATGGTGCTGAATAGCAAGTATCATTTACTATTATGCGTTTGCACTCTGAAAATTTTTCTTGATCAGTGATGCCTTTATCATTGCAAAGCCAACTTTCCTCCCTAGAAGGTTCGAAACTTTTTGGCATCATACAAACAACAGGACCAATATGGTAAGCCTTTAAAACTTCTTTTCTTTCAATCCTGCTTCGAAAGTTCTCACTTTGAGCAGTAGAGGCAGTCTCACGTAGCAACAGGAGAGATGCACCAAATCCAAGACTTCTTATAATCTGATGTGCTATGCCCCTTTGAGCATGTATTTTATCCTTCAGTTCCTTATTTGCATTTTCAAAAGAGTAAGTAGCTATGCACCAGAGTTGTCCCCACATTGTCACATTTTCTGCAGCATGTTCTGAAAGGTGGACATTGAATGTCATTTCTGTAAAACCATAGAGCTCATATACTCCACTAACAAATTCTTTCATGAGTCTACCTGCAACAGGCAGGTGATCAACACACAACTCTGATTGCATAAGAATGTACATAGCTTGGACAAAGAGAGCCCAGTGCTTGTAATATGGGTCTGGCAATATATCTTTAAGCAAAGGAAGACTGAGGTAGAGTGTCATATTTTCAAAGTCTCTAGCACTCCACGTACCAAAATGTGATACATTTCTGGATAAACGACGGAGTTCTTTTGGAGGGGTCAAGGACTCGTACCTGGCATTGAGCAATTTTAGAGTATCTGGTGAACCTATGTAATAGGCTGGTGGCTTATTCGGAATCCATTCTTCACATTTCCTTTCTCCCAACCAAATTTTAAACATTTGACGGGCAACACCAAAGCTTGACCAGTGAAGAGAGTCAAGAACCATACCATCAACTACGTTAAATCCAGGCAGACGAAACAGAGGTGTGAGTCCCAGAACACCATTCACATGTTGAACACGGCCAGTCAAGTACATTGCCTTGCTGCCATCATCAAAAACACCTGCATGGGTTCTTCTTTCTGCTGGTGGGTCCAGAACCAGAAATTTGCGCACTGATTTTCCAGGTTCCGTCTCTCCTGGATGCAGACACCAGTTGCATGAAAATTCACCATTATGGGCATGAATGCACTGAACAGCACCTCGAGCACCACTGTCAACACAACAGCCTAAAAGGTACAATTTACAAGATTTTTCAGCACCACCTATTCTTATACTGAAGCCTGGGTTTGAAAGGGGAAGGACACTATCAACAAAACCATCTAGGAACATTTCCATAACTGGATGCTGGTTGATCCACAATCCAGCTAACAAAGTATTAGCCATCCTGATTTTAGGAGGCAGTTCATGAATCATAACAAAAATTGGCCAAATTGAAACATTGGCTTTCTGATACACGGGTGTACCATCAGTGCACAGAGTCATAGACAAAATAATTTCAGCAACAGGAGGAGCATCAGGAGCCTGAGGAGTCACTCTCTTAATAAAATTCTGGTAGATTTGACCATCATACAAGTCCTTCATTACATTCGTTTGGTTAACTAAATCTAAAGGGTTTTTCAAGTGTTCCACAAGACCTGGTTTGCTAAACAAGGCTTCAAGCTGAGGAGCTAAGTTTACAGTTATAAAATACGAAGCTTTAGTAAGGTCAGATACAACATTGTCGTGGCCACAGTTTGGACACTTCTTTACTGGCTCAAGTCTGTGATCAAAATAATCAAATTTTTCAAAACATTCTGAACAAAAGAAAAAGTAAGTCACTAAACTCTCACAGGAATACAATTTGTCTAATTTGTACTTAGTATCAGGAACTATTTGTTTATGAAATATTGAATTAACTAGCCTATGTAAGTCTTCAACACCTTGGACTGGAAGATTGTAACGTTCACTAAATTCTAGAATGTTGAGAAGAACTTCTCCCTTTGAAGCTGCAGGTTTGTCTTCTATTGGTACTAAATACTCTTTCTCAACTATTGCTTTTAGAGCTCTTCTATGTTCACATGTTACATTTGGTACAAGCATAGGTTGAACATTCTCATTTCTTCTTCCTTCAGCTTCCTCATCGTTGTCCTCTTGCTCCTGGATGGATGCTGAACGATCACTATCCAAAGAGGCTGAATTGGATGGAGAATCTACTGAACCATTGTTGTCCGACTCCTCAAAGTGGTCTTCACCTATCTAGAAAAAAAAAAAGAAAAGTAAGTAATGCACAATAACTTGTCACCAAAACACAAAGGAAATGGGTGCATCTTTTTAGAAGGAAACAATGAAAACAACTGGAAAGATTCAAGATAAAAATAAATGAATAAAATTCTGACATTCCAGTGATATGGTGGATTTTTTGTAGTCATCCAAAAACATTTGATTCACTGTCAGACATTTTTTCTTGCCAACCCTGATCATCAAAGTTTGCAGCCCATTTTCAGTGAATATCAGTAGAGTTATAGAGAGATTCACAAACCTGTTCCATATTCTCATCTGATGATTGAGATGAACGGCTTGACTGCTCCTCTGTACAATTTGTCTTTCTTGATTGGGACGAGTCGTGAGACTCCTCCGAAGAATCCACCCTTTCTGATAGAGATGAGCGTTGTTGAGACTCATCATGAGAGTTTACAGTACGGTCTAATTGATCATGCAGCGCATCCTGGAACTGGTCATTCTGATTTAAAAACCAACAACTAAAAACAGCAACTTTTAACCAAGAAAGAAAGAAAAAAAGACTCCACGTAAAAAATAAAATAGTTACAAACCTGGTGATGATTATTCTCATCATGAAAAGCCATTTCTGAGTGAGATGAGTCATTGTCTGAGTCCTCAGCAAAGCTGTTCTCTCTCGAGCCAATGATTCCGACTCTAACATTCTGCTCCCTATGGTAAATTAAATTACCACCTTGATCATCGAATAACTGTCAAATATGTAAAATAAAATTAGTATTAAACTTTGCCTTGTTATCAAGCAGTGGTCATTTGAGCCAAAGAACGAACCTGGTCCGGGTCATCAGGGCCGGCTGCATCTGAGTTGTCAGATTCTACTTGATCATTTCTGTCAATTGCATCCACAATTAAGACTTGGGCATCATCCTGAACATGTCCACCATGATGGTCCCCAATCACCTAAAGAGGGTTAATTTTATAAGCATTATATGGTGCTTTTGATCGAAACAACCAGGTTTAAAATCCAACTTACATTAGGCGCATGATGATCCAGTCTATGTTGAGTACGACTAGGAACAGAATTACCCAAGTTACCTGGCTCAAGGTATAGCTTACAACTCCGGCGTCTCGGAGCCCTGTTTTCATTTGGATCATCTTCCATACTCGTTGTAGAAGTCCTAACCCGACAAGAGCAAAACAAGTAAATTAAAAAATAGGATAAAAATAATATCAAGAACTATCAAAACCAGCAAGGTTGAAGCTATGGCATAAAAATAAAATATGTAACAGATCTTACAGGGTGACACTTAGTAAACCAATAGAAAAACTGTTACGAAAATAGCTGATAATGTTTGTTTTGGTAATAACGAGGGACGCACGCCCATCGTCCGCACCCCTCCTTTCCCCTCCTCCTCTCCCCGGAGGGGCGGAGGGGATACCAAAGCAATCAAGGACTATTTTCGTGAACCGTCCGCCCATATAAATTCATATTAATTCAGCTTAAATGTTTTTGTGTTTTAAAAACAGCTTGTTCGAGTAGGGTTTGTTTACTTTAATTTTATTTGAAAAGGCTTCTCTTGACGATCTATTTTGTGTAGCGTATGCGCTAGGCGGAGTGATACACTGTCGACTCGACAGTTGAACGAGTTGAACTCGCCTCGCGCAGCTGTCCACAAACGTATTTTTGTAAACCCTCCGCTTATGCATTATTATTATTTGGCTTGAATGATATTGTAAGTTTTTGAAAATAACTCACCCGGATAGGTTTTAGTCCAAGTTTCTTTTTCAAAAAGCCCTTCTTGACGATCTATTTCGTGTCGCACATGCGCTGTGCGGAGTGATACATTTGCGACTCGACCGCGACCGTTGAAACCGGTTGATTCTGGACTTTACAGGTTGGAGAGGAAGCCATAGGCCACAGGTGGGTGGGATTTGGCGCCGAGATCCAAAGCAGCCGGCTGTTTCGCCCCTCGTCCGTTGTTGTTTCAAACATTGGGTGGTTCAAACCATTAATTGATCATAGTAAAACGCTTCGAGAGAAGTGGTTTTATTCTATTTACGGTTAAGCCCTAGCCTGCTTTCTTTGTTAGCTCTTTTAGCAAACTTGGCTCTTGTATTCTGTTTATCGGTTGTCTTCTCGAGTGGTCCAATATCCTTTTGTCTCAAGCTCAGAGTGTTTACAGTTTAACTTTATGTGAAATTGACGAACCATTAACTGCGTTTGACCTAACCTTTTCCATAACCATACTTTAGGGAGCCGCTCTATTGCCATGGCTGTTATTGGACCTCTTCAGTTTTGAGCTTAAGTTCAAATTTGAACTACAGCTGCGTCTTGTTTTGCTCAGTTTCATTTCCTTGTGAAAGTCGTACATTATTTTGTGCCCTTTGGCTAAGCGAGTTAGTATTGTTCACCAGTTAGTTTTACTTTTAAGGTGTTCGGGGAACATAAACTCGCTTGTGCATTAAAGCCCTTCTTGTCGTATCTCATCCCTTTTCTCCTTCCTCAGGTTATCAAGATGGATGTTGCCGTAGTCCAGTTTAAGGACAGTGGTCGAACTGTACGCTACATCGTTGAGAAAAATCAAATCAAAAACTTTGACGCTGCTACTCCCAGAGCTGTAGACTTGAAGAAGACGTATGATGTGAAGTGGCAGAAAAGCTTCTGTGGTTCTGACGATGAAGACGACTTCCATCATGATGGCTACTATCCTGCAAAGATACTGTTGGTTGCTGGTGAGTGTGTAATTAATCAACGCATGCTGGAGCATTATTGTATTCACAATTCACTGGTACTTTGTCAAAGTGGCATAATTCTGTTGGATTCGGTTGATCTTCATGTATAGGTTTGTTTTGGCAGCTAATGTCCAGCTGTGACTTCAGGCAAATATCTAATGCTGTCCCAAACAGAAACAAGGTAATGCTGCATGCAATAAAAATGGTCCCGAGATTATTTAAAGCAGTTTGTCACAGGAAATAGCTTTCCCAGGAAATTGTGGTGACACAATAATTTCCTCTAAAGTATATTTCTTATGCCTAATTCCTTTAAATAATCTCGGGACCATATCTATTGCTTGCAGCATTACCTTGTTTTTGTTAGGGACAGCATTAGATATTTGCCTGAAGTCACAGCCGGACATTAGCTGCCAAAACAAACCCTTACATGAAGATCAGCAGAGTCCTTAGGACTTACGTCAACATACTGTCAACATACCAGTGAATTAGGCTTTATTTGTTGTGGCCTGCTTGATGTTGAATTTCCATGTTCCTGTGTTGCAGCCACCATGGAAGAAATTCGGCTGAAAGCTCAAGAACAGAAGATTTACGGCATTCGAAACCTTCCTCCGCCTCATTCCAATGGAAATGGGAAAGGAAATAGGGGTCGTAGTCAGAAAAGGACCAAGGACCCAGAGGTGAAAGAAAGAAACAAAGATGTAAGCATCTCATGTATTTTTTTTCTTTCCTTTTTTGGAAGTTAAAACAGCATTTTCAGTTGAAGTCCAGAGATTTAAACAACCATGATTGGGTTAGCTGGTCCTCAGGGTGGCTTTTTTCTTTTCCTTTAACTTTATATAAACATTGGTTTGTGGTTCAGATCAAGTTATCCCTTATTTCATCTATTGTGCTTTCATGTAATCTATTTTTAAGTGCCCTATAAGCCTTTCTAGAAATAATTTATCTCTCTGTTTTTTTGTCTTCTTTAAGCTAAACTTATTCAGTTTGTAGGGACAGGTCCACTTGGTGAAGTGAATTACAAGCCATTTTCCATATTTAGTTCAATAATATTCTGTAAGTTGTTATGAAAATTTGAGTGTTCAAAAGATATTGATCATCCCCCCCCCCTCTTTTTAGAATCTTATTTTAGTGCTGTATTTTATATTCTTTAAAGGCAAAGTCATTTATGAAATAACTGAATGAGGGAGGGCATGTAGAGGTGGCAAGACTAGTTGTATCCTTAGAAAACTGTCTTTGAATCGGAACACCCATCTTTGTCTACAACTCACAGAATATTATTTGACCGTATTTACGGTGCAGAATTTCAAATACTCTCGACCTTTGTCTTGAATTCTTCAGATACTTAATGCAGGGAGGGTTGCCAAGAGGAGGAGGATGGAAAGGACTAAACATTCCCAGCATCCTTCTTCCCATTTATCTGAAGCTGCTGCCAATGTTACCACTTCCTTGAAGGAGTCACCTCATAAGTCATCAACAGGAAGAAAGACTGAAGTTGGTTTTAGGTCTTCTGGTTCATCCTCTACCCCTTCAAAATCATTGAAGAAGAATGATGATGAGAGAGATGAGTTTTCACCAGTCAAATCTTCTGCTGATTTATCCCCCACCTCTTTGAAATTATTTAAAAAAAATTGTGAGGGAGGTGAGTTTTCACCAGTTCAGAAATCTTCTGCTGCTTCATCCTCTACCCCTTCAAAATCATTTAAGAAGAATGATGATAAGAGAGATGAGATTTCACCAGTCAAGCAGTCTCCTGTTTTGGCATCCTACACCCCTGCAAAATCATTAAAGAAGGGTCTTGATACGTCAAAGCTGTCACCACTGAAGAGTGACAGTTTAATTCTTAAATATGAATCTTCTTCAATCAAAGGCCCTGATTGCTCACCTTCTCCAAAGCCAGATCAGTATTATGATGCATTTTCACCAAAGCTGACAACAACTGGTAACGAAGATGACGAGTCTCTTGACTCAACTGTTCCACTACAACAATCCGAATCTGATGATAATTCTGAGGTGAACAGCAGTAGTGAAGATGATGCGACGGTTCAGCTGGACCAACTTAAGAAAAAACATCGGGGTTGTGGTGTTAAAATTCAAGAGCTCAAAGAGAAAGTAGCCAATCTAAAACTGGAGGCACATGGACTTCGATTTGCTGCAGAGAAGTACAGAGACGACATAAAGGACTTGCAGAAGCAGCATGAAGAGGAGCTGAAAGGATTGAAAGCAAAGTTGGAGAAATTGCAAATCATCAACTTTGAGCTGCAGCAACAAATATATCTCCCCTCATCAGGTCACATATAGTTCTAAACTTTTTTTTTTTTTTGTCATTTGTCATCAGATAATTTTAATCTATCATTTACTTAGTATTTGCTCTACAACATTGCCAACAGTATCTTTCATTTATTTTCTCCTTCATCTGATTTTTGAACAGTAGTTTGGTGTTTTTTTTTAATTTTTTTTTTTTTTTAATGTTAATCAGTTGTTTTCTTTTTAAACACATCTCATCTCAAGACTGTTGCATGCTTCATTGGGTGTATTTTCATTGTCCCTGCTGCTTTGACAATGTGGCATAAGTCTCCAGGAGAACTATATATTGTGTCAGTGATTGCTTCGTATTTGTACTGTCCTCTTATTACTTCATGAGCCCAGCAACTTTGACTCAAGCTTATGCATGCTTTAGGTATGGTTCCAATACAATTCCAATCAATTCAGCCTCCACAGGAATGTGGTACCAAATTGATTTGTATTGTTTGGACCATACCCTCAGAATGCATAAGTATCTAACTTGTGCTTGGGACAAAATTGTTTCACAAAGTCAGATACTGAATGATCCTCCACACATAGAAGGACTTTGTCTCCTGTGTCTTACATCTCTTTGTCAAAGGAGCAGTGAAAAGTTCTTTGATAAGAGATTTTTTCCACATGGTTACTTATTTCTTTGTTTTGTCTCTTAGGTAAGAAGACCGATAATGCCAGGGCGAGAGAAAATGAAGAGAAGGCTGAAAGGAGGAGGAAAGATAAAGATTTCGAAGAGAGAGATGCCAAACAGAGAAAGGACAAAGAGAGGGATGCCCAAAAGAAAAAGGACAAAGAGAGAGCAGATGCCGAACAGAAAAAGGACAAAGAGGAAGATGCCAGAGATAGACATGATTTTTCTGATCGTGGTATATATCTTACTTATTAAACATTTTCCACTCTAAAACCTGGCAAATTAATATTGTTTTCATGTGTGCCCACAGGCCCGGTACGCTCAGAGAAGCCTTCAGAACATGCTCGTCGTAGTTTGTTTGATGAGAATCCTTCAAAAGGTCAGTTGTAATTTTTACCTCAAGTTTCTTACATTGTATCAGTTGGCTCCAAATAATTTATTGTCAAATAATTGTTATTAGCTGTGCCTTGTTAAAAATTAACTTGAATTGTATTGTTCTAAGATAGTTAATTTGGTAGTTCCAAAATAATGTTAATTTATTTTGCTTCAAATTTTAAATATGGGTCATATGAGAGGTAAATTATTGTAGCCTGCTGATGTGATTTCAAGCTTTAAAAGTTTTTCTCTTTTTAATGTATGACAATTTTCCAGATACAGAGAAAGATGAGAACTCTGAAAGTGATGAGGAGACTATAATTAATAGAATTTGCAGGGACCTCAAAAACGAAGAGAGGCTTCCTGTCCGTGGAAATGAAGTAAGGATTTATATTTTAATTAGCATAATAGCATCTGAAATGGGTTCATGGTTCAAGGCTGCTAATATTAAATATTATTTTGTTGCAGGTCTACCTTGGCAGTGGTGTCTTTATTAGTGAGAAGGCATGGAATGAAAAAATTCGCAAGCAAACCCAGGACACCATAATGGTCAAAGACACAGCTCATGCCATTTACGGGAAAGATAAAATGGCGAAGAGGACTGTTGGCACTAAGGTCCCTGGTAAGACCTTGGCCACACCGAAAAAAGTACGACTCATAACTGGTGAGTCAACAAGAAGTTACAGTTCTTGAGTATTTCCTGAAGCCTTGTAACTTTTCCTAACATTAATTTTTTGTTTACAGGAGCTCTTAAGGGTAAACTAAAGGCGAGGGGAGCATCCACAGAAGAGGTTAACCTTCTGTCCAAAAAAGTCCCTGGGTGGCTATCGGAGAAGTTTTATGATTCATCAAGGGTAAATTTTTCTCTTGTTTCTCTTATCATGTGATTTAAACCTTGTCAACAAATTGACGTTGTCTTTCATCTTTACAGAACAAAAGTAAGTCTCCAAAGTCTCCAAAATCGGCCAAAGGGAAGCTGTCGTGCAGAGAGGAAGCACTGAAGCGCAGGGAAGAAGAGTTGAAGAAAAAAGAAGAGGAGTTCAACAAGAAATGTGAAAGATAAATTTTTGTTCCTCTTTTTATTTTTTTATTGTGATGAATAGTCATTTTTATTCTATGTGACTTATTTGAGTTTCAATAACTTTTTTTCTTGATTAGTTGTACTTTGTACTTTGTAGTTGTGCTTATGCACTGACCTTAATATTAAAGTAGACCAGTTATATTGAATTTTCTGTACGTTATTTGACCTTGAAATATGTATATCAAACATGACAATGACTGGATTGGGTTGAGGTGATAAAATAATGCAGGGTTGTTTAGGCTTAGTTCTCTTTATTATTTTTCATATTCATGATTTTGATGAAATAGCCGATTCACCTGCAGCTCGACCCTGCTGCGTTGGCAGACTTGCACATTGGCCTACCGCTGAGTCTCCATCGCAGCCGATAGCCACAGCGCCCCTGGAAGTTAGACTCACCCGTTTCGAGCGCCTGACTGTTGGGTTGCCTACTCATCAGGCGCTCCGAATACCGATTGCATTGTTACCTAATAACACTTCGAAATCGAACTAGACCAACGGTGGACCGCAACCGGACTCACATCCGGGGAGCGGCCGGAGAGGATCCCTAAGCCCGGCCGGAAGGGAACACGGTCCGGTCGGACAGCTACCAGATTCTGGCCGGAGCAGACACCGGACTCCAGCCGGAGCAAACACCGGGCTCCGGCCGGAGCAGACACCAGACTCCGACCGGAATTCTTGCCAAAATCCGGCCGGTCGTCGACGTCCGACCGGAGACCGGACGGAATGCTCTCCGGCCGGCAGTTTTCTTTCCGGCCGGAAGTCGCGCCGGAATTTTCGGCTGGGCGCCTAGCGCTAGCCTCCTGCAAGGTTCTCGCACTGTTGTCCCCCCCCCCCCCCCCACCGGTCCCAAACGGTCCTGACTCTTGAGTCGCCTCCCTTTTAGCGGGGCCACGGCTTGCCTCGGCTCGCCACATCGACAATTGGTACCCAGCAAAGGCTACGCAACAAAAAAGAAGGACGTCCTATTTGGCTGTGCTCTGGAGAAGGACAGAAAGTTAACTGCCGGACGCGCTCTCCTCGATTGGCGTACTGCATAGCTCGACCTGACAGAAGCCTCGCGCGAGAGGCAGCGAGCGACACCAGTAGAAGCTCTCAGAGATTGCGCTAGTCTGCACCGATCAACCAGACGTGCGTCATGCGAAAGTTTTGCGTTCAGTCATGGACACAAATGAAATTTATGAATTTTCCTATGTCGGCAAGACCTCAAGCGAAATGAGTAGCCAACAAAGAGAACAAAGATTACCCCAAATGAAAAAATCAAACTTACCCAGAACATCAGGATTACTTTACACTCATTCTTTCCATGCACTATTTGTCACACTGATAAAAAAGGCTGTGAAATCACGAAGATGTGCGGCAATTTTTTTTTGTCATTCCCTAACTGTACTTCACTGCCAAGTGCACCTCAAATGAAGCGTTTCTTAAATCATAGAACACGGTGCTTGTTACAAGCATATGAAGCTTGTTTGCGCAGAAATGTGAACAAGGTTCAATTTAAAACAGCTGTGATCAGTCAAAATACTCACCGGCTTGTGTGCATCCTGCCGTACTGCAGACGTGTGCCGTCGATCTCGGTACAATGACGTGCGCTGTTCAAAACAACATGTTAAGGCCACTGCTATCTACCGCTGTAGTACAAATTTTACTTCAATGGATTCAGCTGTTTTAAAACAAAGGCCTTTGAGTATCTTTCAGTTAGTTTTTAAATAAAGATTTTGACGTTCTTCTGAAAGCAGAGCGATACAAGTCGACTATTAGCTTGAAAATAAAAGTTGAGCCGTTTACTTTTTCTTGTTTTAATCTCGATTACCAAGCGACATCTTTCTAGGATCGTCCGTTTGAGCTCCATCGTGCACACTGAGACAATTTGCCAGCATTTCAACACTCTTAAAATGCTGTGGACTCATTTTCTGTGCAGAAAGCTTCAATCTCGACCATGATCTAATGTAATGCCCTTTCCCGAAATCGTGGACGGGCCGTTTCGAAATTGACGCTCGAGAACTGGGTATCGGCTCTCCAGAACGGCTGTTTCGCACGGTGCGGTGATATCGTTAGTCCAATTGAATGCCCGTTGGTGAAAATCCCAGGACCCTCCGCTGGCGAGTTGATGCGAAAAATCCTCTTTCAGCCCTAGAAGGCCCTGATTTGCCCACCGACACCATCAGCAGCCACCCTGGGAACTTTAAGACTACTGCCCAGGACGGCTCAGCTCATTTTGGTAAGATTCGGTTTCCGGTGGAATTTACGGTTCTCCGTCCGAACTGAAGACCGCATTCGTTGAGATCCGCGGGCTCCATGCATGATGCAGAGCCTTCGATGCCGTAAAAACGCGCTATTCGTTTTCTTGGCCCAGAATGCATACTAGAGGTTGTAGCGAGGTTCGGCAAAAATAATATCTGAATAGGGACATTTGCGCATCGGGTGGTACGCCACTGGGGTCAATACGACCTTAATGCGCTGAATACCAGCCAGAATCACTCAGGCGCGAGTTTTGGGACACCCTGCGTTTTGGCAGGGGCTGGCAACACAAGAGGGATCGCCTAAAGCGATGCTGCCCGCCTGCATTGCAAATGGGTCAAAATGTGTCAATCGCCTTTCCTTTCCATGTCCAAACCAGACGATGCACAGTTGCAGTGCTTGTTTTGTTTTTAACTACAGTACGTGCGCGGTGTAATAGGCTAATTGTCGACGCCGGGAAATACACAAACGTTCTAAAAAAATGGAAGTAAAGTTTGCGATTATGTTAATTCATCACCATTCTTAGGAGGCGATCCGCTAAGTTTCAAACACAAAGGCAGAACGTTGTACGCTGCCAATTTTAAAAGATTCTATGTGGTTCAGTACGTCATAAATAGGCCACGCCTAGAGTTTACGAAGATATAGAGTAGAAATGCACTGGAATTTGAATGGAAATGAACGGGCGCGGCCAGCATCGCTTCACCAGTCATCACATCGTTGCCGTCCTCTGATTTTGGCTCGCTCGCCTGCCTCGGCATGCGCGTACATCAAAAAAAAAATCGTTCTCGATTCAAGTACAGAACATTACTTGATTTCATGTTCTCGGCCTATGTTCTTGATCCACTCACAACCGCATCATGTGGCGTTCCCATGTTCTGCACTGCGCATAGTCGAACACGTGGCGTAGTGGTAGTGTGAGACTCAGAACTCTTAGGTCCAGGGTACGAATCGATACCTCACTGCGAAAACCGCTTGTAATTTCAAGCCCGTCCGAGAACCGCTTATAATTCCGAGCGCGTCCGAGAACCGCGTATAATCCGAGCGCGTCCGAGAACCGCTTATAATTCCGAGCCCGTCCGAAAACCGCTTATAATTGCGAGCGCGTCCAAGAACCGCTTATAAACCCGAGCCCGTCCGAAAACAGCTTATAACTCTGAGCCCGTCCGAAAACCGCTCAAATTACTCTTTTTACACTTTTCACGTTTTCATCAATTCCAAATAATTCGACCCTGCTCTTTTTAATGGTGCAAGCCATTTTTTAATCACTTAAATCAATTTTAAACTATACGCGTTTATGAAATAGCGTAACGGCCAAAAGGGCCGAGCGTTGTGTGGAAGAAACGCTCAATCTCATGCTGCAGGGTGAGAGTAGCAGCGCGGCCGTCTCGTCCCCGTCCTGGCGCGTAGTTCACTACGGGCGCATCAACATCAAAATGTCGCACCGGGCGTCTAAAATTTTGGCTATGTGCTCAACTTCTCCTACTTCAACAAATAGAGGTGTGTATATATTTTCTTTCATTTTAGGATCATTGTGTGAGAGGTGATATGAGAACTTTTTCGTGTGAGCTTTCTGCCTCATCAAACTTTAAATGTCCTAAATACTCTAGTATTTTGAAGAAATAAATTTTTCTAGCGCCAACCATTTACTTTTGTGTTATAACCTATGTGTTCCTTGTAACCCCTTCAATTAAATTATACTCTACCAGAGTATGCCCACTCCCTAACCTCTGAACTGGTGGGTTTCATTATTTGACGGTTTACCTTTGTTTTAAGTATTTTAATTGGTACATTTTCAATGCGTCTTCAGTGTACTCCTGTTGTGTGCCCTTTAAAAGCTGCAGAGACGGAGCTAATATTAACCCTACAGAACTAAGTTTAGTACCATTGTGGAGGGGAAAGTGCCCTGATTTCGGAAAGCTAAATATCTCACCGATGCATTGAAGTCCTGATTTGTCTGAACGCTTTAAAGTTTCTTTATGCTTTCCTGAAAAAGTAGTCTGAACGCAACATGAGCGGTTTTCGGACGGGCTCGGAATTATAAACGGTTTTCGGAGGGGCTCGGGATTATAAGCGGTTCTCGGACGCCCTCGGAATTATAAGCGGTTCTCGGACGGGCTTGAAATTACAAGCGGTTTTCGCAGTGAGGTATCGGAATGTGTCTCGGGGCGGCAATATTTTTATTTGAGGAAGGTTGTCGAACCCGTATAGCACTCGAAAGGAGTTCAATGCACTTAAAATTTCAAGTAAATTATTATTTCAAATGCGTCAAGATCATGATCTGAGTTTTTTTGCTCTCGGCGGAGCAGTCACACGCGGGTACATTTTGTGCTCGAACCGAGAGAAATCGATTTGATTCAAGAACACGAATCTCGCATCCAGATCAAAATGTCCTTGGCGCATTGTAGAGCAAAATGTGCTCCCATGGAAAACATTGTTCCTGTTCCGAGAACGGTATTTTTTGGGTGTACGAGCCGCTGATATATTAACAGATAATTTTGTTTTGACCTTAATGGAATACTTGATCAATCATCAGCTAAACATTTCTGCCGGGATCCGGAGGGGTCGACGTAATCATAATGCCTCGGCGTAAGCGGACTATCTTTCTCGGTGACTCGCACGTTGCACAGCCTGCTATCCGCGGGGGTCACCAAAGGTCAACGGCTGGGTGTGCCGGGTTGCGGTGCCGGCAGAAGCTATTATTCCCATTCGGGTGGATGCGCGAAGGTGAGCCCTACCGAAGCGCCCTCCAAGGGTATGCAACTTCGGTATTCTTGGTACACCCTCCAAGTATTCCCCTGGTATTCTCATGGTATTCTCAGGAATAGTATTCGCAATATTCTCGGATATGAGAACTATAGCTACAAAAACAGATATATTACCTTATAGATCTTCAAATTGAGACGGTATTCTGAGAATTTTTATCAAGTATTCCCAAGTATTCTTAATGAGAATATATTCTTGGTACGGTAATTTTAGAAGATGCAGACCCTTGGCGCCCTCCACCGTTTACCCGACCCGGCCGGGTGAGCTCCGGTTGGCATATGCCATGTGTCGCCAACTTTGCGGCGCGCTGCGTGTTCCCGATCCAAGTAATACTTGGATCGGGAACACGTAAGTTACATACCCAAAGCACGTCAGAAACGATTAAAATAAGAAATTTCTGGACTGCGCTGTACAGCAGTAATCGTTAAAGAATCGTAAAAGCGTTTCGACTTCAACGGCGTTTCCTGCATTCCGATTGACTGAACCACCAGTGACACGGGGGGCCAACGCAGGCCAAAGCGTTACTAGACCCTTGGTGAGACGAGGAGTAAAATAAAATCCCTCCTCCCTTCATTTGAGCAAAGTTTCACATATCGCAGCTGCTGGAACAACGAGCTACATTGAGCGATGTACACAGAAACCTTGACAGAAACCTTACTCTAGCTTGACATCGCTCTCAGAACGAGGAAACCTGATTTTAAAAAGCGAGTGAGAAATTATACATATTCATGTACATTTTATATTACATATTTATATGTATTCCATAATATATAGTCTCTGTGTGATTCCATAAGACTGGAATTGGTAAGGGCATTTAGAATAATACCTTGCTACACTCACAACTGGTAAAAAAAAAAAATGATTGTAAACAGTCGGGCATTGAATATTGTACATACCTGCTACCTGAGGCTGGTGTGCCCAGCTCAGACACAATGCCGCTATAACCGCGGACCACATTATTCTCGAAGCAGCTACACAGCTGCACACATCGGGGAACTGTATTGAACTGAAGACATTGCCGTCCTCGGAACAGTTAAGACAAGACGAGTGCACAGTACGCGATTACTCCGGTCACGGACTACGAAGAGCGTCAGCAGCGTCTGCCTGCGATATGATAGTCTGTTGCGAGCTGCTTTCTCAGGGTCGTGGGCGATAAATCTGGATGCATTTGCAGTTTTCTCGCTGCTTTCACCATTATTCACCATCACGCATTATTTTGGAACCACTCTATCTTCTGTGAGGTAATCATCAAGAGTGGGGTGTGGGGAAGAGTTGACATGGTGTGACAGACAGTGTATGAACGTGGGGGGGGGGGGGGGCGTTGTTAACGTTTCTTTTCTTGCCTACACTTATCATCATTTATTGTAAATTATGGTTGTCTGACAGTATATTGTGTGTTTATATTGCTGCATGACATTGGTTTGAGAAAGCCCAGTATCTATGGTGTTTTTGTTTTTGTTTCTAATTATGCCAATTGTTTTGCGTTTTGAACAGGATTTGGTGACCGTGTTGAAAAAATATCCTTCAAAGGGAGAGGTGGCTCTTTCATTTGGTGATAAAACTCTGACTTCCTCTGCAAGGGGTATGATTGCAGAATGCATAGTCAACAATGAATTTGAGGGGGCTTTAGACACAAGGTATTGTTTGAATTTCATTTGCCTTTTCCTCATTGCGACCTTGCTGAAACAAAATAACTGTTCCTGAAAGTAACATTGCCAAATATTATAATTTATGCATCATACTTACTAATCAGTTTTGTCCATCAGAAGTCAATTTGAAATTGTTATTCTAAAATAACTGCTATTTTCTCATGAAGTTCTGGTTCTCATATTGCAGTAAATAATTCATTCTTATCTCACTTTTAGGATCACATTAGAGAGGGCCCAGTTCCTGGCAGGGAAGGTTTAGAGACATTTCCTACTGAAGTTTTGGTATGTCTTGTTTTTTAATGAAAAATACTGTGTTGGTTATGTTATTTCAGTACATTCACAATTTTGTTAGTCTTTACAGTCAACGTGGTATTGGCGAACAGCCCATCGTGATGGCTCAGGTCAAGTCACGAAGGGGCGGATTATGAATAAATTGTATTCTACACGCAGACAACTAAGAAAAGTAGATGCAATTAGCTCTGAGCCTTGCAGAAGGAAGTGATGATGGATCTGTGTGTAACTGATATCAATCCAGAATGTCAAATCATTTAAAAAAAAATTGTCTGATTCCTCTTTGATTGCTTTTTGTGTTTCTTTCTGTGTTACCTGCAGTTCTTGGGAGCTTGGGAGCCAACGCATTCAGTCCTCTGATATAGTGGAGGGAAATAGTACCTCTAGTCCAGTATTTATAAACGAACAGCTCACACCCTACATGAAAGAACTACTATGGAGAACCAAACAAGAAGCCAGGGCCAAGGACTTCAAGATTGTCTGTTTTAAGAATAACAAGATCCTAGCCAAAAAAGAAATCACGGACAGAGTTGCAGTGCGAATTACTAGTGTTAGTGATTTTGCCAAACTCCGCGCCTGAGTTCAGTGTGATAAATAATAGCCCACTGGTTAATATGTCAGAAGACTTTAGGTGTTTAGACAGTGCGCCGTTTATCAATTGTGAAAGTGTCAGTGAACTGAGAGAATGGTTTGGGAAAAGTGAAGTGAATGTAGTCTCTAATTTATTTCTTTATCATTGCAATAAAAGATCTTAAAGGACAAGTTGGACAAATTTCATGTGCTCAGTTTATAAATGCTTAGATAAAATTGATATACTTGTTATAACAGAGGGAAACATAAGTAAGATTGAAAATGACTTTTACAAGTTGGATGGATTTACTAAGTATGTAGAGCTAAAACCTGGTGGTGTGGTAATGTTTGTAAACAATAAATATAGATCCCATGAATTAAAACATCTGCTGAAGTTCTCTGATTGTATGCATTTAAAAATATGGATTGAGGAAAAAAGAAGTGTGGATGTATATGGTATATAGAGACACCCAAATAATGAGAACAAACTGAATTTTATAGGAGAACTTAAAAGTACTTTGGAGAGTAATGAAAACAAAAATATTGTGATAGTTGGTGACATTAACTTGGACTTCAACAATTTTGAAAATGATCACAATGTTTATAGCTATGATGGCATGCTATCTAAGTTAGGATTTATTCGTTGTATTTATGCTAATACAAGAGAGGAATGGAAAGGCAAGATCTTAACAGAAACATGTAGTGATCATAAGTATGTTAAAGGTAGCAACAACATTAATAGTGCTGTGATTCAAAGTAAAATTGCGGATTACTATGCAATAGTAGCCAGTCTAAGCCTATTGTCTAGGATGAGCACTAAGGCTAAACAAACCTATTCCAGCCATGCTAGAAATAATGACAAACTGATTGTAGAAAATGTAACAAATTTCTGTTATGATGACAATCTAAAGAAGAAAAGTGTATGTGATCTGTATGAAAAAATGAAAGAAATGCTAACATGTAAATTGGATAGCAAAATTGTAAATAATACTAACAGTAATAATCAAAAAATTAAGGATAAATGTGCACTGAAACCTTGGGTAACAGATGAGCTACATAAAATGGTTATGGAAAGAGATAAACTTTTCTAGAGGTCAAAAAGTAATAAAACTAACCTGAAGTATAGAAAAGAATATAATGCCTTTCGGAATGAAGTAAATGATCTACTCCAAGCCGCGACTTTACAATATTATGAAAATAAACTAGAAGATGGAAAAAAGAATGTTAGGAAGACCTGGGAAACTGTGAACGAAATAATGGGTAAAAAGAAAGAAGCCGTGGATACAACCATTGATCAGTACTTAGGAAAAAAATACTCTGGGGTTGAAATACTTGAAAACTTCTCCAGTACTTTTGTGACAGGTATTAATAACACTATACACAGCTGTGACTGTAAGCTATCTAATATTATCAAAGACAGTCCTCCCCAAACCAGTATGTTCATGCCTCCAGCCACAGTTGGTGTTATTGAAAATATTGTACGGAAAATGAATGTTAATGTTTCAGCTGGCTTTGATGGAAGTAGGCCCAAAGATGTAAAGATGATGATGGAAAAACATCCAAATGTAGGGACTGATTTAGTTAACAAGTCAATACCAGAAGGAGTACTCCCCAAAACACTAAAAATTTCAGTCTGTCGACCAATCTATAAGAAAGATAGTCATCTGGGATTTATAAACTATAGGCCAATATGTGAACGATCCTTCTTCAGCAAACAGATAGAAAGTTATGTGGCTAATAATATGAGGAACTATGCCATTGACAATAACTTTATAAACCCAAATCAGTAAGCCTATCAGGAAGGAAGGGGAACAGAGACCCTCTTGTGTGATTTTGCATCTCATGTTAACTCAGAACTTCACAAAGGCAAATATGTTCTCTGTCTGTTCATTGATTTCTCAAAAGCCTTTGATACTAGAAATCATATACTGTTACTGCAAAAGCTGGAAAATATTGGTATTCATGGTGTTGTTCTAGAATGGTTTAGGAGCTATTTACTAGATAGAAGTGTGACTGTACGTTACAAAACATTTTATTCGAAGTTACTCAAAATATTGCATGGTGTACCACAGGGCTCAGTCTTGGGACCACTCCTCTTTATCATATTTATTAATTATATCTTCAAGGTCTGTAGAGATGTAAAGTACTGATTTACGCAGATGACATTGTACTAGTGTGTTCACACCAAGACCTCAATACTGCTGTACTCAATATGCAATCAGATTTCAACGAAGTTCTTAAATGGACAGGGGACAACAGCCTCATACCTAATTCTGAGAAAACCAAGATCATGCTAACAAGAAAACCAAATGTAATAGTTCAGCCTACAAAAATTATATTTCATAGCTGATTGCTTGCACAGACATAATTATAATGCTTGTTAATGTGACCAATTAGATATAGTAAAAAGCCATGTGTACTGTTAGGTAGGCGGAATAAGGTAGTCGGGGAGTTTGGGTTTTGCTGTGTATTGACGCCAAGAGAGCGTCTCACAGAATGGCACTGCTGGGTGAGCGGTGCCTGCTTTTATAGGCCAAGAGAAGATGAAGGAGGAGTGAAACCCTGTCGAAAACGAAGTGTTAACAGTGTGTTGTAAGTATCTCACTTTATTGTGTTCAGAGTGTGTTAGTATAACACGATATATGATGTTGAAAGTGTCTAAATTTGGACTGAAGTGTGTTATGACTGTGTTAGTAACATTTATTTTGCGTTGAAAGTGTCTTCATTTTCCCAAAGTATCGTAAAAGTGTGTTAGTCACCTGAGTGATCTCAGAGAACCCTTGGAATTTTATGTTACAAGTGCAGTAGAATCGTGTTAAAAGAGTCTTCCGATCCGTCTTCAAAACTGTGTTCGGAGTGTGTTGAAAGAGCACTATGCCACCAGAAAAGTGTGTTACGATTGTGTTAAAAGAGCTCTACGGACTCCAAAGTGTGTTAGCAATGTCTTCCGACAGCGGCGCTCCACCAGGAAAGTGTGTTTAGAGTGTGTTAGGAGTGTGTTGCCGCACTGCGCCAAAACGAACTTTCAGCACACTTTTAACACACTTTCAACACAGTTTTTCGCCCGGATGCAATAAATTACTGTCAGGCTCGCTCTGCTGCCGTCAGCTTTCCTCGAATTACAAGGGTCATGGCCTGCTGGAAAGAGACTAGGTATATACAATACACACACACACACACACACAGAAACGACACGGTATACACAGGGACACGCAGATTAGAACCCAGGAGCACCAACTCGTCAGCCCGCCACGCTGCCAATGAGCTAGGAAGGAACACTGACGGTGCCGCCCATGTGTCCCCATCGCACTGCAGGCCTCGCTCAGCGGAGAAGGCTGGCAGCGCGCGCTCTCGGGCTACCGAGCCATGGCCGAGCGGGGGTGGGGGAGCGCTGGCGGCGACTGCTCGCATATCAAAGACCGCAACCGGACGGAGTGTCCGGATTTTTACGTGTCGAACCGACCAAAATGGTTCCGAGTCAGCCACCGCTAGGCGTTTTGGCTGCAAACGACGGACAGTCAGCCGTCAGCCAGCGCTACGCGAGTGGTACGCGATTTGACGTAGACCCAAGGTAGCGAACTTCGGGTGCGCCCGGAGCCAGCAGACCATCCCCATTGTTCTTGCTCTCTACCTACCCATAGGCAGCGTTCTGGGACGAATTAAGGCGTTTTCGCTCTAAAGATGTTGTGGGGGGGGGGAGGGGAAAGGTCTGGGGGGTAGGAGGGGGGATGGAATTTTGAGGAACAAACACAGCGTCCTGGCCAGGCTGGTCTCCACGTCCACGAGCTCGAGCTTGTCAGTTGCTGCTGCTCTTCCGAGCCGGCCAGACGCTTTCGGAGCACCTCCACGCTGCTCCTCTAGGACTTTTCCCGCCTTTTCTACATTTGGGTAATCTAGCGCAGTATTTAACTCGGGGCTGCGCGTAAGAAAACACGCAACCCCTGCTGAAACAACCTCATGACCGAAGTTACAGTTCTAAAGTCCAAAGTCGACCCTCAGTGCTGCTGCGGATGGTGGGCAAAACATGGCCTTCTTCGACTGTTACTAGAACGGGATAACCTGCTAAGAGGTGCAGTGTTTCAAACTGGAACATGACAACCGGCCCTGCTAAAACAATCCCATGAACCTAGTCGACCTCTGGTGCTGTTGCAGGTGCCGGTGGGCAAACCAGGTCTTTTTTGGGCTTGAACTGGAACGGGACCAACTGGTGAGAGATACGTACTTCTTTAACAGCGTGGACCCCGTTAACAATGGCTCCAGGAACCCAGAGACAATGCCAAAATTGAATTCACGTTTGAAATCATAAACTCTGCCAAATGTAGTACCAAAGGGAGAAACAGCAGGGCGTAGCCCTGCACGGGGGTCTGGGAGCGGAGCCCCCAGCGAGCAAAGCGAGTTCATTTTCTATAATGTAATTGTTTGCTTGCCATGGCATGGGAGCTTTCCTTCTTTAGCAAGATAGTCATGTAGTGCATCATTTATCTCTTTCTCCATAAATTTTTCTTTTAAACATTCTATAATTCTATTGATAACTGAACTGCCAACTGCTGTTAGGAAAAACCTTGTGCCTCACTTTGAGAAGGATTAAAAGTTCATTAATTAACAATTGAAAAGCTATTCAGAGTTAGTGGGTATGTTGTTAACTTTGTAGTCAGTTATTAATTTTGACATACATTTTATAATTTTCTAAGGGTCATTCCAGGAGAGATCAGCCACCATTTGCACGACCATCTCCGATTTCAGCGAAACTCGGCCCTAATGTTGCCCCTAGTTAGGGTTGGTTTGGTGAGAAATATCTCCGCTGTAGCTCCAGTAGTTTGGAAACAGGGACCTTCTAAAGTTTTGAAAGCACCAAAACCCTCAATTCTTAGTAAAAAGTGAAAATCTCCCACAGATTGGCCAATAATTGTGATAAACGGGTGCGGTGGAGTTCAATGGGCGTAATTTTACATGAGGAATCCGATTCTGCCACTATGGAAGCCGTGCGTCAACTCTAAACTAATGTTTTTCGCGAAAATAACTCATAAATTTGTCATTTTCGTGCGGATTGGAGGGGGTGATTCCAATCCAAACTTGACTGTTTGTGCGGTGTAAACGGTAGCCCTAGACTAGTACTTTAATAATCTGAGCCCCAAAGTTGTGGTACCGGCCTTAGTTTAGGCGCCACACACCCACAAAATTCGATAAAAAACACGAAAAATGATTTTTTAGTTTTCTACTTCTTTTTTCTTAAAAACACGTTCCAGGGCCAAAAAGGCATGGTTAAGTATAAAATCTCGATAAATCAAGAGGTAGACTCGTTTGACAGACCGTCTACAGAAGGCTGACCGCCACCCACCGAGCGAACTACTTCGCGCACGGCGCAGCCACGCTCTGCTCAGAAAGCGCCTGGAAGGTAGGCTCACCCGTGGTACTGTGCTGTGCTGCGGTATTGCCTGCCTGCCAGGCGTTCGCGTTAAGAGTTAGCCGTTGTGTTAGCTCGGGTTGAGCGTAAGTCAGCACTGCCACGCTGTGAGTGTGATATATTTATGATCGATATTGGCAGCCGGGTTCAAGTCGAGGGCTCAAGGAGAGTAGTCGTAAATAAGGAATGAGACGTGTATGTTCGTACCCTTTTAGATATTATAATTCGGGAAAGGTCAGGATGTGTGTTTACAGGTGGATAAATACCTTTCGCTAAGTACTGTAGTTGAGTCACCCAGAGAGGCCCGTGGGAGTCGGATCGATGTAACACTGAGTTGAAGAGTGGACTGGCGAAAGCCGGTCCGAGCGGAGTGCTGGTCCGAAGAGAACTGAGCTGATCTAAACTGAACTGCGAGAGACTGCCCGCGACTGCGCGAGACTAGGGAGCAGGTGCCCCTTTTTATATATGCTAGCTAAGGAAAAACCCTCCCTGGTAGGGGGTGCTAAATATAACTGTCTCGTGAAAGGAGTGGACCGACGGACCTCTGAGTGTGAGTCATCAAGCTGAGACAAACAGATTGGATAACAGGATATTGAGATACGTTATATGAGTTTAGTTACATGGTTGTAACGTCCCACCACACCGGGTTTGGGCGTCCTCGTCCAAAAAAAAGAATCGAGCAACAAATTTAAGTATTTAGCGAAAGGTGTACATGAGAATGCAAGTGTAGGTGCTGAGGGTACAGACAGGGTGACATTTTTATAATTAGTACATAAGATTCACAAAATACATAAAAAAAAAACACAAGAAAACGAGTTGTATTTGGCACACAATGGAAGGTATTAAGGAAAACTGGCATAAGTGATTATAAATTGACTGAGACACACAAATAAAATAAAGGCATATATATTATAATAATATTGAGGTTTTATGACAGCCAATCCGTGGACGGAACGGCACTGAATTAGAGCCCTGAGAGCACTAGGCAACAAGGAAATGCAGAGTTGAATAATATATATATATATATATTTTAAAAGAAATTAGTGAGTGAGCGAGAAAAAAAAGAAAACGAGAGACGAGCTACTTTTCAAATCACATTGTGGGATATTGACAACAGGAAAACTGGCTGAAGGCGGACGCGAGACACTTTTTTTTTAATTTTGAGCGGCAGTGACAGTTGTCTACACTGCGGAGACGCTGAGAAATATTATTGTTTTTGTTTTGGCACGCACTGAAGTGATGAGATGACGGTTTGTTGAGGGGGGGGGGGGGCCAGGGAACGGCTGTCCCCAGACGTTGGTAAGGCAGGGGTGTTGTTGTTGGCGACGATGGCGGGCGTGGGCCCGTCGAAGAGGGCGGGGGCCCTTGATGAAGGGGAGTGGAGCGGTGGCGGCAGGTGCTGAAGGGCGACAGAAGTCGGGCGGCAGTCGTGTTGCTGCCGGGTTCAATGACCGGCCTTGGCCTCGAGAGGGGGCCGACTGCTGGGCCAGATGGTACTGGGGTGGAGCAGCCGGGTGGTGGCTGAGCGTAGCGTGCGTGCCGTGCGGATGTTAGGCAGGTCTCGGCTCAGGGGGGCGTGTCAGGCGCAGCCAACATCCAGGAGGGAGGAAGTGGATCGGGATATGAGATGTGATCTGAAAAATAACAAATGTTAGGAAAGGCGATATCAAACTGAAAAAAAAGGGGGGGGGGCGCGAAGTTAAATGAGAGATTTAAACTAAAGGTTGCCGAATGCTGACGTGGCGAGAAAAAAAAAAAAATAAATAAATAAATAAATGGATAAAATAAAATAAAATGACTAGAATAACGGCGAAAATAAAGTAAAATACAAGAGAGAGAAAAAAAAACAACGAAAATGGACACGCGAAAAAGAATATATAAATAGACAAAGGCATGCAAAAAAAAGGGAGCGATACGGTAATACTCAGAGGTCGTAGTAGAGAGGCGAGCCACTGTGGCGCCAGGCTTGTGGAGGCCCGTCGTCTTCGCTAGAGGCGGGCGTGCGGAGTTGGCTGGCGCGCCGGCGGCGGATTTCTTGGCGTACTTCCTCCTGACGGAGAAGTGGCGACTGGCGGCGAGGCTGTTCGGCAAGCGAGGCGCTGGCCGGGCGTGACCGGGTTGGCGGAGGTGTTGCAGCGATGTCGAGAGGCAGCAGCGGCGGTGGCCCATGTTGGAAAGTCACTAGTTTGGTGCGCATGGCCGGCGCGTGGCTAGGGTGCGGCGTCGGCGTCGGGATGTCGAGGTCTACGATGGCGTATGGGGCCACCGGAGGGGGCCTCGGGGTGTCGGACGGCCCAGCTGGTTGTCCGTGATGTGGGTATTCCGGGCCTGGCTGTGGATGACTTACATATGTGAAGTCCGGCGATAGCGATGGTGAAGGCGGCTGGACACCACAGCAGGCTGTGAGCACCCGAATGGACGCGGGCGTGCGGCGAGCGGCCGCAGCGGTGTCTGATGCGGTCGGCGTGGCCAGGCGCCCCGAGGATTGAAGAGACATACGACGGCTCGGAAGGGTTGGCAGCGGCCGGATTGGCAGGCGGGCTTCCGCGAAGGTCGGCAGCGTCTCCTCGGAGTGGGCGGCCTTAGGGGGGGGGTTGAGACAAGGAGCCGTGACAGGAGTATAGTGTGTGGCAGTGAGGAGCGGGTTGGGGAGTGGCTCGGGCAAATGAGCGCGTGGTGGTTGTATGAGAGTGTGTTCAAAAGGAGAGTAGCTGCAGTTGGGGCAAGCGTGTGCCGGGATATGTGGATACGAGTCATTGAGCCCTTGGAGGCGGCGGTGCCGCGGTACCAGAAGGTACGGGATGTTGTTGGGAGACCAACGACAGAGCGGGCATTGATAGAGTATACTCAGTTGTGTTAATTTGTTATGGGGTGAAAGGATGTAATGTAGCCAATCTACTGCTTGGATTAGCAGTTGTTGGGTGTGGACAACTTCCTGGCGGCGGTCTTTGTTTGGCGTGATTCTAATTCTATACGCCGCAGACAGCATTTTGTAAGCCATGCTGAGCGCCACCTGGATGTCCATTATGATGTTGGTTTTGGCTGTGTGTCGCGTGTGTGTGTGGTGCGGTGAGAGAGAGAGAGAGAGCGGGTGTGTAAGATAGAGAGAGATAGAGAATAGAGCGAGAGGGAGGGGTGGAGAAGCTTTGTTTTGATAAGCCGAGTCCTAGGATGGGGAAAAAAAAAGAAAAAAGGAGGAATTTAAAATTTATGAATATCAAAATTAACGCGGGATTATAGGATTGAGAACGGCGATAGGGGTGGCGCCTAACACGGCGTCCACTGTTATCGCTGCGTTAGGAACTATATAAAAGCGCACTGGTAAAAGGATATTGGCATGGCAGATATGGAGTGTGCGCACTCCTAAACAATGGATGCGCCCGGCGTGCGTGGTTATTGTTGTATAAGTAGGTAAAAAGGTTTCCACGAACTGTTCGCGGATTAGGGAAATCGGACTGGCTATATCGAACTGCGCGTGAATTGTTTGAGAGTTGAGAGTGAAAGGAATGAGAGAGACAGAGCCGAATGGGGTCATTCCTGAGTGAGAGAGACACACAAAAAAAAGGTTTTCTTAAGGTAATGGGCCGAGCAGGAGGGAAGTTAATGTGACTGGTGAGCGCGTATATTTGTTGTGCGCTCGCAGGAGAGCTGAGAAAATGTGAAATTGATTATCACAAAGGCTCTGCCATGCTGTCTTTCCCAATCGCATTGCTTGGGCGGGGAGGGTGGGCAGAGTGTCCCTCTCCAGGGTGATGAAAGGTTTATCATTAATTATATAGAATGTGATTTCCTGGTTGCCTATGCAGAGCGGATTGGAGTTTGGCATTTCGGCCTTAGCAAAAAATTTAGAAATGATTTTAAGTTGTTTTCTGTAGTAATGGCATATAGTTCGTATTTCTCCGAAGGTATACGTTGCCAACAGGAGTTCGTATTTATAAAAGCAGATTTTGGGGCCAGGGGTCCCAACATCGAGAACTACTAAATGTTTTTTGTTTTTGGCATTTACGGGCAGTAAGAATGATTCCATTTTGCGGAGAGAGAGACAGAACTATTGGAAGAGAGAGAAAAAAAGGAAAAACGGGGTGGAATTGTGCGAGCGGGGAGAGACCTGGGGAAGACAGAGAAAAGAGTGCGATCAGGTAAGGGGTTAATAGAAATAGCGAGAGGTAGAGGGGCGAGTTGGGGAGAAAGAGAGAGACGAGAAGATGCGGAATTGGTGAGGGAGAGGGCGGGCTGGAGGCGGGGGAGGTGAAGAGAGAGGAGGTGTCGGGTACCGATATCCGTTGGGGATGTGTCTGAAGTGGGCGGCCGACAGAGGCGGAGACGCAGATTGTTCCTGTTCTATGAACCACTGGATGAATCCGGTGGGGTCCCTGTCATTGTAGGGTTCCGTTGGTGTCGGTCTGTGTAGGTTAATCGTCACGGGTCTGGTGCAGCCGAAGCTCCTTGCCATCTTGTCGTGGTTGACGATGGCTCGGAATTCGGTTTTACATGAAGATCTGCCGTCGTCGACCGGGTTTTGAGAGCAGTTTGAGTCGGCGTGGGGACAGTCGGCTGGCGTTTCCCCAGTTGCGTCTTGTAAAAAAAGTTGGAGCTGCGGATAGCCGAAACAAAAGTTTCGGAACGTCGCCGCCGGTATATATTGGCTTAACTCCAAAAAGCATTCAAAAGGCAGGTCGTTCCAGCTTTTGGACTGGGCGGTTGCGTCAGGGGGGCCGGAAGTCATGGTAAAGTCGGGAGGTGGAGAGAGAAAGATAAGGATGGAGATAAGAGGCGAGAGGGATGGATAGGGAAGAGAGAGGTGGAGAGCGAAAGAGAGATAGAGCAAGTGTGTGAGTCGAAAAACGGAGAAAGAAAAGGGTGGAGGGCAAGTGAAGAGAGAGGCAGGTTGAGACTGTCGGTGAGGAAAAAGCAGAAAACACACGTTTTGTTTAGTTGCTTGCCAGATTGATGCTAAAATTTGAGAAGAACACTCGGGGGTAAGTACTCACTCGTAAGGCTGGTGGTTGGCTGATGATAATTATTCCAATGGTGGCGCACTCAAACGAATTTTTGGCAAAATATGAAGGTGTGGAAGAATAATGAGAAGAATAAAATATAAAAGCACTTGTAGAGCGCGAGGCTGTTGACGCGAGCGGTCGGCGAGCGAGCACACGAAAGCAGCGAAGACACGGAAGCAGAGCGGCGAGCGCGGGTGTCGGAGTTCGAGAGCTAGGTCTGACCTGGGAGCTGGCGAACTGACGACTGAATTTTGGTGGCGACGGAGTGTGCCGCCTAGGATCACTCCCGAAGATGTGCCGGTGTAGGCGGGGGGAGGAGGGCGGAGACTGCAGGGGTAGCAGGGGGCAGCTGAGGGGCTTGTGTAGGGCGTTGGGGGGCCTGGGGGGGTGGGGAGGTGGGGTGGGTGGGGGAGGTGGAGGGGACACAGGAGACAGAGGTTCCTCCTGATTGGCTTGATTTTTGGGTAAATTTAGCTAGGGTTGGTCGGGGCATGGCGGCAGAGTAGGTGGGCGTTTCATAGATCGGTTCTGGGGCTTGTGCGGGGGCCGGGGCGCGGGGAAGGGTGGGATAGAGGGCTGCCGACGGCGGGTGGGAGGGGGGTTCAAAGGGGTATGCGGGGGACGCGTGTGGCGGAAAGAAGGAGAAATGCACGGGCGGGGCGGAGACGCGGGAGGCCGAGGGGACCAGCGTTAAATAGCCGTCGGAATCCTTGGAGCGGTGTGAGGCGGGAGGAGGGGGTGGGTCATCGTGTGGGGGACGGGGAGGAGAGGGGTCCACGGGGTCGGCGTTGAGTGGGCGCTGATTGCGTCTGATATTACGATATATGAGAATATTGGTCAGTGTTGACCAGAGGGCTGCGAGGAGATGGAAAAAAGACCAGCCGAATTCGCTTTTGAGGTGCAAAATGCGAATTGCCGTTGCTGCCATATATTTAATGAAATTAAGGATGGTCATTACGCCTATGATAGTGGACGCGAGGAGTCCGAAACGGTTAACGAAAGACCAAAAATTTTCCATAGTTGAGGTGGCCAATTTTTTTAGTTCGCCTTTTGAAAAGAGGGATAGGGCTGAAAAGCTGGAAATAACTTGCGTATTTCCGAGGACTTTGGACGCGAAAGTGGACTCCACTGCTGTTCTCGCGTTTGGGAACATTATACTGCGTTGAAAGGCTTCTAAATCTTTAACGGCAAAAAGGCCTTTGCCAGCGACGTGTCGAATAGTTTCGAAGGATAAATCGAGGTTCTGATAGGGTTGCAAGGTGACGGGAGGGGATGGCAGAGGTTCGGGAGACGGGGCGAAGCCGTACCAGGAGCCGGGGTGCAGTTCAAATGCGTGCGGGTTCATACGCGAGCAGACGACGGCGTCGGCGTGGGGCGTAATGATGCGGGAAACGGGTTGAAGGAAAGCAGGTTTGTCGTTATGAGTGATGGGGAGGGATGACCAGCATGAATTATCGTGCCGGTACTGAACGGTGACTTCGACGCAGCGAAGAACGACAGCCTGTTCGCCGTAATGATGAACTAGAACTCCGGAAGGATCCTCGAAAAGTATGGAGCCGGCATTGGTGGGGGAGGTTCGAATTAATGCTAATTTGTGTTTAATTAGGTCGCGTTCCAGAAGACAGCGGCGGTAGGCGCCGTATAAATTAAGGCGTTGCAGGTTGGATTTCATTTCCCATTCGAGATATTGGAGCTTGCTGTGATAATTAGCTAGAAAAACAGCGGCATCGAAGTCGAAGACGGCCGTGTGGCGGAAGAAAAAATATTTAGGGTCAACTGTTATATATACGAGAAGATTAGTGTGTTCCGTGGAGTGGATTGTGAGACCACAGCGTTCGAAAGGGGAGGAAAGGCGAACCGCGAAAGTTTCTCTGATGTTATCAACGACTAAGTATTTTTCGACTGAATTTTCGTTCTGAGAAGTAAAGAGTAGGGCGTTGCCTTCGTAAAGAATCATATGGGAGTCGCGATCGCAGTCCGTGGCGACCGGGAGGGCGGGCCAGAACGAGTGGCCGTTCCAGAAGTCCGTGCAGGAGAGGGATAAATAGGGGCATTGCAAGCCGTTTTTAAGATGAACTATGTTATTGCCGAGATCGACTTTGGATGTGAAATCGAAGATGGAAACGGAAGCGAGAACGTGAACAACGGAGTCTGGATAGGACTGGCCGTCGTCGAAAAAGTGACCGTTTTCGCATTGGCCGTCTGAGGCCTGTATGGCGCCGGCTACGACTAATTCGTGCTCAGAAGTCTGGTTGCGAGGGATATTATGAATGGGGATGCCGTAAAGGGTTAATTCTTGGAATTGTTGGAGTTTATCGCATTCCATGCGAGTGAGGGGCTTGAGTTTTCGTTTACGCGCCTTGATTTTCATGTGATTGAACGCACCGCAATAAAATATACTGAGTTCAAGTTCGACGCGGCAAGAGTAGGCGGCTACGGTGCGAAAGGTGGGTTGTAAAACTACTTGGACGGTGACATTTTTGGAAGAGCCTAGTTTTGGGGTGTCTTGGCAGGGACCGACTGAAGCGAGAGAGATTTTGGTGACATTAGTGGCTGGATGGTCGCACGAAAATCCTTTAAGGAGCGGGGGTGCTCCGAATGTCGGTTCGGGATCGTCCTGGGGTCCTGGGGGAACGCATCGAACTGAAGACGCAAGAAGAAGGAGGAGAAAAATCATCTGGAACATGAGAAAAAAGAAAAGACGGGCTTCGAGGCCTTGCGAGATTAGCGACAGTTGTTAAATAATTAAAAAAAAACAAAGTCACACTTTATTAAAAAAAAAAAAGGAGAAGAGAGAGAGAGAAAAAAAAGGGTGGGACAACGGGTGCAAAGTTCATTGATTAGAGGGGGGGGGGCACGTGGTGTGCGCTGAGAGTGGAGGAGGCTGCTGGGTGTGATGGGGAGAGAGAGAGAGCACCAAGAGGAGCTTGTAGGGAGAGACCGAGGGAAAGAGAAAAAAAAAAAAGGGGGGGGGGGACACAGGAGGTGTGTGGTGCGAGGGGTCTATGTTCGGCGAGGAGGGCGAGATGGCCCGGCTGGGTGCGGCTGTGATACGGCCGTGCGTCGAGCGACCGGGCTCGAGAATCGTAAAATGCGAGTGACAGCTTGAGCGAGTTCTGGGTCGAGGGGCGAGTGACGGCGTTGTTTCCGTCCGCCTCGGCGACGGCGTTTGGGGGCTTCGGCCGGGCCGGCCGTTAGAGGGGAAGTTGACGCCGTTTGGCTATTTTCAGGAAGCGGGTGTGTGCGAGGTGGGACCGGGGGGCGGCCGGGGGCCGGGCGACGAGGGGGGGAGGCGAGAACGTCGCGATAAGAACGGCGGGCCGGCGTGCGGCCTGCGTAGGCATGATCATACCGCGGCGTTTCCGGAAGGGGGAGCGGGGAGGCGCGGGGCGTGAACGGGGAGGCGCGGGCGGGGAGCGTACGCGTCATATGTGGGGCTTGTGAGACATGAAGAGCGAGACGAAGGGCCGTAGTGAAGGTCCGTTGAAGGGTTCGGGTGGCTGTAAAGATAGTTTGGGTGTGAGACGGTAGGCGACACTGGACTGCAACATTGTGCAGGCGGGCCATGTTATTATGCCAGATTTGTTCGTCCTCCATGATGCGGTTGGCGAGAGAACGCAAAGGGCGGTGTGAGTCATGCATGATTGATTGAAGATAAAAAGGCGATTGGGGGGGGGGGGTAGACTAGATCTGAAAAAAAAAAGGCAAAAAAAAAAAAGGGGGATTAATATGGGTGAAAACGAGTGGGTTGTCGGTGTGTGAGGGTGGGGGAGGGCGTTGGGGGGGTGGGCGTAGGAACAGGTGGGAGGTGGAGGGGGGCGAGTGCGGCGGTAAGACTTGGAGAGGGAGACGGCAGGTGATACATGATGATATGGCAGTGATATGACGCGAATATTTCGAAAAGAAAACGGATTAGTGTGTTGTAGGGTAATCCGTCGCGGCCTGTGCCAATGCGTGGTATGGCGATGGCGTATATGTTATTGGCTTTCATATAATCACGTAACGCTGAGAGTCCTGCGTATATTTGAAAGGGTGATGCTGGTCGTCGTGAGCGGGATTTGTTGACAATATTTAAAATAAGGCGGGGTGGGCGCTGGAGCGGGACAACGGATGGGTATGTGAGGTCATGTGATCGTAGTTCTTTGCGAATGTGAAAATGTCTGTCGATCCGTTTCGCGAGGCCTGCGCCACATGTGGCGTCGGCTCCTATATTATGTGCAATGGGAATTGTCATTTGGGAGGAAAGCAGATCTCCGACTCTATGGGAGAGCATCATTTTTCCTGAAACAGAAGGAAGGAATGGTATGAGAAGAGGGGGCGAGTGATGCTGCATAGGGACGCACACAGTGTTGCGTGTGGGGAAGGGGGTGGGGAGGGGAGGGGACAGAGGTCCGGGGGGGGGGGGAATTAGTTCCGGTGAGGGTGGAGGACCTGTGCGGGGTCCGGATGCTGCAGGTCCTCGGTCAGTTGTCTCCTTGGCGAGGTTCGTGACGGTTGTGTGTTTGCGTGTTTCGGAAAAGTGCGGGAAAATGAGTGCGTGTCCTGTGAATTTGGGCCATGTGGCTATTGAGGCGGTTATTCTAGAATTGGAGACGATGAGTGTGCCTGATTTGATTGCGACGTGGCTGGGAAGTTCGGGCGGGTGGCAAGATATGGCCCGGAGAGCTTTGAAGCGAAGAGACTTGATTATTGGCGAGGGGTCTGTTGATGTGTATGCGAGACATTTTTGGGGGCGGGGGTGGGATAGCGTGGGTCACGTGAGGGTGCACGCGGAATTGTTTACTGGGCGCAGCTGCCTAGAGGAGATCAAGGCGACAATGAGAATAGTGAAGGCTGTCGTGGATGAGACACCCTTATTGTGGCAGGTGGGGGTCTGCGGTTGTGAATGTTTTTGGCAGGGTCGAGTAATATTTGCTCGGATTGGTGCCATGAAACTTGTCGAGGGGCTGAGTGATCCTTGTTGCTGGGTCTATCGGCGGGCGTGAAGCTGTGTGGTTGTCGTGTAAATAGTGTATAAAGTGCGTGCAATTAAGGACTGAGTGTGAATAGTGTGTATAGTGTGTGCGTGAAGAAGAGGGCGAGAGGCGCGGCCAGGATGGATATTTTCATCGGAAAAAGGTGAGGGAGTGAGAAAGGAGGAGTTGCACGTGTGGTGGAGGGAGACGAGTGTGCGTGTGTGTGTGTGTGTGCGTTTGCATGCGGAGGCTCGGGGGCCAGCGGGATACGGAGAACTGGGGGGGGGGGGGGGGGGGGGGGGGACCGGGGAGGAGATGCCGCATGCGGAGAGGGGAAGGTGGCGGGAGCGGGGGGGCGGGTGTGTGTGTGTGGGTGTGTGTGCATTTGCATGCGGAGGCTCGGGAGCCAGTGGGATACGGAGAACTGGGGGGGGGGGGGGGGGGGGGGGGGGCACCGGGGACCGGCGAGGAGATGCCGTGTGCGGGGAGGGGGGGGGGGGGGGGGGTTTCTTGCTCGTGGGTCGCTTTTGTCTTGGAGGCGGTGCGGGGGGGGGGGGGGGGGGGGGGGGGGGAGGCGCTTCAATGAATTGGACCTGTTAAAGCAGGTGGATTAATTGTGGTTTTGGTGGGTCATATTTAAGGAACCGTGGGCGTGAAAAATATTTTTTAAGGGAGCTCACGTGGATTTTTTGTAGTTTATAGGAATTACGGAATGGTGCTTTCACGTAATAGGAAGAAGGTCCGCATTGGGCTATGATCGTACCGGGGCCGCGCCAAACGAATAAAAATTTGGCGGCGGACCGCTTGTGTGGTCTGTAAACGAGGACCTGATCGCCTGGGCGATAAGTGGTGTGTTTTCGTTTTTTATCAAAATAAGATTTCTGGGCTTCTTGATCCGCGTGGAGTATGTTTTGTGCTTGAGTGCGCATTTGAAAATGGGTGAGAAGTTTTTGGGTGGGGGTCACTTTTTGTGGGAGTGCATAGAGGATGCGGTGAGGCGTGAGGCAGTCGAAGCCATACATTAATTGAAAACTAGAATAATTATAATGGAACCGCTTATTTGTATTTGCAGCTAATGTGCTAAGGGGGAGTAATTTGTCCCAGTGTAGGAGAGATTCGTTGCACAGTAGTGCGATGCGATCAGCTACTTTTTTAATTCCTGCTTCAGCGCTGCCGCTGGGGTCGTGGTGCCCTGCGGGGGAGAAGTCTATTTGAATGCCCAGTTGGGATGTGAATTTTTTGAATTCGTAACTGCAGAAGGAGGAGTCCATGTCGCAGAGAAGTGTATAGAAGCAACCGTAGGTTGAAATAAATTCTTTGAAAATTTTAATAATTTCTTTCACATTATTATGCTTCATGGGGCGAGTGAACAGGTAGCGAGTGTGTAACTCGCATATTAGTAAAAAATATGCGTTTCCCGATTTTGCTTTGGGGCAGAACTTGACGTCTGCACTGCAGTATTGCATGGGAAACAGGGGTTTAATTGGCGTAAGAATGCCTTCTTTAAAATTTTTCTTGCGGTATCTCTGACATACAGTGCAAGTCTGAGTGTATAGGAGCGTGTCGCGGCGTTTTCTGGGCCAAAAGAAATCACGAAGACGCGAGAGCGTGGAACGGAAGGCCAGGTGGCCTGCGAGGGGAGAGTCGTGAGCTTGAAACAGTAGCTCAGGCCGTAAGGAGGCCGGTACGTAAACAAGGTGGGGGACATGTCTAGTGACCACCAAATTTTTAAAGAGGGTATATTTTTTATGGAATTTATTTTGGAGAAGGGCGTTCCGAATTATATTGATGTCGGGATCCGCTATTTGCTGTGATAATAGTTCCGCGTGTGCAACGGGGAGGAGGGGGTCGCGGGGGGACGGGTCGGGGGGCGGGTCAGGGGGCGGGTCAGGGGGGGGGTCAGGGGGCGGGTCAGGGGGGGGGTCAGGGGGCGGGTCATGGGGCACGCCAGGGGTCACGCCGTGGGGCACGCCAGGGGTCACGCCGTGGGGCACGCAGGGGCTCTGCTCCTGCGGGACCTGGGGAGGGGAAGGGGGTAGGTCCGCGGGGGGCGGGGGGGGAGAGAGATGGGGTGTCAGAAGGCTGGGCGCGTGCCGAGCGAGGGGGGTCATATATTGAGGGCTCGTCGAGCTGGGTGTCGTGGTTCCGGAAGGGGGGAAAGTTTAGGATGTTACCTAAACGTTGTCTCAAACGTGTAAGCAGGGGGTCCGTGTGAGTGACACGTATTTCTGGCGACTGGGGAGGTGAGTCAGGACGGCTGTGCTCGGGTGGCGGAGAGTTAGTAGTGTCGTCACACAATTGGTTTGCCGGCTGTTGTGCGGGCAAGTTATGAGGTGTGCGGCCGGCTGCTATACTCGGAGCCGGGCCGGGGCGGATTTCTGGCGTTGCGTATTGGAGGCGTCGGGCCGAGCGGCGGGCAGCTGCTCGCGCGCGCGGATGTTTTTGAATGGGAAAAGGATGTTTGAGGGGGATTTGCTTCGCGAGCGCTCGGGTGTTGGGTTCATCCGTATGTGTCATAGGTATTGTTTTTAGAACTGGGGAGATGGGAGCGGGGCTGGGGCTTAGGTGAGTGGAGGGCTGGCCGTCGGGATAGGGTTTTCCGAGGAGCGTCGGCGGAAGTAATTGAATGGGGGTGGGGAGGGGGGGAGGGGGGGCGGTGAGGTTGGTTGGGAGGGCGCGAGGGACACGGGATCGCAAATTATAGGCAGGGCGTACCGCAGAGACGACTGCGTCGTATGGCAGGGCAGGACAGTCGGGTTCCGGTCCGGATGGTTGCGTAAGGGGGTCCGGACAGCGGCTCAAGGGGTCTACTATATTTTCGGAACCCTTTTTATACACTATTTTTAAAATTGGGTATTCGGAGAGAACTGCTATATAGCGAGCGACACGGGGCGTGGGGTGTTTCATTTTGAGCAGGGCTGCTAGGCCGGTGCTGTCTGTGTATAGTTCGAAAGGGGTCCCAGCGAGGTAGGGACGCCAATGGATGACACTTTCACACGCGCTCAGTGATTCTAAATAGAGGCTGACTAGTTTTTGTTCGGCCGGGGTTGTCGTGCGGCTGTAAAATCCGAATGGTTTCCAGACATCATCGTGTTTCTGATGGAGTTCGGAAGCTAGGCCGACGGAGCTGGCATCGCAGTACAGCCGAGTTGGAAGGGCGGGATTAAAATGGTACAAGCAGGCTTGCTTAAGTTCGGTGTACACCTGTTTGATGGCTTCAGAATGAGCGGGAGTCCAATGGAATTGGGCAGAGGCTTTCATGACGTCGGAGACTATTTTCATTTTTGCACTGTAATTTTTAATGAACTTACGATGGTAATTAAGGTAGCCGTAACTGTGTCTGGCTTGTTTTTTACAAGTGACGTTAATAAGGGAATCGAGGGCGCGGAACCGAGCGGGGTCTGGGATCACGGTTTTTTCTGAGATTTTCCAACCGAGCACGCTGATTTCGGGCATGAAAAAATGAGATTTTTTGGGATTGAGATAGAGTTGAGCTTTACGGATGCAGTCGAAAACTTCTGTGAGAGTGTCACACATTTCATCAAACGTTTTGGCTGCTGAATACAGGTCGTCGAGGTACCCGTATATTTTTCGGAAGTAAATGCCTTCAAATGTTTTAGCGATGACGGAACAGAAGAGCTGGGCGCTAACGCTGGAGCCTTGTGGTATTTTCCGTAACTGGTACTGGGTTTGGTTGATTGTGAAGGCCGTGAGGCGGCGGGAGGCCTCATCTAGATTGACTTGAAAGTATCCTTGTTTTAAATCGAAGGAACAGAAAAAGGGGTTAAATTTAATATAATCGATAATATCCTGGGAACTAGGGAGCGTGTAATTAATGCGTTTGAGGCAAGAGGCATTAACTTGTTTCATAGATATTAGGAAACGATGTTCCAAGGGCTGGTTGGGGTCTTCGCGTCGTTTGGCGATGACGAAAACTGGAGAATTAAATTCGGAAGTTCCTTGGACAGCGATGCCTGCGTCTACGAGTTGTTTTACGTACGCGATGGCGTAAGCTTCTTCTGCGGGGGTTAGGCGAAATTGGGGGGTGTAGGCTACACTGTAGTTTTCTTTAAGTGGGAGGTGGGCCGTATAAACGCATTCTTTACGCATTTGTTGGTATGAAGAAGCGAAAATATCGCTGTATGACTCGAGTAAAGTGCGCGCTCGATGGAGTTGATCGGGTGGGAGGGCTGGGTTGATATTAAATTCGTGTGTAAGGGGAGTCACGTCGTCCGTTGGGGGCAATTTGATTTCGGTGAGACATTCTGATTTTAATTGAGGGGGCGCGCAGGATTGAATAGTTGCTGCTAGGAAGTCGTCTTCTGGGGAAAGGGAACCGATATGATCATTTGGGTGGATGTGGACTGGCGTGTCAGAAGCATTGTAGAGCACCAGGTGTGTGTCGGAGGGGGAGAGAAGGAAGTCGAAGCGTGCCGCTCCGAGTTTGTCGGCTAGGGCTGTTGAGAGCCTGAGGGTGCCGTCGGAAAGGAGGGGAAAGGGGGAGACAGCGAAATGAATTTTTTGGAATTGGTGAGGGAGTACCGTAGAGCGTTCTAAGGCAGAAGCTTTGTAGGACGAGCTATATATGGCAGGTACGTTCAAGTCTGCGAATTCTTCAAAGAAATTAATAGTAGGTGGTTCCGCGGGGCGGGGCATGTGGAGGAGCGTGGTGGATTGATGGTCATCACTAAGAGTTATAGAGTCTTGATTAAAATCAAGGATACATTTAGCGGAATACAAAAATGCTAAACCAAGTATTACTGGATATGCTAAATTTTGGCACACGTAAAAGGATTGTGTGGTAGTAATTGTTTGGCATTTGATTGGCGTGGTAATTGCGCCTAAAATTGTGATAGGTGTGCCGGCAGCTGTGCGCAGGCTTGGCATGGTGCAGTCGTTGGTAATGCTATCGGGGTGGATGATAGAGGCGGATACTAGATTGAAACTTGATCCGGAATCGATGAGGGCTGGTTGAAGGGAGCCTGCGAAATGTATGGGAATCTGTATTTGGACTCTTGGAGGTGGGGTGGGGTAGATGGAGGCTGCCGCGGTGTCGTCGGGCAGGAAAACTGAGTCGTATATTACTGGTGGCGAAAAAGACGCTTGTGGCTCTGGGGTCGAAAGGCGGGGGAGCGGGCTATAAGAGCGTGCGCAGGGGTCGAGGACACCTGTCGGAGGGGGAGAGGGGGAGGCACGCGGATGGTCGTGTTGACAGGAAGTATATTTGCGGAGGCGGCGATCGGGGCGCCGTTGTGATGGTTGTGGTGAAATGAGATTTGGCATGCGGGCTGACTCGTCCGAGTCATCGGAAAGATCGGAGAGGGGCTCAAATCTATTAGCGTGGTACCACTGTGGGGGGGGAGGGGGGCTAATTGGGGGAGCACGGCGACACGTGTTGACGCGGTGTGGCGGCTTGTTTGCCGCCTCGGTGGGGGGCCGAAGGGGGGCTAAACGAGTGTGAGTGATGCTACGACGGGTGGGCTGGGGAGGCTTGGGGAAGTTCCCGCGCGTGGTGTCGGTCGTTGGGTGGCGCCAGGTGGACTGGCGCCCGTGGGGCCGCGGGTCGTGGCTCTGGCGTACGCCTGATTTTATGAGTTCCGAACGGGGGTGCTTTATTGTTGAGGCGAACGGGGGGAAGGCGGCTCGGCGCCGGAGAGGGGGGGAGGGGGGGGATTTGAGAGTCTGGGCGTAGCTTTGTTTCTGCATTTGGGGGAAGAAAGGCTCGAAATAGCCGTGATCTACTATTTTCAGGAAGATGGTGTGTTTGGGATCCCGCACGGTGTAGTGGCGGACGCGAGAGAGGCTATGGAGAATGAGGTTAATTCGAAAGCATTGGCTGAGGGCCGTGATTTCGCATTCACCGGTGTGCGAACTTAATTTAGACATGACAATACGATATTGATTTGAACAGGTGGCCGGGACATTGGGAGCGATACGCGCTAAGTGGCGAAATTCAGACCAGTGAGATAATACGTGTTGTATCGTGTATTTACGTAAGCTAGATGCATAAAATGTATCGGCATAGTATGCGAGGGCTACTGCTTCGAAAAGGGAATTTCCTGTGCGGGGTATGGGGAGGGATCGAATGTCATGAAATTGAAGGTGTGCCGACGACGGTGGCGAAAAAACAGAGTGGATCATGCAGGCCGGCAGGACCTGCGGGGTGCCTAGTTTTTTGGAGCCATTGAGTTGTTGACGGGGCAATCGCGGTGGAAGTGATAGCCGGAGCAGTAATGACAGCGCGGGAGGCGGCGGGTGGGCGGGCCGTCGGTGGGCCTGCGGGATTCATAAATGGTGGGTGTGGAGAAATCTTCTGTTTTACCGGGCGTGCGGTAAGAGGGGTTAGGTTTGCGTGGTTGCCGGGGAGAGTTGCTTTGGGAGTCATACCGGGGGCGGGGGTTATCGTAGCCGGACCGGGTGTTATCGTAGTTGGGACGAGCGGTGTCGTAGTTACGCCTTGGAGGGTAGCGTTGGTAAGTATTAGAGCGGGGGGCGTCGTTACGCGATTGATAATATTGTTGAGAGGGGACGAATGCGCGGCCATCACGAGGGGCGGGAGATTGGGAGCGGGGGCGGGTAAAAGTATTATCGCGGTATGAGTCTCGTTGTGGTGGTTGGACTGCGTGGGCTACTGGTTGTTGGACTGCAAGAACCAAATTTTGTAATTTGGAAATGAGGGCGTCTAATTTGTCGTCCGTTGGGGACGGCGGGGTCGCAGGTGAGGCGGGGGTGGGGGAGGGGACGGCCGGCGTGGCGGCAGGGGGCGTGGTCGGGGCGGGTGCGGGAGGCGTTTGCATTTTAGTGAGGAAGTGTTGTAGTTTGGTAAGGGTGTCGTCGAGACGGGCCGCCTGAGCGGTGTCGACTGTTGGTGTCGGTGGTATGGGTGCGGCAGAGGTCGTAGGGGCGGCAGGTGGGGAGGGGGTCGGGGGAGTTGAGGAAGATGGGGGAGGCAGGAGCGAGGGAGGGTAGGTGGAGACTGGAACACTAAATGCTTGTTGCAGAGTAGAGTAATTAGTTGAGCTCGCGAGGGCGTGTTGAGTGTGTGCGCGAACACTTGCTCGTTGACACGAGTCAATAGATTGGACTGCTGCCAAAAAGGTGGCGGTATCTGTGTAGTCTTGAGGGCGGAGTGCCGTTGAAATGTTGAGGGGCAGTCCTTTATGCAGGTGGAATAATTGCTGTTGCAGCGAGTTGATTCTACTCTTTCTACATAGTTCAAGGAGATTATTTAAGTATTGAGCGTAGCTTTCGGTGGGTAGTTTAACCCTATGCTGTAGTTCGTCTTTGTATCTTTGTACATCGAGATCGGGGGCGAACCCTGTACGGAGCTTTTCACGGACATGATTATGGATAATTTCTTCGTTTCTATTGAATGGGGGGGCCCGGGGGTTGTCGCTAAGCCACTGCAGTTCGCGGTGAATTAAGGCGAGGGCTTGGTCTTTGGCACAGTTTTCAAGATAAAATAATTTTTGGGCGGGGGTGATATTTTCATGGACAGCGAGGACTCGGTCGAGACGGCCTAAAAATATGTCCACGTCCTCGTCCGGGTGTCCGCTGAAGGAGGGGAGTTGAGGGGAAATAGTGAGCATGGGGATTTGAGCCATCGTTGCTAGGTGGGGAATGCGCGCGGGGGTCTTATTTATATAGTCTACGATACAATGAACGATGTGACGGAGGACGCAGGAGAGGCCGTATACGATATGTTGATTAGTGTATTTTTGGATGCGCAAAAATTGAACGAAGGCGACGATGCTGTGAAGGGGAATGCGAAGGGTGTGGGAGGAGAGGTGATTATTGTCGTGGATGAAATCTAATTGGGGGTGGTTATCATTTAACACAAAACGACCACGCAAATAAAATTGGATGGCCTGGCGCCGGTGTTTTTGGGCGCGAGGTGTGTCTGCTATGTGTGAAAATGCGTTATTAAGGGGGCGGAGGGCTTGTAAGAGGCGTTTTGCGATTTCCGTGGAGGCGGTGAAGGGGAGAGGGGCTTTCCGAGAAAGGACGAAATATGGTAAATTACTGTTGTATTCAACACACTTTTCGAGAAAAATTTGAATATATTGAAGTAAGTTTGCTAGTTTCGATGGGGTGAGTTCGCGGGCCATTCAGACGGACGCATAGTCATGAGAAAATGAGCGAAGGGCGGGTGGGTAAAAAGGGCTACGGGAAAATACGGGGTTAGCTGGGTAGGCAAAAAGGCGGGGAGGGGGGGTGCAGAGAAAAAAAAAAGAGGGGGGGGGGGGACAAGTTAGGTACACATCTCAAACTAACTAGACTCCGAGAACGTACAAGACTTTCCGGCTGATGCACCACGTTGTGTTAGCTCGGGTTGAGCGTAAGTCAGCACTGCCACGCTGTGAGTGTGATATATTTATGATCGATATTGGCAGCCGGGTTCAAGTCGAGGGCTCAAGGAGAGTAGTCGTAAATAAGGAATGAGACGTGTATGTTCGTACCCTTTTAGATATTATAATTCGGGAAAGGTCAGGATGTGTGTTTACAGGTGGATAAATACCTTTCGCTAAGTACTGTAGTTGAGTCACCCAGAGAGGCCCGTGGGAGTCGGATCGATGTAACACTGAGTTGAAGAGTGGACTGGCGAAAGCCGGTCCGAGCGGAGTGCTGGTCCGAAGAGAACTGAGCTGATCTAAACTGAACTGCGAGAGACTGCCCGCGACTGCGCGAGACTAGGGAGCAGGTGCCCCTTTTTATATATGCTAGCTAGGGAAAAACCCTCCCTGGTAGGGGGTGCTAAATATAACTGTCTCGTGAAAGGAGTGGACCGACGGATAACAGGATATTGAGATACGTCTGAGTGTGAGTCATCAAGCTGAGACAAACAGATTGGATAACAGGATATTGAGATACGTTATATGAGTTTTCAGTTACATGGTTGTAGTTCCTCCAGTGTTACTGCAAATTATAAGCGGTTCTCGGACGGGCTTGAAATTACAAGCGGTTTTCGCAGTGAGGTATCGTAATGCGGTTGTTGTTGCAGTAAATGCAATACTTTATGGTACACAGCTTCCCGGCATGATCATCAGATGAGGTAGTGCAGAGTGATCATGACTCATTTTTACCCGTCCCTATATCTAATACACATGGTAAGAAGAACGAGTATTTGTGCCTGATAAGGTCATTTAGTGTACCTATTTCTACTCAATGTTGGCAACATGCGAGGTCACGTGAGCCGCGCAGCCAATAGGCGACGAGCGAAAGCGCGGGAAGGGGCCGCCGGCTGCAGTCAGCCCGACCCGATATTTTCGTGATTTAAACTACGAAAATAGGCACGGCGGCTTGAAAACGGGTACGGCGGTGGTAGGCGAGACCAGCCGCGACACCGCCAGCACCGAAGAGGCCGAGAAATCGCGAGTGGAAATTTCGGCACGAATCCAGGCGCGAGGCTCAGGTCCTCTGCAGCGATCTTCTCCGGCCTTCAACCCAGATCAGCGCCGAAATCCAAAAAGTCACATATGCCCGTCCTCCTAAACGGCTCATCGGACGGGGCTGATATTCTAGGGGTCCCTCAAGGGGGTGAAGGGGAGCTCGCCAACCGAATTTCAGCCCGATCGGATACCTGGGGGCCGAACGGGAGTGCTTCGAAGTTTTAGGGGGAGCGTTCTTAAGTGATAAGCGGACCCTTCGAAAACTCGCAGCACGCACGTCCCGAGTCACACTCTCGACTTCAAGGTGGGGATCGGCACGGCACACGAGCCCCTTCCACCCCCAACAGTCGGATAATTTTTAAAATGGTATCTTAGTGACGGCCCCCCAGCAGCCGTCTCCGTTATTCCCCGTCGGATTTCACGCGCAGACGCTTTCCCTGATTGGGGAAGGCGTCCCCGAGACACCACGCACCGGTTAGACGAGTTTCCGGCGAAAATTAGATATCGGCCACACACTGGTGGTGGGGAGAGGGAGGTCGTCGTCGACCACCACGGCGGTTCTGCGGCCGTGTCCTCGAGGACAAGACCGTCCGCCTGATGTTGACGGGGTGGCCTTGGTGGGGAACTTCAACCGCAATAGCAACTGCAGCGTAGCTTCAGCTACCGAGGAAAATGATATAAGATTGTATGGCGGGCTTGCCTACCTCGCCATGAGACGTCCTTTATTGGCTTGTAACTTGGCCATCCCTCGACAGATTTCGCACAGACACGTATTTTTGGTGTCCAGACTAGTTCCGCAGTTCGAAAAAAAATGAAGCCTATGTCCAGACCTTGTAAAAAAGAAATACCTCAGCGGGATTTGAACCCTGACTCGGTGACCATTTGGATACGAGGTAGAGCAATACTTAGATACTTTTCCTTACTGTACCTTTCGTTTCGACCTTAGACGGTTGAAGCAAAGTCACTTTCTGCTCGCTGCCGTGGATAGGACTAGTCATAGGAATCGTACCGGGTGTCCAGGCTAATACACTGCAGTCGGATGGGTGGCCTACCCTTGACTCTGCAGGGGCGACGATGCAGGCGGCTCCCGGCGGGAGACAACATTTGCGTATCGAAACCGAAACGCTAAAGAGGTAGCAGACATCAGTGTTGACTGTCAACCTCAACCATGGCGGAGGGAGCGCAGCCGCACGTGTTGACAAACGAGGAAATGGCAGAAATGGTTACGATTTAAGGCGAGGCGCGAGGGAATGGGCATCAGGCTAGCAGAATTTATGCCGAGCGCTCTCCGGACCGACATCACCCTAATCACAAGTTCGTTAAGATATTTCAAAAGTTGAGACGGACGGGCCAATTTCAGCCCTCGTTCGGCAGCCGTAGCCAGGCGCCAGGAGCAGACGACGCAAAGCGGCGCTGGCAGAGGAGTTGGATAGTGTGAGGAGGGGAGGCTGTGTGCACTTCCAGCCGCTCGGCTCCCCGGCTCTCCTGCTGGTCTCGGCTGGCCGTAGCTCGACTCGTCACGCTCGGTGTCTCCCGCCGGGAGCCGCCTGCATCGTTGCGCCTGCAGAGTCAAGGGTAGGCCACCCATCCGACTGCAGTGTTTTAGCCTGGACACCCGGCACAAGTTTTGCTTCATACTTGGATTTAGCAGCATGACATGTCCACAACGTTTAGGGGCTGTTCACATATTACGTCACACTTACAGGGGAAAGGGGGTCTGTGTAAACAGCTTAACATTAAATGCATGGGAAGGTTAGGTTAGCCCCGTGACAATACGGGGGGGGGGGGGGGTATTGGCCGAAAAAGCGTGACGTAGCATGTGAACAGCCCCTTACAAAACTGTAATGTGAATATCAAAAGTTCGAAACCTGACCCGCAGTCCTTTCCAGAATGACTCTGGGCTAGTGTCGTCCGATGAGATGGAACTTGGGAAAAAATCCTATCATGGCTGCAGTTTTTGCCTTCCTCAACAATTCCACTCCGTTATTGTGTGCATTACGTAAATCTAGTTGATCATCGGTCTCTGCATTTGCATATACATGCTTCGAGACAAGCAGAGGTATTGATGCTATGAGTTGCAACAGTCCTCCATTTGCTTGTGTTGGTAGCACTTCGTCCTTCGATCCACTTCATGTTTTCTCACATTCACATGTACTAACCGGACGTGTATTTGTCCAGTTATTATTTCGGAAATAATTACGCTTTGATTATATTCAAAGATGCCACATTTGAGCAGTGCGCGGGGGGTTCTGTGCCGTGATTGGCCGCTGCCGCTGACACTAGCGCCCCCTGGCGGCGCGCCACCGGGTTCCCGCTTGGCATCCGCCTACCCACGCCCTCTCCTCGCCTCGCGCGTCGGAAAGTCGGCAAGTCCAAACGAGGAGCTACCGTAGCGTCCCGGACGTAACGGTCACGCGACTGTTGAGAGTTCTTTAACGCCGCTTTGTTTAATGAAACCGTAGTAATAATGCTGGGTGTTGCCGTGGTGGAATTCACGGATGGCTTCAGAGTTAGGAAGATTGTTCGCGTGTCAAGGGTGGTTGTGGGCAAGACGCGAGCTCCATTTGAACCAAAGGCTTCCAGCGACTATGTCCCTGATACTGGATTCTACAAGGTGAAATGGCAGAAGAGTGAATTAAACCATTCTGGTTACTACGATGCCACGATTCTGCTTCTTGCAAGTAAGTTCCAAGGGCCGCGACCACGCCTACGGTGTGTAACGAACATAGGCCTTTAGCCTAACCTAGTTGTGCTGCGGAGCGGTGATTCCCACAGTTTCCCTCCAATCCTGACCTTCCAGAATCTGTGCTCTGAACATCCCCTCTTGACTCTATTTCTCGAAGGTCCTGTTGTGGAGCTCCTCTAGCCGTTAATTTCGTTCCAAATTTCACATATTACTTGTTTTGGTTAGAATTGTTCCTGTTCCTATCTTAGCCACCTGGAAGCTCTAGCGGCTGTATTTTTTTACAGAGACTTTTGAGGATGCCACAGCCGAAGCTGAAGCAGAAGGGATTAAATTTTATGGAGCGCCGATTTTGGAGGACCTTCCAGCATCCAAGCCCACTGATGATTCAGAAACAGAGGTGAACGGGAAACGCTCCAGAAGAGCAGCTGCTGCTGGAGCCACATCAGCAACAGCCACATGCCACCAAAAGCCCCCTGTGAAGGTATCTGCCAAGCAGGTGAGTGTGTATACTGTAAAGGAAGCTTGCGCTGTTCTTATTGGGGTTGGTAATGTAACTCTCTTTATCAGACATCATCAGTCACTAAAAAACATGATTCAAAGCCAAAACATAAGCCTTCAATGCAGACTAAGAATCTCACAGGGGGGCTAGGGATCCCGTTTTACTGAAAAGGATGGAGGAAGCGCTAAAGAACGCTCAGAGTAATCCTATATTGACCCAGGTAAGGGAAGGTGGTGTACAATGGGACACCTTTTTTTTTTTTGAAGCCCCGTGTTGGACAGAGTTTGCGACTTACAATATTCCAGATTGGCCGAAAATACACATTACGACGTTTACTTTGAGATTTTAGGAGGTTCGAAACTCGCTGGGCTCTGTCTCAGACCGTACGGATCGCATATTTTGTGGTGCAAGGCGTTGGGACACCTCATTATTTACCCTTGTAGAACAAGTGTGTAGGATGTAACGAAAAGACTGACCACTAGGAACAGTTTCTTTTATTAAAATAAAAAGTTGTCTCATGCTTTTGGTTTCGTATTAAAAGACTTTTTGCAGAGCCTGTCATTTAGTTGACCTAGAGCGTTAAAATTTTGAGGAGGCATGTCCTAAGGGTCCTTGTCGAAGGCCCCAAAACCCCAACTTTGTTGATTTATTCTAAGGGGTTGAACCGCCCTCTTTATATGGGACATTGTCGGAAATCGCCGTGAAGGGGATCATCTAAACCCATTTGTAGGACGAAAGTTGGGAAAATTACAGTCAGTGTGGCAGCATAGGTGCCTAACAGTCCCAAATCTTGAGTTACAACCATCTCCGACCAACCCCTAATTTTGGAGGGGGTGCGGGGTATTTTGTAATTTAGGGGTGGAACAGTTCCAAAATTGATCGGCAGCGCTAGCGGTGGACGCTGGGGTTCCGATAATGACCGCCGCGACTTAGATCAACCTCTTAAAAGTGCCAGAAATCCGAAAAAACTGAAAAAATAGACACTTTTTAAAGATCTCTTGCTTTTCTTTGGTTTCTCCTGATAGGGGTTGGAAGGCGCAGACATGGCTCCTCAAAATTTGAACGCTCCACGTCTACTTCGAACGAAATGACAGGCTCTGCAAAAAGTGGGCCGCTAAACAAGACTCCAAGTGTTGTTAGGTTTGGTAACGATCAATACGAACTTTTGTTTTTGTTACAATAAAAAATACGATTCCACGAAGTGAAATCCTAGGAGGCCCGAAGTAGTGAGACGATATTGCTGAGATTTTATAGATTTTGTAAATTTTGTAGTTTTTCTGATGGTTTGAAGTGTCTTTCGAATGCGTTTGTGACAAACAGGATCTGTAAGGAGAGGAGAGTAGGAGTGAGAAGTGTGAAAGAGAAATATGAATGAATGATTCGTTGAGAACATATTGTATAAAGCTTGGAATGCTATCAAAAAGAAAAAGAACTGTATTTTTTGGGGTAAGTTAAACAATTGTTAAGCGAAAAAGTTTTTCGGAAGAGAGTTTAGAATTTCGTAGGAAGATTGGCAGTTGTAGTGTTCTAGGCTCTTTCCAGCGAGCAGCTGGCATTCTCACCACTGGCTACTCTGGCTAGCCCTAGCCTCGCTCAGGGTCTCACCTGCCTTGCATTCTCAATCTGTACGCCAACAATGCAACGCGGCGCCCCGCGGCTGCTACAACAGTCATCATGTGATCGAGAGCGGTCTCTGGCGGTCGACGATAGAGCGCTCTGTCGGCTGGGCACCGAACCTCAATCCTTTGCACTGTAAAATATTTATGCTCAGCTCACATTGAATAACAGGAGAACTAACTACTTTTCAACGTCAGGGGCAGGCATGAGGAATGAGAACGTTGATAAATCTTACTTTCAAAGACTCGTCCACATCTTGGCTGGTTCACTTGCTTGAAAATTTTTGATGAGTATGACATAAAGCTACCACACTCATTGCACAGCATTGCTTCCCAGCATTTTGAAACACTCTATGGTATTGATAAGCTGTTCCTTGAAGAACCTTCATCATCCAATTTCTGCACGTCACAACCACAATCAAAACTTTCGCGCACAACTCAAAACCGATGAAACCGACGTCGGTGTCCTCAATTGTTTTGTTTACCCACCCGTCGTCATGGTGTTGGATGAAAAATTCGGGACGGGAGGGAAGTACAGTCGACTCACGACGGCTACGTTTGAAAGTCTGTACCCTTTGCCGCATTATTGGCCGGCCACCCCAAGCTTGATATATCAACTTTTCAAACGCAGCAGTTTTCGTTTTTCGTTGCGACTGTACTACGTAACAGGCAGTGCTCTGATTGGTTGTAATTTTACCGTCCCCACCAACTTTGCCTCGGCTCGGCTTGGCCTTTGCTTGACTCGATCTTTTCGCCCATAAGAGCCTGCAGCTCGACTCGTATTATCAACTTTGTAAATTGAAAATGCTCGAGTTTAAGCTTTTGAGTTTTCGTATGGACATCAGAATCTGAATCAGCGGGTCTCCTTCCTTCTCCTTGCAATCTCTCATCGAAATTGTACAATTTCGTTCGGAGAAGTCCATAAGGGGCCATGTCAAAAAAAAAAATCCGAATCCTGAAGATTGCAATAGGCTACTTCGTGCCTAAAAATTATCACAGGCTTGTGGTCACGTATTTAAAGAAAATAAAAATAAAAAACTTTCGCACCTTATAGTATACTGGCACACGCGCACTTTTCCTAGCCCGAACTAACTTTACAGCGTCCTCCACAATCTCTCGCTTATACTGCTGGCCCTTCTGCGGCTCTCTCGCTCTCCGTCGGGGCATTTTCTGCTCTGTTAATTTTCCAATGAAAAATAATAATATTAATTTAAAACAAGAGCATGGGGCACAATGGGACAATCAGCTAGCTGTCCCATAGTACTCCGCTCGCGGCCGTCCCATTGTGTACCGAGTGTCAGATCGGAGGGGCCGCTCACTGGCACCATAACATCAAATGTGAGATCGGACCTAACAGTGTTGAAAGGAGCCTCAAGGGTCCAGGCACTCACTCCAATGCGCAAAATGGATTTTGAATAACGGTTTTTGGCTCTATAAAAAATATTCTTGAGCTCGATTTTGATGCTCTTACCTGGAATTTACTGGTTCAAAACTTCCCGACCAGCTGCCATAGCGAAAAACAATCGAGTCCGCCCACCACCAGGTGTCAAGTAGTGCACTCAAACACGGCTTCCTACTGACTTCATTCGCAGTCACGACCACCCACGGAAGGCGCCAAATTTAAGAGTGTCCCATTGTACCCCGTGTCCCATAGTACCCCACCTTCCATTACATAACAAACCTTGCAGCACCTGGTGCCAAGTGTTACATTGGACTAGTTATATGGACTACATAGACAAAGTTTACAAATTCAATACCCCCCCCCCTCCTCATCATCCACAGCCCACAGCGTTTATTCCTCCCACCCCTCGTCCTCTTGTATTTCCTCCCCTTCCCGCCGGCGCGGCCTATCAATTAATTCAAGAGATTCACCATTTCCGCTGTCGGCTCGAAGTCCCGGCAGCAGCCCCTTGCAACCACGTCCATCCTTATTCTAATGAGTGCTTGGAGCAGTTTAAAAGTGATCTTGTTTCTGGCTTTCACTTTAATGGCGTTCATGATGCCCTTTCAATGACTGCGTTTGAAATCAGCAGGGTCAGCGCGCGGAGTGCAGAGCTTGCTATTTTGCCAATTTTTCCCCCTGTTAAGGATAGTTCACACAGTTACTCGGAACAAAAGTTTTCGCCGGTAGTCGATTTTATGGCTTTAGAACCGAGGCACTCAGGGGCTTCGAGATCGATCCATGCGATTCAGCGACAATCAAAACATGGATATGCAGCTTGCCATGTCCAAAGAATATGTCATTATGCCCGAAAACCGCTAAAAACCGCGTGTGTTTTAGCATGGGATGTACTTTTGAATTTTTTAGCCAACTTCTGAATGCCACCGCGAACTGTCCAGAAAGTGCGAAAAGTAAAAGTTGTTTCCCCGTTGAGGAGTGTTGACAGTTCGTCCCCTTCACCTAGAATGCTAACGCTGCTCTGTAATTGAATTTTTATTTCATTTTCGTTTGTTAAATCACTAATTAAAACCGATTTGTGAGCCCCTTAAACTTCGCAACACCGCCTGAAAGGTGGTCATTATTTCGTTGGAGTGCGTTGCTCGCACTGGCCGTTCCATGGCTGCACGGCCCGTCCATATTTCAACTCAGACTGGAAAATCAAATCAACCGAGCATTTTTACAAATAAATATGCATTCGTCTATCTTCATTGCACTAAGAAACGTCATTCCTGCTGCAAGATGTAAAGGGAGTGTTGGTTATTCCGTAGATGCAAACGGATTGGGGGCTGTCCTAACCTCTCCCCGCTCCAGCGCAGCTCAACAGACAGCCGACCCGAGATTCAAACAGCAGCAGCCCATGCGCGGATACAAGGGGGGGGGGGGGGGGCTGTCCCATTCCCTCTTCAGCTTGTCCAAGTCGGCCTCGGAGTCTAGAAAGATAGGACAGAAAACGACATTCGCGACACTTGTTACTGCCAGGTAGTTAAAATAAAATGGACACATTTACATTCCAGGAAGAAACGGGGGAAGTTGCCCTGAAGCTGACTCGGTCGTGGTTGCGCAAGGCCTCCGAGGCAGCCACGAACTTCAGAGCCAGCAGCTAATCAGATTGCTCAGGCAGGAGCTGGTGCAAGCCTGTCACAAGTGTGATAAGGTAGCCGACACCGACACATCTGCATGGGGAATAAAAAGGAGAAAATGTTAAGAGCCCAGGTCCTGGTACCCGACCCGTTCCCGTCCCCGCCCGTTTCCATGATAAATGCCCCGCCACCCTCCGGTCTATTCATTATTGCTGGCGCCGCGGAGTTTTCCGCCTCCTCCTCGCCACTCTTGCTTAATTGGCTTTCCTACTTCGCCCGTCAGCTGTTGAGCGCTGCACGGCCAATGCTACAGATTGTGACCAATCTCGTCAAATCCCGTAAATCGCCCCGCAAATTGCCTGCTGACAAAAGAAATCGCCCCGCAAATCGCCCGGCGCCGGCGACATTCTTGGGCTGAAAACTTTAAAACTAGGATGGGTAATGCTGGCCTAGCTATACACAGAGAACGCTTCACATGCACAGAAGATGCTCTAATACTAACAATCCTCCGCCCACATGTTGCCCACTTCCGCCCACAACTGCTCAAGCTTCCTGGCATTTTTGTGGTCCTTTGCACTTGGGTCCCAAAGGGCACGCCAAGATTCCACAAGTTTGATGAGTTGCACTTCCGACGAGTCAACCAACATGTCGACCTCTAAGTCGAATGTTGACTTGTCGAATGGGTTCAATGTTTAGGGAATGACCGGAAAGGGTGCGGTCCTGTGGCAGGTGTACGCGGGGGAGCCGGCAATGTAGCCATAACTGGGCGGGCACTAACCCACGTGAAAAAGTTGTGGACGACAGTACGCTTAATTCGCAAATTTCGTATCATCGTAATTTTTTCCACGGCGCATTGAAACTAATGTGTGAAAGTATTGTTGGTATATGTGAGGCGTGCCGGGCGAAGCCATGGTGGGTATGATTTGTAGTCTGTAATTCTGTGGTGGAACGGAATGAGGAATTCGTGGAAAATTTTGACGAGAACGGGGCCTGCGATTACCAAGCGCGGATCCAGGGGGAGGGCGCCGGAAATGTAGGCAACCGGCATAACTTTACCGCCTGTAAGTAGGCAAACAGCGTGACTTTGCCCCCCCCCCCCCCCCCCCCCCCCGAGCCGCTCCTGGATCCGCCACTGGCGATTACGGTGGCGACGTTTGTGCGCCGTCTTTTAAATTTCCACAGTTCATTTGTTTGCCGCTGCTAATCTGGCGTCGTATGCACTCCACAAGAAGAGTAACGTACCCAAAACAAAAACAACGCGATGATATCCACCTGTAGTATAGATCCGCGCCGACAAAATAGTCCGCCCCCCCCCCCCCTCCCCCCGATATGGTTCTGTTTCCAGACACTATGAGTGTCATATATTTCGGGTTGGAACGGTTACATAATATTATATGAATGTATTGTGAAGTAAGGTACCTAAGGAGACGCAACCAATAAATATCCTAGAGTGTCATTTACTTCATCGTGTCAATCATTGTAGAGAAGAGCCGCCACCGTCAGGTGATCGATAAAAAGTGACAGTTCGTATCTACAAATTTACAGAATAAAATATATTTCAACATTGTTCCCTTTTGGAGTTGCCTAAAACTCTTATTGTTCAGTTAAAGTGGGCGACTCAGTGCTGCAGGCACGGGAATTTTAATATTTTTCTTGAGTTTGTTATGCGTAGAGACGAGGGGGAATTCACTCCGGAAAAATGTGTACCGACTGCTCCCATTACGGGTATTACGCGTAATTGAAAAATTACATTTATTACGCCCATTACACATACATTACACCCATTACGCATACATTACACCCATTACGCATACATTACACCAATTACACATCCATTACGTCTATTACATTGACTGCACTCTATTACGTGTATTACGCGGTTATTACATCTATTGCAAGGTTATTACGGGCATTACAGTAGCATTACGCGCATTACAGTTCTAAATTCGGACTGGCTCGAAGCGCGTTCATATTCCCCGCCAAATTAACATCCGCCCGGGTGAGTATGAATATCACCGTCAGAGTGCCCATAACGGCCCATAATAAATGCTATGAGAATTTCATCAACGCACTGGAACTCAGTTGTAAACAGTTCTCGGATACAACAGAGGCGTAATCATATAACGAGTCATATAATTTCATCCTTGATGAATTACAGAAGAAAGGAAACCGTACACTCAAATCGTGGGTAGAAGGAAATTGAAATAGGTACTGCAGTTCGAGTCGTAACCAGGACTCTGGCTTTCCTCACATCATATCGTGAACGCAGTAAGTACTAGCCTGGTGTGGCCTTTCAAACTGCATCAGATTGTGATGTGAGATGCTAGTTTTTAAATTTCCTCTAATGATAACTGAATAACTGAAAAATATAGTCCTACTGTGCTAAACTTGTCTCATCTTATTATTTTTTTTCCAGAATAATGTGGAATAACCAAAACAGCAATTCGAAAAGGAGGTTAGACAGGTTGGCTGTAAGAGATACTACACAGCTCAGTAAGCTGCTCAGCAGCTCAGCACTAAAGGAATTTGTGGCGTGGAAAATTTTGTAAGTCTCAGTCCTGTGTTGAGTTCTAACCTCGACAGTATTCGCATGTATTTAATTTTGAATGTTCGAATGTCCAATTTGTTTTTTCTTTATTTTTCGTACAGTATTTGAGAGGAATGTTCGCTGTTCATTATAGCTATAGCTATAAAATCCAAAAGGAAGCCTCTCCCTGCATCCTCCACGGTTGCTGCATCTCACCTGACACAAGAACAATGTTCGTAAACTTCCACATTAATTAAGTGCTCCAAGAATGAAGAGTGACATTGAAATTGAGCTCTATATTTGTGCTTCTTATGTAGTGTTGATGTTCCTTTCAAGCTTGAATGGGGTGTCTATATTTCTTGCCCGTAATTACCAGCCATTTAATATTATTGAAAAAATAAAAATGGTACTTCAATATGAATGTTTGGTTATTTATTTAAAAAACCAAATAAAAAACTTAAAATTCTACAGAAGAAATTACATAAACAGAAGTAGTGTAGATCAGTCTCCCCCTTCTCCATCACAGCAAAATTATCTTCAATTTTCCAACAACAAAGTAAAAGCTTAAAAACTACAAATGAGAGATTTGCAAACCATAAATTAAGATAGATCAGTCTTCCCCTTCACAACAGCAAAATTAACTTACATTTTATAACACAGCTTGAAACTATAAATGAGAGGTTTGCACACCAGCAAACCATAATTTAAAAAATTAAGATAGTTAGTCCTCCCCTTCCCCATTACAGCAACAACAAAGTAAACACTTAAAACTAGCTTCACTTGAACTTTAGGATGTCCCTTAGAAAACAGGGCAAAACTAACAGGCCATCTTTGATTTCAACTGTAGGGTGTGGCAATGTGCATATGTACTGGTCTGTGTTATAATATCCATGGACATTCATACTTGTAGGATGGAGGATTCTACTGTTGGCTTTCATAGTGAACCAAGTACAGAGCACACCAAGGCCTCGAGGATTTTTTTCTGGTGCTTTAGTTGGTGCGGATAGCTGTGAATATTCTTGATTTTTTAGGGAAGTGCCTGTCAGGTAACTGAAAGCCAGAACCTTGCCAATTGCAATGGATCTGGTTTCCACATCATTAAAAGCACACCAGTCTGCTAAGTGAATTTTATCTTCAACAGTAGGAGTTGGCGGTATCCTGTTTTGTTTCTGTACCAAACCAGAGTGTTTAACTAAGTCAGATGCCACTCGATGCAACCGGTCTGAGCTGATCTTGGTGTCACCTGTGCTTAGAAGATAGCACAGCGTTGACTTCATAATAATAGATGGTTGACCAAAGCCATCACTAACAAGCACATATGGACTAGATTCAGTTAAGGGTACTTCTTTGTATGTCCTGACACCTAGTTTGCCACTGGAAGCCATGAACAAATCTTCAAGTATTTCACCACTGGTCTCAGAGGCACAGCAATCACTTTCTTCGTCAGCATCTACAATCCCACTGTCAATTTCTTCATCATCTGGTTCTGAGGGCAGAGAAGAGATGCAAATATCAACATTGTTTACTGGTTTTATCTTAAGGTGGCATTCTGGAATGAAATTTGCTGGAACATGGGCTACAATTTTGAATTTCTTGGCCAAAGAAAGTGCCTTCTGCAGAGCTGACATAACACTATTTTCAATTTCATAATCCTCTGGCAAGCAAACTGGAATGTGGGCCACAGCTTCTTTCAGTTTGGTAGCTTTGTGGTGTCTAGGAAACGTACACACATTTTCAAGATTGACATACGTTGTTTCCAAAAGGTCTAATCTTCTAAAATGGTTCGTGAGCTCTAATATTGAGAAGGAGACAACACCACAGTGCGAGGCAATAGAAGATCTGAGTCTTCTGAAGCATGCTTCGCAGGGCTGGCTAGACATCAGCCACGGCAGAAAAAATGTATGGCCTTCAGCATCCCGAAGCTTGGTGATGATTTGAATTAGGCAGTGAGCATTAAGCTCAATGCAAGCATATGAATTACTGCTAATGAAATTGCAATGGACTTTGTAATCTGGGTCACGTTGCTTCACCCAAGACCTCCACATCCGTAAGAAGAATACCCAAGTCCATATCATCTCAATTCTTTCAAGGGGTGCTAAGTCAGGTCGAGTGAAAGACTCAACAACCTCCCTCATCATATCGAGGTAAACCGCTGTACCTTCACTGTTAGAAATTTTGGTGCGAAGCAGGGATGTGACCTTAACATCTGACATTTTCTGCACAGCCCTGTAGTTCATCTTGTCTTTTGGTTGGATATGTGACTCTAGGAGCTCGTGTTGGTCTTTGCTTACCGTTCGAATCAATTCCACTAAGTGTCCTCTGCTCACAACGTGTTTGTCGCCAAGAGGAAGAATGACAGATGGTTTTAGCAAACAAGACTTGAGTTTTGTTCCAACATGAATGTGGTCCTGGATGAAAATGGAATCGACTTTTTGTTTTGCATGAAACCACTTCCATTTGGGAGAAGCAGTTGTAAAAACATTTTCACACATAACAGATAACCATCTGGGATCGCCATCAGAGCCAGTTCCTAATACTTCAATACCTAGAACCATAAAAATAAAAACATTTTCTTATTAAAATCAAATAATGCAGTCACAATAAATTTTGTAGATTATAAATTTGGGTGAAACTTTATAAAACTCCAGTAAAATTTGATGGCATTAATGTTATAAGAATGGAAAAACATGAGCCCTAAATATAAAGTAACAGCATTCACGCACCTTCTTCATTCAGCATTACTTTCATTGAGTCCATTCTACTTTTGACAGCATCGGCCTTGAATCTGTTATCTGTTCCAAACATTGCCAAGACAAATGTAGGAGCACTCACTTTTAAAGGAACAGCCACTATGCAGTGTGCATAGTTACTGACAGCATAATTTTTAAAATAGTCAGCAACTTTAGAAGCCGATGTAGCAGGGAATGCTCCCACTTTTGGCAACCCATTCTCTAGAGGCAGTGTCAATCCCACTATTTGATTACTTCCACTATGGTACTGTACACGTCCAGTAGCTCTGGTGGAATCCTCACACAGGAAGACTTTCAGCGGGAAACCATGTTTGATAAGAAATTCTTTGAGTTGTTTGACCCTGAGCATACCTTCCACAAAGCTCTCATTTGAGTAAATTATTCTTCTAATGGTTGAGACAGAAGGCAAGGGGAGATTATTACCATGACTTAGAATCTCATACAAACTCAAGCCTCCTAATGTAAAAATAAGATAGCCCAGTTCTTTCACAGCAGCTATTGTTGTGTATCTCTTGCCCCCTGCTTTCTTTCCAGCATTTAACTGAGCACACTTCAGCAATAAATTCAGCAAATTGTACTCCGTTTCAGGAGTATGCTGAATTGCTGGTACATTGCTCATAGAGGCAACTAATCTCTTCTTCAAGTCTTCGTTTTCTTTCAAAACAACTTCTAATCGGTTCAAAATTTCAAAATATTCTGTTATTTGACGGCTGCTTTCAGCAGCAGCTTCCAAACTCCTCTTCATTTTTTCCTGACGGGTTGGGAACTTCTTGAAGTCAGTTCTTTTTAGGAGAAAAGTTCCCGTCATGCAACCCTCTCCTTCACTTAAAAATTTTGCTCATGATTTGTCTCGCTGTCCATACGCACAATTTATGGCTCATCTTCACTGGAGTTTACGATGTCTTCTTCTGATGCCCTCTTTCTTCCAGCAGCTGCTTTCTGTTTAGGGATTAAAGTGGTTCCTTCCTTCCTCCCAATTACAACAAAGCCCATATTGTCCAATTTGTTAACACCTTTGTCAGTTGGCTTAATGTGAGTCTGCAGGTGTGCATAATAGTTGGATGTATTCCATCTGCAAGGGCAAAGGATGAAATATTATGACAAGCAGGAAAAGTAGCAGCAGAAAAGTTCAATCACAATCATTGTTACCTTGTCTTGTTTCTGCTGACTTTTACTTTATCACATACAACACATACACACACATACACACACATACACACTAACTTTTGCAGTAAAAGATCCAAGGCCATCCTTGGCCACTACTGTCTTTAAGTCAAAAGTTCCTTCAAAGGACTTTTCAAGGTAACCTTTAATACCGCTTTCTAAGGTTTTCTGGACATGCAGCAGTCTCTCATCATCACTCTGCTCTGGATCTTTCTCTCTTCTGGTGTTTTCAGATGTTGAATCCTCCTCATCACTTACAAGATTGTTAATAATTTGACGGCTGGTTCATGCGTTCTTCGAATCACTATTAACTGTCAATAATTTCTTGGCCATCTTCTGAATCAGTCTAAAAGCTTTAGCATGTGCACAAACAATTTTAAAGCATGATGGCTTCTTGGCAAAAATTCCATAATATTTAGGGTATTCAGCTTCATCTATCAAATCAGGCAGCATTTGAGACATGAATTCCTCAATGCCATCAATGTCTTTTTGATTGAGGCACGACAACATAGTCAGATTGTCAAAATTCGTTATTTCCAAAATAGCCATCATTTGAGAGTCAACTGTGAGGCCCTCAGCCTCAAACACAGCCCATTAGGCAGACCCTCTCACCTGCAAGCAAAAAATGGAACCAAACATAAATATGATGCCCAGAACATGACAAAAGTAAAAAAAATTACTGTTGTGCAAGAAGAATGCTACTTACATCGTTACTCATTTCAGAAGATTTTCTTTGTTGATGCGCCGAAAAAATGTGTAATTTACAACCTGCAACAAGTGAGCACTAATGAGAAGAGAGTTGAGTACAAAGCCAAAGGAGGGCGACACACAGAACTTCGTGCAAATTTGTAATTATGAAAAGGATTAAAAAACCTCCGCTCAGAGAGAAATTTAGTGGTCCCTCACACTACACACAGAACGTCGTGGGAGAGTTAATAAGAATTGAAATTGTTTAGTTCAGTAGAGGTTAGGATACCAACAAATCTCTCGGTTAAGGCTAGGTCGAAACCGAAGAGCAAATACGATAACCAAATCACATCGAAACAAGGAGATAAAGTTAGGGAAATAATATTTTCGGGGGAAACGTTGTGGAAACAATAGTGGTACTTTACCTCGTTCGGTTCGTCAATGCTGCACTGCTGCGTCTTCTGCCTTGTGCACTGCCGTTCCCGTCCGCGCCTCGGTGCAGTTCCCGCGCCTCCCCCCTCCCCTCGCCCCACCACAGCATTGGAGGGAAGGCCCCCTGAGCCGTCCGAACACACGAAACTTGCACTCTCAAGCCGGCGGCACCTTGTTTCTGACAGGGCCCTTCCATCAACCTATCTCGCTACAAAAATATGTTATTTTGCCGTGCACAATTAGCGTCCATTACGCTTCCATTACGCGCATTACGCTTCCATTACGCGCATTACGCTGCTATTACACACATTACGCCACCATTACACCTATTACGCCAATTACACACCTATTACGGCATTACAGAGGCTATTACGCGACAGGTGTACCGACTACTCGCAGAGTGAATTCCCCCTCGAGTAGAGATTTACAGTTTTTAGGAGTGATTGTTCTTAGACTTGCCTTAAGGTTACCAGTACTCGAAACGACGCCGCTCGCCACGCCGCATCACGCCGCTCGGTCGGTGCCCGTCAACCGGGCGGGTTGCTGACTTGCCGGCGCTTCCTCCGTTGCTTAATTTTTTTTGGCTGCGGTCGTAATTTCGATTTCCGACCCCAGGTGTCCTGTGTCAAAATACTCCCCTAGGTGCCCCCTCCCCTATACGCTCCAGAAGCATGGCACATTCGAAAGAAACTTAATGGCTTTCCTTTGGTGCGCCCTTCTGCAGTTAAATTTGCAGCTACCACCTCCGTGAAAAAGTAATTCATCAGCACTGCAAGATAATCCATGGGTTCGGCAGTCGAAGTGGCTTTCAATTTTTCCTTAGTTGTGCCTTTTAAACAACAAAGGTACTAACTAGCAAAACAAAACATTTCAAACATTATCAAAGAATTAGGAAGAAAAAGAGTACAATATAAACGGCACAAAAAGATTAGTATTACATCTTCTCCTTGGTAGTCTCTGCCTCAGACTCCTCAAACATCATTGCTCTCACCTAGCTGTCGCACACCCTAAAATGATACACATTGTAGTAAATAAAGAAGTCAAAAGCTATTTATGGGAATTATACTACAAAGCAACAATGTAATACCTTTGTTGTTTTTTCACATTGTGGACAGTTTTCATCCTTGAACATGCTAGAGAAGTCAGCTAATAAATCTGAAAGCGAAGGAATGAGACAAGGTTAATTTAAAAAAAAAAACTACAAAAAAGGACATTTGGCTTGAGTGTAGAGATCGAAAATTTCGAAAATTTAAATTTTTAAATTTCAGACGGAAATTATTCCTGAAATAAATGGAAATTTATGGAAATTTTGGAAAAATTAGGAAATTTTTATTTAATTGTTCGTTTTTCAATGATTGACGTGGATTCCAGACGCTTACAGTAAGTAATGAATCTATGTAATAAATTGAGTATCCCATCATTTGCTTCGCCGCAACGAAACTGAGGTTGCAACAATGGATTAAGTAAAACGCTCCCGTTTGTTTGTCCGCTTTGCGGGTTGCTGGTCTTTTCAAAAGTAGACCCCCCCCCCTCGCTTAAATTATCACTTCACCAAAAAAAGTTTTATCTTTTTTTACCCCTCTTTCGACATCTAGCAGACCGCATCAGGAGACCAGAGTGGGTTGGGATGGAGCACAGGAGCACACGCTCGGTTTGGGAGGATCTGAACATAGGGTTTGCGTGCACTTTGCTTGGTCTAAATAAAACGGAGCACGGATTCTGTTGCAGACGATGTTCACGAAATGGAATCACTTGAACAGAACTGATTTAATGCGTACATGTTCAGATGGCTGCGCGAAAACTTCGTAAATCTTTTATTTCCATGCCTTACCCATCTTTACACAAGATTTTGAGCAAAAATTTCCATAAATTTCCAAAAAGTAAAAGTTTCCTGGAAATTTATGAATTTAAATTTCGGAAATTTTGGAAATATTTCCGGAAATCTATTTGAAATATTTCCGCCTTTTCTTCTCTACTTGAGTGTGGAGGCAAGTGACACTTCTTACTGCGGCATATCTCACAAAGACAAAACTACAGTGTATTTTCCGTCAAAATGTATTGGTATAGTTCCATCGAGCTATTAAGGATCTCTGCTGACGATTTCCAGATGAGTATGTTTTGCAGATGACCACTTGTGACACTATCTTAATGAATTGTGTGCAAATTTTTGCATTGTTTTTTCATCAATTATAGTTCATCATCATTGTTGTTGATCAAATCATCCCTCATCACTCTGATTGTTAGCTCTTTAGCCCGTCCCTACGCGTTTCTTATAGTCTTATGCCGGATGTTCGTTCGGACGTGTGTACGCCGACTTATCGTTCACAGAAAAACTTCAAATTTGGAGGATGAATTCCTTAACGTAGAATCACGTACGGTGGCAACAATTTCCGATTTATATCGCATTTTTGATTAATGAAACTATGTTTGGTTTTTGTTTTTTGAGGTTAGGGCTGGCCGCCGTGCGCATACCATTACCATCGCGGTGCGCATAGGGACGGGCTCGGGTTAACGAATTTAATCGTAACGAAAACATCTGCTATCGGGCACTTCTAAGGAGACTTGAGGCGGGGTGCCGAAGGCCCCCGCTAACGCCGCCGGCAGGCCAAGCTGGCCAAGTCCCCCTGTTGACGGAAGGGACGGGCCAGCTTGTTGAACTTTGATGCTGTCTGCGTCCAAAGGAGATTAATGTTTTAAAGCCAGGTTTTTTAATTTCAGCACTTTAAGTCTGTTTCTCTTTGTAGCAAGTTTTGGGGTTTCTTTGGGTTTGTACCATTCTTGGACACAGAAACGTGAATAAGCAGTTTCAAACTACCTTCCCCCTTCCCCCCCTGTCAGTTCATTCCTGAAAGTTTATTTTCCTCGGGCTTGAGCATTTCCTGGTCCAGGTCCGAACTGCTGTCACTTCACCCCATCCTTGTTAGAACTGCCACTAACTGTTACACGCGACATACACTGTAGAGCTCTGAACCTGCAAAGGAGGAGGCACTGCTGGTTATCCATTAAGTCATGATAGGCTAAATTCACATGCATCAATGAGAATTATGACTTCTGAAAGTTAACACCACAATAAAATACACAAAAGGCTTTCAATTTAACATCCTTACTAACCTAGCGAGGATTTTCAATCTGTTCTACTCCTGGCTGAAGCTCCCCAGTATGAAAATTATACAGGGTGTTTATTCTCGTTTGGGACAAAAAGATAGGGTGGATAGGACATGCGGAGGGGATCATTTTCCACCAATGGACTAGTGGGCGCATACGTCGAACAACGCGGGAAATTGCGATTTCGTAATGAGCTTTCGCGCCCGCCCGGCAGGCAACCCAGCGCGCGCTGCTGTGTTGCGGGCTGCCTGCGCCTCGGCGCTGCAGCATTATCACGCTGGGCAGCACTCGGCGGCGGCGGCGTGTCGTCTGCTGGCGCTGTCCGGTGACTGCAGACGGCACACCCGCCTCTGTCCGTTCTGGCTTCTGCTAAACCGAGGTGGCTGATGAGAAGCTCGCTTGGAAGCTCGCGCGCGGAAGCTCGCGGAGGTTGTTGTGCAATTAGGGAAGAATGCGGCAGTTTGGATGTGCCCTGGGCGGGTACTGCTCCGCGTACATCCTCTGGGCTCTCCTGGCCACGCCGTCCGCCTGGCCAAACACAAAGTGCATGTCCGACAGCTCCGCTCTCGTGAACCTCTCCATCGTGCTGACCGGAAGGTTGGAAGTGTTTGTGTTCCAACCGAGCTTCTCATGCAGCAGCATGCGCGAAAGCTCATTACGAAATCGCAATTTCCCGCGTTGTTAGACGTTTGCGCCCACTAGTCCATTGGTGAAAAATGATCCCCTCCGCATGTCCTATCCACCCTATCTTTTTGTCCCAAACGAGAATAAACACCCTGTATATCTTCAGTCTAACTCATTTTAGTAAATGCAGCGACTTTCCCTTAATGTTCTGTGAATCTGCAAATATTTTACACTAACTCCTAAATAAACTGTCCCCTCTTCTGAGAGAAGTCTTTGAGTACCAAAGCTGCATTCAGCAGATGCAGTTTTCGCTACTGGTGCTGCACTGGAAGAGACAGCTGACAGTAGGACCCTCTCGCCGTTCACGATCCGCACTCCGGTGCATGAGAGGTTATTGACCGCATTCATTGCCTCCTCGTCGATGTGACCGGTCTTGATCTCCTTGGCGTGTTTTACTGCAATATGCTCTCTGATCTCCTTGGGCATCTTTGAGAGGAAGTAGCAGTAGGGGCACCTCCGGAAGGGCTTTTGTCTTTGTAGGAAGTATAAATGAGACAAAAGGTAATGAGCAAGAAAGAGGACCAGTCGGTACGAAAAATTTAGCCAGAACTGTAAGACGCATTTTACAAGTACAAACCTTACTTTCCCTCGTTTTAAGTTGTACCGGCAGCCTCGCGTGCACTTCCCTTTGCGGAGCCATTAGGTCACTCCTTAGGGTCTGTAATACGTAAAAGATATAAAGATAGAGCATTAGGAAATGAAGAACCGACTGCCATACAGAGCTCGCCCACCAAAAACGGTCCAGACTGCCACTAAACACGCTTGCCGTCAGCGGAACCTTCCTTTGGGGAGTTGTCTGGTAGGTAAGCCTTGTCACCGCTGCGTTCCACTTTCTTTGCTGTCGTCGGTGAGGCCTCGCATGGCTGCTGCTGCCTCTCGCGTGGGCGACGTTCTTGTAGGGGCTAGCAGCGGAGCCCTGGCTGATCATGTCCTGCAGCTGAAATAGGCCAAAGTCTGAGGCCACCCCTGGCACACACTTTTCTTGACCCCGCTGCTGCGCCAAAACAGGACGAAATACAAAAACAGGAGAGACCGGCGGCTCCTTGGCATGAGCTAGACTGAGTCGACTGCCGGCTGCTGGCTGCCGTTTCTTCCCAGACTGACTCTTACTTGGAGCCCCTCTCATGGGCCCCACTTCAGGCGTGAAGAGGACTCTGGCCGTCTTCTTCTGCTGGATCTTGGTGTGGCGAGCTCCAACTCTCTGTCAAGCAACTTCAGTTTCCGCTCCAGCATGCAGGTGTCATCGCCTCCCTGCAAACGAAATGGAAGAAAAATGATGACAAATACTCAACACACATTTCGATATTTTCAAACCGAAAAATGGCGGGTCAGTCGCAGTCGCTCACCTGTTTTGTTGCCCGCCCTGAGTTCTTCAGTTTTTGCTTTTGTCTGGCACTGCCCGTTTCGGGTTCACTCGCGGACGCGGAGCCAACACTGGCGTCGTCACGCCCTTTGCTCGCATCTTGCTGCGAAGCTGGGGCAGCCACTTCCAAAATTAAGAGAGACATGATTGAATTGGTACATCACACGAATGTCAATTTAGTTCGCCCGTATCTTACCTGGGTGAGAGCACCCATGCAGGACTGGTCATATTCCTCATCGGAGTCATTCTGAATCACTTTGAACCAGGATCGGGCCTTGATCAGAGCCTGGTGCGTTCTTCGAGGCCGATTCTGCCGATATCTCGAGGTCCACGATGGGATTGGAGACGCCCGATCTGTTGTCGCCCTGCTTTGAGCGCCGGAGATAAGCCTGCATTAGGGAAGACATAAATAGAGCATTAGTTGTGAAAGTTGACGTATGATGAGGAATTCTCTTACGTATAGCGTGTTAAACAGCCAGTGACTGTTTAGGCGCCTTCGCTCTCCCGCTCCCTTGTCACAGGGAGAAAGAAAAAAAGAGCCCAGGAGAGAGAGAGAGAGAGAGAGAGAGAGAGAGAGAGAGAGAGAGAGAGAGAGAGAGAGAGAGAGAGCTAGGGCTAAAGCGCATCGCCAAGTGGAACCCGCACACGGCGCCAGACGTGTGTGCACCCTCGTAGGGGCAGCACCGGTAAGTACTCGGCGGAAATAAATGTGACAACTACCTCTCTTATCTTCTCTTCCTCTACCATTTGACTACAACCAGCCTTGAGAGGTTAGACGTTTCACGATTGTCGCGATTCCTTTGACGCGTACGTATTCTAGGACGCCTCAAGGTTGCATCGACAAGCCCTGCCATGTCAACTGTTCTTGTCCAGATGCCGTTGAAGACCCTAGCAACTTCGTCATTGCGTCGATGAAGCTAAAGGTTCGCCACTTCTTCAGCAGCTGAGTCATGTTTAAGAGAAGGCTTTTACAGAAGCTTGCTCAGCGGTAGGGTGAGTGACAAAACATCGGTGAGAGACATAACGGATACTTAGATAAATGAGTCCCTCAGTGCGGTTTGCAGGAGTGGAGGAATCAGTGCATTCCCTGATGACATCCAGTGTATCTATGATCTTAGGAAGATCGACCGAGAACTGCAAGACATCCGTCGAGGCGCTCGACCTGCAGAGCAGACAACTGTTTCTTTTTCTTCTTTTTTTCCACCGCATTGATCTCAGCCACCTCATTTTCCTCTCCCATTCCTTCCCACGCATAGACGAGGACTCGCATCGGACCAGCCAAGACTGCACTTTGTGGAAGGCATTTTGCCGGATGAGACGCCTGTGAACAGGCTGATAAAAAAAAAACACAAAAAAAACAGTTGTCTGCAATGAATCCTGAATAACGAAAAAAATAATTAAAAAGAATAAAAAAAACGTCTGCTAAGTCTAATACTCACCCTCCACGTGGGGCAGGCTGGAAACGGGTATCTTGCAAACCTGGCTAATGAGTAGGCATAACACAAAACCCAAGGTGGCGGGCGCTGCGTCTTCCCTCTGTGTCGGCATCGCTTTTCGATGTGGCTGACCAGCAGGATGTCCTGGAGCCTTAGGAACATGGGAATCTCGTTCATCTCTTCATCTGTCATGCCCCTGTACAACTGGCGCACAAACAACAAAAACAACAAAAAAAAAACAGTTGTGTGCAATGCATCCTGAATAACGAAAAAAAATAATTAAACAGAATTTTAAAAAAAAAGGTCTGCTAAGTCCAATACTCGCCCTCCACGTGGGGCAGGCTGGAAACAGGTCCCGTACATCGTTCACTTCCTCACCATCACCTGTTGCTCTGTCCACGCGGCTAAGGGTTTCGCGGGTCTTGAAATGCGTAAGATAACGCCGCCTCTTCTCGCCCTTCGCACTTTCTGTTAGTGTCAGTGGCTCAAGTATCTCTTTCCTGTACAACTTCAGACGCCGAGTTTGTCTTTCTGCCAATTCTGCCACGGTGGCCCTGTCTGCAAACTCGGGCTGCATTTTGCACAGCGGCCCCTGAAACTGATCGTCAACATCCCAAAGACCAACTGTCATGGCCTGACTTCCAAATCCTTGGTGTTGTCCGGGGGAAAATTCCCAGAAAATTCAGGCGTGCGCAGCAGGGCCTGCCCGACCCACCCCCACCATCCCCAAGTCTTAAAGCTAAGACTGAACTTTGCGAAAGGCATTTTGCCGGATGAGACGCCTGTGAACAGGCTGATGTCCCTCTTCGTAGGGAGCAGCGACGTCCTGGCCACGTGAAGAAACTGGCAAGGTCGTCGCAATCGAGCTCATCTCCGACATTTCTGCTTCCTTTTTTTCAGTGTCTGATGTATGTGTGTTTCCCTGCGCACGCCTGAATTTTCTGGGAATTTTCCGGGGCCCTGGGGGCTCTGAGAGGGCCCCGGTCTGCTGCCAGTCCGGTGGTAGGACCTATGGGGAAGACATTACACTGTAAAAAATTTGGCGGGTGGTCCATATCCGCAAAGTGGGGTGAATTGTTATAGGCTGACTCGTCTAAAGTTTCATTTTGGCATTAAAAAATGTGTGCAAAACCGGAAATCTATCGGACAATAGGGGTCGCGCAGGGGTCACGAAGTGCCTTTATGAACAGTAAAAATCAATGTTTTGTGACAATTCGAAAAAAAGTAGGAGCCTAAGGGCATAAAATTTCAAAGAAAACACTGTATCACGTACGGTTTTCGAGATATCGGTGTTCAAAGTGAGAAAATCAAGCAAAAATACGAAAAACGAGTATTAGCTTGATTAAAAGACGAGTAACGTATGTTAATCAACCCGTAAGGTGCTGATAGGAAAACCCGCCGATTGCGCTGCATTGGCTGGGACACCCGGTACAACCCTGTTTCTTTCTTGTCGCAGTGCTGCACAACCCAATTGTCAGAGAATCATGTTGGGCTGACTCGCCCGCATCAGCCCCCCCGGCCCCGGCACAGGGGATTCGTGACGGGGAAAAACAGCCCCTGCCTGGTTTGCGGTATGGATGCCACGGCCAACCCCCGCAACCACCTTGTCCGCTATCATGCGCGGTTCCTCATGGGAACCATTCGCAGGCGCTCGCAGTCCCCGTATGCAAAGTCCCCAAGCACGGTGCCTCTAGGGCGTGCCAGGTAAGGAATAGATTGCCTAAGGACTTTGTGCCGAACCGTGTGTTGCCCGGGTGGGTGTAGGGTGCATCGCACCCCAGGGGGGGGGGGGGGGCAGACCACACGGCTGCACATCTAAGTCACACATCGAGAACATGTGTTGGGTAACATGTGTTGTCAACTGGGGGGGGGGGGGGGGGCGCGGAGGCCGCCGCGCTGCCAGCTCTGCCGCCAGGACGGGCACTACGCCAGCCGGTGTGTGTTGTTCGTCGGGTTCCCAGCAGGGGGCGTTGCGGTGCCGGCCGCTCAGGCCGCACCGGCGGGGGCAGCTGCTGCAAGCCAGCTGCACCCAAACTGGTGCCGTCTCTTGCTGTTCCCCGAGAGCGAGAGACGCAACTGGTAGCGCCGATTAGAGCTGAAGTTTTAGTAGATTTAAAGGGACCGTCGATAAATCAATATTTATCGACGCTGCCCAGTGGGTTTTCAGTTCTGAACCCACGCAGGGCGTGGTCATGTGTGAAACATGTAAATTGTTTGAGTGTGTGTGTTTGGTTTGTGCGTGCGGCCGTCCGCGGGCGCGCTCGGGAGCAGCTTGTGGGTGGTGCGCGCAGCACAAACAAGGTACTTTTCAGGAGGAATCAGATGTATATGTTGGGCACCTGTACAAAAAAAAGTGGATCCGGGATGTCTCTATGAGACGTTGTGGAGACAACGAGGAGACGTTTAGGAGACAGTCTGGACCCAATCTGGAGACGGGGTGGAGCCAACGAGAAGCCATTTTAGAGACATCCTAGATCTACCTGGCGCTGTCTCGTCGCTGTCTATATAATGTCTCGAATTCGAGACATGGTGGAGACAACCTAGCGACAGCGTGGTTGGGTTAACGTGCCGGTTGGGTTGCCTACCTCGCAAGGGGCTCCTGTCTCCCTGGAGTCGCCCTGGGACCATCCGCGTGCTGGTATCACAGCGGGCCCCCAGAGCCCCGCGGAGGAGGAGGGTGGATTTTTCAGCAACCCTGTGACGCTTCCTGTTCACCCCGTTCTGGCGGGGGACGGAGCGTTTGAAGGGAATAGTAGATTCGACAATCCAATTTTGACTGGGTTGCTGTGAGGAGATGAGTAACATTAATTTCAGCGCTACAATCACTGAGTCGCCCTCGGAAACCGAACAACGAGTGTTGATAATTGTTGATATCTGTGAGATGTAATGTGGGAACAATGGTAATTAATATTTTTAAAATGAATATAAATTTTGAAAGTTGGTAGAACCGCAGCAAAGCTTCGCCCATTTCTGTGGCGCCATCTAGCGGTATGCCAAGGAACTTAAATGAAGAACAACATGAGTTACCCGCAGCAACGACACTTGCTCGGTCTGAGGAGAATAAAAACCGGAATAGCCGATGCAGAGAGCACATAGCTTCGTTTTTTTTTTCTTTTGGTAAGCCCGCCTCCTCACCCTTGGGTTCCCTCCTGATGGGGGGAGACCCTACACTTCCGGCTTTATTTAGTTTTGTACAATCAGGTTTGTTGGCAAAATTTTGGTTTACAGGTTCCTGGTGTAGTCTTGATGCAATTCAATTGCGGTGGTACAGAGTAGCCGCAGGAGTGCACTGTTGTCTGGTATGTCTGGTCTTAATAAGATTTCACTCTTAACACTTTGCTAAACACAACTAATGGTAGATGCAGAGAGCACCTCGCTCCGCTCGGACTCAAAAAAAAAAAGCGTGGGGATGGGGAAGTTAAAGATAATGAAATCAATGCACCGTAGCGATCTTTGTTTGGTTCTATTCGCATTATTTATTCAGTGTTCCGATTAGGTAGGGTCCAGTTCAACGTCCAACCGCTATATTTATGAATATACATTGTTAAATAAAAATATTACGGGGAGAGTGCCTGTTATAGTCAAGTGCCAGACTACAGATTTAAATCTAACATTGTCCTTGCTTTCACTCAAGTACAGTTTCCATTATATTGGCTTTTGGCGAAAATTTGGTATTTCAAGCAACGTGCCTAAAAGGAATCTTTACATGTCTCTCCTTTCTTAAATATTTAAAGATCGGTTTAGTTACCGCGTCGACGGAATATTTATTCAATAGGAAACAGTGATATCGATTAACGCATTGCTTGATGAGCCTCCAAATGAGCAGCCCCACCCGGACGGCGCCTGTATTCAGCGGCTCTTTCCAGACTCTAGCTATTACTCTCGAAGCTTCTTCACAATCCGATCACACCACGGCATTCAGGAGACATTCCGTCACAACTGACAAAAATATCAGTCGGTGAAGGAAGGAACAATGGCACTGACGGGTGTCACAACGTTTGAAGGTTACGTCGAAAGATGCCGCCATAGTTTCGTATCCATAAGGGCACACATCTCCTTCTCGGGTCCTGTTTTCCGAAAGTGGTTGCCCCCTCGGCACAATACGAGTACGCGATGGCACGCTCCTACATATTCTAATGTAGCTGCGCTTCTGCTCTATGCCTATTGCGTCGTGCCGTGCAACACCTTTACTTAGTCACACTAGGATTAGGATGCATTTGTTGACGTTGGCCAAACTATACTTTCAATCCAGGGAACGAATGTAGACAGCCTGGTGTAGATATCCGGAAGGCCAGATCCACAGCGAGACGGCGTGGAGAGGATAGCAGACACCTGGCAAACATAACACGAATAAATGACTACAAAGAAAGCCGCAAAGCAGGGCTGGGCACTGTAAAGAAATGTTCTCGGCATTTGCACTGCAATGCATTTTTCTAGAATTCGTCATATTTTTTTCGGTTAAACATGTTGGAATATTATCTCCTCCAGAGGGTCTTTTTGATGTAAGATACAACCTCCGAAACCCAGATTGCAAATAATGCCACACTTACACCGAGGTAAATGTTAAGGCATCTCAGACTTCCTTTTTTTCCCTTTTTCTTTTTGTTGTTAATCCCAGCTTTAGAAGCCAGATGCCAAGCTCGTTAGCAGTGAACTTTCACGACTTGATTCACGACAACTGGTGGCTCCCACAGAAGAGTTCTCTCTGCAGGCTTGCTTCTATCACAGCTGCGTGTTCGTACGCGCAAATTTGTTAAGATGTGAGGGCATCACGACAGCTGAAACTGAGCATTTGTTAAGACCGAAAGCGACCATGGAGAAGACTTAAGTAAACCTACAGAAATAAGCAGTATTTTTAGGAAGGATTTTGGGTGGGTTTTAAGAGGTCATGCCCGTGACGAAGACTGTGTGTCTTAAGTTCACCGAAGGTCACCGCCTACCATTCCTAAACAATGTTCAAATGCGATTTTCGACATACTGCCCAAGTTAAGGGGGTGGTTAAATCCTCAAGAGTGATACAAGCATGCACGCCTAATTCCGTTTGCATGGCAACATAGCGTTTTCTCTTTTATCTGCCGCAAGCATGTGAGCATGCTTTCATCCAACATGGTGCTCTTTGACCGTGCCCAGAATTTTTCTGAATTACGAGACATTCGAAAAGGGATTCAAAACAAGGTGGAACAAATTTGAAACAATAATCAGCTACCCCAATAAAGTCGAAATGTTTAGCAGCGAGAAAATCATGCCCTTGGCCTGCTAAGTGAGCCTTGGTCGTGCCTCATTCTGAATTGCGAGAGATTCAGAAAGGAAGTCAGAACAAGGTGCAACAAACATGGAATAATCATCAGCTACATCAATTGTAGGTAAGCGAGAACACAATGCCTTTATCCTGCAAAGAGCTCTTTGGCCGTGCCGAAAATCATTCTGAATTAAGAGGTATTCGCACGTGTTCGCATAGGGAGACAGAACAAGGTGGAAAAAGCATTAACGACCTCATTTGCTTGAGAAATAAAGGATAAAAATAGCACGTTTTCGATATCGCTCAGGAACATTTTTAGGAGTGCCCAAAATCATTTTGGGTTAAACTCTGAAAAGGTATCTATGCCGTTGTTGCAGTCGTCAGTTGGCCGCTCGCGTGTTAAGAAGAAATCGTTAATAAATTAAGCTATTGTCGAAAACAAGTTGGAAGAAAGGTGAAACCATTATTTTCATGTGCATATGGGTCTGTTAGTGTATTTTGGCCTTGTTTTATAGGATATCGAAAATGTGTAGATAGCCAACCTAGGATTTTTTTTTCAACCTCTCTAATCCGCCCGGACTTTTGAAGCAACGTGAAAAAAAATGTGGTCCGAATTTGGGCTAAGTTAAAACACGTGTGTAAGGTGATTTTAGTGTAAATCGGTGCAGTGTGATTCCCAGAATACGGGTCACTTTCGGGTCTACGGCTCGCAATACGGGTCTACCTTTATGACTTGCGGCCCCCAAAAAAACTCTGTTGTTACTCCAATTACATGGTCACACTGCACTTTTTGTCCCCATTGCACTTGTAGAGTGTCCGAAAGGGTCGAAATGTGAACTCCGTACCCTTCTCATCTTCGAAGTTTATTGAAATGACTGCCGATTTCGCGGGAGTAAGGGTAGCCAACTCAACCACGTGTGGTGTCGTTTGATACCCACAAGTCATAGATACGTTTTGGTACACCCGAAGAAGACCAACTCGGATTTTACCACAGTCGTGTGGTACGCGTGCAAAGTCGGTATCACTACTTTTTTGTGATTATTTACGGAGTTCACTATCGGTCGTTATTGCAAGGGAATGACTGCGTATGGAAAATTCGATTTGAGCCTATTTTCACGACCATTGAGTACGTGAATGTTGGGAATGCGAACATTATTTAAAATATGTACCATAGGGTCATCCAATACCATTTATAGTTGAAAACTGGAGAGTACGAAAATTGCTTGTGAAGACCGTGTCGCGCCTGCTCTGTTAGCAGTGATTCCAAAGAAAAGTCATTACTAGCGAAAAAGTTGTCTTACGATGCCTGACTGTCGCCCAAGAGAAAGTACCACTAAATATCATGGCGTTTACGGGCAACAGCGAAAAATCAGTTTCAAAAATTGTGAACGCCGATGCTCGTTTATTCAAATTAGTGGGGAATGACATTTGAGCCTGCTCAGGCGAATAGAGCGTCCTGATTTCTCGGCGTTACATGCCGAAAGACAACTTTTATCCCCCCCCCCCTCGTAGGCTGCTTCACCTAAGTATCAAATCAATGCTTGGAAGAAAATCAGGTGACATCATGGTAGAAAGCATTAAATGCTTACAAGGGTCACCAAGATGACGAAGCTTCAAAATGCGATTGCGCTGCGCACTTGCGGTTGAGGATGTGTCAATGTTTAAGGACCTGTAATTTGGACCTTTGAGGTGTTGCAACCGTACCGCAGCAAGTTGCCCCTTTCCTTCCGTACCTACCTGGTACACAGGGAGTTGTGTCAGCGGCGCCATTTCTCTTGAATTGAGAGGCATGTACTCCCAATCCAGCCCAACAATCTTGCGGTAAATCGTCTGTAGAGAGCCACCCGAGTCACCCTGCCATCAAACAAACATCAAACAAAAAATCAAAGATTTTTTTTCGACCACAGATGATATTCTAAGGAAATTGATTGATAGAAAATGCCATTGTTTCTATGCCGCTCCCATGTTCCTGGGAAGATGTCTACTTCTTCTTCACCTATTTTATGATTGGATGAACACGTGATCGATACCCCTTGTATACGAGTCATAAAGCTGAAACCAATCCAGCACATCACATCAGTAAATGAATCATATCCTTGTCTAGCTTCTGGTGAGCAAAGTCCGATTAGGGCTGGTCGACCGAAACTTTTCCTCGAATATCGAACATCGAATCTTGATCGAAGCTTATATTCGATCCGTGGTCGATATTCGAAATGAATATTCGAATATATTCGAAAATATTTGAATATTCGTTAACTTGTAATAACCGTAAGGATAAATAAAAACCTGAAATTATTGAACGAAATTAATTCTGTATTTAGGAGCAGTAACAAAGTAATAATTGTGAAACAATATGGTCTTATCTAGAGGTGTGCGAACATGTTTGGATTCGAGCGAACATGAACGAACCGAACACTTTTCTTGTTCGATCGTGCACGAACTGTTGGAGTGTACGAGAAATTCACCAATAAGTGTTCGAATTCAACAAGAGAAAAAGGAAGGAAGAGCATTGACTGTTTAGGTAGAGAACAACGGTGATGCCTCATCTGCGGGGATCCAAATTCAGTTTGAGCTCTATAAGATAAACTTCCCAACGAATAATAACAAATTATGTGGGAAAATAAATGGAATTCCATGAAACCGCGCATTTAATGAATTGGATTGTTCGTTCAGATTTAAAAAATGATGTGTTCGGATCGCTTCGTTCGAAAAAAATTGAGGAGTGTTCGGATCGGATCGATTTTTTTTTTTTTTTTAAAGAAAACTGTTTGTGTTTGCTCTGATCAAAGGCTCTTCGCACATCTCTACTTAATAGAGGAAAGGTCACCTGTAGCTTAACATAAATAAACTAGGCACGGCGCATCGCCGATCGGCTAAGCTCGTCAGGACATAATAAAAATTAAAATTTGAAAAAAAATTATATATACATATTGAAATTATTTTTAGTTCTTAAGTGTAGTAACATGAAGAAATCTAACTTGTTTGGGATCGAACTGTAGAAAAATTATTTCTGTGAATAGGATTTTACGAATTGTTTGAATAATGAACACACAATAGTGAACCATGAACTTTAAGAATTAAACCTTTATTTCAAAGTTATTCAAAAATAAAATGTACTGAGATCTGTTGTTTACCCACCAAACTTCTTGTTGGGTTTTGTTGAATAAGAGATTCCAAGATAATTCAGTTCTTCATTAATGTGTCACAATTTTCATTTGACTTGAAACATGGCGGCATTACACTTGAATGAACGAACGAACAAAACAAAAACAATTTTGGCAATGTGGGCATTACACTTGAATGAACGAACGAACAAAACAAAAACAATTTTGGCAATGTCGTCATTACACTTGAACGAACGAACAAAACAAAAACAATTTTGGCAATGTGGGCATTACACTTGAACGAAGCGCGGTCACCACTCAGAAAATTGAAACACAGAACCGTCATATCTCAGAACAGTCATAACACAGAATTTTGTGAGCTACGGCCGTTCTGTGTAATGATTTTCTGTGTAATGACGGTTCCGTGTTATGAAATTCTGTCTGTCGACTGTTCTGGTAAATAATTTTCTGCCTTATGACGATTCTTTCAAATGATTTTCTGTCCTGCGGCGGTTCTGTGAAATGATTTTCTTTATTGTGACTATTCTCTGTACTGATTTTCTGGCGAACGAAGATTCTGAAATATGATTTTCTGTGGAATAACCGTCCTGACATACAAGGGTTCTGCCAAATAAATGTTCTATGTAATGAACGTTCTGTGTAATAACCGTTCTGAGATATGAGGATTCTTTCAAATAAATATTATGTTACATAATTTTGTGAGCAATAATTTCCTGGCACACAAGGATTTTGTCGCACAATTTTCTGTGTAATGACCGTTCTGAGATATGAGGGTTATGCCAAATAAATGTTCTGTGTAATGAACGTTCGGAGTAGCAAGGGTTCCGTGCGCTGTTTTTCTGGTACTCGAGGATTCTGTCATATCTGCTCGTCTCCTGCCCATGCTTTAAAGCATTTGAATGTGCTGCGTGTGAAGTCCCGGTACTCTCGTCATATCTTGACACGTCAAACGTACTGCATTCCTGCCGGCGCACTCGTGATGTTCGTAATGCTGCTGCTAGACTGCACCCACGAATTCCTGCTGGCATAATGCAGAAAGAAAATGAGTGGTTGTACAGGAGAAAATTCGTAAAAGAAATCACAAAAATAACATCAAAAAACGATGGCTCGCTTCATCCTACTTTCCCATAAATTCTTTAATCCAATGAATAATAATAGAATAGTATATTCAACGGCTGGTGCAAATCGACAAATTACATCCCTATTTTGAACACTTTTTGAATTTGCCCTTGACAGCATCCTGACGTTTCCTCACAAATTAAATTATCTCTCTATTTATGGTGCTCTAGCATGCCCTAAAATATTGGGGATAGCAGTTACATACCAGACTTAGAAGATACTTTAGTCTGGAGTTGACCAGAAAAAAAAAACTCAGAACAAAGTCATATTTCTGAACGACATTAAAGCAAATTAACTCGAAATTTGAAAACTATTACAACATGAGGAACGAGAAGTGTGCCATTTCTTATGCTTTTCTATTCAGTAGGCTTTAACACCATAAGAAATGACACGCTTCTGCTACCTGTATGCAGTTTATGGCAAATTAGGAAAGGGGCTTTAATTTAGGTTGTGCACCTAAACAAAACTACGCTATCAAAGTCTTACCTCAAGAATGACAGATTGGTGCTAATCTTTAACTGTCTACAAAATCTAATTATCCTGACGTGCTGGGATGATGCGCCTATCCTTGAGCTTGGTTGGTTGTGATAATTTATGCAAACCTGGCGACAGAAAAATCAAAGATGAAGAAATTTCAAATATTGCAGATCAAATCATTGGATAATTTATTTAGTAACATTAAATGAAGTGACATTGAAGTACAGACAAACACCAAGACTCTACGCAATTTAATTTACACAGAGACATGTGAAATATCTTCTATAATTCTGAAGGCGGAAAAAAAGGCACAGCAGTCTTCACGCGTTGGTCAGAGAGATGGACTTTATTTTAAAATATACATTGAAAAACTTCAACAATGATCCGTAATGGTTCAAAATTATGGCCATATAAAAGTGCAAGCAATATCAAATACATCTTGCCGTGCACCATATATCAAGGTGAATGTGCAAACACCAACAATTCCGAAGCTCTGAGTAGGACAGTCGAATCTTAATTTCTACCCATTAACGGCTTTGGTTTAGAAAAAAATCAAATGCTCCCATATTGGAATGAAATTTGACAAACTGCACATGACAAGACTTTGAGAATAATAATTATTAAATTTGTTGATCTGTACCAAAATTGATTCATTATGATAAGAAATTCACTTTAGTTCTGCTCTTAATATTTTTCTGATGGCATGGGCTCAGAATAATTTAACTCGACCCGTAATCTCACTAACAAAAAACTAAATCATAGGTGCCTATTTCTTGCATTGAAACAGCTAAATTTAAGTCCTTTTATCTAATGATTCAAAACAGATTCCTTTTTAATGGTCCCAGCCGTAGACAAAAGTGCTATGGATTGACTCACCAGATACATGACAGCGTGACAGCACGAAGCAGCAATAAGCAGTGAAGAGCCTCCACACAGAATAGTATTTTCCATTGCATTCAAGCAACACTAAAATAAGCTGGAACAGAATGAAAAGAGTAAGGTAATAGATTCACAAACACAACACTAAGAGCACAATGAAAAAAATTAGGATTGCATCATTTATTGAACCTCTAATTTCAGTAACTACCAATCAAACACATAAAGGAGAAACATCAAGAAGGATCGTTCCAAATCATACCTCTGTCAGCAGTATTTAGAAGCGATAATTTTGTTGCTGGTTGCGGAAACATCTATTTCTGCTTGCAGCAGCACTCATCCATCTTTTATCTAGAAGTAATTGAGAGCATCAATTAGAGGAGTTGACCAACACAATGTTTTTAATACAAATAGAAACACTCTGTCTACCTGTAAATGTCTATGTAGTCTAGTCCCGCTACTTATCTCTTGGGAACTTATTTCTGGGAATCTTCTCCTGAGCAAACTGCAGAGAAAAAATAAGCTTGGTTCAGCATTGAATACCATAAAATGAAGGTATTTGTTAAAGAAAACCATCAACACTGATCAAAACTTTTTATACATTATAAATGAATACTCACAGTTGAGGTTAGGTTCCAGCTCCGATTTCAATGCTTTCACACCCCATATTTTATAATGTAATGCATAGTGTACGTAAGATACGTAGCATTTATACATTTTGACAACTTCACTTCTCATGCAATATCCAAACAAATGAGATAAAAGCGTCACTTTTAGTTTTTAGGCCACGAAACTTGTCATCCTATAATACAATGTACTTTCTGGGTGCATTTTCAGTGACATTCCGCTAGCACCGCACACCGCATTCATCACCACACACACGCCGACACTTGAAAATCACATGAAACCCAAATAATATGTGCTCACTTTTGTCTGTGAGCGATTTCACATTAAAAACTTTCCACTAGACTTTGCGACGGCACTCGCTCCCGCCGCCTAGCCTCGCGCCTACCGGCCGGTTGCCGGTTGGTTTGTATGACGTCACAGAGAACCGGACAACTGTGAAAGCAAAGACTATAAGAAGTAGTAAATAATTTCTACCACCAAAAAGATAAACATATTGTGTCTGCCTATCTCAATTATATTGAAAATAGAGAACATCATTTTCAGGCAGGACCTAGTATAAACCTATGCTGAGCAAAGACAATTATGGATTAACATTATTACAAATTTGCCAGAAACCTGTGCTAAAGCATTATAAAAAGGAAGTAAGTTTATGGAAATACCCTTATAAAGAACATCTGAATTCAAGCAATAACCTATACTACATTCAAATTACATTGCAGAGAGTTTACGAGGAAGAACATGGTCTCCACAGAGGTTTCGCTCTCTGAGAAAAGGCTCGGCTAAGATCAGAACAAACACAAAGGATTACTCTTAATATATTGCCTCCATAAATTACTCATTGGTTTGCAGAGCTAATGAAAGGACTTATGATTAAGATCAACTCAATTTGAAATGTTTAGTTTAAACCAGGATCAATATAAAACCAAAGTCGGAGACGAAAATGTTATGTCAGGTTGTCAAGGTACAGCAAGGTACAGAAAGTGACCAAAGAAAGCATGTAACTATGTTATAATCTTACAGATTTAAAGCCATATTTTAATACAAATTTCAATAAATATAAGGAGCGTATGATACCCTCAGTACAGTACCAAATTTCATACCTTTTCCAGTTATCCGAACTTTTTCACAGACAGCGAAACCTGATTTAAGACTTATGGATTTTCTCGTAAACTGCCTTTAGTACAGCTTGTTGTAATCTAGTTTATTTTCTGACTTCATGTGTTCTTTGTAATGTTTTCTTAAAATTAGTGTCTCTTTGTTATGTTTTGCCTCAAGCATGGCAGCTATTTTGAAAAAAAACAAAAACAAACCATTGATGCATTAATGCATGGATTTCCTCGCAAACTGTCTCTGATGAAACTTGAGAGTGATAAAAATTATTTCCTCACCTCAAGAAAACTAGTGAAGTACCTGACCAGCTGAAGAAGCTTAGACTTAATTTTACTGTGCAGATTACTGTATTTATTGACAACCCTAAAGGAAAAGAAAACAAAAAAAAATTGTCTTTACCCAAAATTGTCCCAGTGAACTATGTAGGTTTAAAAGAAGTCTCAAGCTCTATGAAAACAACATATCAAAAGGTAGCACGCACTTCTTTGGTCATGGCATGGTCGGTCTTGCTTGATTTTTACCATTTTTCTAAAAATGAATCAGTTTTGAGAACCATTTGAGAACATTTTTTTGGTAATGTTTACGTTCTTTCTTTGGTGCAGTCTAACAAGTATTATGCAATATTGCTGCATGTGTCAAGCACACCACAATTATTTTTCGGTCCTTCAGGTGAATACACTTTCCCTCCGGACGGCTATGTCCCCTCCAGCCTAAGGCTCGGTATCACGAGTACAGCCGATACTGAGGCTCTGTATCATGGGTACAGCCGATACTGCGGATACTGGCGTGGGTGCAGGGGATACAGGGCAAATCCTGTATAGCGTAGTATCCTGCTGAACCGCATTTTCCAATGTGAACGTCCCAAACGGGCGGATCTGGAAGCGGCAAGCCCCCCCCCCCCCCCTCTAAATCCGCCCTTGGTGCCAAAAAGGAGTCCCGAGGGCACGTCGGGAGCACGTCGTGGCGACGCGCCAGCAACGTGGCAAAAGGGCGTTCCGCGGGCACGTCCGCAACACGTCGTGTGAACGAGCCCACAACGTGCCAAAACGACGTCCCCCAGGCACGTCGTCAGTGCGTCGTTGGGACGTGCCGAAAACAAGCCAAAACGACATCCCCCGGGCACGTCGTGAGAGCGTCGTTGGAACGTGCCGACAACGTGTCAGGAGGAGGTGTCATGGCGCACATCGGCAGGGCGTCGTGGGGGATGCCAATGGGAGACGTCCATATGACGCACAGTTAGGGAGCTGACTGCGACGTTTCGACGACCACGTTGGACGTCGATTGGCGACTGGGTGATTTTCTGTGTAATGACCGTTCTGAGATATATAGGTTCAGACAAATGAATATTATGTTACGTAATTTTCAGATTGATAAGGATTCAGTGCGATAATTTTCTGGCAAAGAATGATTCTGTCACACGATTTTCTGTGTAAACATCGTTCTGAGATATGAGGGTTCTGCCAAATAAATGTTCTATATAATGAACGTTATGAGTAGCAAGGGATCTTTGCGATGTTTCTCTGGCACACGAGGATTCTGTCACACGATTTTCTGAGTTATCACCGTTCTGAGATATAAGGGTTCCGCCAAATAAATGCTCTGTGTAATGAACGTTCTGAGTAGTAAAGGTTCTGGGATAGGGATGTTCGGGCAAACAATATTCTTTGTAATGACCGTTCTGTGTGATGACGGTTCTAAAATATAAGGATTCTGCCAAATAAATATTCTGTCTTATAATTTTCTCTGAAATAACGATTCAGATATGTGAATATTCTGGCAAATAAATGTTCTTTGTAACGACCGTTCTGTGCAATAATGATTCTGAGATTTGAATATTGTGGCAAATATTATTCTTTGTTATAACCGTCCTGTGTTATGACCGTTCTGAGATATAAGGGTTCCGCCAAATAAATATTTTGTTAAATAATTTTCTGAGTAGTGAGGATTCAGAGCAATAATTTTCTGGCACACGAGGGTTCTGTCACACGATTTTTCTGTGTAATGACCGTTCGTATATATGAAGGTTCTGCCAAATAAATATTCTGTGAAATAAATTTCTGAGTAGTGAGGATTCTCTGCAATAATTTTCTGGCACACGAGGGTTCTGTCACATGATTTTCTGTGTAGTGACCGTTCTGAGATATATGAGGGTTCTGCCAAATAAATATTCTAGGTAATGAATTTTCTGAGACATGAACGTTCTTATTAGTAAACATTCTTTAAAATATAGATTCTGTGTTATAGTTTTCTGATACACGTCCGTTCTTTGATGTAATTTTCTTTTAAACAAACGTTCTGTCATGTGGTATTCTTCGTGATGACAATGCGCTACACTAATTCTCTGCGCTGTGATGTTTCTGTCAAATAATTTTAAGTAAAATGACTGTTCTGAGATATCAGTTTTGTAGTAGTGACCATTCTTTCTTACGAGTTTCTGAGTAGTGAACAGTTTTAGCGACTTTCCTGACAAATGACGGTTCTTTGTTGCGACGATTATTTTAAACAACTGTTCTGTCTCATAATTTTCTGTGTGATAAGGTACCACGGTGTGCCGTACCGCCCGTGCTCGGGCAGGGCCTCGTGGCAGAGCCCACCACGAGCGAAGCGAGTTTATCAACTTAATGCCGCGGTACAATCGTGAGGGAGGACCGCTCAGCGGTGTTCGTGAAACATGGCCACGTTTTCGAGTCACGAATGCTCACCCCTACAGCCCTGCAGAAGCGTCAGTCACGCCGTTCTAGGTATAAAATGACAAACCGCCATCACAAAGGCATAGACCGACAGCAGTAGCATGAACAAGCTGGAGCGTACAATTTGATTGGTTTTATATGCACCCTTACCCCGTACGCTCCAACACAATACATTACGAGCAGAACGAGCAAAGCATGATAAAATATCAGACATGACCGTTATTGAGGGATAAGACTCGAGTTCAGATAGGGTTACAATGGGACAGGCAATAGGGTGCATTGGGACACTGCGGTTTCGACTCCACGATAATCAAAAAGAAGTACCCTAAGATTGCCACGCTATTCTAAGCTACTTTTCACATCAATTTCAGTTAAATCAGTACGTTGTGGCGTCCCACGAACAAGAATAAAAGGATTTCGAGTGTTCACAAACGGGTGCACACGGCTGTTATTTGAGGTTATGGTACAACAGTACCGTACCGTCAAGGAGTGAATCAAATCTACTTCAACACCCATAGCGATCAAAATCTCAGCTTCAGCGAGTACCAAAGGATTATTGACTATTCCCCTTACCTTCAGATCACGGTGAACACGCACGAAACGCACATCAGCAAAATACGGGAAGGAAGGCGCGGTTTTTTGTTTACTTTGCTTTCTGACCGCACCCGTCAGTGTGCTGATTAGTTGCCAACTTGAGCATTGCCAAGTTGTAAATATAACACGTCCGCAGATATGCAGATATGTGTTGAATTTATTGTGTTCCACTGTCAAACAAACTTTTTAAAAGAGCGAAATCTGATGGTGATATGTGGATATCGTTGCTTTTCTTTTTTTTTTTTTTTTTTTTTTTTTTTTTGGGGGGGGGGGGGGGCTGCCTAACCCGTGGTTGTCGGGGGCGTCAGCCGTGCCACGTAGGCCGACCCGCCGGGCACGGCTGTGCTGCGATAACGGACAGCAGGGGGCCTGTGCGCCCTGTAGGGAGTTTTCTCTGGATACCCGGTATTAACACGAGTGTTCTTTACAACCACATATCATTAGAAAAATGTTTCTTTCGTGCCGCTTATCGTGTTTAACGCCAGCGAGTAGTTTAGCGTCATCTAGGCACTGCTATTTTTCAGCACATATGTAAAGAGAGCTTGGTGTGCCACGATCTACACTTTGAAAGAAACGTGTTTGTATACCGCGCTCATGGCAGTCCAAACTCGACCCAAGGAAAATGCTGCTCCACGTAACGCGGAAACTTAGGGTATTTTATAAATGCATTTCTATCTAATGACTGTTCTTTATAAAACACAATCTTTGTAACTACACTAAATATAAAATTTCTTTCTAACTCTTTATTCATATAAAACATGTTCTGCGCCATGAAGCATGCCCTGGCCGAGGCCGGCGGCGGCAAAGAGCCTAAAGGCAACAAAAAGCCTAAAGACGAAAAGCCCAACAGCATAAACAACCCGGACCCTCCACGACTTGCGGAGCCTGTTAGGGTTGATAAAACCGGCGATCCATTATTCGATTGTCCGATAAATCTCTTCGGTGAATCGATTAATCATCACCGATCCTGCCCCATCGAATTATCGGGTTAATCGAACAAATTCCTTCACCGATCTCGTCGATACACGCCCTACTGAAAAGTACAGGAGAGGCAAGACCCGTAACTGCAGTAAAAGCGAGCTGCGAGCTGTGTTACCGCTCGTGCTTGCTCCGGTACTGCCGCTGCCGTTTATATCAGGCTTTACTTAATAAAGCAATTTTTAGGCATGTGGTTAGAAATACAATTTTCTATATTTTTATTCTTGTTTTTGAACTGTTCACTGTAGTTTGTTTTAGTTAATTAAAGCCGTTTAAAAATGATAATTAGATGTATTTTGTAATTTCTTCTTTCTGTAAAAGTTGTAACTCGCTCTAAAGGGCTGAAAGTACACTGTAAACCAATTTCACATGGTTTCTGGCAATATCCCGGTTATCGAACAATATCGATTAATCGACGAATTTTAGTTATCAGTCGATCATGTTCGAACCACGCATTTTCGATAAACGACTTTGGGAGCGTCCTTAAATTACGTAAGGGCGTTTTGGGGTGTTATTAACCCCCCCCCCCCCCTCCCCCCATATAAGGCTCTGTAAGATTTCGAGACCCCCCCCCCCCCGTTACGTAAGATTTTGCCAAATTTGTCCAAAATGGAAAAAAAACGTTAATAAATGAATTTGAGTGTTTTTTGCTACTTTTTGCTTACCCGTATAGGAGAAATGTTGAGAGTTAGGTATTTAATGAAGCAGATTGAATTAAAGGTACAACTGGTTTAATTATTTGTACTGTCCAGTCCAAAAAAAAAATGTTATAAAATAACAAGTGGGGTATAGACGCACTAGCGCGCGGAGACGCGTTTGGACGGATGCATTTGCGCCCATAATAAATCTTACGTAATGTTTGCCGTTGACCCCCCCCCCCCACGTAAGGGCAACATAAGATTTGCTAGACCCCCCTCTCCCCCAAAACCCCTTACGTAATTTAAGGACGCTCCCCTAACAATATTGTCATTAGTATTCTCAGGGATGCCTGATATTACAATGTTATTTCGCCGTTGGTATTGGTTAATTTCTTCAAGTTGACTGTTAATTTTGGGGTTCCTGGGTACCTTTTCGATGTCCGCTATTTTCCCTCTGAGACCGTTGAGCTCAGACAGGATTTCCTCATATTTTTTGTTCATGAAATCGGCCGTCTTTTTGATGCTTTGGTGCTCCCGTTTGACTTCAAGGAGGATGTTATTAAAAGTTTTCTCCATGTCTGTTAGCGCAGCACCACCTCGGGGTTATGTACGTCCTTAAAGTCCGCCCGCTCACAGAACCATGTTAGCTTGTCATTTTTACTCAGTTCCTGATAGCGTTCCTTGCATACTGTAAAGCACGCACGGTGAAACCACCTGTTACCCTTGCTATCACATCCGAACCCTTCTCGAGAGTTTAGTACACGCTTTCCACACGGAGCACAGGGAGCAGCCATGGTCGTGTTGCCTCGACGAACGACAGAACTGAACTTCGAAGTACGAAATTATACAGTATTATGAGGAATTCTATGGTATTACATGTATTGTAGTATTATAGATTATTACAAAGCATTATCGAAACATTATACGCTTAAATGAGCTGGGGCACTTTCGATGTTGAATGGCTAATTTAGTTAAGTTCGGACATCTTACCCCTACCCTATGTCGCAATAATTGCAGTTTTTAGCAATGATACTGGATAAAACCCCGTCCGTAGATATTTATATGCTATTTAAATTTGCCTGAAGAGCTGTTGCGATCTTATTTTAAGAAATACCTGGATTTCAGTAGTGGGAAGGAGGCAAGGCTCACCCTACTATCGGCTAAACGCTTTTCGAATGGAATTAAAATTATATGTGGCAGTATCAACAGTTCCATGTTCCGGTAACTATGGACTCATGCATGTGTGGAGCGCGCCGACGATCCGGGCAGGGGCCGGGGGCCGGTGTGTGTTCCAATTTCGTTCAATCAATTGAACGCTTTAGAACATTGAAATGGTCCGCCCCGACCTATCAGTGTTTAAAACGCCAAATGAGTCCTCCGCTCTTCTTTTACACAGCCCGCCGTCGTGCCGGCAGGGCCGGGCTAGGCGGAACCGCACTGAGCCGGGCGGGGCCGCGCGCCGCGATCCATACTTGCGAAATTGTTATTTTTAAGAACTTCTCGATTTTGGACAAACTTGAAATTTTGCAGGAACGCTCTCTTTGTATTGCTGCAAAGAACAAGCTGGCCCGTCCCTTCCGTCAACCTCAGTGCCAGTTCCGCTGCGCTCCACCGGCACCTCGGTTCGACAGGGGGACTTGGCCAGCTTGGCCTGCCGGCGGCGTTTGTGGGGGCCTTCGGCCCCCCGCCTCAATCCTCCTAAGAAGTGCCCGATAGCAGATGTATTTGTTACGATTAAAATCGTGAACCTGAGCCCGTCCCTGTGCGCGCCGCGATGGTAATGACGTGCGCGCGGCGGCCAACCCTAACCTCAAAAAACAAAAACAGATATATTTTCATTCATCACAAATGCGATATAGATCGAAAATTGTTGCCACCGTATGTGATTCTACGGTAAGAAAGGAGTATACCCTCCAAATTTGAAGTTTTTCTGTGAACGATAGGTTGGCGTACACACGTCCGCCCGAACGAACAAACAGTCGGCATCAGACTAAAAGCCCGGCTCCTGCCGTTTCTTAAGAAACGTGTCGGGTATAACATGAAATTGTTATTTTATATCTTGGGGCTATTTTGGGGCGTCCAGGCCATTGCCTTAGTTGGCCGTGGCCTGAGCGCCTGGAGGGAAGACAGGGGAATCCGGACCCTAGTGTCGCCCTCCGCGCGGGGTAGCGCTGGCGGCGGGTTGGTTATACCGCCGCTGGGAGCGCTGCCCGCGGGCCCCGGCTCGGAGGCCGAGCGAGCCAGGAAGGAGAGACTTCCTCGGCGTCCTCCAGAGTGGTCGGTCCTCAGCTTGCTCCGCTCCCTTTCGAACTCGCCACCAACTCGGTAAGCTAGCAGTGGGTTAGGAAAAAGGCTCGCTTGTTGTGGGGCATGACTATCATGTGTGCGCTGTGGATGCTGCAGGGTGTGTCAATACGTCTACCAGGATGTCGGCTGGGGCCGGCGTGATGCGCGGCTAGGCGCGTCGTGGGGGCCGCTCTCGCCGCCACCATGTGACCTTCCACCCCGCCCCGCGTCCAGGCCCGGCTGAGCCGGCCTGGCGCGGCCAGTTGCAGCACCAACGCCACCGCATCATGCCAATCATTCAGGTCATGTAGAGTTTGGGCCCTTGCCTGAGGCCAACGGGTTGGGGAGCCGAGGCTAAGGGCGGTCCGTGGCTGGCGGCCTCCCTCCGGTGACCCTCCCAGCGGCTGCAGGGCGGAAGGTTGTGTGGGTGTTTTTCACCATTTTTTTGTATTGTTTTAATTCCAGGTCCACCGGCTGTCAGTGTTCTGTATTCTTTATTCAATAAACTTATTAACTTAAATTTCTGTTGGAGGTGTTTTTGGTGGGGCTCCGGCCCCTGGCGCCCTTTCAATTCTAAATACAAATATAAACCCAAATACACACGCCACTCTACCATTCTTCCAGCTGGTCTGGTGTAAGTGCCGTTAGAGCCTTACTCTTAGTTGTTTTTCAAACGAGATTTCGTTATACGGGACGGGCTACAAAACTACCTTCTGACTGAAGAAATCGGTCAAATTTGAAATTTTGTATTTTATTTCTCTCCCACAGAATTTTGTGTCATGTCTCAAAGTTGAGATATCGACTTGGTTCTTGGGCTCGTTGTGTACAAAATTGAGATCGGATCACGGATAAAATGTCTATTTGGTAATATTCTGATCAGGCTACGTTCAAATCCGGTGTTTACAACTGTCCCTTCCTGGCCGCGGGCCGTTCGCGTTCCCGGGGCCGCTCGGCCGACAGCTGATGCGGTAATCCCTCCCCGGTCCCTACCTCCGAGGGCCGCCGGCCGCCGGCAGGTAAGATCCCAACCTGCGAATGGCCGTCCACAATTTTTTTCGCAAGTTGGGATCTTGACTGTACTCTGAAATGACGTGTTTTTACATCCACCGGGGACTTTGCGGCGACAGGCGAGCCTCCCTAGAAGTGAACCGCTAATTTTATTGCAAGTGAGGCGGAGCTCGAGGTTCGACGAAGGGACATGTTGAAGATCGTGACAAGAGATTCTTCTGGAACTTGTATACCACGAGCCGCGGCGACGTCACACGAAGTCGTGCAAATATTGGCACGCGAGCCCCGCGAGCCTCTATCTCCTAGATGGGTTAATGGACTACGTGACGAGAAGTAAGGGCTGGCAACACCAAAGTAGGGATCGTCTGCAAATTCGCCGAAATATGTCCATCGTCTCTGCTCACCATGTCAAAACAGATGACTGAGACTGGTCTGAACTGTGTTACTTGCAGGCGCGGATCCAGGAGTGGCCCAAGGGAGGGGACAATTAATGTACCACTTTTGGCCTACTCAAAACGCGGGATATCTTCACCGGTTGCATACCCTTCAAGCACCGTTCTAACAGAATTACGGACAATAGTCGTATTAAATAGTCTAGCGTGTTGTTACATTCAAAAAATATCATAGTGATCAGAAAAACCACTTCAAACTTCAGCTTGCTCTCTCCATCCAATGGTGATAGCAAGAGACAGAGCTACTGTTACAACGCCTCTAGACGAGCTATGCTCGACTCGTCAGCAGGCTGCATCAGCAACGTCTGCCTGACTCAGTATCTTTCTGTCCTTCTCCAGAGCACAGCCAAATCGGACGTCCTTCTTTTTTGTTGCGTAGTCTTTGCTGGGTACCCATTGTCGATGTGGCGAGCCGAGCCGAGGCAAGCCGTGGCCCCGCTAAAAGGAAGGCGACTCAAGAGTCAGGACCGTTTGGGACCGGTGGTGGGGACAACAGTGCGAGAGCCTTGCAGGAGGCTAGCGCTAGGCGGCCCGCGTATGAGAATGCAAGGGTTACACCGACCGCTACCTAGACGCCCTAGCTCTTCAACTACTCCCTCTCCCCCTCGAAGGAGATACAAACCACCCCGAACCACCCCAAAACTGAAACAAGCCTCAACCAAAATCCTCATTCCATGAATTGTAAAAAAAGAAAGGAAACAAAACCAGAACAAAATATAAACTTAACTTCTATAACCACCCCCAAACCACCTCAAAACTGAAAAAAGGCTCAAGAAAAATCCTCATTCCACGAATTAAAAAATAAAAGAAGGCAAAACCAAAAAGAACAAAATATAAACTTAACGTCTATTTTCACCAAACCCCCGTGAAACTCCGGGCCCACCAGTATCTCACACAGTGGGATAGTATTTTTTCTTTATACGAAACGAGACGAAACCAACATGTACACACACGCACACACTCGAGCGCTGTAGAGGCCGACTCACCTCAGATGCGTCAGGGGAGACAACGGGAGCAACCACGCTCGCTGGGCAGTGAGGTACACACAGCACTGGTGCCGACGCCGACGCTGCAAACGTAACACAGGACACACATTTGAACAAGTTTTTTTTATCTTTTCACGAGCAAATCTTTTTTTTTTTTTTAATAAATCCACTTACCAAAAATGAAAGATAAAATCCGATTTGTATCCTTCTCGTCAAAGAAGGACAAGATAATGAAATGAAAGCACGACAACACACACACACAAACACAGCCGCGCGCGCGCAAACACACAAGTCCGAAGACACAGCGGCGAGCGAGTCTCAAACGCAACGCGAGCAACGTCCGCACTCCACGACGTGTAGGCAACGAATATAAGCCTAGGTGAACTACCCGAACCCTTTCCCCCGCGCTTACAAAATTTATTCCGCATTAACCGACATGCTTCATATCTCACGCGGGCTAGGCACGCCCCGCACCCCGATGACCCCTCCCCCCCATCGTCGCACGGTGTCCAGCCCCCCCCCCCCTCCCCCATTCAACGCGCGGGGCTCAGCTAGCACACAGCACCACACCACATGGCGATACTCCTTACAAGACGGAGGGAAGACACCACGCACTCATCTCACATCCTCACACCACAGACAGCCCACGCACTCTAGCGGAAGAAGGAACAACCACCTCACGCACGACCGCCTCCGCATATTTAATGAAGACACACACACACTGCAATCACTGTATAATCACTTACCTGCAATCTTAAACAATGATGGACAAAATGAATTTACATCATCTAATACATACATCAACACCTCATTAACAACAACACGCATCACCCTAACCTCATTATACGGGCGAGCGCAACCACCGAGACCCCACACCACCCACCCACCCCCTCACCCTCGCTTGCTCGATTGGTAGCTCTTGCGAGTTCCGTCGCGTGGTGGTCCGTGGCCTTATATAAATAACACACAGAAGCATATGATGCTTGAGGCACGTATTGTATTCTGGGGGCAATACATGGTATCGCCCAATGAACCATAATATACTTCAATCAAGCATAATATGCGTTTGGGATATTTGGTGTTTCAAGCATAAAATATGCTTAACTTCAAGCATTTTGTGCTAAAATCGTGCATTCATTTTTGCGAGTGTGTCTGCCGCTCAGCGCAGAACCTACGTCACTATGGGAGCTGGTCTCAACATAAGTAGACTCATAGCGATTCTGCGTACCTTACTCGCCGGGTGTTCCCAAAATCAGGCCTAGTAAATTACTGCTGCCGTTATGGCAAGTTTGGTTGTACCGACTTCATGGCAGCCAATTCCCAATGAAGATAAAAATTGCAATGTTCATTGCAAAATTCTGCAATGATTACTGCAAACTTTAGCAATGATGGGTTATTGCAAACCTTCTGCTGTAACATGTATGCACCATTCTTATGGGAATGTCATCGGTGTTTGATTGCAATGTCATTTTATTGGAATTATTTTTCATAACAGGTTATTCCCGAAAATGGCAGTGATGTCATTGCAGTTACAAACAAAGTGATTTTTAGGCACCCTGTGAGTTCATAGCAGCTACCTGTGCCACGGCGCGGAGAGGCGGAACAGTGCTTGTCGATGGGCGAAGCACGAGGTGAAGCCTGTTAAGCACTAACGGGGTCTGACTTGAAGAAGAATTGCATTTGTCGATGTGACATACCATTGTAAAAACGTTGTAACTCAGAAACGGATGCGATTCCCAACACTACACGTTCAGGACTGTCAGGACCCTCATCTAAGCTGTTTATTTGGGACGTGAAAGATATCATAGGTGACTGTGATTAGTGAAAAATATCACATTTGTCCCGACAGCTGCGATGGGATTTTATGATAGCTGCAATGTGATGTATGCATAACACTTGGGACGTGTGTATCAGAGACTCAAGAATCGTTTTTTATGTGGTTTGATTTGTAATTGCAATATTTCATGGAACAGAAAAATATAAAGCGTACTCCAGACCTTGGTGGCTGGCAGTCACGTGTTCTGCAGCGATGGTGGAGGGGGTGGGAGAGAGTGAGTGAAGGGTAGGGGCATGAATCCATCAAGCGGATCTAGTCCGATTTATTCCAGCGTTCACTTGCCGCGGCCGGTAGTGGTGGGCTTGCCAGGTTTCCAGTTCTGGCCGTCTCGTGGGGGCGAATTGGAGGGGCCACCAAACTTCGGCTTGTGCCATTTCAATTTACTCTTGAGTCCTCCGCCGTGGTCTGTTCTGCCCGTGTACTGGCCGCTGGCGTCCCTTTTGCCCTCGCTGACGGAGCCATCGGGGCTGGTGTAGCGGAAGTTGCCTCCCTTGACAGGCTCCGCAAGTCGTGGAGGGTGCGGGTTGTTTATGCCGTCGGGCTTTTCGTCTTTAGGCTTTTTGTTGCCTTTAGGCTTTTTGCCGCCGCCGCCGGCGGCAAAAAGCCTAAAGGCAACAAAAAGCCTAAAGACGAAAAGCCCGACGGCATAAACAACCCGCACCCTCCACGACTTGCGGAGCCTGCCAAGGGAGGCATGCCCGTGTACTGGCCGCTGGCGTCCCTTCTGCCCTCGCTGACGGAGCAACCGGGGCTGGTGTAGCGGAAGTTCCCTCCCTTGACAGGCTCTAGGGGTGGAAAAACAAAACATTTGTTCGGTTAGTCGAAAGGGAGCGTCCTTAAATTACGTAAGGGGTTTTGGGGGAGAGAGGGGTCTAGCAAATCTTATGTTGCCCTTACGTGGGGGGGGGGGGGGGGGTCAACGGCAAACATTACGTAAGATTTATTATGGGCGCAAATGCATCCGTCCAAACGCGTCTCCGCGCGCTAGTGCGTCTATACCCCACTTGTTATTTTATAACATTTTTTTTTTGGACTGGACAGTACAAATAATTAAACCAGTTGTACCTTTAATTCAATCTGCTTCATTAAATACCTAACTCTCAACATTTCTCCTATACGGGTAAGCAAAAAATAACAAAAAACACTCAAATTCATTTATTAACGTTTTTTTTCCATTTTGGACAAATTTGGCAAAATCTTACGTAAGGGGGGGGGGGGTCTCGAAATCTTACAGAGCCTTATATGGGGGGAGGGGGGGGGTTAAAAACACCCCAAAACGCCCTTACGTAATTTAAGGACGCTCCCAAAGTCGTTTATCGAAAATGCGTGGTTCGAACATGATCGACTGATAACTAAAATTCGTCGATTAATCGATATTGTTCGATAACCGGGATATTGCCAGAAACCATGTGAAATTGGTTTACAGTGTACTTTCAGCCCTTTAGAGCGAGTTACAACTTTTACAGAAAGAAGAAATTACAAAATACATCTAATTATCATTTTTAAACGGCTTTAATTAACTAAAACAAACTACAGTGAACAGTTCAAAAACAAGAATAAAAATATAGAAAATTGTATTTCTAACCACATGCCTAAAAATTGCTTTATTAAGTAAAGCCTGATATAAACGGCAGCGGCAGTACCGGAGCAAGCACGAGCGGTAACACAGCTCGCAGCTCGCTTTTACTGCAGTTACGGGTCTTGCCTCTCCTGTACTTTTCAGTAGGGCGTGTATCGACGAGATCGGTGAAGGAATTTGTTCGATTAACCCGATAATTCGATGGGGCAGGATCGGTGATGATTAATCGATTCACCGAAGAGATTTATCGGACAATCGAATAATGGATCGCCGGTTTTATCAACCCTAACAGGCTCCGCAAGTCGTGGAGGGTCCGGGTTGTTTATGCTGTTGGGCTTTTCGTCTTTAGGCTTTTTGTTGCCTTTAGGCTCTTTGCCGCCGCCGGCCTCGGCCAGGGCATGCTTCATGGCGCAGAACATGTTTTATATGAATAAAGAGTTAGAAAGAAATTTTATATTTAGTGTAGTTACAAAGATTGTGTTTTATAAAGAACAGTCATTAGATAGAAATGCATTTATAAAATACCCTAAGTTTCCGCGTTACGTGGAGCAGCATTTTCCTTGGGTCGAGTTTGGACTGCCATGAGCGCGGTATACAAACACGTTTCTTTCAAAGTGTAGATCGTGGCACACCAAGCTCTCTTTACATATGTGCTGAAAAATAGCAGTGCCTAGATGACGCTAAACCACTCGCTGGCGTTAAACACGATAAGCGGCACGAAAGAAACATTTTTCTAATGATATGTGGTTGTAAAGAACACTCGTGTTAATACCGGGTATCCAGAGAAAACTCCCTACAGGGCGCACAGGCCCCCTGCTGTCCGTTATCGCAGCACAGCCGTGCCCGGCGGGTCGGCCTACGTGGCACGGCTGACGCCCCCGACGACCACGGGTTAGGCAGCCCCCCCCCCCCCCCCCCCCCAAAAAAAAAAAAAAAAAAGAAAAGCAACGATATCCACATATCACCATCAGATTTCGCTCTTTTAAAAAGTTTGTTTGACAGTGGAACACAATAAATTCAACACATATCTGCATATCTGCGGACGTGTTATATTTACAACTTGGCAATGCTCAAGTTGGCAACTAATCAGCACACTGACGGGTGCGGTCAGAAAGCAAAGTAAACAAAAAACCGCGCCTTCCTTCCCGTATTTTGCTGATGTGCGTTTCGTGCGTGTTCACCGTGATCTGAAGGTAAGGGGAATAGTCAATAATCCTTTGGTACTCGCTGAAGCTGAGATTTTGATCGCTATGGGTGTTGAAGTAGATTTGATTCACTCCTTGACGGTACGGTACTGTTGTACCATAACCTCAAATAACAGCCGTGTGCACCCGTTTGCGAACACTCGAAATCCTTTTATTCTTGTTCGTGGGACGCCACAACGTACTGATTTAACTGAAATTGATGTGAAAAGTAGCTTAGAATAGCGTGGCAATCTTAGGGTACTTCTTTTTGATTATCGTGGAGTCGAAACCGCAGTGTCCCAATGCACCCTATTGCCTGTCCCATTGTAACCCTATCTGAACTCGAGTCTTATCCCTCAATAACGGTCATGTCTGATATTTTATCATGCTTTGCTCGTTCTGCTCGTAATGTATTGTGTTGGAGCGTACGGGGTAAGGGTGCATATAAAACCAATCAAATTGTACGCTCCAGCTTGTTCATGCTACTGCTGTCGGTCTATGCCTTTGTGATGGCGGTTTGACATTTTATACCTAGAACGGCGTGACTGACGCTTCTGCAGGGCTGTAGGGGTGAGCATTCGTGACTCGAAAACGTGGCCATGTTTCACGAACACCGCTGAGCGGTCCTCCCTCACGATTGTACCGCGGCATTAAGTTGATAAACTCGCTTCGCTCGTGGTGGGCTCTGCCACGAGGCCCTGCCCGAGCACGGGCGGTACGGCACACCGTGGAACCTTATCACACAGAAAATTATGAGACAGAACAGTTGTTTAAAATAATCGTCGCAACAAAGAACCGTCATTTGTCAGGAAAGTCGCTAAAACTGTTCACTACTCAGAAACTCGTAAGAAAGAATGGTCACTACTACAAAACTGATATCTCAAGAACAGTCATTTTACTTAAAATTATTTGACAGAAACATCACAGCGCAGAGAATTAGTGTAGCGCATTGTCATCACGAAGAATACCACGTGACAGAACGGTTGTTTAAAAGAAAATTACATCAAAGAACGGACGTGTATCAGAAAACTATAACACAGAATCTATATTTTAAAGAATGTTTACTAATAAGAACGTTCATGTCTCAGAAAATTCATTACCTAGAATATTTATTTGGCAGAACCCTCATATCTCAGAACGGTCACTACACAGAAAATCATGTGACAGAACCCTCGTGTGCCAGAAAATTATTGCAGAGAATCCTCACTACTCAGAAATTTATTTCACAGAATATTTATTTGGCAGAACCTTCATATATACGAACGGTCATTACACAGAAAAATCGTGTGACAGAACCCTCGTGTGCCAGAAAATTATTGCTCTGAATCCTCACTACTCAGAAAATTATTTAACAAAATATTTATTTGGCGGAACCCTTATATCTCAGAACGGTCATAACACAGGACGGTTATAACAAAGAATAATATTTGCCACAATATTCAAATCTCAGAATCATTATCGCACAGAACGGTCGTTACAAAGAACATTTATTTGCCAGAATATTCACATATCTGAATCGTTATTTCAGAGAAAATTATAAGACAGAATATTTATTTGGCAGAATCCTTATATTTTAGAACCGTCATCACAGAACGGTCATTACAAAGAATATTGTTTGCCCGAACATCCCTATCCCAGAACCTTTACTACTCAGAACGTTCATTACACAGAGCATTTATTTGGCGGAACCCTTATATCTCAGAACGGTGATAACTCAGAAAATCGTGTGACAGAATCCTCGTGTGCCAGAGAAACATCGCCAAGATCCCTTGCTACTCATAACGTTCATTATATAGAACATTTATTTGGCAGAACCCTCATATCTCAGAACGATGTTTACACAGAAAATCGTGTGACAGAATCATTCTTTGCCAGAAAATTATCGCACTGAATCCTTATCAATCTGAAAATTACGTAACATAATATTCATTTGTCTGAACCTATATATCTCAGAACGGTCATTACACAGAAAATCATATGACAGAATCCTCGAGTACCAGAAAAACAGCGCACGGAACCCTTGCTACTCCGAACGTTCATTACACAGAACATTTATTTGGCAGAACCCTCATATCTCAGAACGGTCATTACACAGAAAATTGTGCGACAGAATCCGGGGATGATTTAGAATAATTTTAAATAATTCAGAATAATTAGGTGAACTCAAGCCAATAATTTTCTAAATATTTAAAAATACCTAGGAATAATAAAGAAACTTGTTAGGTCAACTATCATTAGACCAATCGAGCCCACCTCCTAATTATTCTGAATTATTTAAAATTATTCTAAATAATTTATAGTTATTTATAATTTATTGGAATTATGATAGAACAACCTAACCCAAGCTAACCTTACCTAACCCTGCCAAACCTAACCTTACCCTGCCAATATTTTCTTTAATTCCAAATAATTATAAATTACTACAAATAATTTTAAATAATTCAGAATAATTAGGTGAACTTATGCCAATAATTTTCTAAATATTTAAAATACCTTGGATTCATTAGAAAACTTTTTAGGTTAACTATCATTAGACCAATCGAGCCATCCCCATAATTAGGTGAACTCAAGCCAATAATTTTCTAAATATTTAAAAATACCTAGGAATAATAAAGAAACTTGTTAGGTCAACTATCATTAGACCAATCGAGCCCACCTCCAGAATCCTTGTGTGCCAGGAAATTATTGCTCACAAAATTATGTAACATAATATTTATTTGAAAGAATCCTCATATCTCAGAACGGTTATTACACAGAACGTTCATTACATAGAACATTTATTTGGCAGAACCCTTGTATGTCAGGACGGTTATTACACAGAAAATCATATTTCAGAATCCTCGTTCGCCAGAAAATCAGTACAGAGAATAGTCACAATAAAGAAAATCATTTCACAGAACCGTCGCAGGACAGAAAATCATTTGAAAGAATCGTCATAAGGCAGAAAATTATTTACCAGAACAGTCGACAGACAGAATTTCATAACACGGAACCGTCATTACACAGAAAATCATTACACAGAACGGCCGTAGCTCAGAAAATTCTGTGTTATGACTGTTCTGAGATATGACGGTTCTGTGTTTCAATTTTCTGAGTGGTGACCGCGCTTCGTTCAAGTGTAATGCCCACATTGCCAAAATTGTTTTTGTTTTGTTCGTTCGTTCAAGTGTAATGACGACATTGCCAAAATTGTTTTTGTTTTGTTCGTTCGTTCATTCAAGTGTAATGCCCACATTGCCAAAATTGTTTTTGTTTTGTTCGTTCGTTCATTCAAGTGTAATGCCGCCATGTTTCAAGTCAAATGAAAATTGTGACACATTAATGAAGAACTGAATTATCTTGGAATCTCTTATTCAACAAAACCCAACAAGAAGTTTGGTGGGTAAACAACAGATCTCAGCACATTTTATTTTTGAATAACTTTGAAATAAAGGTTTAATTCTTAAAGTTCATGGTTCACTATTGTGTGTTCATTATTCAAACAATTCGTAAAATCCTATTCACAGAAATAATTTTTCTACAGTTCGATCCCAAACAAGTTAGATTTCTTCATGTTACTACACTTAAGAACTAAAAATAATTTCAATATGCATATATAATTTTTTTTCAAATTTTAATTTTTATTATGTCCTGACGAGCTTAGCCGATCGGCGATGCGCCGTGCCTAGTTTATTTATGTTAAGCTACAGGTGACCTTTCCTCTATTAAGTAGAGATGTGCGAAGAGCCTTTGATCAGAGCAAACACAAACAGTTTTCTTTAACAAAAAAAAAATCGATCCAATCCGAACACTCCTCAATTTTTTTCGAACGAAGCGATCCGAACACATCATTTTTTAAATCTGAACGAACAATCCAATTCATTAAATGCGCGGTTTCATGGAATTCCATTTATTTTCCCACATAATTTGTTATTATTCGTTGGGAAGTTTATCTTATAGAGCTCAAACTGAATTTGGATCCCCGCAGATGAGGCATCACCGTTGTTCTCTACCTAAACAGTCAATGCTCTTCCTTCCTTTTTCTCTTGTTGAATTCGAACACTTATTGGTGAATTTCTCGTACACTCCAACAGTTCGTGCACGATCGAACAAGAAAAGTGTTCGGTTATGTTCGCTCGAATCCAAACATGTTCGCACACCTCTAGATAAGACCATATTGTTTCACAATTATTACTTTGTGACTGCTCCTAAATACAGAATTAATTTCGTTCAATAATTTCGGGTTTTTATTTATCCTTACGGTTATTACAAGTTAACGAATAATCAAATATTTTCGAATATATTCGAATATTCATTTCGAATATCGACCACGGATCGAATATAAGCTTCGATCAAGATTCGATGTTCGATATTCGAGGAAAAGTTTCGGTCGACCAGCCCTAATCGGACTTTGCTCACCAGAAGCTAGACAAGGATATGATTCATTTACTGATGTGATGTGCTGGATTGGTTTCAGCTTTATGACTCGTATACAAGGGGTATCGATCACGTGTTCATCCAATCATAAAATAGGTGAAGCAGAAGTAGACATCTTCTCAGGAACATGGGAGCGGCATAGAAACAATGGCATTTTCTATCAATCAATTTCCTTAGAATATCATCTGTGGTCGAAAAAAAATCTTTGATTTTTTGTTTGATGTTTGTTTGATGGCAGGGTGACTCGGGTGGCTCTCTACAGACGATTTACCGCAAGATTGTTGGGCTGGATTGGGAGTACATGCCTCTCAATTCAAGAGAAATGGCGCCGCTGACACAACTCCCTGTGTACCAGGTAGGTACGGAAGGAAAGGGGCAACTTGCTGCGGTACGGTTGCAACACCTCAAAGGTCCAAATTACAGGTCCTTAAACATTGACACATCCTCAACCGCAAGTGCGCAGCGCAATCGCATTTTGAAGCTTCGTCATCTTGGTGACCCTTGTAAGCATTTAATGCTTTCTACAAGGATGTCACCTGATTTTCTTCCAAGCATTGATTTGATACTTAAATGAAGCAGCCTACGAGGGGGGGGGGGGGGATAAAAGTTGTCTTTCGGCATGTAACGCCGAGAAATCACCTTTTTGGTCGATTCTAGACGCTCTATTCGCCTGAGCAGGCTCAAATGTCATTTCCCCACTAATTTGACTAAACGAGCATCGGCGTTCACAATTTTTGAAACTGATTTTTCGCTGTTGCCCGTAAACGCCATGATATTTAGTGGTACTTTCTCTTGGGCGACAGTCGGGCATCGTAAGACAACTTTTGCGCTAGTAATGACTTTTCTTTGGAATCACTGCTAACAGAGCAGGCGCGACACGGTCTTCACAAGCAATTTTCGTACTCTCCAGTTTTCAACTATAAATGGTATTGGATGACCCTATGGTACATATTTTAAATAATGGTCGCATTCCCGACATTCACGTACGCAATGGTCGTGAAAATAGGCTCAAATCGAATTTTCCATACGCAGTCATTCCCTTGCAATAACGACCGATAGCACATGTGGCGAAATGTAGACGGTCTATCGATAGATCAAAGTTGAATGTCTTATAGAGTTGTGTGCGTCTAGGGGTAAGCGTCTAAAAGATATCCAGTAGCAGTCTTTTTGCTGTGTGGGATATTTTGACCTATCACTCCCTACACGTGGCAGCTCGGAAGCAAACAGGCCAAAACAACAATCGCCTTTCTTTGTGAAAGGCGATGCAGGCCGGAAAGAACTGAACGACAACGGCATCACCCACCATACGAACCACTAGCAATTTTGACAACCCACTAGCGATGTGTGACGCGACGTGTACGGGTGGTTTGGTTGGGATACGTTAGGTAAGACGGATTGCGTCTGCACATATATCCTATCCATCAGCACCTGTTAAATTCGCATACGGAGCTATCCAGGAGTTCCGTTTGGTAGGGAATCAAGTTGGATGAAAATTGTGCTTGTCATCGTAACAATGTGGAAGATATTTTTCGTGGATGAAAATTTACTTCCAAAACCGTGAAAGAAAAAAAAATGACCACCGACAAATTTATTCCAAGTCGAATTGGAGGAGTATTTGGTGGAGGAACCAGTCTACTCCACACCGCGCATTATACACCTTTTTTTTTACACGAAGGTTCGAAATGTTGATGGGCTGAACCGGCAATCGGGTCCACTTCATGAAAAAACATTTTGAGAATTTTTTCAGATTTTTCGGATCACCGGAAGCGGTCCCGCACAGCCCCTGAAGTTGGGCAACTTGTAGCGTACCTTGCTTAATTAAATCGATGGTAAATATTCGTTTTACGGCTAAGATGCATGGAATAAAAAGTGTCAGAAATGTTCGAATTACTATTTTTTTTAAAAAAATTCGCGTTCGAAAAACCAAATTTTGAAAAATGTTGCCTAGCCTCCAGGGGCGAAAAATGGGAAGAGGTAGGTAGAACACTTTGAAGTAATGTTGGATTACATGTATTGTCTCAGTTGAAAGAGTAGGTATAAAATGGTTTCTTGTTTTGTAAAATTTCCTGATTTTCTAGTGATAATCTGTTTTGTTTTTTTAAAAATTTGCAGTTTAGTGCCTGAACTTATTAAACTTATTAACGCAGAAGGGTACATTGCTATAAATTACAGGTAAGGAAACGGCTCCAGTTACAGTTATTCTCTTGCAATTTTTTTTTTATTTTCGGTCTTCGGCGACAACTAAAAAAAGTATTTGTCGCTGTTCTTCGTCATGAGTAAGTTGATTACCTTTCAGATACCTACTGACGAGAGCTACCCCACGTCCTGCGCAGTAATTTACAGTTTTAAGATAAGTAATTCACGAGGTATCACATTTTCGTGACTTCTCGCCCTCGCGTCAGAGCATTAATAGCTGCCCGTAAAAGTGTCTTGCCCACGATCCCGTCTCGTGCAGAAGTACGGGTCACGCCGTTTTGGGTATAAAAGAACTCCACGCCTCGATGGCACCCAAGCATGATGAAGAAGTGTGTTCTCATCTTGGGGATCGTCCTCGTTGCGGTACGTATCCACTGTGTTTGAGTTTCCAATGTAGTATTGCTCACATCTTGTATCCACAATCAGTATAACATGGAGAAAAACGATAAGTGATCGCAACTTATGTTTCGTTTCAGTTTATTTCTAAGCAAACAGTAAATTTGGTTCTGAGAAATAAAATTTCCTTGCTGGGACTATTTATTAGTTGCACTAAAGAAAAGTTAGTTACTCCAACAAATAGGTTCGTTAACGGAGCAAAACTACATTTTTGCTTCCGCAATAAACCTCTTCGTTGGTAACTCGCTCTTCATTGAAGCAACTGAAGTCTAAAAAATTGTTGTAATTGTATTTATTTTACTTTTAGTCCTCAGAACAAAAATTTACTGCTTGTCTAGTCATCAACGGAAAGATAAGCTGCGATTCTTTTTCTTCCGTGTGAAGCACATTGCATATGAAAGATAAAGAAACTACAATAGTATGTCAATACCATGTCATCGATTTCATAATCCGCAATCAATGAAACTATTGAGGCAGCAAAATACTAACGTTCAAAAAACTGATCACATTTCCCTTCAAAAAATAAATTAAGACAGCCAGTGACGGGTTTTGACGCCAACATCCTCTCTATTGGTACTGCAAAGTAATTGCAATGCGCATGGCGATCATGGACCACCCATTTTTCAAAAATCAAAGTTCGGCATATTGCTCAATATAAACCTATCTATAGAAAGAACGATGGCGACACAAATTGTACGATTTGACAACTTATAGCGGTGCCGGCATTCGGGCACGGAAAAAAAAATAATTGCTGGATTAGCAAAATTTTCGCTGGTCTAGTTAATTCTGCCCCCTAAAAACGCGTTTCAAGATTAATTTTTTTCGCTCACCCAGCGAGTGTTCGGCTCACTCGTCGAAAATTTTTATCTGGGTTAGTGAATTATTCGCTGGATCACCGAAAGCAAATCATTATACGCATACTAAGCGAACACTGTTTTTTTGTTTTTTTTCGTGGGTCTTTCATGACCGCAACACTGCAGAATTCTACAACTTTTCTTTAATTCTATGGCGTGTCATCCACCGTGCATTGCGTAATTCACTGCCGCATACCTTGGAATTGATAATTTGCGGATGGTACCTTGCGGAATCTAACGGGCCCATGCACTTGAGTTAGCGGAGTTCCTTTACATTCAATCCTTATGCACCATTTTGTGCAGAGTCCCAAACAAAATTAAGCAAAAGGAAGCTAGCGCATATCTTTTGTGTATAGTTACGCACAAAAATATACGTTACAACGCACAAAAATGTGCACAAGCTTGTGCGTAAGCACTCCGTAGGATTAAATATATTCATGAAGGTTTATTGTGTTGCATTTTGCTAGTATATGCATGGCGACTATGGATGGATGGCGACGGGTTCATGGACTTGCGTTTTTGCGGAATGAATGACAGTTTTCGTACTGAATGAGTGCAGACCAGAATATTCGCACTATGCACTACAAACGACCCCTTCGGCGTTGGTTCGGGCAGGTGGCTCTGGTTCACGCCGGTGGCGGCGGCAAGCCAAAGAAAAAGCCAAAGAGCCAACCCGTCATCAGCAGCGTCGACCAGCCCCCTCCAGCGTGAACAACCCGCATCCCCCACGCCGGTCGGGAAGCCCGGCGGGCAGGTTCAGTACCATCGACCATGACGGCTCCCGCTACGAAACCGTCAGGGACGAGAATGGCCAGCAGTTTGGCACCGCGGTCCACGGGGACACCATCAGCACAAGCTGGCTGTCCAAACCGCGTTACGGCGGCCCCTCCGATTCGCCCCCGCGCCCTAGCGGCCCGCCCCATAAACCAACCGGGTCACCCAGCAGCTCCCACGGCGGCAAGTGAAGCCTAGACTAAATACACGATGCGGTGCATGACTTAAATGTTCTACCCAATTATTTATTATTCCCTTTCCCAACCCATTACACATCAAACGTTATAATTGAACAAAATTGTTTTGGGAACGCACATTGTTTAGAAATCACCTCTCAAAAACACTTGAATTTAGCTACTTTTGGTAGGTGATTCCCAAAATACGTCGTCTTCGATTTTTCTCATTTTCAGAATTTCTTCCTAAAACATAATTCTGCAAGCCCTGAAAATATCTCGCAAAATTTTGCGTATGTATAATATGTCTCTATAGTATTTTAAGTAGCAGTGTGCCAAATTTGTGTAAGCATTTAAAAGTTTTCTCCCGATTTCACTGTTTTCATTTTGAGTGACCCGACAACCGTCAAGGAGATGACTGCTCTACTGAGATATTGAAATGCAGATAAAACCATTTTATGTTCTCGAGCACTTATTTTTCTTTCAAAACCAATTCCTTCTCTTACACAGAAGTGAGGAAGAATTTGAGCAGCTTTGCTGTGTTGTGTTGAGTTGTTGTGTTCATGCAGGGACAGAGGGTAAAATACACTGTCCTTGCACATAAAAAAACATCTCACAACAGCAGATAAGTAAAGGGGTTCACAGAAATGTGGATGTAAACACAAACGTTGAGAACCATTACATAGGACATGCGTCTAACTTAATTCATGTGAAAAAACTGTAACTTTTGTCTTTAGATCATCAAAAAGTTCCTATGTTCCTGGGTTTTCTGCAAACGGCAGTGGTGACGTGAGGTGCCCTCTTAACGACATAGACACATAATTTACACTTCACAAAAAGGCTAACTGCATGAAGGCTAACTAGCAAGTCAAGGATATACGAAAGTAATTCGTCTCCACCTCTTGTCTTCTGGGACGTCTCGTTGAAAAAATCATCGTTCAAGAATAACTGAGGCATTAATTGCACGCCACCCACCGATTTTTCAGAAGAAGCACTCACGACCTGGATTATCATGCTCTCTATTTATTGGAGTTCGATTGAAACCCACTTCTGGGAAAAACAGGGAACTGTCCCCGCATTTCTTTACTGTCAATTAGAAGACTGGAAATGCCGTTCAGACATTTTGAGTTAAACCCCTCTGCATTACTCGAACAGTCGTACTGCAACTTCCTAAGTGAGTGGCTCCGTTTTGTTCTCAGGCCGACGGACGGTAGGCAGCCGTTTGGGCCAAAATGTTGGCCAAAGCTTCTGCCCGTGCCTCGCACGTATCCTTTTCGGCGCCTTTTGTCGCCAAACTCTTGGCATTTCGCAGAGAGGCATTTTCCTCGGCGTGGCAGTCACCTGTAGGTCTCGTAGATTATGTATGCGGATGCAGCCAGTTGGTCTAAAGCGTTAAAATTGAACGTGTACTTGACTTACACATGTGTTTATGGAGACACTGCAACGAAACCCTCAAGGTTTCCATATCCTAGCAAGCGTTTCTCGAGGGCTGTGATCTCCATTGCCCTTCAATCCAAATCGAGATTACGGCAACTGTCTAGGTAGCCCGGAGCCCTCACTATCGGCGCTTCCAAACCTAAACATGTGCTATTTCATGTACTTAGAGAGTATACAAGGCGGGTTTGGAGACAGGTGGAGCAAGGGGGAGCAGCCGTATGGGTGGCCTACCTCCACGGCGCGGTGGCGATGGGGCAGAGGGACGGCGGCGCTGGGTGCGTGTGAGGGCAAGTGGCGCGCGGTGACGTGTCGGATGGGTTGCCTACCTCCGCGGCGCGCAGGTGCTAGGCGGATTTCGGGGCTCCCGCCCCCGCCCCGCGCCCCTACCCTGCACCCGTCCCCCCCACCTCTCCTTCCCCCTTCTCCCTCCTCTCCTCCCGCCCAGTGTTCATGTGAAAAAAAAGGACGTCTAGGTGAGATTCGAACCTGCAACCGTTCGCTTCTCATTCGGTGGGTGTACCCGTTGCGCTACCGATGCGCCGATGGCGATATTGTGGCGGGATATGCATGCATGTCTACCGCGGAATCGACGCTGCTGCCTTCCGCGCCCCTCCGCCTCCCTTGCCCCGCCCCCCCCCCCTTCCCCCGCCCTGCGCTGAGTGGGGCATTTCGGAGCTCAACGCCACTCATTGGCATCGCCGGACGCCGCGCGCCGCCGCCGCACCATGCAGGTGTCCGAGGTGTCCCCCCCCCCCCCTCCCCCTTCCGCTGCGCTGAGTGGGACATTTTGGAGCTCAACGCCACTGATTGTTGAATTGGCAGGTGTCACCTCCTTCCCTGCCCCTCCCCCCCCCCCCTGCAAAAGGTGTCTTAGAAATGGAATAGGTAGTGGTAAAAGATAATGCGCAATGTATTTCATTTTACAGAACGGTTGTATGGGAGTAGTTACTTTAGGATGATAAGTACCGTGTCTGCGGGGTGAGGCATTGTTCCCGGGTTCAAATCCTCACTATGCTCATCCTAAAGTAATTCCTTTTGGCTCCGAAAAAGCGTCTTTTAGTATTATCCTTGCAGTGTGTGTGAAGAGGTGATGCCTTAAATACAGAGCGATGGTAAATGAATTTTATTAGTCGTGATTTTAGGGTGGTTCAAAGAGCGCATACATGCTGGTCGCTAGTGTCGCAAACATGTTGGGAAAAGAAAAGAGAAACAAAAGCAAAGTGTTGAAAATGCTGACATAAACTTTTTTGAGTAAGGAAGAGCGTCTGCTTTTGACTTTTCTGAGTGGTGGATGGGAGATGGGGCGGAATGACCTAAGGCAGACCTGCTCAAATCTGCATAAAGTAGTTCACGTTCAGGCAGAGTGGACGAAGTGATTACTCCGCGCAAGCGGGAGCTCCGTTCGTGATTGTGTGGTGTCATTTGTAAGTTGTGGAGTTAGTTTGGTGCTGGGGTAGTTTGTCGTCGAGTGTGTCGCTGCGCGGTTCTCATAGTTTCGCATCATGTGTGCGCCTCACATAACCTCCCCTCCCAGTCAGGTGCTGGACCTGTGAGGAGGTCGCTCGATTTTTGTGGGGAGTGGAGCCCACTCCGACGGCTCCTGCCTGCGGTGAGTGCTTTAAGCTATAGTCTGGCTATTTTAGGAAGGCCGCTGGGTTGCAGCAGTGGCAGTTGCATGGGGGGAGGAGGTGGGGGAGTGAAGCTCCGGCCGGCTCCAGCCTGCTCCGGCCGGGCCCCGCCTGGGCCAGCCGATGCTGCTATTCACGCTTTAATAGGGACTACTGGAGCCCTTTAAATTTAAAGTGCGTCCACATCCAGGCTTAATTTGTGACCAAATAAATGACAGCATTGAATTCTCCTCAAAATTCCAAGCTAGCCCATGTAAAATTTTCCCTTCAAAAGTTGACTCATTCTCGCTCCATCTCTCCATCTCGCTCTCCCTCCATCTCTCTCCCTCTCTCTCTATCTTCCCCCCCCCCCTCTCTCTCTCTCTCTCTCTCTCTCTCTCTCTCTCTCTCTCTCTCTCTCTCTCTCTCTCTCTCTCTCTCTCGGCTTTGTGTGTGCATGTTTTTACTGTACGTGCGTTTTCTGGGCGAATAAAAGCGATACAAGGAATGTGGGGTAATTATATGAAATACTGAACAATCTACATTTACACTGTCACTTTACTTTAAAAATATTAAAATTTCCAGCAATACAAAACGCAATAATAACGTCACTAATAAAATTTAACATGTATAAAAAAATTTCTATAAAATTAAAAAAAAAACAGAAAAAAACAACAAATATTACAATACTCTACAAATCTAGATAAATTGGCATTTCTTGGGCTTCGGTGACTTCTTCGTCGTCGTCCCCCATGTTGACCTCCTGGATGAGCGGAGAAAAAAGGATTTTAAAACCGTGCACTAAAATGCAGTGTGGTAATTTTCTTAAGGGAATTACGTAGCACAACGAACCTGCAGCGTGATGTCGCCGATCGGAGACACCCCCAAGTCCTCGTGGAGGCCGGGAGGTCTGCTGCCACCGGGCTGGCTGCGGGGAAGGCCAGCGCTCGGCCAGCCGTCCTCGAAGAAGGGCAGTCCACCGTCGATCGGCGGCGGGCTGTCCGGGTCCGAGTCCGCCTGCAGTAGGCCGCTGGGCCGGTAGCCGTCGTCGGTGTCCTCCCCGTTGCTGCCCTCCCCGTCGCTGCTGGAGGTCTCGTCTGAGGAGTCACCGCCGCCCAGGAAGATTACGAACTGCTCCGTCTGCTCCTCCCGCAGTCCCTCGGCCTCCCAGTCCGCGAGCACCTTCCTCCTCACGTGCTGGACGCGCTTGGCCCAGTCCACTGCCGTGTATGCCTGGACGGCCTCCTTGAACAGCCCCTCCAGGACTACCATGGTCATGGCCTTGTTGCGCTTCCTGACCCAGTCCTTCAGGGCTGCCAACGCCATCTCGATGGGGTTGTATTCGCAGTGATACGGTGGGAGCCGTATCACCTTGAACCCCCTGGAGGCCGCCAGCTCGTCACACACATACCTCGGAAACTTTGGCTTGTACAGTTTGATCAGGTGAAGGAGTTCCGCCTTCTTCATTTCGGGCGTAAACTGCACGCGGTTTCGTGTCAGCCACCCGATCATGTCGTCCTTGCGGGCACTCATGGTCGGGGGCTTGTCCACTTGCCGCGAATTGTATGGAGCGTTGTCCATAACAATGACGGATCCGGGGGGCAGGACGGGCAGTAACGTGTGCTCGAACCAACTCTCAAATTTATTGTTATCCATATCCTCATGGTAATCGCCTGTGCGTTTTGATCGAAATATCAGAGGATCAGCATTTATCCAGCCGTTCGCACCTCCGGCATGGCACGCGATAATCCGCCCGCCCTTTCCCACGGGCACCTTCATTGTCCCTTTGGCCCCTGGTGAGACACAAATGGTTTACGGATCATTTGCATCCTTTTGATAGCGGTTTGCGAGCCATTTGTCCGCTTAACAAATGGTTCACCACGTCCTGCAAATGGTTCAATGCTTTAAAAACGTTCGCAAACTCCTCACAAATGGTATCCGAATGATTTGCAATCCATTTGCACCTGCCTTCACAAATGCATCGAGTGCAAACGCTTTACAAACGTTCAAAAACTCCTCACAAATGCTATCCGAATGATTTGCAATCCATTTGCACCTGCCCTTACAAATGCATCGAATGCAAACGCTAGCAAATGTTTGCAAACCTACTGCAAAGTGATATAAGGCATTTGCTAGCGATTTGTAAGCGATTTGCTAGGCTTGCGCAAACGTTTCCGCCCGCAAAGGGATTCAAACTCTTGGCAAAGGCGTGCGCGAAGCGTTTGCAAAAGTATTTGTAAGGCTTGCGCAAACCCTTTCGTCCACAAATGGCATCACATACTTAGCAAATGCCCGGGTGGGAGAGATGTTATTTGCAAGTTACTTTTGCCTCGATTTCACAAGCATCGAGTGGAGAACGAAAACCTGTCACGTTCAAACTCGTTTTCAAGTGCGAGGCATTGAAATGTCCGCCTTTTCTAAATTTTATGACAGAATCTAACATCCCAAACCTTTCATTAAAGTAGGAGATGTGTGTAAAATTATAATTTTGCAGGGAGGTTTGATTTTCCAGATATAAAGACAAAGTCATTTTATTTCAGAAAATTTTTATTCAGTCTCCAATACATCCATACATCATTTCACAGACATACATTTCACCATTACGATTCATAGTTATACATTGACTATTAATTTCAGATATTTCTACAAAGTCATCTTCATGCGAATCAGTTTTCACCAACCTAATGTGCTTTACACGTATATCATCACTTTTAAACAGTATCGTTTTCCTTACCCTTAATTTACTAGCATAAATTACATCAGTCTCATTCGTCAGAAGACAGATGTCCTGGATTTCTGCTAAATGACCACTTTTTAGCAATATATGGGAATCATCATTTTTCAAACCACAAGTGTAGGCATGTGTTGTGAACCTATTCCCTTCGTACAACATACGACTGTAAGTATAATATTCCCCGTCTGTGTGAATGCCTTTTCTTGCAAGGCATGCCATTTGTTCATGACTGAATTTTTTTAAAGTTTTCGTTTTAAGCAGTACCGCTGACTGAGTCCTGACAAAATTTTTAACAGACTTTCCTAAGATATCATCGAAAAATTCTAAAGTTTCATCACAGGTCGCAAGCTTAGAACACATGTCGGGTAGGGATTTGTAGATAAGAAATCTTTCCGTTACTTGTTGCAATGCATGCAGTGGACTCTTCATCATATTTAAAATAAAGCGGTTTTGCCCTTCGTACAAAAATGCATCATGTGTAAAGAGTGGCCCGTACCGCATTGCACTCTTTGAGATGTGAGTGAGGAGATGAATGTTATAAACCATCTCTCCCTCGCCAAAATATTCCTGGAAATAATAAGTGTATGTCATGAGCATAGTGTGAGCCTTTTCAATGTCTGATAATGACACAGACTTCCTCAGAAGGAGTGACACAGCCTCAGACAACATTCCCAAATGTATAACATATTTATCCTTTAAATTGCCACTGAGACATGGGAGGCTGTAAAATAAAAGCCATATTAACCATTCCATGGCTTTCCACAATTTCCAGTCTTTCAATTTACGAGGAAGCCTTGATATTTTGGTGGGTGGTCTCATTGTCAGTAATTTATCATCAATAGCAGCTATAATGTGTTCCATGCCTATCCCTGTGTTGTCTTCTCTCAGACCGATCCAAAATCTCTTACACTGTGTACTAATTAGTAAAGATGTGTGGGTTCTTACTACCCCCAGCAAAACATTGTGCATATAATCAACTGCCATACCAGTAAACATATTAAAATGATTGAGGTGTAGAAGAGGGGAAACTCCTTTCACACCCCTGTGATTTCTCTTTCTTTCACACACATTCCTCATTAGATTGACCTGTTCCAAATCTGAATTTAAAGATATCAAATCTCTCTCTTTTGCAACTTCACTTTTAATAGGGTAGCGCATGCCAAGCTGAGGGATTCTTTCCCCCTTGTAATAACAGAAAGTGCAACCGTAATAAGCACCAAACGCCATCATATTAACCACCTTGTATCTGGCACCAGAATCAAGAATGCAACAATGTGGGAACAGCTTACTGACTACATGTTTACCATTGTGAACCCAGGGGATGCCTTCAGAAGACAATCTGTTTGCAGCATTAACAAATGGCTGGAGAAACACAGTTTGGTTCGGATCTTTAGCACCAATAACACTGGTGTAAATGCTATCAGAAAATCTCTGATAACGTCTCCACTTTTCTGATAACTTTCTCTTTTTCTGATAATTTGATCTGATTTCCTGATAATTTGGATGTTTTCCTGATAAAATGAGTTATCAGAGAAAAGTTATTAGAATTTCAAAAGTTCCTGATGGTTTTCATTGTTATCAGAATAAAAGTTATCAGACCACTCGCAGTTTCTGATCCCGAGTCGAAATGTAAGCAATACAAAATGGGCACAAGCAATACAAAACACGCATAAGCAATTTTTTTCGTGCCAATCTATTGTTTCGGTGTGGGTCGGCCCTGCTGTGGTGGCAATGCTTAGCGATTCTGGAGCCCCGGCCGCACCCGGAATCACTCGCTAAACAATTCTAAGCAATACTCGGACCGACTGCTGCCCGCGCCCCTCTAAACCATGCTAAGCCATACCTGAAGACCCCAGAGCCCAGACGGCTAGAAGGACGGGGAGGGGGAGGGGGGGTCCTTGCCCTTAGTGCAGCCTGTGCAGCCGCAGCGAGGCCCTGCCAGCAGCCAGCGTGCCCAGGCAGGCAGGCTGGGCTAGCAGTCAGGCATCGTCGTCGCAGTATCGCGGTGCCATCGTTGTCTTACCTACACGGTTTCTTACGTTTACTTTCAACGCCAGCGTTGTGCAACATTTGAAGACTTCTGGAAGGTACCAAATGCTTCGCCGGATTACACTCAGTGGAGGTAAGTGAAGGCAACAAAGTTTTAACATGCTAAACTGAAGCTGCAGAACTGAAGCAAGTGAGGTTAGAGCGCTAAAACACGTGCGTTGCTAGTTCCTGACTTTAATATCGATGGCAGCAGAAAATACCTTCGCATTTTCTGCGCTGTTACGCTGATTAATTTGATACGTTAAGTGCCAAGATCGGATATTATTTCAAATATTCACTTTGAAAAAAGTTGGGATTTTGTTGGTGACGCTGACGTAAGGAACGAATGCTGGCCGCATCGTGCACCAGTCTCCGGCCGGCCGGCCAGCCTAGGCAAGCCGATGGACGCCGCAGGTAGATGCGAGGAGCGCGTGGGAGCAGGGGCCGGGGGTGGCGGGTAAATCCACGAGTAGGGGGGCTGTCTGTAAACGGGCCTGTGCGTGTTTCCTTATTCCTGTCTGTTTACGTTCCAGGGTTTGCGTCATACGCTGTCTTGCTAGCTCCTATCAGCCCCAGCATTCAGTACACTTCGGCTCATCACGGCTTGACCAGCATTTATACCGAGGGTACGTTGTTTTGCCTTGCTTGATCCTGATTCATATTTCCGGTGACATGTCAATGTTTTCTGCTGATTTTGCCCTGTTTTTATTTGTAGGTTTGCGGGTGAAAGTGGAGGACAACCGATACCATTTATTTTAAACTTGTATAATTTTCATTTTGCGCAATAAACATTTGACTATCTAATCATCAGACTTGTCATTGTTCACTTATCTCCATGTCTATTTTGAAATGTGTGGTGCAAAGCCAAAAGTGGGAGCAACGGAGAGGGAAAGGACGCACCGACGGGGCAGGCGAAGAGGACAAGAGGGGGAATGGGGGAGGGGGAAGGTAGGGGGGGGGGCGCTGCTCGCCCGCACAAGCAATGCATAGCAATACCTCGCCTAAGCAATGCTAAGCAATGCTAGGTAATACCTCATATAAGCAGTGCCAAGCAATGCATATGCGTGCTTTTAAGCCATTCTAAAAGTGCCTTTCGGTCAGACACCGGGTTTAGCATTGCTTATGGGACACGGTCAGGTATAGCGCGGCTCACAATGCTAAGCAATTATTATTGGGCATCTTTTAGAATGGCTTACATTTCGGCTCGCGATGACCTGTAAAATCACCAGGAAAAATGTATCAGAAACTTCTGATACATTTTCAGTCTCGAATTTCGATGGCCATATCTTCCATAATTTTGACGATATCGAGTTAAAATTTGGTTTGGGTCATCTTGGGGTGATTTTAGTAGGCTGTTTTAAATACTTTTGCTTTTGGGCTATATTGAAACAGATTTCAGACACATTGAGAGACAGGTCAATTTTGACCTTAAAATCGGCTCGGACGCAGTTTTGACCCCCCGGAAGTCGACTTTGAAGACAACACATCGTCCGACTAAACTAGAACTAACAAGTGTATGTCAGAAGAAAGTTATCAGAAACACAGACATCAGAACTACAGGCATCAGAACACGTCTATCAGAGAGAGAGGGTTATCAGGAAAAAAAAATATCAGAGGTGCACCAAAAAGTGTCAGAAATGACTCTGACAACTATTATCTGACACCAAATTCTGATAACATTTACACCAGTGAAACAAACCAGCCAGGATTAGATGTTTAGGACGCAGCTTTGGTGGTAATTCATTTATGGTCATATAAATTGGCCAGATTGATCTATTAGAAGATTTACCAGCGCACACACCATCAGTGAAAAAGTTGTAAGAGAAACCATACTTATCATTGAAAAAATGTTGACTTTTAAGTAATTTATACTGTGTGCCATCATAAATGTCCTCCATTGTTCCAAAACCTGGCTGCTTACGGGAAGATCTGTATTCAGTTAGAATATCAGCTGTCACACGATCCTTCACAATTTCCTGGAATTGTGCCGCAATATCAACAGATACAAAGACGCCACCAGAATCTTTAATTGGGACTTGTGTATTGCAGTGAGGGCAGTCCACAGTGCTGTCTTTTCCAAGTTTATCTTGACTTCCTAGGTAAACCTCGCAGTCAGGACAAAATGTCTCAAATTTAAAGGAATTTTCTTTTTTTTTCTCAATTACTTTAAAATAGTGGTGACTGGTGGCTTTAACCTTTTCTGTTCCATACATAGAGTTAATCATTTTTAGTATATCTACCTGAGCAAGCCATGTCAGATTGTGTCTTAGTCCCAATACTAAAACCATTAAATAAACATCATCACTAGTGACAGAAGAACATGGACAGAGAAGTGGAGACAATTTACGATACTCTTGCTCCTGTTGAGTGAACTGTACTGGCTGCTCACACTGAGTAGAAGCAGTATCGGGGCCTTCAGGAGATAGTTGTCCAGCATCGTCATTGGACACACCTACAATATCACTATTTTGACGGGAAAAGTCTTGATCGTTAACTGCTTCTACATGCCTTGCTTCCAAATGGGGGATATCTTGAACACCGGAAATGTCTGGTACAGCTGTCTTCTGCAAAATGAAACACAATATACAATGCACAAGACATTTTCACCACAATGCACTCTTGATGTAAATTACATACATTGCCAGATGCACTTGTTGACATAATTTGGTGGTCATTTTCAGTGCCAGACGCAATAAACGAAGCTCTAAGAGCAGCCGCCCGACGCGCATCTTCTTGTGTCTGTAACAAGAAATTAATTTTTTTTAATTTTTAGAAAAAGCCAAATCAAGAAAAACTGAAGCATAATTAAAAACCCAGCAGAGGTTAACTAACCTGCTCCAACACTCGCAATGCTCTCAAAGCCTTTGCACGACGTTGGTTATGCGCCGTACTTTTTGGAATTTTCCCACCCGTTACGTGATATAATTTGTACGGCCCTCTGGCAGGCATAGTGACAATAATTATTATTAGTTTTATCAGTCCAGTTAACCTTGCCTCTGTGTTCGTCGGGAGAGAAAGAGAGAGGACTCTTTGTTTTTTGGCCGGCGGCTTGTGTTCGTGGCGTCCAGTAACAACGGTTCTCCCAACCTGCCCATACTAGTGAGTACCGAACCTCAAAATACCTTTCGGTGCGCAATGTGGTTATGAAAGACCTTTTTTGCAGTTTTTCTGGGGTAAAGGCATTCCTTCAAACGCACATTTAATTTTTTTAAAAATCGTCAGAAATGTTTTAACCTTACTGCACCGTGATCATTGAAGGTTGGCCATACCTTCGCGTCACGTTCGGTCGGGTCAGCCGTCGGCCATTTCGTGAGAGCGTCATTTCGTCTTCGTTTCGTTTGCTTTCTGGGTAGAAGCCGGCCGGTGATCACTGTTTTTAATTTAGAATTGATACAGTTGAGTTTTCTAGGGGACATGGAGGACACAACAATTATGTACGCTTTCATCCGGACGAAGAAACGCCATGAGGAGGCTCCAAAAGTTATTCCTGTTGTGAAAATCAAGCAAGTGATAGTAGTGGATGGCGAAACCGAAACACAAAAAGGATTATGTTGTGCCCACGCAGAACGAGTACGACTACGTGTATTATGATTACTCTGAGGCGATAAAGAAAGAGGTTAAGTGGTACTGCCAGATCGGCAGGCTTGGAGGTAAATTGGTCACTAACATGCGGACCGTGGGGTCCTTTAACCTCACATTCCCAAATTCTATGTACTCTTCTTACTGCTTTTCAGTCACTAAGGACGAGGTTGAAAGCGCTGGCAGAGTCCGTTGGCCCCGGGATACCGTGCCTGACGATGACCACGAACCGACAGACACTGGAGATGATATGGCGGCCGCCCTTGCAAGTAGGGCTGAAGCAGAGCGTGAAGCAAAGGTTTGTGTAAGGCCCACCCAATTCTCTGACCTTTTCTAATAGTATCTCAATCAAGCATGTACCATCCGTTTCAGAAACTTAAGGAAAAGAAGAAGAATGATGCATCGAAGATGACATTATCTAACTTTCTGGAGAAAACCAGCCTTACTGGTCCAGCATCTCAGTCAGCGTCATCAGACGTTTCCATGTCTATCTTGCAGGAAGTTGAACAGCTACGAGCCAAAGTGGCTTTGTACGAGCAGGAGAAACAGCAGGAGAAACAGCAGAGCATTGATTATGCAGTATTTAAGCAGGCTGTAGAAGATTTAAAGACGGAGATCAAAAAAATTGTTAGGCGAGAGGTGCAGGATCAAATGGATGTGATCCAGAGTAAGGTGGTCGATATGGTTGAGTCAGGCATAAGTGAGTCACAAATTTGTAAATCATTGCATGTCATGGAGTGGTTGGCAAACAGTCCAGTGTAAGCTAATTAGGGTGAATGTAAGAAGAGACACACTAACAAATTTTCTAGTCAGTTACTTTCACAGCATATTTGTGAGTTAACATTCCCGGTTTTCTTGTTGTGATTTCTAGACAATGTTTTTCATTGTCTCTAATTTTTTTAATGTATTTACTGAAAATACTACATAAGAATTTTGATTTTAAGACAACTTACCTGTTGTCTCTAATTCATTTTACTACTTTTTTTCTGATTCTTGTGTTGTTTTTTTTTCGTAAAATGCAATAGCAAGACAATGTTTCTGCTCTATATGATGAATAATTTCACCAGCTAAACACTGGCAATTTCATCACAGAAAAAGCTTGCTATTGTGATTATTTGTGATATGACCTAAATATTCTTTGTTTGACACCATAGACCACAGTTCGTCAAATAATTTTTCCTTGCTCTCTTGAGAGGTACATAAACTTCCACGAACTTGTTGGTTTCAGTGCTAACAAAGAATTAGTAGGTAATTTATTTATGTCTGCCGTGCCTATTTTTGTATGAAAGTTAACAGGACACTGATCTGTTTGCGAAGGACTTATTATTAAGCATTCTAGTCTTTTACTTTTTACACCTTCACTTCAGTCGTGTTCTGCAGCTTTAAATAGGGCTCGTCTCTTTCAGTTTCATCATAAATTTCTTGTTTTTACGAACCTCATTGCATATTATTTATTCAAGTTCGTTATGTATAATGTAGTTAGCTACTTTATTTTCTGCATTCTTTGTCTGAATTTAGTAACCATGATTACTCAATATGTCCAGTCTTGTGGGAGAGACAGGATCTTACATAAATATGGTTACATTCATGACAAGATGTGAACGTGGCCCTATTTTATTTTCTGCATTCTTTGTCTGAATTTAGTAACCATGATTACCTATTATGTCCACTCTTGTGGGAGAGACAGGATCTTACATAAATATGGTTACATTCATGACAAGATGTGAAAGTGGCTCTATTTTATTTTCTGCATTTTTTGTCTGAATTTAGTAACCATGATTACTTATGTCCACTCTTGTGGGAGAGACAGGATCTTACATAAATATGGTTACATTCATGACAAGATGTGAAAGTGGCTCTTTTTTTTACCATACTTTTAAAAATAAGCAATTTGTGTAAGAGATTCTTACATAGTGTTGTTATTTTAGGCAACAAAACCATTTTTGTTTGAAACGTGGAAATTCCTCAAACTATGAAACACTAAATGAACGCTTTGGGATGTAGATTAGTTGAAATTGTCTGCTTTGGTATGGAATGGTACAAAGCAGTTCAATTTATTTAGATATTGGGCTTTCATGTTATCATTTTGATTTGACCCATGCTGTTTTGTTTTGACATGCATTTGGTTGTCAAAAAGTATGGCTGTTGCCATTAGGAAGGTGGTTGGTGATGGTATTTGTCTTTCTTTGCCTGACATGTACTATGATTGTTGCCGAACGTAACAAGGTAAGTACGAATATGGATCAGTGCTTTCCAAACAATTAAGAATTTCTTATTGCTTATATTTGCTGCCTGCTACTTTTGCTTATGATGCCTGATATTTTTGCTTGTGCTGCTAGCATCAATTAATGACTGTTTGCAGGCACAGGGACTGGAACAACAGTAAGTGCTGCAGCGGCAAATGAGCCTGTGCAGCACGCTGCTGAGAAGGAAAGGGTAAGGCACTGAATGTATTGCTTTCTTCATCTTATCTAATTCACTGGTGTATGGCCCAAAATTGCATTAACATTTGTGGAGTTTTCAAAATCTTACTGTCTTTCGTTTCAGGTCCACCTGACTGCTAATGTCAGGATGGATTTTTACAAGCACTCCCGCCTCATGCTCAAATCCACCGAGGCGGAGTTTGCCAAGTGCCTGTTGCGGGGCATCTACGGCGCAAATGCCAAGAGGATGAGGGTGAGGCCGAGGTGCTCTGAAAATGTGGCTTTCACGGATGAAGAGCTAAAAGCCATGAAAAGTAAGATTTCCTGGATTTGCTTTTAGAAAAATCTTTTAGTTGCCCCTGGTTTTGTCTGAAATGCAACACATTTTTCTTTCTTTTCAGACCTATATCAGGAGTGGCTGAAGTCTCAGCAGGTGGTGGCAGACTCGAACGAGCTGATTGATGAGTTCAGCCTCGACCAGATCGAGGAAAAGGTGGGGAAGCTGCCAGCTTTCCTTGCCAAAAAAGCGGAGAGTATGTCTGAAGAAAAGAAAGAGGTTTGGAAGAGGAGGGCGGAGGCTCGGAAGGCTGGAGAGGACCCCAATCAGGTAGCCCCAGTGAAACGCAACACAGGTGAAGCCAAGAGGGCTTACACCAAGCTCAATGGGGTTCCTCTGGGGTCCTCTGTAAGGGTTAAAAAAGTGAAGCCCCTTGTAAATAATTCCATGGATGATATTCGGACAGACTCTGATTGACCCGTGTCTATATTATTGTGTAAGAAATAATTGCTGTAAGTTTAATACTGCATATATTATTGTGTAAAATGGATAAGTTAAATGTTTACTTTTAATTGCTGTAAGTTTAATACTGTATATATTTTTGTGTAAAATGGATAAGTTAAATGTTTACTTTTAATTGCTGTGAGTTTAATACTGTATATATTATTGTGTAAAATGGATAAGTTAAATGTTTACTTTTAATTGCTGTGAGTTTAATACTGTATATATTATTGTGTAAAATGGATAAATTTAATATAAGTTTACTTAGGGATGATCGTTTCAAAACGTTTTTCTTTTGCCTACTTTAAAATAAAAATGTGTACTGTGTTAAAGACGAGAGTGTTATTTGACAATCCTGAACCACCCCCATTCGCGGCGAATCTTCTGCGATCGTCACAAAGCTCTTGCAAATGGAATCGAAAGCATTTGTTAGCAGGGTGCAAAGGCATCACAAATGGTATCGGAAGCATTTGTTAGCCAGTTGCAAAGGCATCACAAATGCTTCACGCAAATCACTTACAAACGTTTCCCAAATGGTCTGCAAACTTCGTGCAAATGCTTCTGCAAATGGTTCCGGTCCCAATTTATACCTTTTCAAATGGCTCCACAAAGGGCTCGCAAACCACCGCAAACCATTAGCAAAGGTGTATTCAAACGGCTCGCAAACTGCTAACAAATAGGAATTTCTCACCAGGGTGATTGTTACTTAAGGGAAGCATGTGGCAGACATTCTACCAACGCAAGATGTCCTGACTGAACACGTTCAACTTGCGGATACAGATGGAATTTCTCGCGAGGAGAATGGAAAGTGAAATGGTCCGCCCTCTCTGGATTGAAGAAAGCTTGTCGTGAACACCCAGAAAAGTACATTTTACTAGATTCAATACCAATGCTCTTGCCTTTAACCGAGAACACAATCTTCTGGGTAAATTGGACAAGTGCGGTTGAGCATCGGGGTGCGAAACAAACCGCTGCCAAAGAAACACACTGGCCTCCAGTCCAGCGTGCACCAAGTGCATGGTAGAATGCAGCAATCACAAGTAAGAATAATAGTTTGAAATGCGATCACTGACCACGATAGGAGTTACAACGGCTAACAGCACTCTTCTGAACTTCAAGTCACACTATTTGACGGAACACTGCTAAACATTTTTTACATTTTAATTTTTTGAACTTCATGTTTCTACGTTATGTAAAAATTATACATGTATTTTTACGCACTTGTATACATACTGGGAAATGTTAATGTGATGTCCACGCAGCCCATGCAGAACGCTATCCTTTGGTGGCAAAGAAACTCACCGCATCGCAGCCAGTGAACGCATGAAAATCTTTAAGTGCGACAAAGATCTTATTTCCCCACGCGGCTTTGTTTTGTTGTGTTGCACCCGAGGAGTCAAGTATCCAAGCCTCTGTTACCCTTCAGCGCGTAATTCAGGGAAAATTCAGGGAACACCACCTGTGTCTGAGGTCCTGATAATGATGTTTGCAGCTCAGACACTAATGGTGTTGTCCTGTATATGTTAACTCGCTTTGCTCGCTGGGGGCTCCGCCCCCAGACCCCGGTGCAGGGCTGCGCCCTGCTGTTTCTCCCTTTGGTACCATATTTGGTAGGTTTTATGATTTCAAGCAGTCCAGTGGTAGGGCAGGGAACGAAAAAAAAACCTGTTGTGCCCACCGTCACCTGCAGCAGCACGTGGATTCGATTTGGGCATTGTCTCCGCGTTCCTGGACCCGTTGTTAACGGGATTCATTCCGTTAAAGAAGTACGTATCTCTCACCAGTTGGTCCCGTTCTAGTTCGAGCCCAACGGGCCTGTTTTGCCCACCGGCACCTGCAACAGCACCGAAGGTCGACTAGGTTTCTGGGATTGTTTTAGCAGGGTCGGTTCTCATGTTCAAATTTGAAATACTGCACATCTTAGCAGGAACCATCCCGTTCTAGTCACTGTCTAAGAAGGCCATGGTTTGCCCACTGGCACCTGCAGCAGCACTTCGGGTTGATTTTGACACTATAACTTAGGTCATTGGGTTGTTCGGGCAGGGCTCGGTTCATATGTTCAAGTTTAAAATTCCGCATATTTTAGCAGTTTGCCCTCCCGTTCCACTTCCTACTTAAGAAGGCACTGATTGACCTACCGGCACCTGCAGCAGCACCTGGGGTCGTTTCCAGCATTTTTACCAGGTTCCTAGGGTCATTTAAGGTGGGGTTGGTTCCTATGCCCAAGTTTGAAATAGTGTACCCTCAGGCAGTTTTCCGTCCCGTTCCACTTCCTGTCCATGAAGGCCCTGTTTTGCTCACCGGCACGTGCAGCAGCACATGAGGTCGGTTTTGGCAATTTTTCTGGGGCTTTGGAATCATTTGAGAGGGGGTTCATTCTCGGAAAAAAGTTCGTATCTCGCGCCGTCTAGGAGTTTGGCCTCCTATTCCAGTTCCTGTCCAAGAAGGCCCTGTTTTGCTCACCGGCACCTGCAGGAGCACCTGAGGTAGTTTTTGGCAGTGTTCCTGGGGCGTTGGTGTCATTTCAGAGGAGGTCCATTCTCGGGAAAAAGTTCGTGTCTCACACCGTCTAGGAGTTCGGCCGCCTGTTCCAGTTCCTGGCCAAGAAGGTCCTGTTATGCTCACCGCCGCCTTCAGCAGCACCTGAGGTCGTTTTTGGCAGTTTTCCTGGGGCTGTGAGTCATTTGAGAGGGGGTCCATTCTCGGGAAACAGTTTGTATCTCGCATCGTCTAGGAGTTTGGCCTCCTGTTCCAGTTCCTGTCCAAGAAGGCCCTGTTTCGCCCACCGGCACCTGCAGCAGCACCTGGGGTTGTTTTAAGCAGTCTCACTTTGTTCCCTGGGACATTTTAGATGGGGTTGGTTCCTATGTTCAAGTTTGAAATACCGCACCCTCAGGCAGTTTGCCGTCCCGTTCCACTTCCTGGCCAAGAAGGCCCTGTTGTGCCCACCGGCACCTGCAGCAGCACCTGGGGTCCATTTTGGCGTCGTAACGGAAGTCCTGGTTTAAATTTAGTAGGGGTCAGTTCTCATGTTCAAGTTCGAAATACCGCACCCTCAGACAGTTTGCCGTCCCGTTCCACTTCCTGGCCAAGAAGGCCCTGTTGTGCCCACTGGCACCTGCAGCAGCACCTGGCGTCAATTTTGGCATCGCAACGGAGGTCCTGGTTTAAGTTTAGTAGGGGTTGGTTCTCATGTTCAAGTTCGAAATACCGCACCCTCAGGCAGTTTGCCGTCCCGTTCCACTTCTTGGCCAAGAAGGCCCTGTTAAGCCCACCGGCACCTGCAGCAGCACCTGGGGTCGGTTTTGGCATCGTAACGGAGGTCCTGGTTAAAGTTTAGTAGGGGTCGGTTCTCATGTTCAAATTCGAAATACCGCACCCTTAGGCATTTTGCCGTCCCGTTCCACTTCCTGGCCAAGAAGGCCCTGTTGTGCCCACTGGCACCTGCAGCAGCACCTAGGGTCGATTTTGGCATCGTAACGGAGGTCCTGGTTTAAGTTTAGTAGGGGTTGGTTCTCATGTTCAAGTTCGAAATACCGCACCCTCAGGCAGTTTCCCGTCCCGTTCCACTTCCTGGTACAGAAGGCCACGTTTTGCCCACCGGCACCTGCAGCAGCACCTGGGGTCATTTTTGGCAGTTTTCCCGGGGCTTTGGGGTCATTTCAGAGGGGGTCTATTCTCATGAAAAAAATCGTATCTGGGTCCGTTCTACCCAAACATTTACATGAGTCAGTTATTATTATTATTATTATTATTATTATTATTATTATTATTATTATCATCATCGGGATGGCGTTATAGAGGGGTTTGATATGTTATGTACACAATTGTACACATATTTATTCACTTGATATGGTATGTAGATCATACTATTATACAATCATACCAGAATTTTAAACATGCTAATTTTTCATTATAATCCTCAAACCGTTCAGAACATTTCATACTTAGTCGATTTGCAAGTTCAGATGGCCTTTTTCGTAACTTCCGGTAGCCGGAAAATATTAAAGACACCGGAGATGAAATTAAACCAACTAGAAACCACTGAAACGACTACCCGCACGACTACATACGAATATCTTCCAAATTTGGCCATTTTCAAGCCGCCATTTTCGAAAATGGCGGCCAAATTGCCTCTTCTGGTTCCGGCCGACATTTTTGCACTACACCAATGAGTTTCTGGTGCTCATATATTGTCCGAAATCGATACCCACATTGCATATGTACGACATTTTAACTTTTTCCACAGAGGGGGTGGAGGGGGGTAGTTAACCCCCCAAAAAGGGGGGTCTGCACGAGATTTTCATTGAACGTTTCGACTCAAATCCATGAATCATATTTAAGGAACAAGTGTGCCGAAGCGCTTGCTTGTTAGTCGATTTGCAGGTTAGGTTAGGCTATTTGGCGTGTACCGCTAGCACTATCTCGTCCCCGTCCTAGCGCGTAGTCCACTATGGGCGCATCAACATCAAAATGTCGCACCGGGCGTCTACAATTTTGGCTATGTGCTCAACTTCTACTTCAACAAATAGAGGAGTGTATATATTTTTTTTCATTTTGGGATCATTGTGTGAGAGGTGATATGAGAACTTTTTTGTGTGAGCTTTCTGCCTCATCAAACTTTGAATGTCCTAAATACTCTCGTATTTTGAAGAAATAAATTTTTCTAGCGCCAACCATTTAGTTTTGTGTTATAACCCATGTGTTCTTTGTAACCCCTTCAATTAAATCATACTCTACCAGAGTATGCCCATTCCCTAACCTCTGAACTAGTGTGTTTCATTATTTGACGGTTTACCTTTGTTTTAAGTATTTTAATTGGTACATTTTCAATGCGTTTTCAGTATACTCCTGTTGTGTGCCCTTTAAAAGCTGCACAGACGGAGCTAATATTAACCCTACAGAACTAAGTTTAGTACCATTGTGGAGGGGAAAGTGCCCTGATTTCGGAAAGCTAAATATCTCACCGATGCATTGAAGTCCTGATTTGTCTGAACGCTTTCAAGTTTCTTTTTGCTCTCCTGAAAAGTAGTCTGAACGCAACATGAGCGGTTTTCGGACGGGCTCGGAATTATAAGCGGTTTTCGGACGGGCTTGGGATTATAAGCGGTTCTCGGACGGGCTCGGGATTATAACCGGTTCTTGGACGGGCTCGGAATTATAAGCGGTTTTCGGACGGGCTCGGAATTATAAGCGGTTTTCGGTCGCGCTCGGAATTATAAGCGGTTCTCGGACGCGCTCGGAATTATAAGCGGTTCTCGGACGGGCTTGAAATTACAAGCGGTTTTCGCAGTGAGGTATCGTAATGCGGTTGTTATTGCAGTAAATGCAATATTTTATGGTACACAGCTTCCCGGCATGATCATCAGATGAGGTAGTGCAGAGTGATCATGACTCATTTTTACCCGTCCCTATATCTTATACACATGGTAAGAAGAACGAGTATTTGTGCCTGATAAGGTCATTTAGTGTACCTATTTCTACTCAATGTTGGCAACATGCGAGGTCACGTGAGCCGCGCAGCCAATAGGCGACGAGCGAAAGCGCGGGAAGGGGCCGCCGGCTGCAGTCAGCCCGACCCGATATTTTCGTGATTTAAACTACGAAAATAGGCACGGCGGCTTGAAAACGGATACGGCGGTGGTAGGCAGGGACGGACTGGGGGGTTAGGGGCCCGGTTGGGTAAGGCCGAAAGGGTTCCCGATTTTGCCTACCTTCCAGGGGCAGATGCTTGAAGAAGCCATTTTTTGATGCGCGCAACGAGTACGTCATGACTGTGCTGTGCCTATTTTTGCCTACTTTGACAGGGACAACCCCATGACCAGAAGTACGCCATGTTATCGCGAGCGCGTCGCCGTCGCCGTCGCTGCGTTTGGCTCGGGCGCGAACTGGATATGCCTTAAGCACCAACCAACCAAGCCTGGCGACGGCGACGCGGCTCACGGCATGGCTCTATTCTATCCCGGCACTCGCTTCGCTCCACCCTGCTAGACTACCCACCCTCTACGATTCGAAGGCTTCTGCATTGCGTTATTCGTTGTATTCCTTTCGCGCTGGTTACCAGCATTACGTTTAATACTTGATTCGCACTAGGGTCCTAAGTATGACTTAGGGGGGCCCGGCGGGCCCCCAGGGGGGCCCGAAAAGGCACTGAATCCGGGGGGGCCCGGTTTGGATTTCCCACCTAGCCCACCCGGGCCAGTCCGTCCCTGGTGGTAGGCGGGACTCTAACGGTCCCGGCGAGACCAGCCGCGACACCGCCAGCACCGAAGAGGCCGAGAAATCGCGAGTGGAAATTCCGGCACGAATCCAGCCGCAAGGCCCAGGTCCTCTGCAGCGATCTTCTCCGGCCCCTGCAACCCAGATCAGCGCCGAAATCCAAAAAGTCACTTATGCCTGTCCTCCTAAACGGCTCATCGGACGGGGCTGAAATTCTAGGGCGCAAGGGGTGAAGGGGAGCTCGCCTACCGAATTCCAGCCCGATCGGATACCTGGGGGCCGAACGGGAGTGCTTCGAAGTTTTAGGGGGAGCCGGGGGGAGCGTTCTTAAATGATAAGCGGACCCTTCGAAAACTCGCAGCACGCACGTCCCGAGTCACACTCTCGACTTCTAGGTGGAGATGGCACGGCACACGAGCCCCTTCCACCCCCAACAGTAGGGTGTGCCATACTTCATTTTTTTCGAAATTCTGTGTACGCGTTACCTCAATCGAGGCCATTTTTCATGCTGATTCCGAGGAAAAAAGGTAAAAAAATTTGGAGACCGTTTAGGGGTCCGACTCGCCTCGGTTGGGGGCCTAAATGCCCCTCTACAGGGCGAAAAATTAATGTTGTCAAAAAAATTGGAAAAAAATTCCCTATCTCAAATCGACGAAAGTAAGGCCCTAAAGGGCTGAAATTTCAAGGAAAACGTCGTATCTCTTACGGTTTCAAAGATATCGGCATTGAAAATGCAATAATCGATTTTTTCACTTTCAATGCCGATATCTTTGAAACCGTAAGAGATACGACGTTTTCCTTGAAATTTCAGCCCTTTAGGGCCTTACTTTCGTCGATTTGAGATAGGGAATTTTTTTCCAATTTTTTTGACAACATTAATTTTTCGCCCTGTGGAGGGGCATTTAGGCCCCCAACCGAGGCGAGTCGGACCCCCTAAACGGTCTCCAAATTTTTTTACCTTTTTTCCTCGGAATCAGCATGAAAAATGGCCTCGATTGAGGTAACGCGTACACAGAATTTCGAAAAAAATGAAGTATGGCACACCCTACCCAACAGTCGGATAATTTTTAAAATGGTATCTTAGTGACGGCCCCCCCAGCAGCCGTCTCCGTCATTCCCCGTCGGATTTCACGCGCAGACACTTTCCCTGATTGGGGAAGGCGTCCCCGAGACACCACGCACCGGTTAGACGAGTTTCCGACGAAAATTATATATCGGCCACACACTCGTGGTGGGGAGAGGGAGGTCGTCGTCGACCACCACGGCGGCTCTGCGGCCGTGTCCGTGAGGACAAGACCGTCCGCCTGATGTTGACGGGGTGGCCTCGGTGGGGAACTTCAACCGCAATAGCAACTGCAGCGTAGCTTCAGCTACCGAGGAAAATGATATAAGATTGTATGGCGGGCTTGCCTACCTCGCCATGAGACGTCCTTTATTGGCTTGTAACTTGGCTATCCCTCGACAGATTTCGCACAGACACGTATTTTTGGTGTCCAGACTAGTTCCGCAGTTCGAAAAAAAATGAAGCCTATGTCCAGACCTTGTAAAAAAGAAATACCTCAGCGGGATTTGAACCCTGACTCGGTGACCATTTGGATACGAGGTAGAGCAATACTTAGATACTTTTCCTTACTGTACCTTTCGTTTCGACCTTAGACGGTTGAAGCAAAGTCACTTTCTGCTCGCTGCTGTGGATAGGACTAGTCAGGAATCGTACCGGGTGTCCAGGCTAATACACTGCAGTCGGATGGGTGGCCTACCCTTGACTCTGCAGGGGCGACGATGCAGGCGGCTCCCGGCGGGAGACAGCGGGAGACAACATTTGCGTATCGAAACCGAAACGCTAAAGAGGTAGCAGACATCAGTGTTGACTGTGAACCTCAACCATGGCGGAGGGAGCGCAGCCGCACGTGTTGACAAACGAAGAAATGGCAGAAATGGTTATGATTTAAGGCGAGGCGCGAGGGAATGGGCGTCAGGCTAGCAGAATTTATGCCGAGCGCTCTGCGGACCGACATCACCCTAATTACGACAAGTTCGTTAAGATATTTCAAAAATTGAGACGGACGGGCCAATTTCAGCCCCCGTTCGGCAGCAGTAGCCAGGCGCCAGGAGCAGACGACGCAAAGCGGCGCTGGCAGAGGAGTTGGATAGTGTGAGGAGGGGAGGCTGTGTGCACTTCCAGCCGCTCGGCTCCCCGGCTCTCCTGCTGGTCTCGGCTGGCCGCAGCTCGACTCGTCACGCTCGGTGTCTCCCGCCGGGAGCCGCCTGCATCGTTGCGCCTGCAGAGTCAAGGGTAGGCCACCCATCCGACTGCAGTGTTTTAGCCTGGACACCCGGCACAAGTTTTGCTTCATACTTGGATTTAGCAGCATGACATGTCTACAACGTTTAGGGGCTGTTCACATATTACGTCACACTTACAGGGGAAAGGGGGTCTGTGTAAACCGTGACAGCTCAACATTAAATGCATGGGAAGGTTAGGTTAGCCCCGTGACAATACGGGGGGGGGGGGGGGGGGGGTATTGGCCGAAAAAGCGTGACGTAGCATGTGAACAGCCCCTTACAAAACTGTAATGTGAATATCAAAAGTTCGAAACCTGACCCGCAGTCCTTTCCAGAATGACTCTGGGCTAGTGTCGTCCGATGAGATGGAACTTGGAAAAAAATCCTATCATGGCTGCAGATTTTGCCTTCCTCAACAATTCCGCTCCGTTATTGTGTGCATTACGTAAATCTAGTTGATCATCGGTCTCTGCATTTGCATATACATGCTTCGAGACAAGCAGAGGTATTGATGCTATGAGTTGCAACAGTCCTCCATTTGCTTGTGTTGGTAGCACTTCGTCCTTCGATCCACTTCATGTTTTCTCACATTCACATGTACTAACCGAACGTGTATTTGTCCAGTTATTATTCCGAAAATAATTACGCTTTGATTATATTCAAAGATGCCACATTTGAGCAGCGCGCGGGGGGTTCTGTGCCGTGATTGGCCGCTGCCGCTGACACTAGCGCCCCCTGGCGGCGCGCCACCCGGTTCCCGCTTGGCATCCGCCTACCCACGCCCTCTCCTCGCCTCGCGCGTCGGAAAGTCGGCAAGTCCAAACGAGGAGCTACCGTAGCGTCCCGGACGTAACGGTCACGCGACTGTTGAGAGTTCTTTAACGCCGCTTTGTTTAATGAAATCGTAGTAATAATGCTGGGTGTTGCCGTGGTGGAATTCACGGATAGCTTCAGAGTTAGGAAGATTGTTCGCGTGTCAAGGGTGGTTGTGGGCAAGACGCGAGCTCCATTTGAACCAAAGGCTTCCAGCGACTATGTCCCTGATACTGGATTCTACAAGGTGAAATGGCAGAAGAGTGAATTAAACCATTCTGGTTACTACGATGCCACGATTCTGCTTCTTGCAAGTAAGTTCCAAGGGCCGCGACCACGCCCACGTTGTGTAACGAACATAGACCTTTAGCCTAACCTAGTTGTGCTGCGGAGCGGTGATTCCCACAGTTTCCCTCCAATTCTGACCTTCCAGAATCTGTGCTCTGGAAATCCCCTCTTAACTCTATTCTTCGAAGGTCCTGTTGTGGAGCTCCTCTAACCGTTAATTTCGTTCCAAGTTTCACATATTACTTGTTTTGGTTAGAATTGTTCCTGTTCCTATCTTAGCCACCTGAAAGCTCTAGCGGCTGTATTTTTTTACAGAGACTTTTGAGGATGCCCTAGCCAAAGCTGAAGCAGAAGGAGGAGCGCCGATTTTGGAGGACCTTCCAGCATCCAAGCCCACTGATGATTCAGAAACAGAGGTGAACGGGAAACGCTCCAGAAGAGCAGCTGCTGCTGGAGCCACATCAGCAACAGCCACATGCCACCAAAAGCCCCCTGTGAAGGTATCTGCCAAGCAGGTGAGTGTGTATACTGTAAAGGAAGCTTGCGCTGTTCTTATTGGGGTTGGTAATGTAACTCTCTTTATCAGACATCATCAGTCACTAAAAAACATGATTCAAAGCCAAAACATAAGCCTTCAATGCAGACTAAGAATCTCACAGGGGGGCTAAGGAATCCCGTTTTACTGAAAAGGATGGAGGAAGCGCTAAAGAACGCTCAGAGTAATCCTATATTGACCCAGGTAAGGGAAGGTGGGATACAATGGGACACTTTTTTTTTTTTTTTTTGAAGCCCCGTGTTGGACAGAGTTTGCGACTTACAATATTCCAGATTGGCCGAAAATACACATTACGACGTTTACTTTGAGATTTTAGGAGGTTCGAAACTCGCTGGGCTCTGTCTCAGACCGTACGGATCGCATATTTTGTGGTGAAAGGCATTTGTCCCATTGTGCCCCGCTATGGGGCACTATGGGACACTGTCTGTACACAATGGGACACCTCATTATTTACCCTTCTAGAACAAGTGTGTAGGATGTAACGAAAAGACTGACCACTAGGAACAGTTTCTTTTATTAAAATAAAAAGTTGTCTCATGCTTTTGGTTACGTATTAAAAGACTTTTTGCAGAGCCTGTGATTTAGTTGACCTAGAGCGTTAAAATTTTGAGGAGGCATGTCCTAAGGGTCCTTGTCGAAGGCCCCAAAACCGCAACTTTGTTGATTTATTCTAAGGGGTTGAACCGCCCTCTTTATATGGGACATTGTCGGAAATCGCCGTGAAGGGGATCATTTAAACCCATTTGTAGGACGAAAGTTGGGAAAATTACAGTCAGTGTGGCAGCATAGGTGCCTAACAGTTCCAAATCTTGAGTTACAACCATCTCCGACCAACCCCTAATTTTGGAGGGGGTGAGGGGTTTTTTGTAATTTAGGGGTGGAACAGTTCCTAAATTGATCGGCAGCGCTAGCGGTGGACGCTGGGGTTCCGATAATGAATGACCGCCGCGACTTAGATCAACCTGTTAAAAGTGCCAGAAATCCGAAAAAACTGAAAAAAATAGACACTTTTTAAAGATCTCTTCTTGCTTTTCTTTGGTTTCTCCTGATAGGGGTTGGAAGGCGCAGACATGGCTCCTCAAAATTTGAACGCTCCACGTCTACTTCGAACGAAATGACAGGCTCTGCAAAAAGTGGGCCGCTAAACAAGACTCCAAGTGTTGTTAGGTTTGGTAACGATCAATACGAACTTTTGTTTTTGTTACAATAAAAAATACGATTCCACGAAGTGAAATCCTAGGAGGCCCGAAGTAGTGAGACGATATTGCCGAGATTTTATAGATTTTGTAAATTTTGTAGTTTTTCTGATGGTTTGACGTGTCTTTCGAATGCGTTTGTGACAAACAGGATCTGGAAGGAGAGGAGAGTAGTAGTGAGAAGTGTGAAGAAGAAATATGAATGAATGATTCGTTGAGAACATATTGTATAAAGCTTGGAATGCTATCAAAAAGAAAAAGAACTGTATTTTTTGGGGTAAGTTAAACAATTGTTAAGCGAAAAAGTTTTTCGGAAGAGAGTTTAGGATTTCGTGGGAAGATTGGCAGTTGTAGTGTTCTAGGCTCTTTCCAGCGAGCAGCTGGCATTCTCACCACTGGCTACTCTGGCTAGCCCTAGCCTCGCTCAGGGTCTCACCTGCATTCTCAATCTGTACGCCAACAATGCAACGCGGCGCCCCGCGGCTGCTACAACAGTCATCATGTGATCGAGAGCGGTCTCTGGCGGTCGACGATAGAGCGCTCTGTCGGCTAGGCACCGAACTACCGACCGAACCTCAATCCTTCGAACTGTAAAATATTTATTCTCAGCTCACATTGAATAACAGGAGAACTAACTACTTTTCAACGTCAGGGGTAGGCATGAGGAATGACAACGTTGATAAATCTTACTTTCAAAGACTCGTCCACATCTTGGCTGGTTCACTTGGTTGAAAATTTTTGAAGAGTATAACATAAAGCTACCACACTCATTGCACAGCATTGCTTCCCAGCATTTTGAAACACTCTATGGTATTGATAAGCTGTTCCTTGAAGAACCTTCATCATCCAATTTCTGCACGTCACAACCACAATCAAAACTTTCGCGCACAACTCAAAACCGATGAAACCGACGTCGGTGTCCTCAATTGTTTTGTTTTGCGTCATGGTGTTGGATGAAAAATTCGGGACGGGAGGGAAGTACAGTCGACTCACGACGGCTACGTTTGAAAGTCTGTACCCTTTGCCGCATTGTTGGCCGGCCACCCCAAGCTTGATATATCAACTTTTCAAACGCAGCAGTTTTCGTTTTTCGTTGCGACTGTACTACGTAACAGGCAGTGCTCTGATTGGTTGTAATTTTACCGTCCCCACCAACTTTGCCTCGGCTCGGCTTGGCCTTTGCTTGACTCGATCTTTTCGCCCATAAGAGCCTGCAGCTCGACTCGTATTATCAACTTTGTAAATTGAAAATGCTCGAGTTTAAGCTTTTGAGTTTTCGTATGGACATCAGAATCTGAATCAGCGGGTCTCCTTCCTTCTCCTTGCAATCTCTCATCAAAATTGTACAATTTCGTTCGGAGAAGTCCATAAGGGGCCATGTCAAAAAAAAAATCCGAATCCTGAAGATTGCAATAGGCTACTTCGTGCCTAAAAATTATCACAGGCTTGTGGTCACGTATTTAAAGAAAATAAAAATAAAAAACTTTCGCACCTTATAGTATACTGGCACACGCACACTTTTCCTAGCTCGAACTAACTTTACAGCGTCCTCCACAATCTCTCGCTTAAACTGCTCGCCCTTCTGCGGCTCTCTCGCTCTCTGTCGGGGCATTTTCTGCTCTGTTAATTTTCCAATGAAAAATAATAATATTAATTTAAAACAAGAGCATGGGGCACAATGGGACAATCAGCTAGCTGTCCCATAGTACCCCGCTCGAGGCCGTCCCATTGTGTACCGAGTGTCAGATCGGAGGGGCCGCTCACTGGCACCATAACCTCAAATGTGAGATCGGACCTATCAGTGTTGAAAGGAGCCTCAAGGGTCCAGGCACTCACTCCAATGCGCAAAATGGATTTTGAATAACGGTTTTTGGCTCTATAAAAAATATTCTTGAGCTCGATTTTGTTGCTCTTACCTGGAATTTACTGGTTCAAAACTTCCCGACCAGCTGCCACAGCGAAAAACCATCGAGTCCGCCCACCGCCAGGTGTCAAGTAGTGCACTCAAACACGGCTTCCTACTGACGTCATTCGCAGTCACGACCACCCACGGAAGGCGCCAAATTTAAGAGTGTCCCATTGTACCCCGTGTCCCATAGTACCCCACCTTCCATTACATAACAAACCTTGCAGCACCTGGTGCCAAGTGTTAAATTGGACTAGATATATGGACTACATAGACAAAGTTTACAAACTCAATACCCCCCCCCCCTCCTCATCATCCACAGCCCACAGCGTTTATTCCTCCCACCCCTCGTCCTCTTGTATTTCCTCCCCTTCCCGCCGGCGCGGTCTATCATCAGTAGTATCAAATTATTCAAGAGATTCACCATTTCCGCTGTCGGCTCGAAGTCCCGGCAGCAGCCCCTTGCAACCACGCCCATCCTCATTCAAATGAGTGCTTGGAGCAGTTTAAAAGTGATCTTGTTTCTGGCTTTCACTTTAATGGCGTTCATGACGCCCTTTCAATGACTGCGTTTGAAATCAGCAGGGTCAGCGCGCGGAGTGCAGAGCTAGCTATTTTGCCAATTTTTTCCCCTGTTAAGGATAGTTCACACAGTTACTCGGAACAAAAGTTTTCGCCGGTAGCCGATTTTATGGCTTTAGAACCGAGGCACTCAGGGGCTTCGAGATCGATCCATGCGATTCAGCGACAATCAAAACATGGATATGCAGCTTGCCATGTCCAAAGAATATCTCATTATGCCCGAAAACCGCTAAAAACCGCGTGTGTTTTAGCATGGGATGTACTTTTGAATTTTTTAGCCAACTTCTGAATGCCACCGCGAACTGTCCAGAAAGTGCGAAAAGTGAAAGATTTTTACCGTTGATGAGTGTTGACAGTTCGTCCCCTTCACCTAGAACGCTAACGCTGCTCTGTAATTGAACTTTTATTTCATTTTCGTTTGTTAAATCACTAATTAAAACAGATTTGTGAGCCCCTTAAACTTCGCAACACCGCCTGAAAGGTGGTCATTATTTCGTTGGAGTGCGTTGCTCGCACCGGCCGTTCCATGGCTGCACGGCCCGTCCATATTTCAACTCAGACTGGAAAATCAAATCAACCGAGCATTTTTACAAATAAATATGCATTCGTCTATCTTCATTGCACTAAGAAACGTCATTCCTGCTGCAAGATGTAAAGGGAGTGTTGGTTATTCCGTGGATGCAAACGGATTGGGGGCTGTCCTAACCTCTCGCCGCTCCAGCGCAGCTCAACAGACAGCCGACCCGAGATTCAAACAGCAGCAGCCCAGGCGCGGATACAAGGGGGGGGGGGGGGGAGGGCCTGTCCCATTTCCTCTTCAGCTTGTCCAAGTCTGCCTCGGAGTCTAGAAAGATAGGACAGAAAACGACATTCGCGACACTTGTTACTGCCAGGTAGTTAAAATAAAATGGACACATTTACATTCCAGGAAGAAACAGGGGAAGTTGCCCTGAAGCTGACTCGTTCATGGTTGCGCAAGGCCTCCGAGGCAGCCACGAACTTCAGAGCCAGCAGCCAATCCGATTGCTCAGGCAGGAGCTGGTGCAAGCCTGTCACAAGTGTGATAAGGTAGCCGACACCGACACATCTGCATGGGGAACGAAAAGGAGAAAATGTTAAGAGCCCAGGTCCTGGTACCCGACCCGTTCCCGTCCCCGCCCGTTTCCATGATAAATGCCCCGCCACCCTCCGGTCTATTCATTATTGCTGGCGCCGCGGAGTTTTCCGCCTCCTCCTCGCCACTCTTGCTTAATTGGCTTTCCTACTTCGCCCGTCAGCTGTTGAGCGCTGCACTGCCAATGCTACAGATTGTGACCCATCTCGTCAAATCCCGTAAATCGCCCCGCAAATTGCCTGCTGACAAAAGAAATCGCCCTGCAAATCGCCCGGCGCCGGCGACATTCTTGGGCTGAAAACTTTAAAACTAGGATGGGTAATGCTGACCTAGCTACATTCAGAGAACGCTTCACATGCACAGAAGGTGCTCTAATACTTACAATCCTCCGCCCACATGTTGCCCACTTCCGCTCACAACTGCTCAAGCTTCCTGGCATTTTTGTGGTCCTTTGCACTTGGGTCCCAAAGGGCACGCCAAGATTCCACAAGTTTGATGAGTTGCAATTCTGACGAGTCAACCAACATGTCTACCTCTATGTCGAATGTTGACTTGTCGAATGGGTTCAATGTTTAGGGAATGACCGGAAAGGGTGCGGTCCTGTGGCAGGTGTACGCGGGGGAGCCGGCAATGTAGCCATAACTGGGCACTAACCCGCGTGAAAATGTTGTGGACGACAGTACGCTTAATTCGCAAATTTCGTATCATCGTAATTTTTTCCACGGCGCATTGAAACTACTGTGTGAAAGTATTGTTGGTATATGTGAGGCGTGCCGGCCGAAGCCATGGTGGGTATGATTTGTAGTCTGTAATTCTGTGGTGGAACGGAATGAGGAATTCGTGGAAAATTTTGACGAGAACGGGGCCTGCGATGAAAATTGCACTTCTTTGGTTTAAATAAATATAAATGTTGGTATACAAAAATGATACATTTCGACGAGTAAAGTTTGACCTATGCATTCATCGTTCTAAACGTGGTTCGTAACTCACACGACTTACCTGGGAATTGAACCCGAGAACTTTTCATTCGGAACAAAGCTCCTTAGACCACACGGTTACGGAGACATTCGGGAACCGTAGCCTTTCTGAAGCCTCTTGAGTGAAGCTCAAGTCAATCCACTTACAGCTAGATGTTCCCACCTGAGGGTGTAAAATTAAACCCAGCCTACTTCGATTTCCTTCCACCTCCAAAAAAGGGGGTGGAATCGACACCTCAAAAGACTGAGATCTCAACCGTTGGGTGTCAGTTCTGACCCAAGTGGGCTGAAATATACTAAACTCAACAAAGCTGGACGACTTTTCAACCAAACTATTACAGTTTTAAACCAAAAAGTGCAATTTTTCATCTTTTGGGTTAAAGTTCAACCCTTTGGGTGACTTTTTCAGCCTATCGTTCGATTTAACCCCTTCGGATGTAACAAATTAAACCCTTTTTCTCAAAAGGGTTGAAATTTCTACCCCAAATTTTTACAGTGTATGAGTGTCATATATTTCGGGTTGGAACGGTTACATAATATTATATGTATGTATTGTGAAGTAAAGTACCTAAGGAGACGCAACCAATAAATATCCTAGAGTGTCATTTACTACATCGTGTCAATCATTGTAGAGAAGAGCCGCCACCGTCAGGTGATCGATAAAAAGTGACAGTTCGTATCTACAAATGTACAGAATAAAATACATTTCAACATTGTTCCCTTTTGGAGTTGCCTGAAACTCTTATTGTTCAGTTAAAGTAGGCAACTCAGTGCTGCTGGCACTGGAATTTTAATATTTTTCTTGAGATTGTTATGAGTAGAGATTTACAGTTTTTAGGAGTGATTGTTCTTAGACTTGCCTTAAGGTTACCAGTACTCGAAACGACGCCGCTCGCCACGCCGCATCACGCCGCTCGGTCGGTGCCCGTCAACCGGGCGGGTTGCTGACTTGCCGGCGCTTCCTCCGTTACTTAAATTTTTTTTGCTGCGGTCGTAATTTCGATTTCCGACCCCAGGTGTCCTGTGTCAAAATACTCCCCTAGGTGACCCCTCCCCTATACGCTCCAGAAGCATGGCACATTCGAAAGAAACTTAATGGCTTCCCTTTGGTGCGCCCTGCTGCAGTCAAATTTGCAGCTACCACCTCCGTGAAAAAGTAATTCATCAGCACTGCAAGATAATCCATGGGTTCGGCAGTCGAAATGGCTTTCAATTTTTCCTTAGTTGTGCCTTTTAAACAACAAAGGTACTAACTAGCAAAACAAAACATTTCAAACATTATCAAAGAATTAGGAAGAAAAAGAGTACAATATAAACGGCACAAAAATATTAGTATTACATCTTCTCCTTGGTAGTCTCTGCCTCAGACTCTTCAAACATCATTGCTCTCACCTAGCTGTCGCACACCCCAAAATGATACACATTGTAGTAAATAAAGAAGTCAAAAGCTATTTATGGGAATTATACTACAAAGCAACAATGTAATACCTTTGTTGTTTTTTCACATTGTGGACAGTTTTCATCCTTGAACATGCTAGAGAAGTCAGCTAATAAATCTGAAAGCGAAGGAATGAGACAAGGTTAATTTAAAAAAAAAACTACAAAAAAGTGCATTTGGCTTGAGTGTAGAGATCGAAAATTTCGAAAATTTAAATTTTTCAATTTCAGACGGAAATTATTCCTGAAATAAATGGAAATTTATGGAAATTTTGGAAAAATTAGGAAATTTTTATTTAATTGTTCGTTTTTCAATGATTGACGTGGATTCCAGACGCTTACAGTAAGTAATGAATCTATGTAATAAATTGAGTATCCCATCATTTGCTTCGCCGCAACGAAACTGAGGATGCAACAATGGATTAATTAAAACGCTCCCGTTTGTTTGTCCGCTTTGCGGGTTGCTGGTCTTTTCAAAAGAAGACCCCCCCCCCCCTCGCTTAAATTATCACTTCACCAAAAAAAGTTTTATCTTTTTTTACCCCTCTTTCGACATCTAGCAGACCGCATCAGGAGACTAGAGTGGGTTGGGATGGAGCCCAGGAGCACACGCTCGGTTTGGGAGGATCTGAACTTAGGGTTTGCGTGCACTTTGCTTGGTCTAAATAAAACGGAGCACGGATTCTGTTGCAGACGATGTTCATGAAATGGAATCACTTGAACAGAACTGATTTAATGCGTACATGTTCAGATGGCTGCGCGAAAACTTCGTAAATCTTTTATTTCCATGCCTTACCCATCTTTACACAAGATTTTGAGCAAAAATTTCCATAAATTTCCAAAAAGTAAAAGTTTCCTGGAAATTTATGAATTTAAATTTCGGAAATTTTGGAAATATTTCCGGAAATCTATTTGAAATATTTCCGCCTTTCCATCTCTACTTGAGTGTGGTGGCAAGTGACACTACTTACTGCGGCATATCTCACAAAGACAAAACTACAGTGTATTTTCCGTCAAAATGTATTGGTATAGTTCCATCGAGCTATTAAGGATCTCTGCTGACGATTTCCAGATGAGTATGTTTTGCAGATGACCACTTGTGACACTATCTTAATGAATTAGGTGCAAATTTTTGCATTGTTTTTTCATCAATTAGTTCATCATCATTGTTGTTGATCAAATCATCCCTCATCACTCTGATTGTTAGCTCTTTAGCCCGTCCCTACGCGTTTCTTATAGTCTTATGCCGGATGTTTGTTCGGACGTGTGTACGCCGACTTATCGTTCACAGAAAAACTTCAAATTTGGAGGATGAACTCCTTAACGTAGAATCACGTACGGTGGCAACAATTTCCGATTTATATCGCATTTTTGATTAATGAAACTATGTCTGGTTTTTGTTTTTTGAGGTTAGGGCTGGCCGCCGTGCGCATACCATTACCATCGCGGCGCGCATAGGGACGGGCTCGGGTTAACGAATTTAATCGTAACGAAAACATCTGCTATCGGTCACTTCTAAGGAGCTTGAGGCGGGGTGCCGAAGGCCCCCGCTAACGCCGCTGGCAGACCAAGCTGGCCAAGTCCCCCTGTTGACGGAAGGGACGGGCCAGCTTGTTGAACTTTGATGCTGTCTGCGTGCAAAGGAGATTAATGTTTTAAAGCCAGGTTTTTTAATTTCAGCACTTTAAGTCTGTTTCTCTTTGTAGCAAGTTTTAGGGTTTCTTTGGGTTTGTACCATTCTTGGACACAGAAACGTGAATAAGCAGTTTCAAACTACCTTCCCCCCCCCCCCCCCCCCCTGTCAGTTCATTCCTGAATGTTTATTTTCCTCGGGCTTGAGCATTTCCTGGTCCAGGTCCGAACTGCTGTCACTTCACCTCATCCTTGTTAGAACTGCCACTAACTGTTACACACGACATACACTGTAGAGCTCTGAACCTGCAAAGGAGGAGGCACTGCTGGTTATCCATTAAGTCATGATAGGCTAAATTCACAAGCATCAATGAGAATTATGACTTCTGAAAGTTAACACCACAATAAAATACACAGAAGGCTTTCAATTTAACATCCTTACTAACCTAAGCGAGGATTTTCAATCTGTTCTACTCCTGGCTGAAGCTCCCCAGTTTGAAAATTATACAGGGTGTTTATTCTCGTTTGGGACAAAAAGATAGGGTGGATAGGACATGCGGAGGGGATCATTTTTCACCAATGGACTAGTGGGCGCAAACGTCTAACAACGCGGGAAATTGCGATTTCGTAATGAGCTTTCGCGCCCGCCCGGTAGGCAACCGAGCGCGCGCTGCTGTGTTGCGGGCTGCCTGCGCCACGGCGCTGCAGCATTCGCACGCTGGGCGGCACTCGGCAGCGGCGGCGTGTCGTCTGCTGGCGCTGTCCGGTGACTGCAGACGGCACACCCGTCTCTGTCCGTTCTGGCTTCTGCTGCACCGAGGTGGCTGATGAGAAGCTCGCTTGGAAGCTCGCGCGCGCAAGCTCGCGGAGGTTGTTGTGCAATTGGGGAAAAATGCGGCGGTTTGGATGTGCCCTGGGCGGGTACTGCTCCGCGTACATCCTCTGGGCTCTCCTGGCCACGCCGTCCGCCTGGCCAAACACAAAGTGCATGTCCGACAGCTCCGCTCTCGTGAACCTCTCCATCGTGCTGACCGGAAGGTTGGAAGTGTTTGTGTTCCAAACGAGCTTCTCATGCAGCAGAAGCCATAACGGACAGAGGCGGGTGTGCCGTCTGCAGTCACCGGACAGCGCCAGCAGACGACACGCCGCCGCCGCCGAGTGCTGCCCAGCGTGCGAATGCTGCAGCGCCGTGGCGCAGGCAGCCCGCAACACAGCAGCGCGCGCTCGGTGGCCTGCCGGGCGGGCGCGAAAGCTCATTACGAAATCGCAATTTCCCGCGTTGTTAGACGTTTGCGCCCACTAGTCCATTGGTGAAAAATGATCCCCTCCGCATGTCCTATCCACCCTATCTTTTTGTCCCAAACGAGAACAAACACCCTGTATATCTTCAGTCTAACTCATTTTAGTAAAGGCAGCGACTTTCCCTCAATGTTCTGTGAATCTGCAAACATTTTACACTCACTCCTAAATAAACTGTCCCCTCTTCTGAGAGAAGTCTTTGAGTACCAAAGCTGCATTCAGCAGATGCAGTTTTCGCTACTGGTGCTGCACTAGAGACAGCTGACAGTAGGACCCTCTCGCCGTTCACGATCCGCACTCCGGTGCATGAGAGGTTATTGACCGCATTCATTGCCTCCTCGTCGATGTGACCGGTCTTGATCTCCTTGGCGTGTTTTACTGCAATATGCTCCCTGATCTCCTTGGGCATCTTTGAGAGGAAGTAGCAGTAGGGGCACCTCCGGAAGGGCTTTTGTCCCTGTAGGAAGAATAAATGAGACAAAAGGTAACGAGCAAGAAAGAGGACCAGTCGGTACGAAAAATTTAGCCAGAACTGTAAGACGCATTTTACAAGTACAAACCTTACTTTCCCTCGTTTTAAGTTGTACCGGCAGCCTCGCGTGCACTTCCCTTTGCGGAGCCATTAGGTCACTCCTTAGGGTCTGTAACACGTAAAAGATATAAAGATAGAGCATTAGGAAATGAAGAACCGACTGCCATACAGAGCTCGCCCACCAAAAACGGTCCAGACTGTCACTAAACACGCTTGCCGTCAGCGGAACCTTCCTTTGGGAAGTTGTCTGGTAGGTAAGCCTTGTCACCGCTGCGTTTCACTTTCTTTGCTGTCGTCGGTGAGGCCTCGCGTGGCTGCTGCTGCCTCTCGCGTGGGCGACGTTCTTGTAGGGGCTAGCAGCGGAGCCCTGGCTGATCATGTCCTGCAGCTGAAATAGGTCAAAGTCTGAGGCCACCCCTGGTGTCGGCTTTACCGGCTAGGCACTCGGACTCGACGTACCTAGGCTCGGAAACCGGCTGGGTGTAGACTCAGTGGTCGTACCAGGGAAGTAACGCAGGTTGTAGTTGGGAATAAACACTCACTGGATTCAAGTTAAAGAAAATAATTGATCGGAATAGTGAGGCCACCAAGCACTTACGGAGCTGGTCTTTGCCAGTCGAGGGCCGGAACACGTCTAACCGGACGGCCGGACCCAGCGCGCTCCCGGGCCGTGCTTTCCGCTGCGCCCCGAGTATCGCGCAGAGTCTGGGTCGGATGTCATCGCGCCTTCCTCTGCAGGGCCCGCGAGTATTCAAACCTACGCGGCTCCCTGACATCCCCCCGGTTGGGGAGAAGAGCGTCTCGATCTTATTGACAGTTTCAGGCGAATTCGCGATGACTTAATTTTACAATGTTTAATCAATTTAGATTGTACAATTTACATAAAATTTTGGTAAGTGATTGGTGTCTCAATAATTACTTTTCTTTTATTCATAAAATAAAAGTCCTTATAGTAAGTTGCTTATGCTACTTAATTTTACGAAATTCTATGACTATGACAACTACTATATGACAACAATCTGATCCGGCATTCTCTCTCTCCCTCTCCCTAAAGAAAGATGTCCTCATCTTGATTGGTGCCTTTGTAGTTGTCTGGTGTCCCATCTACGTGGAATTGCAGCACCGGGGTCGGTTCTTCATCCCGGTTGATCTTCGTAGATGTGTCCTTGCCAATACCGACGGAGGTGCGATGTACGCCCCTGCGCGGCAGAGCGGTGATGGCGCGCCTAACGCCTTCCAATCACACACCCCAACCGACACCGTTCCTCGCTATGCGACTCAGGTGGCGGTTGTCTGGACTTGTAACCCGCTCTTGAGGTCACCACAATAATGAGCTCTGCCTCCTCCTTTCGGACTCGGCGTGCAACTAGATGGTATGGTATTTGTTGCTGTGGGACCCGGGTTCCTGGCGGGTGCAATGTCCCCTCGGCTAGGGTCGGCTTATGCCTTTTCCCGTCCGGCCTCGTCCCTAACGGACTTCGGCAAGGGGCAGTTCGAAAACTGTGCCGCCTCCTTACAGGACTTGGCAACATTCGGATTAAGTGCGCACCGCCAGTTGGACAATGGCTGCTTAACTGCTATTCTAACTATTTTAACATTAAGGTACCACATAGAAAAAAATGAGCACAAAATAAAATGCCTACAGATTTGTTGTCTGGACGGGATTATTGGCCACTTGGCGTAAAAACCGTCGAGCCCTTGGCGTTCTTTGTGCCATTTCGACCTCCGCATATTGACTCGGTCTTTCCCCGTCATTTTCTGCATTTGTATTTCTAGTTTTTGTTGACAGCCAATGACAGCATGCCAACAAAGCAGTACAAAATTTACATTGTTTTTCTAAATACAATGAAGTTCCAATGCAACCAACAAGAATTAAAATAATCCACATAATTATTTCTAATTTACCACTATGAAACAGTGGCAAATCATGCCATGTTTTTGCAGCTGGCATGGGACTAACTGTAATAAAAGACAATTCCGGGAGGGTTACATTTTCATCCAAAAATTTTACAATGTGCCGTTTAGGCGCGAATAGATGAAGAGATTGGAATTCCTCTGTCGCCCATTCGACTTTAATGGCTACCTCATCACTGGAGATGTTACAGATAGGATTAGCATGAACCAGAATATCTTGAGTTCCCAAAACTTCCTGTAAAGCACACTGACATGGGAGACTTATTTCCACTCGACCATTCTTTGTTTGGGGTATCTTCTGGACAAGCTGGTTCGAACAGATAACGTTTACGGTAGTACCAGGATTTAGCAACACATATGTGGTTTCACTGAGAACTTGAATTGTTGAGGCTAAAACGTCTTTACACAACAAAGGGCAAGATTTTGACATGAGTGACAAATCAGTCTTTTTTACTAAATGATGTATACAATCTGATAGGTGTTCCGGGGAATTATGTCTAGGTAACATATAAACATTGAGACCTCCGAACAATTCGGCATCTTCCAGATTCCTCATTTCTACACCATTACTTGCTACATTGATTTGTTTTTCCACAATTTGACAGGTCAAACTATTCACCAAAAATTTCATAGGCTTCAGAGACACAACCTTCCAATTGGATGATTTATCGACAATCGGCAATTGAATTGTTATTTTTAAACTGTCTTCTTGTAACAATTCACATTTTGTAGTTTTCAGTTCATAGTATTTACTCAGTTCAGCATGGGAAAATAATAATACAATGCCGGAGGCATGCAATCTTTCTTCTTCCTTAGACAATGTCTGATTCAAATCTTCCTCATTCACAACAAGTCGTGGAATCATGAAATTCTTACAGCTACTGAATATAGATTTAAGTGATAACAAATGAGTTTGCAGAAGGTTGACCTTAGTCTGTAATACAAGTGATCCCAAAACTTTAGAGAACATGAGATCTGAAGAATAAGAGTCATTATTTACTGCTGCTGCAATTATGTTATAGGCTTCCGAGAAATATTTCATTTTAGACTGAAGTGTAGCGGTTAAACCTTGCAACACTTTTACATTATTATTTGTTGCATTTATGACTCTATTTGTAGTTTCTCCTATCACTTGTACTCTTTGGCCCAGACTGTTCACAGTTTCTATCACTTTGTCCAAATCACTGTCCGTAACAGTCCCTTCTAGCCAATGACGAATTCTGCCCAGAATTGGAATCAAAGACCGTTGTTTCCTTATCATCTTACTTCTATCAGTAGTAACAAATACTCTGTTTAATTCCCGAAGAATAGTATAACTAGTCACATCCATAGCAGAACTTGCTTTACAAAGGTTTTTATAATCATCTGTTAAGGTCATTTTATCACAGTTATCAGATATTGGAGATACATTTTTCAAAGCCATTGACGGTAAATTTGTAGTGACATATACGTTCAAGGAACCTGTTGCAACGCGAAAATCTGTCTCCATAACTTGGAGAGCTTTAGTCTCAGTAATAAGAAGACTGCCTCCCTGATTATCACCCTCTGTTCTGCTTATGAGCATAAGGCACAGTAGTAACCACGGCGTGAGCGCCATGATCACTAAAAGTAAACGTCAGTAATGCTGTAAGGAGAGAAATGCGGTATTAGTCATATGCGACGGTCCGACCCATTAGACGAACTTTAGAAGTGTTGGTGGACATAAGATCAAAGGAAAATTTTAAAATTTTGCAAATATTAAGAATGCAATAAAATCATTTAAATCTAAGAAGGTACCAGCAGTTAACCCCTAAGTATCTAAAATTCTACACCTATAAAATGGAAAATTAAAGGTAAACTACGATCTACACCTAACAGTGCCTGAAATAAAACAGGAACGAAATGAAAAGAAATTAGAAGTGACAAGCGAGAGATTTATAGCTACAGCTGCTGTAGGTTATGGTCGTGTTGCGAATAACGCTTCTCACCGCGCTTCTGCTGCGGTACGTTATCTGCACTCGGACCACTGCCCGCTGTGTGTGTCGGCGACGGTCCGTCGCTGTCCACGCGATGTGCTGATGCCGGACTTGCGCTGACGGCCGCGGAGCCTCGCGCTCGCGAAGCAGACGACTGCGGAGCGCGCGCAGACACGCCCCCTTTCGACGCTGATGACAGCGGAGCGCGCGAAGTCCCTGCCACGCCCCTCTGCTGTGCAGATGTGCGTTCGCTGGGCGCGACGCGCGGCGAATCTTGCCTCGCACTGTCTTGCACCTTATCCGCACTTGTTGCACCGACACCAACCGAGCTGACCACGGCTGCGTATGTTTCACAATTTCTGCGTCCCTCCGTGGTTTCTTCTAGGTAGTCATAAAATCCTCTATCAACATTGCCTTCGAAGGAAAGGTGAATTTTGGGTCCTGTGTTGTTTTGACCCACATAAGTCACAATTTTGTCCCTATGTACTATTATGATACAGTTGTAGATCTCTGCTGCTGCGTGGAGATCTGCAAAGTCACCCATTCTATTGGCTTTGTACGCAAATTTTCTGAATGAGGTTATTGACGGAAAAAGCCTTCCAAATTGGTCGACAGCAAAGTTTTGATATTTCTCCCAGTTTTTGATGATATGGGAATTAATTCTTCTTCTTACTTCTTGAAAATTTCCCTGTATTCCATAAAGACCATAGGAAATTGCTCTAAACATGCAGGAACCATCGTGAACCATTTGAATTTTATTGTAATGCTGTAGTTGAGTTTGCGGTTCACTAGCGCACACAACTACGTCCTGTCGTTTTTTGAATTCCCTCTTGATCCGCTCTTGTCTCTGTTTTGCGAACGATCTCGTTTCTGAGATCGGTGACGGCTGCTCGATCGATCTCTTGAGTCCCTGGAGCCTCTTTGATCGTTGGAGTAGCCTCGACGATCTCCAGAGTAGTCTCGGCGATCCTTGGAGTAGTCTCGGCGATCTTTGGAGTAGTCTCGACGATTTCCGGAGTAGTCTCGACGACCCTTGGAGTAGTCTCGACGAGTTTTGGAGTAGTGTCGACGATCCCTGGAGAAATCTCGATCTCTTCTTGAACTACGGCGATCCTTTGAGTAGTCTCGCCCCCTGGAGTAGTCTCGCGACCTTGAACCATCACGACGCGACCAGGAGCGTTCCCGCCCCCTGGAGCCGTCGCGCCCCCTGGAATCCCGACGATACGGCGTGCTGTCTCTGTATCGTGAACGGTCTGGTGATTTTTGTCTTGATGGTTGCAATCCCAGTTCTTGAAATGCGGCAACAACAGAACTTGTGATATCTTCTTTCACATTGGACCATTGAACTCTTGGTTCTTGGTTCTCATGGCCTCCTGATTTTTCATCAATTTTCTTGTATACAGATAACCTTCGGTTTGCTCCTTCCAGGTTTACCAATGTAGATGTTAAATCTTTTACTGTTTTGAACACCAATGCTCTTAAATCATGCTGAACATCTAATGGTAGGCCGTCAACAATGTACCTAATTTTATCAATTTCTTTCATGTTGATATCAAATCTGGCAATCAGTTCCAATTTTTCTAAAATGTATTGCCTCATGGTCTCTTTTGGTTTTTTCACTCTGTCCTCCATTTTGTTGCGAGCGTCTACATCATCATAGTCGCTCGTAAATGCTTCAATCATGTCACTTTTCAAACCAGCCCAGTCACAGTTCCTTGAATTTTCCAATAAATATCTTCGAAGCCATGACTCTGCTTCAGATTCTTTCACACAATCCTCCAGATATGCCAACATTTTCATTCTACTTGGCTGAAACTGATTCATTCTTTCCTCGAACCGACTCAAAAAATCTCGGACATTGATGGCTTCTTTGAATTTAGGAAGGGGTAATTTGGGTTCCCATCCATTGTACCGAGGTCTGTTTCCATTTCTATCTGTTTCCACTCGATCACGGTCATTCCTGTAGCTGTACTCGTCGTCTCGCCTTTCTGGGAATCCCCATTCCTCTTGACGATGCAGAGACAACCTTGGTTTCGGTTTGACGCCTCCGCCAAACCCTGAAGTCCTTGACAGGTTTTCAGTCCCTGTTTGTTTATTTTTCAGGTACTCTGAAAAATTAGAAACCAGAGGCTGCTTGCCTGACTGATTTTGGTTGCCGGACGCGCCTAGTCCGCCAACTGCCCCATCGTCGTCTGTGTAGTGATGCATTCTCGAAATGTGTTCTTCGTTTGGTCTCATAATATCTTCAAGTTCACTCTGCAATGAGCCGACGATCTGGCGTTCCTCCTGGTTATTTCGATACACTTGATATATCGAAAATAAAACCTTGAGTCCTGCCTTACGGTCTTTTACAATCTCGTCCGCTGGTGTGGTTTTTTCTCCTTGATATTGGGAGATGAAATCTTGCAGTCGAACCAGATCAATCACAAACGAGTCGGGTGTGTTGTTCCCGTCGTCTAGGCCTGCAATTCGAACGTGCCTGTTGAGAGCACTCCCGAATTTGATAAGAAGATGGTTTGCAGCTTTTTGTAGGTACTCTCTATCTTTCAGGTAAAATTTGGGTCTCCAATCTTCAAGTTCGGCCAGCAAGGAATCGACAATCTGTACTGCTTCGTCAACTCTTTCTTCCGAAATTCTTTTGAAGTTGGTGAGACGAATCTTCACTCCTACAGTGTCTTTACTCGCACCAATGAGTTTTTCCAATTTCTCAAAAGATTTAACGGTGGATGCCTCCTCGGACGCCAGGATGAAAGATGGGCGTTGCCCGCTTGACACTGACAGAAACGGCACTACTGCTGACTGCTGTTGTTCTCGCAGTGCCCGCGCCGCCGGTGGGGTCAGTGATACCGACGACTCACAAGATGCTGACACGGGAGAATTTCCCTGCTCGCTGGAGATGCTTGCCCTTGCACTCAGTTCAGCTGTGCGAAGAGCGTTGTCCTCCAGGCCGTTGTACTCTGTCTCTCTGACGTTGGTCTCTTGCCGAGCGGTACACAGTGCTCTGAGGACGATTGTCAACACGTACTTCTGGTCTTCGATTTCCGGATCAGCCCGAAATTGTTCTTGTATTTCTTGGATGAAGACTATGAGTTTTTCGAGATCAAGCGTGAATTCGGAAACTTTCTGCTGGTCTTCTGAATTCTGTTCTTCTAGCTGCGCGCGTACTTCGGCTTGGTCGTAACAAGAATTTTCCAAAATATTTTTAAGCTCTTCCTCTCGTTGCCTTGTCGCTCTCTTCTGCGTCCTGATGCAATCGCAGGCTTTGCACAGAGTCCGCACGACTGTGTTGCAGTACGATGGAAGTCGGAGAAGTTTGACTTTTGGCGCAACTTTGGATGCTTCTGCTTTTAAAATTTCTCGCAGCTCCTTGATGTCGCAGTCTTTACTCAAAAGGCTTACAGCGAAATCCATCAGCGCACCATTGGAGATGCGTGTTTCTTTCTTGCCAGGCTCCAATAGCACAGCGCAGCACTCCTCGCAGCGCAGCGCCTCTCTGGAAACCTGAGCTTTCCCACGCTGGTCCAGCGGCTAGCTCCACGTGCAGTGCTGCCAACCAGCTTGCTCTGCGGAGCCACCAACCTAACCTCTCTGCGGTGCTACCAACCTAACCTCTCTGCGGTGCTACCAACCTAACCTCCGAATTTCTCACTCACTTTTTTTTTTTTTTTTGAAAAAATTTTAATTGTAAAAAAATTATGCCCTAGCAGGAAGACCTGTCAATGCTACTAGTTAACACAGGGTACTCACGGTTTACTGCTTGTTGCTCGCAACGCGGTGTAATCCAAAATCCAAAACGTGTTGGCCATGCGGTCGACGCCACGCCACACACGCCACGTTGCTGCACTTAAGCTTTTGCTGCACACTTTTCACTTCACTTTCACTCTTAATTTCACTATTGGCACTTTCACTATGCACACTTAAACTTAATCACTTAGCATGAAATGAGAAAAAAATCACTTGGCCTGCAAAAGCAAACCACTCTCACTCCACGAACACGTGCAGCTGCACAAAGAAAAAAAAGGCACTCCCGACGCGCACACTTTTTCGGCTTCACGACAAAGCGTTCCCACGAATAGCGCACGCGGCACGAGTATCACTTTGGTTGGCCCTCTTTACAGGTACTTATAAAAAAAATAAGTCACACGTGGTGTGGACTGAAAAGACAAACTGCCTATCCAACACCTTACCACTTAGCCGCTCCTAGGAAAGAGACTAAGTGGGAGACGAATTCAAAGTAACTGCTGGTACTATTCCCAAATTTAAAGAAAAAAATCCAAACACAAAAAAAACTACAATCGGCGTTACCCCAGCACTTCCACCATGTCGGCTTTACCGGCTAGGCACTCGGACTCGACGTACCTAGGCTCGGAAACCGGCTGGGTGTAGACTCAGTGGTCGTACCAGGGAAGTAACGCAGGTTGTAGTTGGGAATAAACACTCACTGGATTCAAGTTAAAGAAAATAATTGATCGGAATAGTGAGGCCACCAAGCACTTACGGAGCTGGTCTTTGCCAGTCGAGGGCCGGAACACGTCTAACCGGACGGCCGGACCCAGCGCGCTCCCGGGCCGTGCTTTCCGCTGCGCCCCGAGTATCGCGCAGAGTCTGGGTCGGATGTCATCGCGCCTTCCTCTGCAGGGCCCGCGAGTATTCAAACCTACGCGGCTCCCTGACACCTGGCACACACTTTTCTTCACCACGCTGCTGCGCCATAACAGGACGAAATACAAAAACAGGAGAGACCGGCGGCTCCTTGGCATGAGCTAGACTGAGTCGACTGCCGGCTGCTGGCTGCCGTTTCTTCCCAGACTGACTCTTACTTGGAGCCCCTCTCATGGGCCCCACTTCAGGCGTGAAGAGGACTCTGGCCGTCTTCTTCTGCTGGATCTTGGTGTGGCGAGCTCCAACTCTCTGTCAAGCAACTTCAGTTTCCGCTCCAGCATGCAGGTGTCATCGCCTCCCTGCAAACGAAATGGAAGAAAAATGATGACAAATATTTAACACACATTTCGATATTTTCAAACCGAAAAATGGCGAGTCAGTCGCAGTCGCTCACCTGTTTTGTTGCCCGCCCTGAGTTCTTCAGTTTTTGCTTTTGTTTGGCACTGCCCGTTTCGGGTTCACTCGCGGACGCGGAGCCAACACTGGCGTCGTCACGCCCTTTGCTCGCATCTTGCTGCGAAGCTGGGGCAGCCACTTCCAAAATTAAGAGAGACATGATTGAATTGGTACATCACACGAATGTCAATTTAGTTCGCCCGTATCTTACCTGGGTGAGAGCACCCATGCAGGACTGGTCATATTCCTCATCGGAGTCATTCTGAATCACTTTGAACCAGGATCGGGCCTTGATCAGAGCCTGGTGCGTTCTTCGAGGCCGATTCTGCCGATATCTCGAGGTCCACGATGGGATTGGAGACGCCCGATCTGTTGTCGCCCTGCTTTGAGCGCCGGAGATAAGCCTGCATTAGGGAAGACATAAATAGAGCATTAGTTGTGAAAGTTGACGTATGATGAGGAATTCTCTTACGTACAGCGTGTTAAACAGCCAGTGACTGTTTAGGCGGCTTCGCTCTCCCGCTCCCTTGTCACAGGGAGAAAGAAAAAAAGAGCCCAAGAGAGAGAGAGAGAGAGAGCTAGGGCTAAAGCGCATCGCCAAGTGGAACCCGCACACGGCGCCAGACGTGTGTGCACCCTCGTAGGGGCAGCACCGGTAAGTACTCGGCGGAAATAAATGTGACAACTACCTCTCTTTTCTTCTCTTCCTCTACCATTTGACTACAACCAGCCTTGAGAGGTTAGACGTTTCACGATTGTCGCGATTCCTTTGACGCGTACGTATTCTAGGACGCCTCAAGGTTGCATCGACAAGCCCTGCCATGTCAACTGTTCTTGTCCAGATGCCGTTGAAGACCCTAGCAACTTCGTCACTGCGTCGATGAAGCTAAAGGTTCGCCACTTCTTCAGCAGCTGAGTCATGTTTAAGAGAAGGCTTTTACAGAAGCTTGCTCAGCGGTAGGGTGAGTGACAAAACATCGGTGAGAGACATAACGGATACTTAGATAAATGAGTCCCTCAGTGCGGTTTGCAGGAGTGGAGGAATCAGTGCATTCCCTGATGACATCCAGTGTATCTATGATCTTAGGAAGATCGACCGAGAACTGCAAGACATCCGTCGAGGCGCTCGACCTGCAGGGCAGACAACTGTTTCTTTTTCTTCTTTTTTTCCACCGCATTGATCTCAGCCACCTCATTTTCCTCTCCCATTCCTTCCCACGCATAGACGAGGACTCGTATCGGACCAGCCAAGACTGCACTTTGCGGAAGGCATTTTGCCGGATGAGACGCCTGTGAACAGGCTGATGAAAAAAAAAACACAAAAAAAAAACAGTTGTCTGCAATGCATCCTGAATAACGAAAAAAAATAATTAAACAGAATTTTTAAAAAAAAAGGTCTGCTAAGTCCAATACTCGCCCTCCACGTGGGGCAGGCTGGAAACAGGTCCCGTACATCGTTCACTTCCTCACCATCACCTGTTGCTCTGTCCACGCGGCTAAGGGTTTCGCGGGTCTTGAAATGCGTAAGATAACGCCGCCTCTTCTCGCCCTTCGCACTTTCTGTTAGTGTCAGTGGCTCAAGTATCTCTTTCCTGTACAACTTCAGACGCCGAGTTTGTCTTTCTGCCAATTCTGCCACGGTGGCCCTGTCTGCAAACTCGGGCTGCATTTTGCACAGCGGCCCCTGAAACTGATCGTCAACATCCCAAAGACCAACTGTCATGGCCTGACTTCCAAATCCTTGGTGTTGTCCGGGGGAAAATTCCCAGAAAATTCAGGCGTGCGCAGCAGGGCCTGCCCGACCCACCCCCACCATCCCCAAGTCTTAAAGCTAAGACTGCACTTTGCGGAAGGCATTTTGCCGGATGAGACGCCTGTGAACAGGCTGATGTCCCTCTTCGTAGGGAGCAGCGACGTCCTGGCCACGTGAAGAAACTGGCAAGGTCGTCGCAATCGAGCTCATCTCCGACATTTCTGCTTCCTTTTTTTCAGTGTCTGATGTATGTGTGTTTCCCTGCGCACGCCTGAATTTTCTGGGAATTTTCCGGGGCCCTGGGGGCTCTGAGAGGGCCCCGGTCTGCTGCCAGTCCGGTGGTAGGACCTATGGGGAAGACATTACACTGTAAAAAATTTCGAGGCGGGTGGTCCATATCCGCAAAGTGGGGTGAATTGTTATAGGCTGACTCGTCTAAAGTTTCATTTTGGCATTAAAAAATGTGTGCAAAACCGGAAATCTATCGGACAATAGGGGTCGCGCAGGGGTCACGAAGTGCCTTTATGAACAGTAAAAATCAATGTTTTGTGACAATTCGAAAAAAAGTAGGAGCCTAAGGGCATAAAATTTCAAAGAAAACACTGTATCACTTACGGTTTTTCGAGATATCGGTGTTCAAAGTGAGAAAATCAAGCAAAAATACGAAAAACGAGTATTAGCTTGATTAAAAGACGAGTAACGTATGTTAATCAACCCGTAAGGTGCTGATAGGAAAACCCGCCGATTGCGCTGCATTGGCTGGGACACCCGGTACAACCCTGTTTCTTTCTTGTCGCAGTGCTGCACAACCCAATTGTCAGAGAATCATGTTGGGCTGACTCGCCCGCATCAGCCCCCCCGGCCCCGGCACAGGGGATTCGTGACGGGGAAAAACAGCCCCTGCCTGGTTTGCGGTATGGATGCCACGGCCAACCCCCGCAACCACCTTGTCCGCTATCATGCGCGGTTCCTCATGGGAACCATTCGCAGGCGCTCGCAGTCCCCGTATGCAAAGTCCCCAAGCACGGTGCCTCTAGGGCGTGCCAGGTAAGGAATAGATTGCCTAAGGACTTTGTGCCGAACCGTGTGTTGCCCGGGTGGGTGTAGGGTGCATCGCACCCCAGGGGGGGGGGGGGGGGGGGCGCAGACCACACGGCTGCACATCTAAGTCACACATCGAGAACATGTGTTGGGTAACATGTGTTGGCAACTGGGAATGAAAATGGCTGGGGCGGCGACAGTGACCTGGACGGCGATGCTGAAGAGCGAGAGCCAGAAGAACTTACCGATGAACTCCTCGACCGTGACCGCTTCCTTGTCAACGCCCTCGGCTTCACGGCCCACGGTCCCATTCGCCCTCCTCTCGTTCTCAATGGCATCCTCATAAACAGCAAAGGCGACACGAATTTAGCCAGGCTACGCACAGAGTGTTCCGAATCGGCTGGGAATTTTCCGGGGCCCTGAGAGCTCTGAGAGGGCCCCAGTCTGCTGCCAGTCCGGTGTTAGGACGTTTTGGCATGTGCCTAGCAGGCGCGGATCCAGGGGGGGGGGGGGGGGGGGGGCACGGGGAAAGTGCCTCCCCCCTCCCTTCGGGCCTATCGGTGCCCGCAGGGCGCCTGAAAGGTGGGCAACCTGCGAAGCCTCTCCGCCTGTAAGTAGGCAAAAAGTGGTACTTTGCCCCTCCCTTGGGCCGCTCCTGCTCCTGGATCCGCGCCTGGTGCCTAGTCACCGGCTGGGGGACCTTGAGGTGACTCCAGTCACCCCGTTGAGGGGTTGTAAGACTTGGGGATGGTGGGGGTGGGTCGGGCAGGCCCCCATGCACACGCCTGAATTTTCTGGGAATTTTCCGGGCCTAAGGCGCTCATAGGCAACCCATTCGACTGCGCTGCATTACATCGGACACCCGGTACATAGAAGGTTTCGAATCGTGAATGAATTGTGGGTGAACACGGCTCATTGAGTGTGGTGCTGGACCCGCCTTGGTTCCGGCTATAAATTTCACTGAACGCCCTTTTTTTAGTAGGGCCACAGGAGTCAAGTATGTCACTTTGACATCAACATGAAGTCATAATTTAGTTAGTCCTTGAAATAGACACGTTGATGTCAAAATGACTATCACTGCCTTGACTTTTCTGTGATGTCAAATTGACGTCAAGTTGACAATCGCGTTCCGCCTGGGGGGGGGGGGGGGGGGGGGCGCGGAGGCCGCCGCGCTGCCAGCTCTGCCGCCAGGACGGGCACTACGCCAGCCGGTGTGTGTTGTTCGTCGGGTTCCCAGCAGGGGGCGTTGCGGTGCCGGCCGCTCAGGCCGCACCGGCGGGGGCAGCTGCTGCAAGCCAGCTGCACCCAAACTAGTGCCGTCTCTTGCTGTTCCCCGAGAGCGAGAGACGCAACTGGTAGCGCCGATTAGAGCTGAAGTTTTAGTAGATTTAAAGGGACCGTCGATAAATCAATATTTATCGACGCTGCCCAGTGGGTTTTCAGTTCTGAACCCACGCAGGGCGTGGTCATGTGTGAAACATGTAAATTGTTTGAGTGTGTGTGTTTGGTTTGTGCGTGCGGCCGTCCGCGGGCGCGCTCGGGAGCAGCTTGTGGGTGGTGCGCGCAGCACAAACAAGGTACTTTTCAGGAGGAATCAGATGTATATGTTGGGCACCTGTACAAAAAAAAGTGGATCCGGGATGTCTCTATGAGACGTTGTGGAGACAACGAGGAGACGTTTAGGAGACAGTCTGGACCCAATCTGGAGACGGGGTGGAGCCAACGAGAAGCCATTTTAGAGACATCCTAGATCTACCTGGCGCTGTCTCGTCGCTGTCTATATAATGTCTCGAATTCGAGACATGGTGGAGACAACCTAGCGACAGCGTGGTTGGGTTAACGTGCCGGTTGGGTTGCCTACCTCGCAAGGGGCTCCTGTCTCCCTGGAGTCGCCCTGGGACCGTCCGCGTGCTGGTATCACAGCGGGCCCCCAGAGCCCCGCGGAGGAGGAAGGTGGATTTTTCAGCAACCCTGTGACGCTTCCTGTTCATCCCGTTCTGGCGGGGGACGGAGCGTTTGAAGGGAATAGTAGATTCGACGATCCAATTTTGACTGGGTTGCTGTGAGGAGATGAGTAACATTAATTTCAGCGCTACAATCACTGAGTCGCCCTCGGAAACCGAACAACGAGTGTTGATAATTGTTGATATCTGTGAGATGTAATGTTGGAACAATGGTAATTAATATTTTTAAAGTGAATATAAATTTTGAAAGTTGGTAGAACCGCAGCAAAGCTTCGCCCATTTCTGTGGCGCCATCTAGCGGTATGCCAAGGAACTTAAATGAAGAACAACAAGAGTTACCCGTAGCAACGACACTTGCTCGGTCTGAGGAGAATAAAAGCGGAATAGCCGATGCAGAGAGCACATAGCTTCCTTTTTTTTTTTTCTTTTGATAAGCCCGCCTCCTCACCCTTGGGTTCCCTCCTGATGGGGGAGACCCTACACTTCCGGCTTTATTTAGTTTTGTACAATCAGGTTTGTTGGCAAAATTTTGGTTTACAGGTTCCTGGTGTAGTCTTGATGCAATTCAATTGCGGTGGTACAGAGTAGCCGCAGGAGTGCACTGTTGTCTGGTACGTCTGGTCTTAATAAGATTTCACTCTTAACACTTTGCTAAACACAACTAATGGTAGATGCAGAGAGCACCTCGCTCCTCTCGGACTCAAAAAAAAAAGCGTGGGGATGGGGAAGTTAAAGATAATGAAATCAATGCACCGTAGCGATCTTTGTTTGGTTCTATTCGCATTATTTATTCAGTGTTCCGATTAGGTAGGGTCCAGTTCAACGTCCAACCGCTATATTTATGAATATACATTGTTAAATAAAAATATTACGGGGAGAGTGCCTGTTATAGTCAAGTGCTAGACTACAGATTTAAATCTAACATTGTCCTTGCTTTCACTCAAGCACAGTTTCCATTATATTGGCTTTTGGCGAAAATTTGGTATTTCAAGCAACGTGCCTATAAGGAATCTTTACATGTCTCTCCTTTCTTAAATATTTAAAGATCGGTTTAGTTACCGCGTCGACGGAATATTTATTCAATAGGAAACAGTGATATCGATTAACGCATTGCTTGATGAGCCTCCAAATGAGCAGCCCCACCCGGACGGCGCCTGTATTCAGCGGCTCTTTCCAGACTCTAGCTATTACTCTCGAAGCTTCTTCACAATCCGATCACACCACGGCATTCAGGAGACATTCCGTCACAACTGACAAAAATATCAGTCGGTGAAGTAAGAAACAATGGCACTGACGGGTGTCACAACGTTTGAAGGTTACGTCGAAAGATGCCGCCATAGTTTCGTATCCATAAGGGCACACATCTCCTTCTCGTGTCCTGTTTTCAGAAAGTGGTTGCCCCCTCGGCACAATACGAGTACGCGATGGCACGCTCCTACATATTCTAATGTAGCTGCGCTTCTGCTCTATGCCTATTGCGTCGTGCCGTGAAACAACTTTACTTAGTCACACTAGGATTAGGATGCATTTGTTGACGTTGGCCAAACTATACTTTCAATCCAGGGAACGAATGTAGACAGCCTGGTGTAGATATCCGGAAGGCCAGATCCACAGCGAGACGGCGTGGAGAGGATGGCAGACACCTGGCAAACATAACACGAATAAATGACTACAAAGAAAGCCGCAAAGCAGGGCTGGGCACTGTAAAGAAATGTTCTCGGCATTTGCACTGCAATGCATTTTTCTAGAATTCGTCATATTTTTTTCGGTTAAACATGTTGGAATATTATCTCCTCCAGAGGGTCTTTTTGATGTAAGATACAACCTCCGAAACCCAGATTGCAAATAATGCCACACTTACACCGAGGTAAATGTTAAGGCATCTCAGACTTCCTTTTTTTCCCTTTTTCATTTTGTTGTTAATCCCAGCTTTAGAAGCCAGATGCCAAGCTCGTTAGCAGTGAACTTTCACGACTTGATTCACGACCACTGGTGGCTCCCACAGAAGAGTTCTCTCTTCAGGCTTGCTTCTATCACAGCTGCGTGTTCGTACGCGCAAATTTGTTAAGATGTGAGGGCATCACGACAGCTGAAACTGAGCATTTGTTAAGACCGAAGGCGACCATGGAGAAGACTTGAGTAAACCTACAGAAATAAGCAGTATTTTTAGGAAGGATTTTGGGTGGGTTTTAAGAGGTCATGCCCGTGACGAAGACTGTGTGTTTTAAGTTCACCGAAGGTCACCGCCTACCATTCCTAAACAATGTTCAAATGCGATTTTCGACATACTGCCCAAATTAAGGGGGTGGTTAAATCCTCAAGAGTGATACAAGCATGCACGCCTAATTCCGTTTGCATGGCAACATAGCGTTTTCTCTTTTATCTGCCGCAAGCATGTGAGCATGCTTTCATCCAACATGGTGCTCTTTGACCGTGCCCAGAATTTTTCTGAATTACGAGACATTCGAAAAGGGATTCAAAACAAGGTGGAACAAATTTGAAACAATAATCAGCTACCCCAATTAAGTCGAAATGTTTAGCAGCGAGAAAATCATGCCCTTGGCCTGCTAGGTGAGCCTTGGTCGTGCCTCATTCTGAATTGCGAGAGATTCAGAAAGGAAGTCAGAACAAGGTGCAACAAACATGGAATAATCATCAGCTACATCATTTGTAGGTAAGCGAGAACACAATGCCTTTATCCTGCAAAGAGCTCTTTGGCCGTGCCGAAAATCATTCTGAATTAAGAGGTATTCGCACGTGATCGCATAGGGAGACAGAACAAGGTGGAAAAAGCATTAACGACCTCATTTGCTTGAGAAATAAAGGATAAAAATAGCACGTTTTCGATATCGCTCAGGAACATTTTTAGGAGTGCCCAAAATCATTTTGGGTTAAACTCTGAAAAGGTATCTATGCCGTTGTTGCAGTCGTCAGTTGGCCGCTCGCGTGTTAAGAAGAAATCGTTAATAAATTAAGCTATTGTCGAAAACAAGTTGGAAGAAAGGTGAAACCATTATTTTCATGTGCATATGGGTCTGTTAGTGTATTTTGGCCTTGTTTTATAGGATATCAAAAATGTGTAGATAGCCAACCTAGGATTTTTTTTTTCAACCTCTCTAATCCGCCCGGACTTTTGAAGCAACGTGAAAAAAAATGTGGTCCGAATTTGGGCTAAGTTAAAACACGTGTGTAAGGTGATTTTAGTGTAAATCGGTGCAGTGTGATTCCCAGAATACGGGTCACTTTCGGGTCTACGGCTCGCAATACGGGTCTACCTTTATGACTTGCGGCCCCCAAAAAAACTCTGTTGTTACTCCAATTACATGGTCACACTGCACTTTTTGTCCCCATTGCACTTGTAGTTTGTCCGAAAGGGTCGAAACGTGAACTCCGTCCGTACCCTTCTCATCTTCTAAGTTTATTGAAATGACTGCCGATTTCGTGGGTGTAAGGGTAGCCAACTCAACCACGTGTGGTGTCGTTTGATACCCACAAGTCATAGATACGTTTTGGTACACCCGAAGAAGACCAACTCGGATTTTACCACAGTCGTGTGGTACGCGTGCAAAGTCGGTATCACTACTTTTTTGTGATTATTTACGGAGTTCACTATCGGTCGTTATTGCAAGGGAATGACTGCGTATGGAAAATTCGATTTGAGCCTATTTTCACGACCATTGAGTACGTGAATGTTGGGAATGCGACCATTATTTAAAATATGTACCATAGGGTCATCCAATACCATTTATAGTTGAAAACTGGAGAGTACGAAAATTGCTTGTGAAGGCCGTGTCGCGCCTGCTCTGTTAGCAGTGATTCCAAAGAAAAGTCATTACTAGCGCAAAAGTTGTCTTACGATGCCCGACTGTTCTCCAAGAGAAAGTACCACTAAATATCATGGCGTTTACGGGCAACAGCGAAAAATCAGTTTCAAAAATTGTGAACGCCGATGCTCGTTTAGTCAAATTAGTGGGGAAATGACATTTGAGTCTGCTCAGGCGAATAGAGCGTCCAGAATCGACCAAAAAGGTGATTTCTCGGCGTTACATGCCGAAAGACAACTTTTATTCCCCCCCCCCCCCTCGTAGGCTGCTTCACTTAAGTATCAAATCAATGCTTGGAAGAAAATCAGGTGACATCCTTGTAGAAAGCATTAAATGCTTACAAGGGTCACCAAGATGACGAAGCTTCAAAATGCGATTGCGCTGCGCACTTGCGGTTGAGGATGTGTCAATGTTTAAGGACCTGTGATTTGGACCTTTGAGGTGTTGCAACCGTACCGCAGCAAGTTGCCCCTTTCCTTCCGTACCTACCTGGTACACAGGGAGTTGTGTCAGCGGCGCCATTTCTCTTGAATTGAGAGGCATGTACTCCCAATCCAGCCCAACAATCTTGCGGTAAATCGTCTGTAGAGAGCCACCCGAGTCACCCTGCCATCAAACAAACATCAAACAAAAAATCAAAGATTCTCTTTTCGGCCACAGATGATATTCTAAGGAAATTGATTGATAGAAAATGCCATTGTTTCTATGCCGCTCCCATGTTCCTGGGAAGGTGTCTATTTCTGCTTCACCTATCATATGATTGGATGAACTCGTGATCGATACCCCTTGTATACGAGTCATAAAGCTGAAACCAATCCAGCACATCACATCAGTAAATGAATCATATCCTTGTCTAGCTTCTGGTGAGCAAAGTCCGATGTCGAGTCCGACTGTTTGTGACAAAGCATATTGCCTTTTGTAACTACTACATTTTCGGCACTTGCTCCTAAAACACAAATCACACATCGTGACAGTCACGTTCGTAAGTGCAGTATGTATATACACTACATGACAATCCTCACGCACTTGTGAATTTTTTTGTGAAAAATGCTGAAAAATTTGTTGCAGAAAGGGGTCGTTCCTGAACCGCGTGGCCAAATGTACGCGACGCCGCTCTTTTATTAACTCTCTTCCGCTTTTAGTTAAACTTGTTTGCCGGAAGTAACTCAAACTCAATGTCCTTTCATCCACTCAAAGTGCCACGCTAAAATTTATCACGACGCACAAAGAAACGAATTTTAGCTTTTAGCCTAGAAAAACGCACCCTTAAAGCATTCAATAATATAACTCTTGGCCCAAGATTGTTTCTTGATTTTATTTCAGGAATGGTCTGATTCTTGAATGCTTTTAGAGAAAGAATCTTTTTCTCTGGGTGCAAATTATACCAGGTGTACCAGTAGCCCCGGGCAAAAGGACCCAGGGCCATTGACCTTGATAAATAACTCTTGGACGTCGCGCTTTAAGATAAGTCGTAACTATCTACTGAGACGATATTGATTACACCTTCAATTCTGTATAACTGACTCTTGATTTTGGCCAAGCAAATCGAAAATCCTTGGCACAAGTATATACCGGTTTCGGACACTACTTGGCTCAAGTATCGTCAAGGAAGTGTGTTTTTAGCGCGGTACTTGTAACAAGGGTGTTTCCAACACCAAACAAGAATAAAATATTAGTCTTAAGCATCATATGCCGGTGTCACGGATATGAGAATCATGACTATGAGACTGGTAAGCAGAAACCAGAATATTTCATAGGAATGTACGATAGCACCAAAATCTCTTTGAATCAAGCAGTGTTTTGGATGTGGTTTACCGGGTATATCGCGCTGCCCGGCGTGCCGCCCGTGCACAGCTGCGTTCTGTCGATGCTAATGCGCTGGCTTCCCAGTGACGCAACGCAGGCTGCAGCGTCCCTCACAGTGAGCTGGACCTTCTTCAGAACGCCCCTGACGTCTTCCCCTGGAAAAAGCGCAATCTGTTTATAAAAAGAATCGTTGTCACAACGTTTCTTTCGTGACAAGCAATGTACATATAGTTTGGGGAACTAAAATTTTGTCCAGTAATCCATTCGGCTTGTAGACTAGGTTCGCTCTTGCTTCCGATCGCATATTGGCTCGCATACCGAATCAAGATAAATTAATATCACTGTTGGAAAGATAAATTCGATGTGACTAAAATTCTGGGTTTTAGTCGATATGACGAATGACGTCATATTTCATTCCGATTGACGTATTGACTTCACTAAGAAAATCGACAAAGTAACTATCGCCATTTCGATGGGTTTTCTTTCACAGTTTCAGAACATCCCCCCAATGAACGTACGCTTCACGCAGGTATGTTTCAAAGCTGGTGTGAGGTTGCGCTCCAGTTACCAGTGACACATGTCCGAATACTCGTAGCAAATTGTCAATTGATCCGGCCTCCTGTGTTGGCCTTGCCATGCAAAGGCGTTAGTAATTATTACTTGCTGCGGTGAGCATGTGCGCAACGTTACGCACTTGCAACGCTCGTTTGCGCTTACTCGCCAAACTCCCGAACTACGTACTACTTGCAAATTCAAACGATGAGCACTACGCAGTGTCAGTACTTACACCTGCCGTTCGCCATCAATCCGGAGCCGATAGCTTGTGTCGGTTCTTCATCGACGTCCGTGTGGATACAAGCCGGCCGCATCTAATTCCCAAGTAAATTATCGTCTGTCAACTTTTACTCTCAGAGCAATAGAAGAAAGCCATATTTAGATAAAGGTTGTCGATGAATGAGATTATTTCAAACTCGAGGCGTCTCAGGTGGCCGGACCGATCTATCAATTTTCCTCCACACCTTTAGGAGCCTCTAATGTATTAAAAGTGAAATGTCGTGCGATGCATCAACCGGACCTGTATAGTGGCTCTGACGGCGCTGTCCAGACGGATGAGAGCGATATCATTGAGGCGCCGTTGCGGGTCGTAGTCTGGGTGCACGAACACCTTGTCCACGCCCAGTGACAGTGGCGCAATCTCCGTCCGTGCTATGAGGCCTAGATTCACCGCGGTAACGGGGGCGCTGTGGACAAACGTGTGGGGGTACACTCGAAAACCTACAGATTCCTCGCTCATAAGAGGGCGAAGTTCAGAATCCTCTCGCTCTAACTGAGAAAGGTTTCTGTATGGATCGTCCAAATTGAGCGAACAGGCTCGCTCTCAATCGGCGTCTTTCTACTGCTCACCGTATGTGGGCGATGGCGCTTACTTTAATAGGGTATTCCGGAGTAGAGCTTGACCGGAAACGAGAAGACGACAAGAATCAGAATAGCGGATACGGAAGTCTACGGTATGAAAAGTTACGCAGCACGTGCCGCGCCGTCAGCCACGAGCCGACTCAAAAATTAGAAGGCTTAGCTATCGCTGACGATATGTCACGACCATTTCATATGGTCAGACAGCGCAGACTTCAACCGCGCGGCCCGGGGACGTGCATCCTCAGGCCGCGCGGAGTAGTGCCGGCGCTATCAGACCCTACCAAATGGTCGTGACATACCGTCAGCGAGAGCTAAGCCTCCAAATTTTCGAGTCGGCTCGTGGCTGACGGCGTGGCACGTGCTGCGTAACTTTTCATACAGTAGACTTCCGTATCCGCTTTTGTGATTCCTGTCGTCTTCTCGTTTCCGGGCAAGCTCTACTCCGGAATACCCTATTCGTCGATGTTCTAGCAGGTCGCTCATTTTGGGCAATATCAGAAACCTCGCTCAAATCAAGCCGGGGTGGCTAAACTCCCAGGACAGTCCTGGAAACTGGCCACCACCCGCCGCGCCTGCCCGTCCTTTGGAGGACGGGCGCTCAGTGGTTCAGAATGACCAGAGTGACCAGAAGTCGACTTTTTAGAAGTTCCTTTCTAAGAACTGCCTAGACTTGCCCGGGCTTATAGGCTGAAAAAGCTTCGCGGGTTGCCTGCCTTCCTGGCGGGGATAGGACTGGGGGAAGGGGGCACATTTCCCGTGCTCAGGGGAAATCCCTCTGGTGGTGCTTCTTACCCGATAAATGCCAGCTGATCCGACAGAGCCGTCCACATCTGGCATACGACGGATTTAAGGGGACTTTCATGAAAAGAACTTGAGTCATTATTTTACTTAAAACCTACGCATTACGGATTTTCACCCATTCCATGTTATAGGTACTTGTTACGTTGAAATTTACCAGCAAATGACAGTGAAGAGGTATTTTAGGCATGAAATATCGGAAACTACAATTTAAGGGCTTTAGTCACGTAACACAGCGCGGGGGCGGGGGGGGGGGGGGGGGTGCAAAATCCGTCACGTATTGCATTAACATTCCTTAAACACTCTGAAACAAATCGAATTGAAATTGAGACTGATCCAAAGCACCTATCCGTTCGCTTCCTATACCAGCACCGTGTTGCATGCCAGTGACACCTGAAACCTCGGAACACGGGCTTTGCTGATGGCTGATCTCATTACTGCCTTATAGTAGATACCATCCCGGGTGAGAACCGTTACTGTAAGGATCACGTGCTCAGTCCGTGGTCTGTACGTTTCAGGTGTCTAATGCTTACCAGTCGAGAGCTGCGCAGTGCGCGGCTGTCAGAACGAAGTTTGGCGCAATGAGCGTACCGGCGCAGCCCCTCTCTTGTCTATTTCCGTGAATCAGCAGGACCTGCGTAGTCATTGTGGTTCCAGTTAAATAATGGGCTCACAGCGTTGCATAATAGGGTAGAAAATGTTAAAACAAAACTCTGTGCAGACATTTAGTTTTATAGACAACTCTGTGCAGACATTTAGTTTTATAGACATGAGGTTCACTCCTGATTGCGAAAAAAAACTTGCCTAGTGCGCGTTCACTTTGACCACGCACAGGAATGTCCCCATGTGAAGCCCATTCTGAATAGGGTATCTCAGTGCACCGAAACCAGAAATGAAGGAGATAGTGACGGCCTAAACTGTATCCAATATGACAAATTGCTGTAGGAGAAAAACTTCAGGTAACAGGCGCCATATTACCAACGGAGAGTGAATTTAATACATTGTAGAACGGAGCATCTGCTAGCGTACGAAAAGATCTATCCACACCCAGAGAAACAGATTCTAGGCTAAAATCATTTAAGAATATTTTCTTGAATCAAGCCAATCTTAGAGTTAAATGAAGAAATAGTCTTAGATCAAGAATTCGTTTCTCTGGGTGTGCGCAGTACGAAAGGTTCAGTTTTCTTCGCAAGCTTTCTTAGTGTCGGAATTTACTGATTTATTACACAGACCTATAGCAGCTATAACACGTTTATTAACAATGATGGTAAACCTGGTGTGGGAACTCATCGTCAGCGATGAGCTCGAATGGCTGGTACTGCTGCCCCGAGCCGTTCTCTGTCTTCGCTCGGTCTTGAAAGTGGCACTCCGAGTACCTCGTCACACTGGGTAGAGATCGTCGATTAAGATTGATGCAGAAGTCTTCCATGTAATTTCGGCATGCTGGAAACAGCAGAGCAAACCCAATAATTTTCTTAGAGTGGTATCAATGGGTGGCCCAATTTGAAGACAGATCGAAATTTGATCGGTAAAAGTTGAGGGGTTTGTGAAGTGTAAAACTGAAGTCCGAACTCAAAAAAAGTTAGCTCTGAAATAAAAGACCCCTACTTAACATCCCTCTGTTTCAAATCTTACGGCTTTTTCATTATTTACAATCCGAGATCGTTGCGACACCCCTTAACATTGTCCCACCAATCCCAGCCATTTTTATTTTTTTAAATTGTTATATCTGTAAATGGAACTATTAAATCGAAACGACGAACAAAATTTCGACGTCTCTGCAAATTCAGCCACCCTACCCGGGCAGGTGTGATTTTAGGCGGTCCCGAAACGCACTGTCTCCGTCTGTTTCTTTTTCGGCCAGACGCGTGAGACAGGAGACGGAAAGCGTCTAAAGCCTAAACTGCCTAGGCGCCTAATGATGCACCTCGTATGGGAGTATTTGATGCTAGTGTTCCCTGCGCGACTCACCGCGCCTCGCCACCGTCCCAGGTCCCGTGTCCGCCAGGCACTCCCCCTGGCCGCGAGGCCAGACGATCTTCTCTATCCAGGGCACGTAGGTGGACACCTTGGTGTAGACGCCCGGCAGCCCGATGCCGCAGGGCGGGCCGAAGGACACAATCCCGGCCACCCGGAACATGCAGTCCTCCGCCCCAGTCGCCTTCAGCGCAGGAAACTGCAGCGGACCACCCGAGTCGCCCTGCGCAGTGATTTCATCTTTGCAATTAATCTCTCATGCAGGTTCCTACAGTCGGCAAGAGAAGATAAAAGAAGTTTCTAAGTTCGACGGTCGTCCATACCTTGGAAACAGCATTAGGGACCGTACCCATATTACGTGACCGATTTCGGGCCACTTTTTGACCCCCCCCCCCTCCCCCCACCTCCTCGTGACGCGGATAACCTTACCTTTCCTTGTATTTAAGATAGGGCGTAGTATTTGGCTTCGACCCCCCCCCCCCAAGTAGGTTACGTAATATGCGGGTACGACCCCATGGGGTCGTACCCGCATATTATTAAATTATAAAAGAACACACTGATTCATAGTACCGACGAACCTGTATGTTCAGTGTTGGCTGCATGTACACGGGAAAAACAAGCTGGCCCGTCCCTTCCGTCATCCTCGGTGCCAGTTCCGCTGCGCTCCACCGTCACCTCGGATTGACAGGGGGACTTGGCCAGCTTGGCCTGCCGGCGGCGTTTGCGGGGGCCTTCAGCCCCCGCCTCAAGTCTCCCTAGAGGTGCCCGATAGCAGATGTATTTGTTACGATTTAAATCGTTAACCTGAGCCCGTCCCTGTGCGCGCCGCGATGGTAATAGTGTGCGCGCGGCGGCCAACCCTAACCTCAAAAAACAAAAACAGACAAATTTTCATTAATCAAAAATGCGATACAAATCGAAAATTGTTGCCACCGCACGTGATTGTACGTTAAAAAAGTAGTTGATCCTCAAAATTTGAAGTTTTTCTATGAACGATAAGTCGGCGAACATTCGTCCGCCCGAACGAACATGCGGCATCAGACTACAAGCCCGGCTCCTGCCGTTTCTAAAGAAACGTGTCGGGACGGGCTAAAAAGCTTGGTCACTGCTACCGAACTTCCAGGGCCCGCCTCAGAAAAGCCGAGTTTGGTCGTAGTGTTTAAGCAAGTTACCACCTAAAATCGACAGCTGCTCATGATAACAGAAACGTTGATTCTTTAAGCCAAACCTGCTTGATCGCCGCAACAATTTTGTCCTCCCTAATGCAGGTCGATAGCAGCGATCGATCTTTTTTTTTCCGTGTATGTTACACGAACAAAGGTGTTCATCTCAGTCAGGAGTCTTCCCTACCACAGGCGTAGGCCTCTTTGATTATATTATTCGATTTCACCCCGCACAGGTTTGACGCGTTTCCTTGTCACACTCACATTGCAGGCGTCCGTGGCCACGTTGTCGTATCCGCCGGCACAAATGTGGTTATTCGCGTCCAGCCCGCGGGGAAGCTTGGAACCGCTGCCGGTGGCCCTGCAGTCGTCCAGGCGACGCACTGTCACGTTGCCTTTGAGCAGCGCCTCGCTGCCGTCATCGCCTGCAGCACGCATTTCATTGCAAACGAACCCAGCTTTATGCGTTCCTCTGACAACGCAACGCTGTAAATCGTGTGCCAAGCAAACTTGCAAGGAATTACGAACCTACAAAAGCTGCCAAAATTTGGCAGGCAATCTTGAGCAAGCAGACTGCCGTTATTTAGAACCAAATTGTGACGAGAATTCTTATTGTCAGCTTCGGTCATGCTCTGTTTATTCCCCATAAGGTGTGTTTACTATGCAGTTGCTAAGACTTTATGTCAAGGTGGCAGTCGATTGGAAGGGCCTACTAAAAATTTGCTTTCAATTAGCGTGCCTCTACGCGTGTTTTGAAAACTCACTACAACTACGCGTGGGCATCGAATCTAGCATGTCTCCAGTTTCGTCGAAACGGCCCAGTAGTTGCACTGGCAGGAAATTATTAGGAAAATAATCGGTAGCTCATCACCGATGGGACTGGTGTGTTGTATGGGTAATATGGTCACACTTGCTTAGCATAGAGTGACTCTTAGTTTATATAATTTAAGACAATTCTTACAACCTCCCTTTTTAATACGTAGGACCAGCTAACATGCGACACACCTTCAGAAAATATTAAAATCTAACGTTTCCTAATGTTATGTGGACGTTAGGTTAACAGTATGGGGTGATTCTACGAAAAGCGGACTTCAGTTGCATACGCTCAAGAAGAATGTCTTGTAGCGTAGCGCACCAAGATTACACCCTCAATTCTGAATACTTGACTCGAGAATTATTGACGAGCAAATCGAAGATGCTTGGTACAAGTATTACCTTTAATTGCGGCAATACGTGGCTCAAGCATCGTCCAAAACCCGTATTTAAGGCAATACTTGTACCAAGCATCTTCGAGCTGCTTGGCAAAATTTCTCGAGTCAAGTATACAGAATTGAGGCTGTAGGAGGGGGAATGCAGTGGATGGTAAGGAAAAAGGAAGGTAAGGCAACAACACACACCGTAAGACTCTGCGCCCCAGCCCGTGACGGTCGCCACCTGCCCCGCCGTCACTTCGTCGTCGAGGTCGGTGTGCAGGCACGCTGGCCGCACCTTCTCGTAGGCGAAACGTGCGTCCTCGGCCAGGCGAATAAGGGCGATGTCGTGGTACCGGGCCTTGCCCGTGTACTGCGGGTGCACTATCACCTCGGCCACCTCCAGTACCTGCCGTGTGCTGACGTCCCGGTCCAGGGAGCGAGTGCGGTTCAGCGTGCCCACCAGGACCCAGCGAACCGACGCGCTGCAAAAATGCGGACATGCCATTGGCATGTGCAAGCGGCGATTTACTCCGAAAGGTACTTCAGCTGCAATAGTTAGTAGTACGTCAATAAAGCGGATATTTTTGAATATTTATTCGTTTTTGGATATCTTAGGGCCAAAAAGTCTGGATTTGCGGTAACACACGGGGGCGGGGGTATTACAGGAGTATTACAAACTACTCCCGGGCACTTTTGTACAGAATACTACAAGAGTGAATCGGCCCTGGCCATGTGTTAGCGATGGTCGACTACTCAGCAGCTCACCCCGAGCTCTGCACGAGTTTAACTGCCGAGCCGTGATGCACTGTCAAATCTTTGCAAACAACACGAAGTTTTGTATTACGATCTCTGGTACTATTGTCTTTGTGTTTTACAAACGAAGTTGGTCGCAAGCTTGCGTTGCGAACGAATCATTTCATAATATGAAGTAGAATTCGTTACCCCCGAAAGAAAAAAAAACGAAAACGAAGGGCTGTTCCCTAACCAGTGGTCCATCACTGATAACGCGTAACATTGTAATGTTACAAAAATAACTTTGAGCAGCGTTATTTTGAGACGTTATGTTAAGCTACAGCGTTATACAAGGGTTACAGTGTCTCGCGGAACGGGGTTTGCGACGGCTCGCAAATCCTGTTACGGTGTAACACGCCTTTGTGACTACCATAGCTCTAGAATCGTCTCGTAACATTATTTTAGGACGTTCAGGTAGCGTTACGTTGAGGTTCTGGTTATAACTTTAACGTTTAGCATTCCAAAGAGTCCGTATGTTATGATAAATTTTGGGCCCCTGCCCCTAACCTAAGAAACGTCTCCTCAGAGAGCATTCAGCCCCATAGCTCACAATTAGCGTCGGCGCCTGCTTTACGAGTCATCTGGGGTTGTAATATTGGAGGGAAAGCGCACAGAGGGCCAGAATCAGAAAAGGGTGGACATAAGTCATAGCTCAAACACTGTTCAGTCGATTAACGTCCAATTGGGCTTAGATTTTTTTAACATATGCTGATTTTAAGCCCGGTGGCAAATTTGATCAGTGGCGTATCTGCGCGGCGGTAGCGCAGTTAAAATTTGAAATTTGCGGTTGATTTGCACTCAATTTCCCGTACAGAGTTTTTGAGATATGCTGGTTACGATTTCGGAGTCAATTTGAACCAGTAGGGCATCCCTGAGGCAGTAGCGTAGAAAAGTCAAACTCTCATCGGCCCTTTTGAACCAAAGTTAAGGTAAGGTGCGGAACTTTTGAGATATACTATCGTTGAATCCGATGTCAATTGGAACTAGAGGCGTACCCTCGGTGCAGTGACGTCGTTCAGTGGCGGAAAGTTCAGACGGTGTGGCGGCGCCGGTCAGTGGCGGTTAAAGGGGGGGGGGGGGGCAGGGGGGGCGATCGCCCCCCCTGTGAGATCAGCAGCTGGCCGGCGCTCCGCCTGAAAGGTAGGCAAACACCTGAATTTTTTCAGGATCGCCCCCCCTGTGATGGAGCAGTTTAACCGCCACTGGCGCCGGTTCAGGGGCGGCAGTAGTATGGTGACACTCAAAACGCTCCAGGACAAACTTCGAAAATTGATTTATGTCCGCCTTTTTCTGATTCTGGCCTGGCCCACTGTGAAGCAGGCCGATGCTTGACTTCACGTGAATAGCTGTTTGCGTATTCAAAAATCAGACGAGAAAACAGATCGGCAACTTGCATTAACACGAGGGAGAGAGGGTACGCATCTGTGTCCGCATCGCCTGCTTCGCTGCTGGTTACATCGAGAAGAGGCAGCTCGAATGTGACGTTACATATGGAATATGGATTCGCCCAAATTCAAAACACCCGTTCACCTAGCGCGCACCTAGCTTCGTTAGGTGCGAAAATTTCATTTTAATTTGAAAAGCAGTCGCATGGGAAAATGTGACGACACAGGGCCAAGTGAAACGACAACCATCGTACCATAGCGGTCGCTCTCTCTAAGCAGTGAAAACATTCAGGAAAAGGGTTTGATGGACGAAATTCTACTCACCCTTCCGCCGTAGTGGCACAATGCGCCGCCGTAAGCACGTAATTTGGCGAAATTAGAGATCCACCACAAAAGTACTTGATACTGTCCTTGTCTCCGGCACCGAGAAGGGCCTGACAAAGTAGAACGAAAGTATTGAACTCAGTCTGCAGACTTTCAGCTACCTTATAACATATCTCGTCAGTTGTCAGCCAGGACACAAGGGGACGGCATTATATTGCCAAAACCATGACTTTACGTTCACCTTTGTGAAAAATTAAGTTGATTTGATTTCTTAGCCCATGGGTTCAATGTCATGTGAAAACGACATGACTTTTGTGTTCTGGCGATTGATTTAGACCTACCATATGTGGATATTCGAGCTCGTTGGCTGGCGTAAAGCCGTATCCAGGTTGAGATTTTGATCGCCAAAGTCCGATCTTAGACTCGCAAACATCCTTCAGGTACGTCCTACACACTACAACAAGGTGCCAAACTCTTATTACATAAATAACAGTATGTATCACACATATCGTAGGCGACGAGCGACGGTTGGACTCAGCATCGCCTCAGCCTTTTGCGAGGAATCTCGCTCTATTATTTCCTGTGTAAAAAGCATAGTGACTGAGTTAGATTTTACAGACTAAATATGGAACTATGCACCTCAGTGCATCAAAATAAGGCGTCGTGCATATGACGATTAGGGTTAGATCAGGGTTACGAATTCCCCAGTGACCACAGTGGAGAGAAAATGTAAACTCCGTAGACGTTTGTCAAATTTAGTGAGATCGACTTTGGCCATGCTTCACGAGCAGAGAAATGTCATTAGGGTGACTTTTTGGATTCCATGTGATACTTTTGACTTAAGTCTCCAAAACGATACCGAATGACATTAGGATGTCCTCACCCATACCGAAATTCGAAAGAATTTGGAGGAACTGAGAAGATTGGTAGACTATGGAGTTTACATTTAATCCCTTTCCAGAGCCCTGGTCATGCGAAAGCGCACCAGACATTAAGTACATTTTTCAACGTGTCCAAGCAGATAAAAGACGTGTTCATCATTTCGTGAAAAATAATGTCTGTTTCCATGCAATGTGTGCGCGCTGGGATCTGAAGGGCCAAAAGTGACGCCTAAACTGAGAATCTACCCTAAGCTAGCCAATGAGAAAAGCAATGGGTTGATTTAACAGCAACTGAGAAAGCAGATTTTAGCAGACTTTGAGCCGTACTAACTCACTTCTACGGGCAATGCTGCCAGGCCGACCGCGGTCCGATGCTTCGAGAGCCGCCAGGCTGGCGTTGAAGGCTTTGCAGGTGATGGAGGGCGGCTCGCTGGTGGCGCCGCCGCCCGCCGTGATCGCAGCAGCCGCGGCGCTGGGCGCTGGCAGCGGACAGCACACGTCCGGGACACGCGCGCCGCTGTACGGGAAGCTGCACATCTGCGGGTGCACACCCCGGCGACGGGCCTCGACGGCCGCTAGGCAGCTGGGCAGGGTTATGCAGACCCCCGGCCTGCCGCTGGCCGTGTGCACGCAGGACTCGCCGCGCTCGAGCACTTGCCCTGCGTGTTCCGTGCGTGCGGACAGCATGAGACATAAGTGCGTGTAGAATCAGAAGAAAAAAGTAATAGTGATGAGCCTTGGCCCCAAATTAAAGTGGAACGCCTTGTTAGGAGATGTGGGCAGAAATCAGACAGTGCTCTGATCTGCCGGGCCCCGCCAGGACACGGCCCGGACCCGCTGGTTCGAGGGGCCGTCCCCCGTAGTCCAGTCAAAAAGTGTTTCGACCCGGACAAAATTAGTAACAGCACCAAACTTTGGGGATCGTCTCAGACATGTCTTGGGAGCTCCCAGCCAAAAGTCTCAAAAAAATCCCACCGTGCCGATTGGCGATATTGGGGGTCAAAGGTCACACGCTTGGACCTTTGACGTTAAATCAGTTTTCGGACCATCTGCCAAACGGTTCGCGATATTGTGCTCCACAAGGTGTCAAATTACGCCTAAGATTATAGGCTACCAGAGCATATAAAATTCAGGACCTGGAAAAAATTTTACACCTCAAAATTTTGAGTAAACAGTCAAAATTACGAAATTTTGAAAAACTTGCTTTAGATTTTAGGCTCAATATCTAATTTCTGGGTAGGAAATCGATGAAAACGGCGTCCCTATTGTTTGTAGATTTAACTTTCAGTAATCCAATGGTATGCTTATCAGGTTTGTACGATGAAAACTGACCGAGTTACGCCTTTCGAAAGGTGACCCCACGATTCTTTCCCGTACCTTCGGGAAACAACGCATTCAAATGGATTGACCGAAAAGTTATAAAGAGGCCGAAAATCGGTCGCGTACCAGGCGCGGATCCGGGGGGGGGGGGGGACGGAGCGATCCCCCCCCCCCCCCTCCTAGGGCGCCCGAAACGTAGGCAATTCGCGTTACAATCCGCCTGAAAGTAGGCAGAAAGCCGTACACGCCCCCCCCCCCTAGAGCCGCCCCTGGATCTGCGCCTGTCGCGTACTTTATTAGTTGATTAACGTCCCCATTCCCCATGCATACTTTCTCGCAGGCGCGGATCCAGGAGCGGCCCAAGGGAGGGGCAAAGTACCACTTTTTGCCTACTTACAGGCGGAGAGGCTTCGCAGGTTGCCCACCTTTCAGGCGCCCTTCGGGCGCCGATAGGCCCGAAGGGGGGGGCACATCCCCCGTGGCCCCCCCCCCTGGATCCGCGCCTGGAAACTTTCTCGAAGATGCATAAAAGGTACGTTCTTTCACAGAGGTACATTTAAGATACATGTTTTATTAAACTCGTCTGAGAATAAAATAAAAGTAAATTTAAATATCTCGGTACACCATTTCAACAAACAAAACCAATCATGCGACGCGTTTCGTCCGTTACGGTGCAAGTAGTACGAGTGAGTTGCTTTGAAAGGAATAGGACAACACTCTTGTAGGAGGCGGTCCGGGTTCCAATCTTTTCGGTGCACCGGTAGCACCTCTTTAATGCTGAGCTGAGCCACCGCCCGACGGCGATGCTGCTGTACAAGGACACCCGGCGATGCTTTGACTCGCTCGCGCGCGCCGTGTAGTATACGTGCCCGGTCACGGGATCAATGACATACGTAGAAGGTCACGCGACTTTTGCATCCGAATCCCAAGAGTTGGTTAACCCTAAAGGATGTTCTGATCCATGCAACAGCAAAAACCTGCTTGATAGCCACGCTCGTGTAGGCGTGTGATCGTGTACCAAACTCTGTTACTATAGAAAAACCATGGCTCACTGGCAACACTGTAAAAAATAAGTACGGAAAAGTCCGGCACGGAACACTGCAAAAATTTAAGTTGTTTTAGAAAGAGGTTTCGTCGATTCATTTTAAAAACAAAACACTTTATTTTGAAACAGACTTAACTATTCTGGAACGATAGGTGTCAGAAATCCGCGGGTCAATTTTGCAGCAAACGGCGCGTAACGCCTTTAATTGCAGAGCAATTAGGTTCGGTCTCGTTTATTGCTATCCCTTTAAAGTCCAGATTATTTTGCCTCTTGATGTGCGTCGACCAGGAAGCTTCCGGAATATCATTATTTTGGATGTCTCGATTAATTTACTAAGCAGACCTGCATCCTGAGAGAAATCTATTCTATTTTCGGTAAATGGATACTTCTTGCAAGAATTTTACAAAAAAATTAAGACGAAAAATTTGACTGGATGCCGACGGGATGCAGAGATGAAAAGGCGGGAATGGCATCATCAATCATTCTGGTGGGTGAAACGAGCCGAAAGCTGAGCTTTCGGACGAATATTCTTCTCCGTAATGTAGCGAAATTCCTCGCTTAATTTGAGCGAGGTTGCCGATAACCACCCGCAATGCGATGGGTTTCAAGAACAAAGTCCGCTATCCCGCGCGCTCTTAAAACGGCTGATTTCGAATAGCCTGTCCACAAAGTTCCACGCCTCATTCGCCCTCCCCGCCTCTAACCTGCAAGCAGATGGCGGGGGCGAGGAGGGCGAAAGAGACAGCACTTTGTTAAGGCGCTCTTTCACCTCAGAAGTTTGTTGAAGCGCGCTGCAGAACGGACGTTGTTCTTAGGACCCATCGATGACCCATTGAGAGCGCGCTAAATAGCTCAATTTGGTCTGTCAACGGTGAAAAAACGTTACGGAATTGGAGTGAGGTTTCTGAACATCACTCTCCTGAGACCGAGAAATATAAATCTACTTGACTCATAGCCTCCTTCAAGATTGCGTTAACATACTCTTGGATGTGTAGAGTGCACTGCAACTATGACATGCGCGCAAGATTTACTAAGAATTTAACTTGCAGGTATTTATGGAATTTTTTTTTTCGTTTTGTTAAGACCCGTAAATTTTCGTTTAAAAGGAATTAAATTTTACAGTGAATTTGAACTCTTACCTCGCATCAACATCACGAATGAAAGGCCCGCGAGACACACGGCATTGAAGTGACGGATCGTCATTGTGTGTACACTTTGGCTCTAAATCGCACACTTCGGCTCTAAATCACAATTTGCACGCCACTACTTATTCCTAAAAATATCACTGCATTTTGCACGGCGGATGCGTCCAGTGCTACAAGGCGCGGCTCGTGTGCGCCCGCTGTCTGCGCCGCCGGCAGACTGACTGGAGGCGCGGGAATCCCATCCCGAATACCGACGCGAGTGCTTGACCTTGAGAGGCAGGCTATCGCCGCGAGAGAGGAGGGGCAGGAAGAAACGAATAGTGAGTGCGGAGTTGTCTTACAACAAGACGTGTTCCAATTTGGATCATGTAGGACGGTTAATACATCGTGATGTCCTGTCTATCCTTTCAGGCTATCCTGAAAGGCCAAAACTTTAGGGCAATCTTTACTTCCGCAAAAAAACATAACCAAAGTGCTGAAAACAGGGCATTGTGAAAACTCCGTGGACACGCGAAAAAAATTGTGTGACAGACCCTGATCTGTGACCCGTTGTAAGTGTGTGTGGTGGCTTTGAGCAAAGATTTTGTATTCTAGTTTATGATTTCTAGGATGAATTCTAGAGTAAGTCACATCCAATTCGGTTCAACACATGTAGACATGTGTTTACTTACCTTTAGAGCCGACTCCAACCCACGGGTGCATTGCCGTGACTGTGCTGCGGGTTGCCTATTCCAGGCATTTTTCGCGTTATTTTCGAAACTTAAAGCCCGGTGTGGAGACTGAAGATGACATCGCACAAAGTTAAGATTTTTCACCATTAATATACTCTACTAGTAGAACGTTTTGCGCCACCCGAGCCGATATCTGTTTGGAAAAAAGTGGCATTTCGAGGCACCCTATTCAACAGTTCGAAAAGTGAACGAACGTGGAGGCTAAGACGAGACAGCATAGGCAAACCCCAATTCAGGACCAACAGTTCAAAGGGCTGACATTACAAGGACGGTGACACACAAGTGCAAGTTATCGTGCAATCACCGAGAAAATGTCCGACAGGCGCATGTAAGTATGATAGGAATTCATCACCTGCCCGATGGGGAATGCTTTATTGAAACTCTACCTTGTGTCTCAGGCTCCATAGTTTCAGTTGTGCTTCATATACTGAAATTATGTGTTAGGTTTCCTATAGGAGTTTGACCTGTCCAATTGAAGGGTGTGTCCACAAGTGCATGTGAGTAGTAAGCGGGCCCCCTGCTCCGATTTTGCCTGATTGAAATCAAAAATATTATTAATCATGACACGATCTTGTCATTGTGTCAATTTGGCTCTCGGGCAAGGCCGCATTTCGTTGCCCGCCCGATCTAGGCGGATATTGTGTTGCAGAGAAGAATTAAACCGGAACAGGGAAGGGCAGACGGTATGAGAATATCCTGTGTTCCTCACTTTGCGCAAACGCATCGCCAGCGAGAGCAAGCGCAGTGAACGGTGAACGCGGCCACACCAGTAGATTGCCACCATCTTCGCAGCGCTATTCAGCGCATGAGGTTGTCAGGCCAATGGAAATGCGCTTCAGTAGCACTTAAGCGGCGCTGGCTGTCTACTCAAGTATTCCTTTTCCGATCTTTCGTTGGAGTAGCAACAACATTTTGCCGAGGGGTTCACAACTCCAAGTTTGGGTGTACACACGATTACCAAGTTGTAGTGATTACCGGTGTTAGCGATGATTACTGTGATCATTCTTTACCATGATTACCAGCGGTTACCAGTCATTTCCGCTGATCACCAGTGATTACCGCTGATTACCGTTTGATTACGACTGATTACCGTTTGATTACGGCTGATTACCGTTTCATTACGTCTGATTACCGTTTGATGACGACCGATTACCACCTTAAATAATGACCAAAACCGCGAATAACCTTGGGTGATTACCAGCGATTATCATTGATTACGGCATGATTACCAAGGCGATGTACACGCGATTACCGGAGTTGTCAACCCCTCGCATTTTGCATGTTATAAAAATAGCAGTTAACCGAAACATTTCACCAATCAATCGATTAGGGTGAGCGATGGCCCGGTGAGAGTTAGTCGGTCGTTGAATCGATTAACCGTCACCGATCTTTCCTCCTCTAGCTTTGAGGGAAGGCTATGCCGGGCGTTAATGAGGAGCTTCGTCACGCCTTCAGCTACCCATCAATGACTGGCGCACGTTGAGCCGAGGGGTCCACACCTCTGTCCCAAAGTGTACACTGATTGTGTTGATTGTGTCGATTGTTGCAACAAATTTGGAGGCGATTCGAAATTTCAGTCGAGTTATGGCGTTTTTCGGCGGTTTTAAGCCTTATTATGTAGGTGAAGCCTCATTTTAATGCAGTGTTTATGATTTTTAATCGACGATTGTGCTTGATTGTCTCTTAAGCTGTACACTGATTGTGTCGAGTCGTGGACCCCTCGCGTTGAGCGCTCCGTAAGTGACGCGCAGTGAGGAGAGAAATGCTAGGATTGTCCTCTTGCTTTCCTGACGTGTTTCTAAGTCCGATTCTGAGCCCACCCTGAGACTTGTGTGGTCACGGACGGAGCCGCTGTCAATAAAAACAACGCCCAGGCAGCCCAGGGAATTGATTTGAGATCAGGGTTCGCGGTTCGCTATAGCTTAGCTTCAAATGATGTAAGTCAACTTCGGATGATTCATTTAATTTTTTCAGTCTTTCTGCTGTTTTAATTTTTTATTTTTGTTCGACTTGCCAGATTACTGGCTTTATTTTCTTTTCTTCCATTTACGTTTGACCCCTCCCCCCCCCACACACACACGCGCGTTTTACAGTGTCCGTTGCTTAGCAATATGTCACTATGTCCGTGATCATATTAACGGAGTCCGCCCTCACTCCGCTCGTGGCGGTGACACTGAGGTGAAGTCCCCACACCCCACATTGCAGCCTACCCCGGCCGGAAGGGTCAGGACCGTTTCTGCTTCTTCGCACTCTTGGCGCGGTCGCCAGCGCTGCCGCCAACAAGACGGCCGACCCTCTTGACTAGGGTCCGGAGGACGGCGGTAAGGACGGCGACGACGGCGGCGGCCCCCAGCAGGACGACGGCCAGCACGTCCAGCAGGAGCTCCTGGTGCCAGTACAGGCGGCGGGCCGCGCCCTGCAGGTGCGGCGCTCCCCGGTGCTGGATCACGTGTTCGGTCCAGTACACGGCAGTGTCTATAGCCGACATGGGCCGATCGTTGAACCGCGCCGACAGCAGCTTGGCGTTCTCCGAGTAACTGAGCAGGGGAACAGCAAGGTACACAGTGCAGCAAGGGCCAGAGGACTGGCGCCAGACGAGATAGGGAGGCCGCAGCAAAGAAAATAATAGAGGCGGCAAAAAATCAGCTGGCATTTGAACCCGTTCACTGCAGCACTGGAGTGAAAGTCCTGAGTCGACCACACTTCAGTTTCACATGCCGGCGCCAGAAGGTGTGATTTCCGTGTACCGACAACGACAACACATTCTTTGTTAGTCTCACCTAGATAAAAGCCCTGAGTACACGTAAAAACCACTAATTGAGAAACACGCTTTACAAAAAAAAACTGTGACCCAAGTTGAACTCAGGTTAACGCCAGCATACCAAAAATAGAGAAAATGTAAATGATACGAGTTGAGATGGACACCATAAGCCGACCAATAACGTTTAGGCTGAACGCGGGCCTGTTTCGGTCCGCCGAAAAAATGGAATCAGAGGGTTTCGAGAGAACCCCAAACGAAGAAGACACTTCCTTTGGGCCGATTTCGTGCAATGTGAAAGAAGAAAAAATCCGGCCCCACGGACTTACAGATCCCAATGACTACCGCCGGCAGCGGAGGGGCGGAACAGCAGTTACTAGGGTATTCCGGAGTAGGACTTGACCGGAAACAAAAAGTCGACAAGAATCTCAAAGCGAATACGGAAGTTAACGGTATGAAAAGTTTTGCTGCACGTGCCGCGCTGTTCCACCGCGCAGCCTGGGGAAGTGCACCCTCAGGCCGCGCGGAGTAGTTCCGGCGCTGCATGACCCTTCAAATTGTCGTGACATATCGTCAGCGAGAGCTAAGCTCCGTATCTGATTTTGTGATTCTTGTCTTCTTGTTTCCGGTCAAGCTCTACTCCTGAATGCCCTATCCAGAAGCGCTTCGTCGTCGCCCTGTCTCTGCGATGGAGAGCACAGTGTCTGATGAATCAGCCTGCAGTGCCCCAACGCAGTCTGGCCTGCACATAGCTTGCTTTATTTCAAATCAGAAATTGTCATGTCAGCCTATTTCTGGTTTCCTGGCGTCAAGGTTACAAATTTTAAGTAAAGTGTGTTTTCCAGTTTGTAAGCTTTAAATAGTGTGAAAACTTAGATACATGTTTTCAACCGTTTTGTATTCTCGCTCTTGTATTTGCAGTGTACGAAGACACAAATGCGACGGACACGTTCTACTCTTGGGTTCTCTGGCACAGCAGTGCTTAAGGTGGCCCCACAATGAGATCCATCACACTCATCACGTCTGTCGCGTCAGTCCCGTCACGTCCATTCACACCACCGAAAAATCATTGAATGCACATCCAAGTAGGGCAATCTGTGTGGGTGTGAGAGCGGACACACTGAAATAAAGCAAGGACTCTCTCTCTCTCTCTCTCTCTCTCTCTCTCTCTCTCTCTCTCTCTCTCTCTCTCTCACAGATTACCCTACTTGGATGTGCAGTCAATGATTTTTTAGTGGTGTGAATGGACGTGACGTGACTGACGCGACTGACGTGATGGGTATGATGGATCTCATTGTGGGGCCACCTTTACCTAGGGTTCTCCAGGATGTCCCGCACTTGCTCGATGAAGAGGTTCGCGTCCTTCAGCGTGCTGTAGGGGAGGCTGCGGCCCGAACCGGCCCTGCTGATGGCGGCCATGTTGGTGTGCTGATCGCCATATACGGCGACGCCCAGCATGGGGACGCCGCAGTGCGCTGCCTCCGTTGTGCTTAGAAGGCCGCCGTGGCCGATGAACAGCCGGGTGTTGTTATGGCCTGACAACACGAGGAGTCCTTGATGAAACGCCTTTATTTGTCTGTAGGAGAATGTCTAAATTGTCTCTTTTTAAGTACAGTTTCCTGCTAAATTTTTTCACTGGATATCCCTGATTCTAGTAGGGGCGTACATCAATTTGTTCTGACCCCCCCCCCCCCCCACACACACACGCACGAAAAGATGGGTTCGCGTTCGCCTCATAAATCAGCGAAAAACAATCACGGAATTCTCAGATTGCTGGCACTCCAGCGCGTCAAAACAACTATACGATAAGTAATTTACTCGTTCGCCGTACTATGATTGAACTATAATTATTCACTGGTATGAAGGAAAACAAACATTTTACAAATTAGAAATGGAAGCGGAGCATAATCCACCCTTTCGATGGACTTTCAAATTGGAAGTAGTGAACAAAGATCCGATTTAATCAACCAGAGCTAGTTGGTGACAGTGATGGCAAAGTGCATTACTTCAGTAAATGCTTAACCTCACGTAACCAACATGAACTTGCCGGCATGCCAGGCGTGCGGGCTTAACAGCAACGGCACCTAGGAAATGCTGTGTAATAGGGTATTCCGGATAAAAGCTGTGCCGGAAGTGAGAAGAAGGCATCAATTGAAAAGAGCGGAAACGGAACTTGCAGGTATGAGAAATTGCCAGAAATTGCGCGCGTGGATGTGCACCGGTGTTTGCACTGGACATTTTTCAGACCTCTGATGTTAGTACTACCATATAAATGGAGCTGATAAGTTTGAAGACGCCAATTGCACGGCAGCGAACACGCCTCTGCCGGACTTACGCAGTTCTTTCGGAGCACTTTGAACGTCACCAGGAATGAAAATTGACATGTTAAAATTGTTTTTGTCTTATTTCTCGACGATCCAGATGGAATGGGACGGATGAGCGGACAAACAAATTCCTGTCCAGGAAAATTTTCCTTTACAAAATTACACCGGTTGGATTGCTTCTTTCCGGCTGCCGCCATTACGTGTTTTTGTTCGTGAGAATGACCGTCGGACAAGTGCCTCTAATGTTTTCAGATGGGTATAAATTTCATTATTTTAAATAATCAAATAAAAACTTTCCAGCTGATGTAACCAGTGTGGGTGCCCCCTTTTTCCACGCCATCTTCTTGTAGGGGCTATTTTTCCGTAGACAAACACAGACAATGAAATGGCAATCCTACTTATCCTACTAAGCTCCATTTATCGGAACACAGAAGTACGTAAAAAACAAAAACAGAATACAACATCCATCGATGAAACAACACAAATTGAACTCATCATACACACACACTACATTGAAATAAACAAAGCAAAAGGACCGCAAAGAAGCCGTGCTCGCAGGCAAATCATTATTGTTGACGCCGATTTGGCAAACATCCGAAACGACACAAAACATCAAATACCAAAATCAACAAAATTAGTAGACGTTCCGTAGCTGACCTTTATTTTTAAATAATTCCCCTCCCCCAAAGTGAAGAAATCTACAATGAAAGTGGTTCTAGAATTTCTTTAATTGAGATACAGGACTCCGCTAAGTTGTGGACTTCGCCTACTAAAAATTAATTACTGTTAAACTGCCGTTGTATTACATTTATTTGCGTTTCCACGAAAAGTTCCTATCATCGTCGATTTTCGACCCGTACCGCCCTGTACCGTTCCGATGTTAAAAAAATTGAAGAAAAAAATCGTGTGGTGAAAGAATTTTTTAAAATATCTTCTACTTTTGAATTGCACAGCAGCGCGCAAAGCAAACAAACGGGAGCCTTTCAATTAATCCAATGTTGCCTCCTGCGTAGGAATCCGCACTTTTGCGGTTCCACTTCAATCGATTCAACGGCTCCGCGTGTTAAGTAGTTCTAGTAAACTTCAGTTATGTTGCGGCAAAGCTAATGATAATTAAAAAAAAATAAAAACGCCCCAAAAAGTACCAGGAATTTGTAACATTCCCTGTTTTCAATTAAAGTAAAAACTGCTTGCAGAAAAAGAGCAAAAGAGACAAATTCGAAAGAATTTGTTTTTAAAAAACATGAAAAAGAACCAAGAGTGAGGACCCTCGGCTCTACTCGTGCATTGCAGACAAGCTGTGTGAGCTGTGAACACTTTGCTTTACAATCGCGACATAATCTTGACCGATCCTGGCACAATCACGACAGTATGTTGCGAAAATTCTCGAATTAACATGAACCATTTGTGAACGCAAATGGGTACGCCTTCGCATAGTCACCACTTCAACTCATACCTTACGCATTTATCAGAAAAGGTCACGTGACTCAGGTCACAAACCTCAGTAAAGTGTGTGCATTCAAAATTCACGCTTTTATTAAGCACATGAACAGCATAATGTTGCATTAAAGCGCGAGGCTTCAACACACTTTGTTAAGAAGTGTTAGCGTTTGCTAGAAGACTACCTAAGATATCCATAGACGTGCATTTTTTCTTTTCTTTGAGATCTTTCCTTTACAATACATCTGAATGAGTGAAAAAAAAAGATACTTGACTATGTCGGTGAATTTTGACCATGCTTCAGCCTGGGAGCGACTTACAGACGACGTCAAACTGCGGCAACCACTTGGAGAGCAGCACGTTGCTGGGTACGGGGCCGGGAGCCTTGCCTTCCCACTTCCAGACGACGCGCTGCTTCAGAGTGCCGAAGGCTTCGAGCAAGGCAACCGCTTTGTCTTTGGGCATGGCCGACGTGCGGATCATCGATCCAAGCGAAAACACGATAAGGCCGTCCTTGGCCTCCGTCACGAACTTCTCGAGGTCGCCCTACAAAGTAACAACGTGGGATTATCGCCCTACAAAGTAACAAATAATATTTCAGTGCGGAAGGTCGGATCTGAGATGTTTTTATTTTTATTTCAGACATGGGATTAATAACAGTAAACAGTAACAGTAAAAATGGCCGGTCCACACGTCAGCAGATTTTGTAGTAGTGGTCGGACACCAAAACAGTGCTCGCCGTCCTTTTTTTGGGTAATTTTTCAGCGGACATTTATTTTGTCAAATTCTAAGCGTAAAATTCCATAGTATCTTTAAAGAGCCTTGACAACAAAATTGTATACAGAAGTACTGTACCAAAGACCAGTAAATTCAAAGTTCCCTGTTTTGAAAATTCGGTTATGATTAGCTGGATGCGATTTTCAGCTCATCTAAAACAGAGGACAATGCCGTTTCCCGCAGCAGATAACTTCGTCATCAAAATAGAAAATATAATCTGACTACAGTACATGTATTTGTGCTCCCAAACACGCCAGCCCAAAGAAGTGGTTATCACGCAACGTCTAGTCTAGGTCGGTGTTGAATTTTTCCTGGAAAAATAACAAAAGGTGGATAGACGAGATATTTCGGAAAAGATGGAAAAATTGTTTTTTTGCTTAAATTTTTAAATTAATGAGAATAAAAAGTGCTGTAGAAACGTGTATTGCTCATTCTTCCTGTCTCTCGAAATCTATGGTGACAAATTCGGCTGGGAGGGCCAAAATCTCATTAGGGTAACTCCAAGGACCCAAAACCCAATGGATTTTTTGAAAAAAAAAAAAAATTCTGCTAGATTTGGCAAAAAAGCCATATTTTGGGTTCGTAGGAAAATCTTGGGAAAACGGGCTACTCTTAACACCAAACCAGTTAATCGTATTAACCCGTTGCAAAACATTTTAGGACCAACTTTCCATTCTGAATCTATTGCTCTATGGTAAAAAAATTTGGTCATGGTATGTGCTTCTTTACTTTGAAACAAGTATGAAACTTTATAACATTTTTTTCCTCAAAATAGTGGTCTGAGAAAAATTATGAAAAAATTCCAGAAAGTACTTTTATAGTGTGCGATCATCCCCAAAATATCTCAAGTCTGGCCCGGCAATACAACCATTGATCGGATCAAGCTAATGTTTCCAGATTTTAGAAAATGTCCATTAATCTGTCAAAAGCCACATCCTGGCTAGAAGTCATATTAATCGTGAATTATATACTGATATTGACATTACTGTGCCAGCTTCACAATGTGTTCTGTAGGTGATGAGTGTAGTGGTGAAAGCCTTTTTAACCAAGATGATTTTAGCAAGGAGGATTGGCTTTTGTTAAAAATAAGGAGTGGCATTTATAACCTTATTGCTGTTTGTGAAAGTCATCGAATGAGCCTTCTTAACTTCTATGAAAAAAGGTTTCCAAAGTGTTGTGACCCATATGGAAAGAAAAGAAACACCTTAGTTCAGCTGAAGGGGCAAGAACAATTTCATTGCTCATGCACCTAAAGAGTTTGGTTTCTTGGTGAGTTTGCTGGACCTCTGACTCCAGGCAAGACGCTTTGTAAGCGATGCTGTGAAGAGGCTATGAAGTATCTTGAGAAAGTATACGATCCCAGAGAACCCTCACCACCAAGTTCTCAATCAGCGAGTTCACAGGAAGAGGTTGACTACCTTCAAACCATGATCAAAGAAGCGGGATCTGTTTTGAATTGCATTCATCCAAACTTAAATTTAGTTTGGAATGCCTATGATATTGTTGAACCCCATGAAGAATCTAAAGATTTATTTGATGATGATTATGAGGAGAAAACAACCATCAGTACCAACACAAGTTATGATTCCACATATCATCCAAGTCCCCGTGAGGCAGCATTAGATGATGTATTATATTTTATTAGCATTCTATATGCATTTCAAAATAGCAGTGATAGAAGCAGACTATTTTTTTAGTTAAAAAAAAAAGAATAGAAAAATCTAATATAGGCAAAAAACATGTTAAACTTTTTTTATGTTATTTTTTACAGGTAAATGCATCCCTGAAAGTCATTGATGTCTCACCTGTGCAGAAACGGAAGCTTTTTTCCCAACCCACCTATAGACTATCAAAATTGAAAAGAATTGAAACCCGATACGAGACATTGTTGACCAAAGCAGGAGCTACGTCTGTTCGAACATATGAAAGGGAATTTTATATCAACGTGATGCAAGCATTGAAAAGAAAGTTTCAATTATGTGAAAAAATGGCTGAGAAAATATTGGTTTTGTCTGTTGCTCTGGTTGCCTTGTCTCCAAAAACTGTTTATGATGAGTTTGAATCTCTAGATGCAACTGAGTACATGGTGAGAAAAACGTCTCAACTTGTAAATGACCAAGGTATTTTCCCCGTTGTTGCAGACCGGAAAAGATTTTTCTGATGGAGCTGCTCAGCAGTATAAGAACTACAAGAATGTTTACAAGCTGGCACATCACAAAGAAGACTTTTAATGTGGAGGCAGAGTGGCATTTTTTTGCCACATCACACGAGAAGGGACCTTGTGATGGCCTCGCTGGGGCTTTAAAACGTGAAGCTATAAAGGCTAGTATTAAAAAAACTCTTATTCGTAATGCCAAAGAGTTTTACCAGTGCGCCAAGAAGAGAGAGTTATCAGAAGGCAAAACTGCTGTTTGCTTTGTCAGCAGACTTGAAGTTAAGCGGGTTGATTCATTCCTGACACAGCGCTTTGCAAATGCTCCGAAGATTAACAAAATGCGCAGCTTACATGCCTACTTCAGAGTGATTGGTTTTGACACGGCGCCATTCATCTTCTACAACAGCAGACATTTCTCCAGTGAAATATAATAAGAAGTTATGTAGTTGGGAAAGCATTGAGCCTGGCTTCTTTGTTACCGTGAGGAATGATGTAGAATGGGCATTTGCTCTTGTTTCCAGCATGGATCCAGAATGTGGGGAAATTCTTGAGTCATGTTTGGAAAAAATTTCTCAACCAAACAAATTTATCTTTCCTGAAGAAGAAGATAAAAGGGAGTTCGAGCTAGACAACATTCTGACTGTAGTGGAACCAATTCTTAAAAATGGAATTTATGAACTCACCAAGAGTGACGTGACTAACTGTTTCGCAGTTTCAATCTTCAATTCACCAGCAGGTATGAAAAAAGAATGTCAAATGTTGATTTAAAAAAATTTAGATTAAAATTGTTATTATTAAGATTGTTATTTTTAACTTTTCAGAGCCACTCTTGTGTTGAGAATACGTCGCCTATCCTGGATTCTGCAGAAGTGCATAAAGAGGAACTTCATTCGGGACAATTCATAACATTGACAACTAATGCAGAGTGGAGTCTTGGTCAGGTTTTGAGGACAGAACCTGAATTCAGACAAGTTATTGTTTCATGCCTTGTTGAAACTGAATCAGCAAATATTTACAAATTTCCTGATCTTGTTGCTGAAATGCCATTTCAGTTTGAAGGGATTCTAGCCCATGTTGCCCCTCTCAAACTACATAATGATCTATATGAATTAATTCCTGATGATGCCTCAAAAACTGTCAACAATCTTAAATGTTTAAGAGTACTAGGGTAGTTTTAAAGTGTAATATTTATCTTGTTGTTTTAAGACTGCTATGACTGCCATGTTCTGAGAACGTTCTAAAAAGGTATGTACTAGTTAGATAAAGTAGGTGTTAAATTAAAATGACTGAAACAGTTTCTTCCCTTACTAAAAAAAATTGGGGAGGTGGGCGTGGGGATGCTGCTTGTTTTGCTTGGGGAGGGTCGAATTCACGCACGGCGAGCCAAAACCAAAACAGCAGGAACAAGGAGGGCAAGACAACAAGACATGTTTTTTAAGTGGAATTTGTACCGAGTGCTGACATGGATTAAACAGATGTACCTCACTGAAGCTTTCATCGAGGGGTGCCTAAAATAGCTGACATCGGTTAAGAGAGGGTTAAATGCCATAAAATGGCAGAGATCCTAACCTCGGTTGGCCGGTGTTGGCTGCTATCTTTGAACTAGACTTGAAATGATGAATGATCAGGAGGACACGTTTTGATGTTGCAGATTAACAATTTGTATCTCCCAAAGCAGTAGGTGATGGTTTAATTGTATGCCAGAGACCAATCGGAATAAATTGTTGTTAATTGGGTGACTGGAATTGTTTCTTATCAATGTCTGTCCTGGTCCGAGTCACATTATAGCCAGGATGTGGCTTTTGACAGATTAATGGACATTTTCTAAAATCTGAAAACATTAGCTTGATCCGATCCATGGTTGCATTGCCGGGCCAGACTTGAGATATTTTGGGGATGACCGCACACTATAAGAGTACTTTCTGGAATTTTTTCAAAATTAATCTCAGACCGCCATTTTGAGAAAAAAAAATGTTGTAAAATTTCTTACTTGTTTCAAAGTTAAGAGGCACATACCATGACCAATTTTTTTTTTACCATACAGCAATAGATTCAGAATGGAAAGTTAGTCCTAATATGTTTTGCAACGGGTTAATACGATTAACTGGTTCGGTGTTAAGAGTAGCCCGTTTTCCCAAGATTTTCCTACGCACCCAAAATATGGCTTTTTTGCCAAATCTAGCAGAATTTGTTTTTTTCTTCAAAAAATCCATTGGGTTTCGGGTCCTTGGAGTCACCCTAAATGAGATTTTGGCCCTCCCAGCCAAATCTGTCACCCTTGATTTCGGGCTCCCGGTCAAGTCAGGAAGAATGAGCCGTATGTATGATTCAAGCATTGCGCTAAATACGTATGCCTCATTTAAGCATATGCAGCATTCTTGGCGAACTTTTGCTTGATTTAAGCATACTTTTTTGAGAGTGCGATTCCACTTCAGACACAATTTTGCCCCGCTTCGAAATTTACGTGAAATCTCGTAAAATGATAAGTTTTGTTTTCTCAATCTTAGTCGAGTAGGTTGGGTGGTTGGTTAGGCTGTTGGAGGGCAGGACAACTTATTTTCTGATTTGGATTCTCGCGCAGCCCCTTGCAGGCACTCGTGGCCAACGCTGGGAGGATCAGTGCTCACGGCGGCTCACAGTCTTATTTCTTCTCCTTCATAAAGTCTTCTAAAGAAATTATGGCAATAACCAATGTATCTGCCGTGTTCCGCTCGGGGCAACCACCATCCCTCCGGAGTGCCCATTCCAGTCGCCTCTTCCCATCGTACTTCCCACCCCCACTACACCAGGGCGGCAAGATTCGAAATTGAATGAGCAAGAGTTTAGGCGCGTGCAACAATCGATCCCAAACGCAGATCCGGACCAAGTTTTCCTAGTCGGAAAAATTGTCGGAAATATTTCCAATGTTACTGGAAATATTTCGGTCATAAACTACGTGACCGTTTTAGGGGGGGGGGGGGCGGCAGTTCTATGGTCACGAACCTATCCGTAATGCATGGTAGGTAGAGATCTTCGACGAGCCAGCCGAGCCCGGGCTCGTCGCTACCACCGCAACAGCCAGCTCGGCTCGCCCGGCTCGGCCCGCCGAGCTCGAGCCCGGCTCGTGAGCTTCGCTTGCCACAGCACGCTGCCACCTCAGTCGATACCACTGCTGCACAGCTTGCCTCTGCAGCAACGGGCGGCGCTCAGGTAGCAGCGGTGGCTGATGCGGCAGTAGACTCGTCGGCTCGCTCATTGCAGATCTCTAATAGTAGGGTTAGGACAGCAAGATTACGATAGGTAGGAGGGGGTCAAAGAGTGGCCTAAAATCGGCCACGTACTTTATGAACGTCCCCTTACTCCATCCGCACTGGACTGGACACCTACCTTGGGCAGAGGCTTGACCTTGCTGAGGTGGAGGCCCCCGACCTCGACGACGGAGGGCGCTAGCGGCCTGGGCCCGTTGAGGGCCGGGTGCGTGTTGGTGAGGAGCAGGCTCATGTTGTAAGCGATGTCCTCCAGCGGCGGTACGCCGGGGCCGAGGTACTTGTCGAGGACACGCTGCGCCTCGCGGTCCCAGTAGAGGGCGCCGATGCCGCGGCCGACCAGCGAGAATACGGTGTTGACGACGCGCTCCCAGAGCGTCATGTCGTCCGTCATCCACAGCAGTGTCTGCGGCATGACGGCGTAATGCACGGGGCTGCCGACGCGCGAGAGGTCCCAGCTGAAGGGCGCGCACGAGCTCATGCCGATGTAGGGCGCGGGCCTGAAGCGGTGCACCAGCCCCAGTACGCAGTTGGTACTGAAGGCCTCGGTGACGATGAGGTCGAAACCGCGCCGCTCATTCGCGATGAAGTCTCGCAGCGGTGGGTGCGCGTAAATGGCTTCGCAGCTGTCGTTGCCCATCTTATTGAGCTGCACGTAGTTGATGGCGCTGTCCACCACCCCGGAGACGCCGGTAATCGGCATCTGTTCCACGTCGAAGGAGCCGTTGTGGTCGACCAACGAGCCCACCAGGCTGACGTCGGTCCACCGGGAAGAGGGCGGCGACCGCTGCGGGAAGTGGCTGACGACGACCATCTCGTGGCCGCGCGCGTCCAGTGCCTTGAGCAGCGGCTCGAACACCATGAAGTGGCTCCTTCCCACGTGCGGGAACAGGGCCAGGATACGCGCGCCGTACGCCGACCGTACAGCCGCCAGCACCACGAGCAGCACGACCGTCTTTACGTCCATGGCGACGGCGCGTCCGACGGCGAGTAAAAGCTGAGGGTCTTAACGGACGAGTCGACGTGCATGTGGTCATCGATAACACGGCCGGGCCAGTTAGGCAATCGACCTCATCAAAATGCTTCAGACTTTGTGATTACGAAGATAGTGTGGCGTGTGACAGTGGCGTTTGCGGGGACCTTCGGCCGCCCGCCTCAAGTCTCCCTAGAGGTGCCCGATAACAGATGTATTTGTTACGATTAGAATCGTTAAACTGAGCCCGTCCCTGTGCGCGCAGCGGCCAACTCTAACCTTACAAAACAAAAACAGACAAATTTTCATTAATCAAAAATGCGATACAAATCGAAAATTGTTGTCACCGCACGTGATTCTACGTTATAAAAGGAGTTTATCCTCAAAATTTGAAGTTTTTCTGTCAACGATAAGTCGGCGTACACACGTACGCCCGAACAAACATGCGGCATCAAACTATAAGCCCGGCTCCTGGCGTTTCTAAAGAAACGTGTCGGGACGGGCTAAAAACAAAACCCTAAACCGATTTTACCTGAATTTAAATAGGACCCCGAGGTAGCGAAGTACGTTCTGCTTGAATAGAAATACTACGTGAAAACGGGGAGGAGGAGGGGGGGGGCGTCCATAAGTGGCCTAAAATCGGTCTCAAAGTGTGGCTCCGGTCCCTCTAATACTATGCCATAGGTGGGTAACGCGCCAGTTGACCGGTTGAGATGACGTATTCACAGACTGATTAAAATGTTTTCATCCCGTGTGCTGATTAACAATGATAGCAAAATCCATTTCCAAACACTCGAAAGCAGAGAGCTGCACGGAGCATTTTTCGACCTAGCCGCACTGTCCGCATGACCTACACGCACGCTGACCGAGTCCGCACCGGAGGCGGTCTGAACAGCTGACTCCCAGGCCGCCTCAGTGTAGCTGACGTGAGCCCAGCTGTAACTGCACGGCCACCCGCGGCTGTTACATGGGTTTGGTTTAGCGCGGCAAGCGATGAGGCAGTGCTACTACTGCATCAAATCCCTCGAAGCCCGAGCGAACGGGCCGAGCCCGAGCGAGCGGCCGGGTCAGCTCCGGCTGTTGCTTTCTCTCTCCCAAGCACAGTGTGCATACAGCAGTGACAGAGATGCCTTGTGTCTCTGGCCGGCAGGCGCCGTCGGAGCTTCTCGGCCGCAGGCTGCGTCAGTCAAAGAACGGAGACAAGTGTCATTGGCTGTCTATCTTTCTTGACGATTCGCTCGCCACACAGCCTGTCCGCTGCTATCCGCAGGCGGTCACCCGGAGGTTCTCGTGCAGCTCTCTGCTCCAAAGAGCAAGACAGTGCTTAAATCGGCTCCAAACCCCTTGGCAAAAAAAAATAAAAATAAAAAGCGACCTCCGGTTTGCGGCGTCGGCTTCGTCGCACCGACAATTGGGAAGGTCAAAATCCTCAGAATTTTTATTTTTCCCACGGGGACAGTGCTTAAATCGGCTCCAAAAACCCCTTGGCAAAAAAAAAAAAAAAAAAAAAAACTGGCCCCACACACTGGACCTTCAACGGGCGGGCGAAGCCTGCCACTCAATTGGGGCCGAAGGCCCCAAACGCGGCAGCGCGTGAGCAAAGCGAGTACTGGTATATTGGCAAATGTTAGTGATCCTGAAAAAGTGATGATTTTGCATTAAGATTAGTTTAGAGTCTGATGCTTGACGTTGATGTTGTGTGCCCCTTAGATACTTTAATTTTCGCTTCGATTTTGTTTAAAACCTGAAATAATTCAAGGGGCGTCAGCGTCAAAGTCAATCGACATAGTTAAAAGCAACCTTTACTCTTGCATTTAGAGTTCATAGTGTTTACTGGGAGGATTGAATTGCGTCTGCTGTGTTTATATTTCAACTTTGTTATGGGAAATGCAAAAAATTACAATTCCTCTTTGGAAAACTGTAATCATCTACTATTCTTATCTCATATCTGCATGAGAGTGAGGAACCTCTCATTCCACGAAGTTCCTAATCTGGCTCCTCAATAGGGTCTTTCCCTAGAGGAATATAGTGACTTTCAAAATTGTATCCGGTTTGACAAATCGTGGTGGCTTGGGTCAGGTAACGTGCGCCATGTTGGATTTCCTTGTCAACAACATCGATATAAACAGTCTATGAGGTTATAAGGATCGTGAGGACAAAGTGGTGAATACTAAAGGTTGATTTAGTTTCTGACGCGACGTTCTCCCACAGAATTGCAAAATGCATTGCGGTACGTCTCGTATACAGGATGATTTTTGTAACTTAGGCAAAAATCAAATGATGGCGGGAGGGCATTCCCCCTTCAAAGCCAAAGCCGGGGCGCCACAGGCGCCACTCACCGGGTCTGAACTACTCCCCGCAGGGATTACGCCCCGACGGGGTAACCTGCACCCCGCGGAGGGGGGGGGGGGGGGGGGGGGGCAATACGGAATACGGGCCGTAGACTGGGGCGCCCCGACGATGCTGTAACTGCGTACCAAGGAGGCACCGCCGTGGCGCCCCTCGCGCGTATCCGGAGGCTCGCTTTGCCCGCTAGGGGCGCGCTGCAGCCGCGTGGCGTACCCTAAGTCGCGGAATACGCCTGCCAAGATATTGACAGATTAATTAGGGAATTCATTGGCAGCAACCAGCGACGGTCTTGGAACGTGTTTGAAATTTTAAATTCTCAATTTTTGTCAATTTTTCAGTTCTGTAAGTTTTATTAGCTTTACATCTTTTCGTCAAATAAATATGTTTTTGATCGCACTTTGCGACTAGTAAATATTTTTCTTATCATTTATGACCTTTCCCCCAAAAAAATAGCGGCAAGGGGGCGCCGGCGAGCCGCGTCGGCAGAATCAAATAACCGAATACAAGTAAATTGAAATATATTTAAACGTTCTTATGCATGTCCCAGACGTTGAGAAGTAGTTAGTACTCCAATGTGAGCTGAGAATAAATGTACGACAGAGCGCGCTACCGTCCACCGTCAGAGGGCGCTCTCGATCACTCGATTAATGGAACTTTTACTGTGACCGTTTTCGAGGTGAACAAAGAACGTACCCAATAGTGCTAGCGGTACACGCCAAAAAGCCTAACCTAACCTGCAAATCGACTAACAAGCAAGCGCTTCGGCACACTTGTTCCTTTAATATGTTTCTTGGATTTGAGTCGAAACGTTCAATGAAAATCTCGTGCAGACCCCCCTTGGGGGTTAACTACCCCCCTCCACCCCCTCTGTGGAAAAAGTTAAAATGTCGGATATATGCATTGTGGGTATCGATTTCGGACAATATGAGCACTAGAAACTCATTGGTGATGTGCAAAAATGTCGGCCGGAACCAGAAGAGTCAATTTGGCCGCCATTTTCGAAAATGGCGGCTTGAAAATGGCAAAATTTAGGAGATATCCCTATATAGTCGTGCGGGTAGTCGTTTCAGTGGTTTCTAGTTGGTTTAATTTCATTTCCGGTGTCTTTAATATTTTCCGGCTACCGGAAGTTACGAAAAAGGCCATCTGAACTTGCAAATCGACTAGGTATGAAATGTTCTGAGCGGTTTGAGGATTAAAATGGAAAAAAAAATGTTTAAAATTCTGGTATGATTGTGTAATAGTATGATTTACCATATCAAGTGAATAAATATATGTACAATTGTGTACATAACATATTAACATATACTATATGTATACTGGTGTGTAAAAATACACGTTTAATTTTTATACATAACATACAAACATGAAGTCCTAAAAATGAAAATGTTAAAAATCTTCAGCGGTGTTCCGTCAGGTACTGCGACCTGAAATTTAGAAGGGTGCTATTAGCCGCTGTAACTTCTATCGTTGGTAAGTAATCACATTGCGAACTATTATTCTTGTGATTGATGCAGGACAACACCATCAGTGTCTGAGCTGCAAACATCATTATCGGGACCTCAGACACAGGTGGTGTTGTCCTGGTCTCATCTCATTTCCCTGAACTACGCGCCAAAGGGTTACAGAACAGAGGCTTGGATACTTTCCTCCTCGGGTGCAACAGAACGGTACATAAGTTTCCGGACAATTGCAGCCGCGTGGGGAAATAAGATCTGTGTCGCACTCAGAGATTTTCATGCCTTCACTGGCTGCGATACGGGATGTACGGCGGGCAGGCTGATGATTCTGTAAGAAACACAAATTCATTTAATAGCAATATCATGGTTGGTAAATTACGAACCTTGTTTATTGCAGGACAATTGCTTAGTGACTCAGTGAATACTGCCCGCGAGACTGATAGTTACTTAAGGGAAGCACGTGGCAGACATTCCACCAACGCAAGATGTCCTGACTGAACACGTTCAACGTGCGGATACAGATGAAATTTCTCGCGAGGAGAATTGAAAGTGAATTGGTCCGCCCTCCTGAATTGAAGAAAGCTTGTCGTGAACACCCAGAAAAGCACATTTTACTAGATTCAATACCAATGCTCTTGCCTTTAACCGAGAACACATGCTTCTGGGTAAACTGGACAAGTGCGGTTGTGCATCGGGCTGCGAAACAAACTGCTGCCGAAGAAACACACTGGCCTGTAGTCCAGCGTGCACTAAGTGCATGGGAGAATGCAGCAATCACAAGCAATAATAGTTTAAAATGCGATCACTTACTGCGATAGAAGTTACAACGGCTAACAGCACTCTTCTGAATTTCAAGTCACACTATTTGACGGAACACTGCTGAACATTTTTTACATTTTCATTTTTTTGAACTTCATGTTTCTACGTTATGTAAAAATTATACATGTATTTTTACGCACTAGTATACATACTAGGAAATGTTAATATGTGATGTCCACGCAGCCCATGTAGAACGCTTTCTTTGGTGGCAAAGAAACTTACCGTACCGCAGCCAGTGAGGGCATGAAAATCTTTAAGTGCGACACAGATCTTATTTCCCCACGCGGCTGTGTTTTGTTGTGTTGCACCCGAGGAGTAAAGTATCCAAGCCTCTGTAACCCTGAAGCACGTAATTCAGGGAAATCACTGCCCTAACAGAAATCGAGGCCCCTCTTTGGGCCCAATTAAGTCTCTCCGAAGTTCCTCCTTTATATAGGTACTTGAGAGGGATTCCAGGGTGGTTGAAATTCCTCCGAAGTTCATTGCTGCGAAGTTCCTCGGAAGTCCCTCCTTTTTACCTTCCTCGGAGCACCCGGTCCAATCGCAGTATTTTCCTGAAATTTTAGAGTAATTTCATGTATTTCTATGAATTTCAGTGCTACATAGCGGCCCTGGGGGTTTCATTGCCTATCTAATGCAACGTTGGTGGTAGAAATTGGGCGCAGCTAGCGCAAACTAAAGAAAATGCCTTTTGGCAGTCTAAGGGATTCAAACGCGGATGGACTTAGCGAAAACCCAAGCCCCCCACATGGCACATTTTAGGACTTCCAGGGGATTTGGCCTTTGGGACCTCCACAAAACTTCGCCTTTGGGCCTTGCAGGGGACTTCAATTTCTGATAAGATAAAAATGAAAGGGTGAGGAATTCAGCCCAAATAAGAGCAAGGAACCCTTCATACTCAAATTTTAGGGAAGATGTTGACCTCACCCAAATTTGAGTGAGGAACCTCACCGGAGTGCACCACTTTGCCTACCATTTATTTGTCCTACCTATTTTAATAAAAAATAAAATAAATAAAATAAAAAATTAAATTAATAAAATAAAAAAATTAAATTAATAAAATTAAAATTAATAAAACTGAAAATGATGGCTGTCGGAAGGTCGGGGTAGTGTGAACGAGCACTCTGAGAGCGTAAGCGTATGATTCGAAGTTCCCGCCGTTGGTCTCATGGCCGCTTGGCAACGTCGCACGGAGAATCGCCCAGCGGCGTCTGATGAGTTGCCTACCCCTCAGGCGCTAACTACCACCACTCGCTCCGGGAGACGCGGAGCTTCGGAGCGCAACGCCAGGTAGGGGGTACACTGCATTACCCTTCTCTGAGTGTAACCATATCCACCCCTACAAAATTAGTTCCACCATTCTTCATGAAGCTTCGTCCTAGTTACGCCCACCCTCTCTACGGGTTCTTACGTGGCATCTGTGAGACAGTGACATGTCATCCGGCCAAGCAGCCTGAACGCCTGGGCCAGCCCACGACCCCGGTCACCCCGGTCCCGATCCACTGTACACGACCACCACCGTCCACTCCGCGGGGGTGCGGGCCTTCCAGAGGAGGCGCTAACAACAGATCACACCGTGACGTCTACACGGGTAGTCGCGGGCAGCCCCTGACGGGCTCTGCACAGGTCTGGCTTGGGCGACCACCACCGTACCGTGCACGGCGCGGTGCAGCCCGTGGGATACGACGGGGACCATGACATGGTTGTCATTGCGCATTGGACTAGGCAAGGGACGGCAAGGAGCACCAGAGGGCCGCGGTCGCTGCTGGACACCCAGCAGCACAGCGGTCGTTCAAATCGCAATAACTAGGAGCGTTGATTACGCTGTTGTGTTTTAGCTTGGAAAGGGTATGTTAGGGGGGGGGGGGGAGTTGTGGACACTTCCTGACCCTGGATGGCCCGTGACTTCCCTACCCGCAAGAAAGCGCCGTGGCAGTCTTCCCCTTTTTTTGGCAAGTCGTTTCCCAGCATTAAATTCCACATGGATTTTTGGCAATTTCCTTCTGGAAAGCAAAAATCCAGATGGATTCAATGGTTTCCACTATGGAAAAAGATTTCCATCTGGACAATTTGGTTTCCACAAGGCCTCTTTCCATTGTGGAAATTTTCCAGAGTGGAAATAATTTCCTTACAGTGGAAAATATATTTCCATCTGGAAAAGGGGTGGAAAAAGCTTCGATTCCATACAGTATTTTCCACACTGAAAATAATAAATCCATCTGGATTCCAAATTCCATTCCAAATTCAACTTCATATAAAATCCAAAGTTCTTGCAATAATGGATTGAAATTTGGTGTGTAGCATCTCTGCACAAAATTACTAGGGTCATTTTAATTTCGCCGAAATCGCTGACCTAAAAATCGGGTATCTCGAGAACGAAAGGAGATAGAAAAAATCTGACGGCAGATTTGGAACAGGCTCGGTTCTGACTTCCAAGAAGTACAGGTAAAGTGACGTTGAAAGAGTTCAGTTTCGCAGGGAGACTGAATTTTTTTCCATCTCCTGGTGTGGAAAATGGTAACTTTCCATCTGAATTTTTTCCACACCTAAATCCATAGCCACTGAAATCCACATCATTTACAAATTCCAGACCAGACATTCCCATTCTGGATTTCTATTTTCCAGACGGAAAAATGTTCCAATTCCAAGACCGAATTTTCCCAGAGTGGAATTCCAAATTCCATGCACAGAACAAGTTTCCAGACTAATTTCCCAGATGGGATTTTTAAGCTGGGATGATGTGTAGTGAATAGAGAAAACTTCTCTCAACCCAAAAAATGTCTGTGCGCGAAAGCTGACAAGAAATGCCGGAGACGAGCCGGCCACTAGGGGGCGTCACTAAGAAACCATTCAAAAAATTATCCGATTGGTCTCCATGGAAGGGTTTGCGTTCCGTGCCAAACCGTACACCTAGAACCGCGAGTGCGACTCAGGACGTACCCGCCGCGAGTTTTGAATGAAATGGACATCGCTTGGGGACGCGCCCCCACCAAACTTTGAAGCACTCCCGTTCGGCAACCCGGGGTCTGTTCGGGCTGAAATTTTGTAGGCGAGCTCCTCTCGACCCCATTGAAAGTCTGCTCGAATTTCAGCCCCGTCCGATGAGCCGTTTAGGAGGACGGGCATAAGTGACTTTTTCGATTTGGAGGCTGATCTCAGGTTCCGGGCCACGGACGATCCGTAGAAGGTACCCGGGCCTTGCGAGCGGATCCGTGGCAGGATTTCATCTCTCGATTACTCGGCCCCTGCACCACCGGCGTGGTCGCGGTTGGTATCGTGGTGTCCGTCAGGGACCCACCTACCGGCACAGTATCCGTTAGTAGTATAACAGGCCATCAGTGGCGTATTGCCTAGTTTCCAGGGGCAAGCACCAGGGTAGCGGGTATGACTACCTTCCAGGGGCACGTAACCAGGGGTACCGGTATCTACCTTCCAGGGGCTGTCGCCTATGACATCACATGCATACCTTCCAGGGGTAAGGAAAATCAAGGTAGCGCTTTCAATCATCCAGCGTGTGCCTACCCACTAGGGGCGTAGTATTTTTGTGTTTGACTTTTCAAGGATTATTTTTTCTGCGCTGACTCATTTCGTTGCGCGTGCTTATCGTTGTGTGAGCGCCGTGCTGGTCTCTCTCCCCAACTCACTGCGGCGTGGTATGGGTTGCATATCAATCAGGGGTTTCATGAAGGAAAAACACACAGGGTAACGTTTTTTACATTTTATTTTTTTTTCACGACAAGTTTGACTCTTCATTACAAGTTCATTACAGATTCTTACATTTTTCACAATGCTACGGTACATCTTGTTAACAATCTTATCGTTATTTTCACAATTTGTAGTAAAGTTTTTCTTAACAAAATATTTCATGGAATAGCCATGAGCCTTATAGAGTAAGTACATGACACAATACTGTCCACACACCGTGGAGTCTACTGCCTGCAAATCAACTTTATTTTTAATCCCTTGTTTACATTGCTTAATGCTCATCCATAAATTTCCGTATTTCCGGTACGAAAGGTCCAAGTCCGTATGAACAGAAATGTTCGCCTCTTCCATCGGCACCGATGTAGATTGCTTGCCAATGTGACCCTGGTTTTGTTATAGGATCAGTGTTGACAATGATTAATGCCGGTTTGCTGTGTATGGTGTGTGGGAGTGTGTTCGATGCATATACCCTACGGTGAAGCGGGTCTTGCGTGTGGATCATGTTTCAGCGCTTCTCTAAGCTGTGTCCGTCCATGCTAAACGCTAAAATCTACCACTACGCTACGAGTTTTGTCGATTTCAATTAAGTTATTAAATTCTGAGAAAACAACACAGTTCACTGCTGCGGCCAGAGGTGCTGCGAACCTTACTTCCAGTCTCACGATACCTTGGCGCTGTAAGTTCCAGTGACTCTCGTTTGCCGAGAGGTCCTGAGAAATGTCAAAAGCGAAAGCGTGTATCCCTTAGGTAGTCAGAATAGGACAGATCGTTCCCTTCGTCTTTCCAGTGTATTCCTGTTCCACTGAACAGTGTATTATAGGCGTCAATGTATGTATCGTTCGTGAAGTCGGGTGTAAGTGGTTGTGCAGGTATTTGTTGTGAGTCAACGTAAAGACTCAGGTAATTTATATTGAAATGTTGGAAGTTGAAAGGGTTATGCTTGTAGCTTCCGTTGAAAGCTTGGTTTGTGACGAAACCTATGATAATCCTCTTTGGGAGTTGTCCAAGATGTAAGTTTGGAATGGTTTTGTCTTGCAAACCCACGGGGATCGTGAATGTTTTTAGATCTACTCGTGTTAGTGGATATTTTGCCGGGGACGCTTCTAATGCTGCTGCGTGCCCCAGGAGAACAGAGGGAGAAATCCGTACCTTCCGCACTAAGAGTGTGGCGTCCAAAATGAGAAGCTTTTCGTTTTGCTTTGTAGACATGAGCATGAAGGCGTCCCTATTGCGTGTGAGTTTGATTCTCAGTTCGACATTATTTAAAAGGAATCTGTCCTGGTTAAAGAAATCCGAATGAATTGGCCCCAGAAGTTCGATCACACTGCTGTTTTTTGTTAGATCATGACGTTTCTTCAGTCCTAGATTATTGACAGAAGTAAAGTCATCCATGGCACCTGCAGTATCTTTGTACCACATTCGCATGGTCATGTGTGAGTTTTTAGCTGGCGCGTCATATGCGAGAAGAGCTTCTATGTAACTACGATAAGAGTATGTCATAGAAGATTGCGAAATCAGCTTTTGATTCAATGAGACGTCCACCTGACTCCATATGAGTGAAGCAAATAATTCACGGGGGCCGCGTCATTTTGGTCTTCTGCTTTAATGTCTGTGTTGTTCTCATTCACTATTTTACATTTTACGTACAAAAGTGTGTGAGCTGGGTCAATATACTCATGACTCGTCCCGGGTACACAGAATTCGATCGTGTTTGACTGGTCTATACTTGTGACTGGTTTAAAGGGAGTCCATTGTCCGCCTTCCAAAACGGTTTGTGTGGGGGCACAGCCCACAAGTCCAGTTCTGTTCGAAGCGCCTCAGCTGAGGCTGTGTGTAAAAAGGCCATTGCTTAAAAAATGTGGTTACTTGTGTCAATTTTCCGTTTTTGTGCGCGTGTCTGTCCTCCACGGCTCTTCCGAGTCGAATGATTTCTCGACTTCGATCGTAGGCGTTTTATACCATTCCCCTTCATTCTCTCTGAAAGATTTTGCCCGGCCTGTTTGATGTGAGCCTGAACACTGTCACGGAGAGGTACTTCCCCCGATACAACGTCAGCGAGGATGTGACTCCCAGCTCTCATGGCCTCGCGCCCGACCGTTTGTGCACCTTGCTTAATGAAAGGAAAGATGCTTCGGAAAAGACCTCCGAGAAAACTTCCGATTCCAGCCCCTTTCTGTGACGAAGAACCCGCGTAATAATTTAGCCCAGATCCTGTTTGGGCCTGTTTGAGGTAATACGATGTAATGTGTGACATGTCTGTTTGTTATGTTCGCTGTTTGAAGTGACACAGTAACGTTGACGTTCCGTGTTGGAATGGTAAAAACTCCCCCGTGTGTGTCCTTATATTCACTTCGATTGTGTCGAAGGACTTTGTTTTCAGGTCAAAGTAAATCGGTGGGTCACAACGATAGCTGCTCACTCCTCCATAAGAAGATAAAGTGTTCACGGGGATCGTGCGTAACAGCGGCGCACTCGTGTGTCCTACAATTTGGTCTTGAATGATATCGATGTAAATATACATCTGAGAGGGCATTCCAAGGGTCATGTCGATAGGGTGTTCTCCTCTTACTTCTTCGTCTGCGTGGTATGGCCCCGCGTGTGGGAGTCCTAACTGCATTGCGAGAGTCGGTGCTAAAGTGTACGTTGCGCCTGGTCTAGATTCGAACGGTAAGAAGGTGACATATTCCCTGTCCGTCAGTTCTATGACACGACTTTGTTTCCGGGACGATTTTGTTGTAAGCGCTTCACGCACTCCGTCAATGAAATCTTGTTTACTTTTGTAAAACCGTGGTGTTATGTGGACCGTCTCCTCACTGGTGTAAATGTAAACGGGGAGTTCTGTGTGTGCGCCATCTGTGATGTATGCTACCCCTTTATCTGCTACTACGATATCCTCTGCGTCTCTGTCGTTCGGTGTGAATACTTTTATCCAATTTTCCCCTTGTTGTATGTGAGTCAAAGTGTTTGGATAGTGTACTTCTAGGAGAGCCACTTGCCAATCTCCATGAAGCTCAATTCTTTTCGATAGCTGCGTCTTGAAGTTCGATGTTTTGTTGTCTTCGTAAACGTCGGGGGATGCGTTGCTTGGAAGCACCATGTAAAAATCCATTTTTACGACGTATCTATGTCCTTGGACATCACCCAAGACCGCGAAGAAACGGGATATCCTCTCCAGTGGACGAGATGTTGTGTTTTGTCACCTTTCCCACGTGTCTTCACTATATATGCAATTTTAAATTTATCTGGCTTTGTGACGCGACTGAGTTCCCAGGAATAGAATGTCCCCTCCAGTTCCTCGTTATTGTCCAGGTCTGCTATGCGATATACTGGTTTTTCGTGTTTTATGACTTGAGTAATTTTATAAATTTCCTCTGACCAGTTCCATGTGCACCCCTTTTCAAAGCGTTTCTTCTCTCTCGAAATTCTTACGTAGTCCCCGACTTTAAGTTTCGGTGTGATTTTCTTCCCTCCCAACTTCTCTTGATACAAGTTCCGGTACACCTCAAGGACTCGGTCCGGCTGACTGGCTTCAATAGGTGTCATTTTTAGTGTCTTGTGAAATTTTTCATTGTAAGCCCGTGTGATGTCGTTAAGGACCCTCCCGTGTACTCATACCTTTCCCTTTCGGTGAAAACTTTTTGAAGCCATGGTCTCAGTGTCCCGATGAAACGTTCTACAACAGAACATTTTGTGTCAGGGTTGTTCGTGTGGGCGTACTGAATGTCCATGTCCTGTAAATATTTTTTCAGTTTTCTGTTATCGAATTCTCGTCCTTTGTCGGTGATAATACGTGTTGGTCGTCTGTCAGTTTCGTTGAAAATGGTCTTAAATGCTTCCACAACAGTGTCTGCTTTTTTATCTCTGACTGGCAATGTCCAAGCGAATTTCGAGAAAACATCAATTACACAGAGTATGAACGAATTCTCCTGATTTTCGTCCCGTATGTCACTAAAATCAGCTAAGTCTGCTTGCCAGCAATCGTCAATGTTGTCTGCGTACGTCACGTTGCGTGGAAACGTCCGACGCGCTCTCTTGTGTAGAGTATACGAGTCCTGCCCCTCTAGATAAGCAACTACTTCATTTTTGGGGACCTTCTTTTTTTACCCCTTTCCAAAGGCGTTCGGGTGTACTGTATCCGGCGGGGTGTTTTGTGTTGTGATAGATGTCTTTAAGTCCAGCGTTTCCACGTCTGACGTTGTCGTTTTGGTTTCGGTACTTTGCTGTTTTCGCCCGTGACGTGTGGTTTGTGCTTCCTCTTGTTTGTTTTCGTGCAGGCGATTTCGCTTTCATTTTTTAAACCAGATCCTTGTTGTGATAAGATGACGTTTCGATATTCTGTGTTCTTAATTAATTCCAGTGGAGTGTGTGTTGTCTTTAGTGCCGTGATGAAGGATTGCCAGTTTGGTGCCTGTGCAGTTTTTCTGTCACGTACAGCATCAGAAATTAAGTCAACTATACTTGACACCTGCTGACCATTGACTGATGTCATTCCATTTGTGTCCCAGCTTATAATCTCTTTTGCTTTCGGGGTTGATAAGTGTTCCATCAAAGTCAAAGCTGCGCTTCTGTACTTGCTTGGCATTACTGTTAAAAGTTGTTCTCTTATTCTACTGTCCGGTGGTGCTTCGGTTTTCTGAGGTGTTTCCTTCACAGTTGGAATTTCAAGTGTAGCTGGTTTTTTCTGTTCATTGATAAAGTACAGGTATTTCTGAAGTGCCTGGTCGTACATCTTCCATTTTTCACTGTCTTCAGCTTTTTGTCTTAGAATTTTGTTCATCTCTGTGTCCAAGCTGCTTAGTACATTGCCTGTGGTCCTTGTGGCTGGCTTCTCTTGCAACCTTGTCACTGTTTCGTGTGGTACAAGTACCAATTTTTTACAGTGTTCCATGTTTTTTATGACTTAAATATCAGACTACTTATCACTGGCGCAAGGAAACTTAAAAGAAGTGGCAAGAATGCGCCTCCTTTCTGTGTTAGAACAGCTTTCTTCTTTTCCAGGATTCCCCTCGCTTTGCCAATCGCTTCAAAATTGTTTTGTGTTTTTTTAGTTTTTGTTTCTGTTTTGGTGTGAGCGGAACGTTTCCGCAAAGAGTGTTGTCACAGATCTCACAGATTGAATACACCAGTCCTTTGTCTGCTTCCTCAAAATTGCTCTCCGCAAAGACGGACGGCCTCGTTGCAGGACGCGTAGCAAGTCCTTGTGAATGTGACTCTTCTGTGCTGACATGTTTTTTCACTCGATGTTCACTCGAAGGAACATCGCTGCGCTATGATTCCTCTGCGCTCAGGATAGAGCTTTTATACTTTCCTTTGGCACGTAAATTATTGTTGTTTCGTCCGGGAATATGTGTGTTCTGAGTCGTAAGTGATCTTTCTGTCTCACATTAAAATCAAACAAAATGTATGAGTGTCCTTCACGTGTGGCATCCTCGTATGCCTCAAAGTAGTGCCCTCCAATTTGAGGGATCAACTTGAAGTACGAAAGTTCTGATCTGTTGGACATCTCGTGGTGATTTTAAAAGAAGAACGTAATGTGCTTGTAAACTTATTTGTCTGAAATTCGGCGGAAACAGACACTGTGACAAGAACCAAAATGAAAGATTTCTGTGGTGTGACCCTTTTATCGCAATTTTCAAAAATTCGGGGTTCTTTACTTGGTCCATAAAGTCGTCCACAATTACAAGTTTTGGCCCTTCTCCCGGGGGAAACTGATCTAATGATGGAGCACCTTCCACAAATGTAACCCCGTGCTCTTTCGCGAGTTCACCATAAAGGCTTTGGTATTCACTGTAATGCCATATGACTTTTTCAAAAGTGACATTGAACATTTCCGCTCTGTTTTCAACTATTCTTTTGACCAAGAAGGTTTTCCCGCCACCGCTAGGTGCACAGACCAAAACATTTGAGGGGTGAGAGAATCTGAGATCCATGTTGTCCGGTGTATGACTGAAGACTGAATGAAGTTTAAGCTGTGTGATTAACATTATATATTTTTCAAAGGGATTTTTTGGAGGTCGGTTAAATGAAGTACATATTCAGAGAAAAAAATTCATTTATTTCATCACATTGTAACAGTAAGATTACATATTTTTTTTTTTCCTTTTTACAGAGTATATACCACTACATTTGTTTCCGTTTTACGGAAATGTCTAAAAATAAGTTTTTTTACACGACACCAGCTAAGCCCATCCAGTCCACACCCCAGTCGGGGTATGTGAATGTCCTTCACTCCGAGCTGCTCACAAAGGCAAGTTAATTCTAAAAGGCACGTATCTAAGTCTTCGTAAGTGGGGTTGTGGTAATATTTGTCTTTTGTTATGAGATAGAAAATGTATTTCCCTGTTTCGTATTCCATGTGGGCAACTTGTCCGATTTTCTTGTTTTGTTCTTTCAATTCCTGTACGCGTCCAAACTTCCGTTTGAACCCTGACGCAATCCCTGCTCCCATCCGCAAATCGGCGGAAACACAGTGTGCCATGCTGTATTGTGGATTTATCAGTAAGTCCCCCTGTATCTCCGTGAGAGTCATGGCTGTATGTTTTCTCTGTTTCGTGTGGTATTGATGTGAGGGCGTCTGTATGTGTACTGTACACTGGTCTGAGTCCCACTCGGTATTTTATTCCTGAAGCTTAGTTACTGTTTTCGCCACCGCGAGCGCTGGCATCACCACAAAGAGGTTATTTACAGTCAAGCTTATTCGCAGTACCACAGCTGCCGACGAAAATATGCATAAGTGTCATGAATCATACAAACTTTCAAGTGTCTGTAACAAACTGTAATCGTCATCGTCTAGCAATGTGCCAGTGAAACCGTATGGTACTGTTCTCTCTTGGTCAACACGTCTTCGTTTGTTCAGACAAACTTGCCATTTCTTTGAAGATGGTCGTGACACGATACGCCAACCAGGTAAGCGTGCGATTTGGGTTGGAATTTTAATAGTTGTGTGTTCCTTTTGTGTTTGGTAAACCATTTCCTTTAATCTGTCAAATGTGACTGTGTCTGTGCATGAGCTGTTAATGGAAATACCCCTAACCTTAATAATTGTTTTGATGTTATTCAGGTCTCCACCTACAGCGACACGGAAACTATACGATTTTGCTCCAGATGAAACAAATTCTGTACAAAATGAGTTTTCACCATAATCGTCCGCAAGTTGGTCAGTCAAGTCACCAAGATATTGACCAAGTTCAGGTTCGGGCTCGCCAGGAACAGAGAGGAAACAAACGGAATCTGAAAAAGAAATCGAAAGGTAAGGTTAGTGTTTGGTTATGCTATTCTTCTCCAGTTTTTTGTTTGAAAATGCACTAATCAACGAATTCATTTAGTAGTGCATTTTCTGTTCTCTGTTAAGTACTTACCAGTATCATGATACAGGGCGCGTTCCCCAACAATGTCAAGATATTTGTACAAGAGTAATCGCCCGTGTGCTGTTGTGTAGGCAGCATGAATTAATGAAGTTGTTTTTAAGCTGTCATCCATATCTTCCACAGGTGTGAAATTGATTTGTAAGCAGTCCTCCCCTAATGGAAGGATTGAATTGATGGTGATGGTGGAATCCTGACTGAGTTTGATGAGTTCTCCATAATCAAAAACAAAAACTGTCCGGGAACGGAGAGTTTTTTCTCCCATTTTGCCCCTGCAACAAAAAAGAATATGGTTAGTATGTGTGTGTGTGTGTGTGTGTGTGTGTGTGGACCTTTTATGTATAAAAAATTTATTTATATTACTTACAAAAGGAATTCAGGATGAGTTTTGCAAGGAACCTTTTCCCTGGATTTTTTTCCACCCTGTCTTTTCTGATTACAATTCCATCTCTGTCATAAATGTCCTGAATGTACTGATCTTTTTGTTCATCGGTTTTTACATGTGAAGGCCACCCTGATGCTTCTATTTTCAATGCCATATTTTCTCTGACATATGAAGAAAATAAACCATCAGTTTTTGTGTCATGGTCATAAACTTTGACTCCCGGATATTGGTGTACTTCATGAATTTTTAATATTTTGTATCCTTTCTTTACAGCTAATTGGAGTTCATTTGCACACCATGACCCAGTGAGTGTCCTGTTTTCATCTTCATGAACACAGTCATCCTGGATTTGATTCTCAGCACATGATCTGCAGAGTGGAAACATCAGTTTCGAGCAGCATTTGTATGGTAGTACAGGTAAGAATAAATCTTGCGGTGGTAATACTGTGGCTTTGATCACTCCATTCCACTCCTCAAGTTTTGGCATGTTTGTGTCGCCCTCCAAAAATATTTTTGGATGTCCATAAGGATAAGCAGATTTAAAATTGCAAAATGGGTATTCTGAGCAGACATCAAAGAACTTGATTTTTTCTCCTTTGCTTAAGTCTGCCTTTTTGTATGACCTGAGTGCAGAAGTACGCCCACCACAAAGTGCATCACGAATCTTGAGGGGAGGTGTTCGTTTTGTGGGGTTTTGTTCATAGTATGCTTTTAAAGTAGGGTTATGTTTACATTCATGATTGAAATCACATTCCCACATTTCTTTTACTGTGTAACCATGACTCCTGAATAATGCAGTGATTCTCTTTGTCTGTTCGTAGGGATCGTCTGCCTGTCCTGACTGAAGTCGTTCACGAACATCAAGATTTGGAATGCATTTTCGACAGTGATGAAAATAACACCCATGAAATTGATAGATAATTTCCTGTTTGGAACCATCCTGCTTTGTGATCTGTGTGTATCCATCAACAGGGCGCCCCATGACTTTAACTTCACGTCCATTCTCTGCAGTAATAATTTTTGCTTTGTCTCCAAGTTTGTGTTGTTCGTAGTCAAGCCACTTGAGGGCAATGAAACTTTGTTTATCTCTACCTCTATAACCTCCCTTTGGAACTATACCTAGGGTATACAGTTGCATATGTTTAAGTCGAAACATGTTCATGCATGCTGATGAAAGAGTTAAGCAGTAGTGAAGAGGGTCAAATCCAGCTATTTCAATAAATAATTTCCTGAATGATTCCATTGCACGTCTTAAAATGTCCACGTCAGATTGGCAGTATAGAATAATTTCTAGTTGGAATTGAAACCTAACATTGTTTTCAACTTGTTCATTGTACCACGTATCAAATGTTTTTTTGTCGTTTAGTGACATGGTTGAGGTGCAGTATAAATCTTTGTCTGGCATGGGGCCGTCATAGTTATAAAATTCTTTTTTTGTTCATGAAGTGCGGGAAATATCCTTTCTTCAGTTCATCCAGACCAAAGGCTTTTTGGTAATGAACTTAATTTTTGTGGGACAAACATAAGTGAGTCTTTGAAATGAATGTTGCCACATTTTAAACTGATAATTTTTGCACCTTGTAAGATCACTTCTGGCTTAATTTTCATCTCCAAACATTTTTGTAGTAAGAAGTAGGAGTCAAACGAGCGAGCGTTGTGTGCAAAACAGGTAATTTGTGTGTCTTCATTGCAAAGAGATTGTAAATACTGAATAAATTGTGCAACTACATTGTCTTCTGAGTCTTGACTGAAAGAATCAAAAATGTGTTCCCTCTCTCCACAGTTTTGGCAAGCGTGTTCTGTTGATTCTATATGCTCACAATCATCGCAAACTTGTTGGCAGATGAGTAAATTCGGTTTGTGTTCCATCCAGTTGTCCCGATCTTCGAACTGATCAGACTGTGTTGTCTCGATATCATAATAAATTCTCATGTACCTTCTGTTCTTGTTTAGAGGCTTAGGCTCCCATGGTGGAACATAGCAGAGATGATTTTCAGGAACTGATAAATTACAGTACTGACATTTGATGTAGCCACACCTGTGCTTGTAGTTGTCCTTTCCTCTCCCGTACAAAGAAACACTTGTTTGACAAAATTCACAGAATTTCTTAACATCACATGTTGTTCTGTTGTGTGTGAATCGCACTTCAGTTTCATGAAAGTGAAAGCACTCATGACCAGCAAAATTTCTGTTACATTTCGGGCAGTGTAATGATTCATGCTCATTGGTTTTGGTATGATCTGTGTTCGACCCGCATCTCCAGCACGAAACTTCACATGTGTGCTCTGATTTGTTTGAGTATGAAACTAGACAATCATTGCAAAAGTAAGAGAAACCGAAGATTGCTGTCGCAGAGAGTACTCCATAGAAATGTGCTTCATGCCATAATAAGTATATGTTTTTTCTGGGGTTTGATTCAGTTGATAGTGGTCCTTTAAAAACTATTTCTTTTCCATATTGATCAGTGAAAACCACAAGTCTGTAGTCTGTAAGTGTGTTTTGTAATTTGTTCACTTCATCCAATCCACATTTTTCGGCCGGATCAATTCCAGCTTCCACACAATTTTTCCGCTTGTTGTCTTTGAACTCTGGATTCTGGCTTCTTCAGCCGTCTGAAAGAATATTTTGATATTTGCTTGTGAAGTATTCCCACTGCCACACAACGTGTTAAACACATGTTGTCTTCATTGATTGGATTGAAAAGGGAATTTCCTTTGTGTTTTCTCAGAAGAAAATGTGACATTTCCTCATTTAGACGTTGATTTGGTCGACCCCTTTTTCTGGGTGGGGGACATGAATATATGAAAAATGTAATGTTCCATTTGTGAGGAAATTTTGATTTGAATTCAGAACGTGACTGACTTTATCTAAAATCACTTGTCCAGAAATTTGATCTGTCCTCCGAAGTGAAAGCCAAATCGGTGAGTCAATGTTTTCTTCCCCTCTGACTTCAATAATACAACTGTCCTCACTTTTAGCCCCCACTGCTTTTCTCTGTCGGTCGAGCATAGTGTCAAATAAATCTGCGAGGTGGTTGTGAACATCAAGTGTATCTCCCAAATTTTGACAGAAAATACTTCTTCCCGGAAATCCATCCGAAATCTTTTTAAATGGCGAGTGGTTGAGGATAAAATCTCGATGGTTGGTGCATTGTCGGCTTCATCATTTCCCTCCTGTTCGTGGTCTTGATTTTTACGTTTTCTTTCTGGTGGGGCGACCCCTCATCCCTGCTGTGTTCATCCTCAACTTCTTCTGAAGAACCGGGCGTCAGTGGGGGTGCGTCAGGTTGTGAAATTTGGTGTGCTTTTTGTAGCTGTGGAGGAACATCCTCTGTCTGTCTGTTCGATTGGCTCCGTGTGACCGCCCCACCCAGCATGTGTCTCGCCAAGTTGAATGTTGTGTGTACTAGTGGGTTTGCCACCCCGGACTCCTGCATTTGTTCCAAGTAGGTTTTGTATCCCTCTTCGAGAAAGGGAAGGAGACGTGGATCTGGTGTAGCTGTGTCATAGTCATGTGTCACCAAAGCTGCCATGCATGTCATGAAGGCCTCCGCCAACAAGTCCCGTGTGTAGAAACACCCCCACCCCACTCTTCTAAAATGTTTTGGATGCTCATCGTGTCACTGTGTGTGAAGTGTACGTCTCCGAGCGCGCGATCCAGTTTTATAGGCGCTGGCGCGCCGGACAACGGACGGCACAAGTGGTGGGAGTCA